>CAWUFW010001833.1:0-600000 GCA_963921515.1 Calotriton arnoldi | reverse complement strand
CATTGAAATATTTATCATTGTATTCATTGAAACTCTGTGAACATAATCATCATAGGGCCTCTTACTTGGGCTTCCCATAGTCGCCACAATATGGTTCCGCCACATTGACATCAAATCATAATGTTCCAGCAGAACTGAAGTCCCACCAAACTCATCTCCTTCGTGTCCATCGGTGGAAATATTTTTCTTCATCATTCTTTTGCCATCATGGCCACATAATTCCCATTGCTGGGAATGTAACCTGCCATCCGCAGGAATTAAAGAGATTGTAATAGTGTTTACTACGGAAATTCTTCAAATCATTGGACATAGTTCTAAATGATGAATAGACAGCTCTATGAATATAACTAGAAACAGAATTGTCCAACATTCATAACGGTTTTTTTTTTTTTTTTAAATAAGAATATATTTTTTTTTTGTCTGCCTCTTCATTAGTAACACTGTGGTCAACCATTTTAATCAGTAGACAACAGGGAATTAAACCGCCACAATATTTTATTTGAACAACTCATGTAAAATGTATTAAACAAGCACATAGAAAAAAACCGGTTGTGCCTTTAAAGGCATTGAAATAAATCAAGGCAGCTGCGTGCATAAACACTTTCCCAAACAAGCATCTGCCTTGCAACATATAATACAATGTATCGGACCATAAAATAAATGTAGACAAAATTTCCCAGCCAGCCTTGTGTTGCTACAATGTAGTTCTTCACATGGCACTGAAAACAGACAAATTTGACCTTCAATAAACAAACCAGCAAGTGCGCTGAAACAAAGTAACAATTACACACACTATGTGAAATTGTGCCAAAACAAAGCAACAATTTCACACAGAGCTTTTAAAAGCAGGCACCTGTGTGAAACTGGCCTTAAAAAAATCAAAACTCAAATTCAAACACCAAACAATAAATAAAGCTACAGTAAATCAGAATCCAATGCTTGCAAAACACTACAAATCCACGTTCAGATGGAATCTTGCATCCGAGACTCGCTTCAGCCCGACGTTGAATAGGAACATAGACCCCCCCTTCACATACAAACACACCACTTTTGACTTGAGCCTGACACCTAAAGACAAACAAGGGCGCAAAGTTCGGTGGGTATCTAGAGCCAAAACACATTAAAATGGGGACGATTCTAGAAGAATGCACCGGAGCACTAAGTTCAGAAGAGTTATATATAAAACGGCGCCCTAGAATAGTAAGAACAATTTCTATAAGCATCTGCGTTCTACGGACCCACTTCTACATCAAGGTTGAGACTAGCATCCTATTGGATCTATACGCAGCAATCGCGCGCTCCTTTCGAGTCGGACGAGCGGAATAGCCTTGACTCGGGCTATAAGATGACCGAACTAGAAGACGGACTAGGGTAGTGCGTGGCAACGGACGGCATTCAATGCTTTGCCAAATGAAGGAAACTGTGTGTGAAAGAATGCAGAAGATTAGCGTGAAAAAAGAACACTAAATGTACTGGATAGGCAGATACCATTCATTGCTTCAGTCATTCATTTACAATATTTAAAATAACAGATAAAATGTTATACTGCGTTCTATTTTTTTTCTCCAACAAAACTCTTTGTTTTTGGTAGTGATTCGAAAATATTGATAATTTCTGCTCGAGTAAGTTGCAAAAATATGAGCTACCTTGCCCAACTGTCGAACTTGCTCTTTCAAACAGTTTGCAAGGCTTCTCTTCATGATGGCCGCCTGAACATCTGTTCGTGCTGGCGTCTGCTTTAGTTTCACCACGCCCAGTGTCTCGTGCGCTGCGCGGGCTGTCGGGAGTAGTAGTCATTGCCGGCAATCTGTTTATCGGGGTGTGGAAATGGGAGGAACCAAGACGTTGTCTTCAATATGAGAGGCAGGACGTTTCTGCAGTCTGGCGACACCCCCCAGGATAGAGGGGGGAGGGGGCAGGGTGATTGCAGGGCAGCGGGGGCTGCTTGTGTTTTTTTCAGCTTTCACAGTTCTTCATTCTGCTGAGTTGAACCAGATGTCTGAGATGCAGCTAATTTTATGACCTCATTCCCAGACAATACCCATTAGGAACATATATACATATATGTAAACACTCGCAACGTTTTAAATTATAAATTGGCAGAGTAGGTCGCCGCATTTGGATGTACATGTTTCCGATCACCGCCCCCCCCGCCCCAGTACCCTCGCTTCAAATTTTGAGAAATGTGTACATTTTTAACTGTGCAACGCAGTCCCATTCTGCCACAGGAGGAGCCCTTAGGCTTGCAAATTACTAACAGATTGCAGGGGTGGGTGGGGCGATGATTTGAAGAAGAATGCTTTCAATTTGTGTAGAATTCTTTGTCAGTTTTGTTTGACTATTTTTGCTATGTTGCTTTTGGTACACCCACCACACCGACAGTCAAAGCTAATGATGTGCTTTAAAACAAGAATAATGCATTTATACATAACCTTTTTAGCACTGTTTATTTGCTCTTTTGGCAACTGCTAATGGGCACAATTGCCCCTTACCATAAACCAACCTGTAATTTTGCCTAAAACGTGTTACTCATATGACCTCAAAGTTATAAAAAATAATAATTTTGTGTTTGAAGCAATTTTTACTTAGACCATCATTGTTTATTGATCAGAGAAGACCTGTCTCGTTCTCAACTTTTAGATCGATTGCAGTGAGTGTATGGTGATTCTGGTGACGTGCAGGGAGACGTTGATGTAATCAGACTAGCACGCCCTAGTGACACGTCTCAGCAGAGCCTGCATCAGGGAAGCGGCTAGCCAATCAGAATGCCTCCTTCGAGTAAAGGATGCTTCTTCTATCGGATTTCGCTTGAGAGGTGAATTTCTACTATGTGTTTTCGAAAGACATTGGGTGTTTAAGCCCTGCACCATTCGGGTAGTTTCCTTTCTTTCATCGTCACTTCTAAACACTGCAGAACATAATAGAGCGAAGGAGGGTTGCGGAAATGCTTGCACCAAAACAGTACTGAGTGAGCAATGAAGAAAATAAAACGAGGGAATCTTTTTAAAAAGGGAAATAAAAGTGATCTGTGAGCACACGCTGTAGAATGTTAGGAGAATCAGAAGGTGACAAACCTAGATCAAGACACAAGTGTGCGCAGCAGGGGCAAAAACCACATCCACGCAGTGCTAGAACAAAGACAAAAGACTGCACAGCAGGAGCAAAAACCACATCCACGCAGAGCTAGATCAAAGACACAAGAGTCTGCAGCAGCAGCAGCAAAACCATAACCGCGTAGAGCTAAAACAATGACACAAGAGTGCACAGCAGTAACAAAACCAGAACAGTGCAGAGCTAGAACAAAGACACAAGTGTGCGCAGCAGGAGGAAAAAACACAGTCACAACAGAGCTAGCACAAAGACACAAGTATGCGCAGCAGGAGCAAAAACCACACTAACAACAGAGCTGGAACAAAGACACAAGTATGCACAGCTAGAGCAAAAACCACAGTCACAACAGAGCTAGAACAAAGACACAAGTATGCAGCAGGAGCAAAAACCAGAACAGAGCAGAGCTAGAAGAAAGACACAAGAGTGCGCAGCAGGAGCAAAAACCACAGTCACAACAGAGCTAGAACAAAGACACAAGTATGCGCAGCTGGAGCAAAAAACACTCACAACAGAGCTAGAACAAAGACACAAGTATGCGCAGCTGGAGCAAAAACCACAGTCACAACAGAGCTAGAACAAAGACACAAGTATGGACAGCTGGAGCAAAAACCACAGTCACAACAGAGCTAGAACAAAGACACAAGTATGCAGCAGGAGCAAAAACCAGAACAGAGCAGAGCTAGAAGAAAGACACAAGAGTGCGCAGCAGGAGCAAAAACCAGAACAGAGGAGAACTAGAAGAAAGACACAAGAGTGCTAAGCAGGAAAAAAACAGAACAGTGCAGAGCTAGATCAAGACACAAATGTGCGCAGCAGGAGCAAAACCACAACCACGCAGAGCGAGAACAAGGATGCAAGAGTGCACAGTAGGAGCAAAACCAGAACAGTGCAGAGCTAGAAGAAAGACACAAGAGTGATCATCGCGCACAAAACCAGAACAGCGCAGAGCTAAAACATAGACACAAGAGTGTGCAGCAGCAGTAAAAACAGAGTAGAGCTAGAACAAACACACGAGAGTGCGCAGCAACAGAGCAGAGCTAGAACAAAGACACAAGAGTGCACAGCAAGAGCAAAACCAGAACAGCACAGAGCTAGAACAAAGACACAAGAGCGCGCAGCAGGAGCAAAACCACAACCGTTCAGAGCTAGAACAAGGACAGAAGAAAGTGTGGTAGGAGCAAAACCAGAAAAGCCCAGAGCTAGAACAAAAAAAGAAGGGTGCGCAGCAGGAGCAAAACCAGAACAGAGCAGAGCTAGGACAAAGATACAACAATGTGCAGCAAAGAGCAAAACCAGAACAGCGCAGAGCTAGAACAAAGACACAAGAGTGCGCAGCATTAGCAAAACCAGAACGGAGCAGAGCTTCAACAAAGAAATGAGTGCGCAGCAGGAACAAAACCAGAAAGAGCAGAGCTAGAACAAAACACAAGAGTGCGCAGCAGGAGAAAAACCAGGACAGGGCAGAAATTGAAGAAAGACACCAGAGTGCACAGCAGGAGCAAAACCACAACCGTGCAGAGCTAGAACAAAGGCACAAGAGTTTGTGGTAGGAGCAAAACCTGAAAAGCGCAGAGATAGAACAAAGACACAATAGTGCTCAGCATTAGCAAAACCAGAACAGAGCAGAGCTAGAAAAATGACACGAGTACGCAGCTGGACCAAAACCAGAACAGCACTGAGCTAGAACAAAGACACAAGAGGGCACAGCAGGAACAAAGCCAGAACAGCCCAGAGCTAGAACAAAGACACAAGGGGGCACAGCAGGAACAAAAACAGAACAGAGCAGGGCTAGAAAAAAGACACTGGCGTGTGCAGCAAGAGCAAAGCCAGAACAGCACAAAGCAAGAACAAATATACAAGAGTGAGCAGCAGGAGCAAAACCAGAAAGACGCAGAGCTAGAAAAAAGACACAAGAGTGCACAATAGGGAAAAACTACAACAGCACAGAGCTAGAACAAAGACACAAGAGTGCGCAGTAGAGCAAAACCAGAACAGTGCAGAGTTAGAACAAAGACACAAGAGTACACAGGGGGGGCAAATCCAGAAAAGTGCAGAGCTAGAACAAAGACGCAAGAGTGCGCAGTAGGGCAAAATCAGAACAGAACTTGAACAAAGACACAAGAGTGCGCAGCAGGAGCAAAACCAGAACAGAGCAGAGCTAGAATATAGAAAGAACTGGGCGTAGTGGCGTAAAAACTAGAATGGTGTACAACTAGAACAAGACCAGAACAACAGAGCACCAGAATAGAAGGAGAACAGTTCACAACCTGAACAAAACCATAACAGCGCGGAGCAGGAGCCAAACCAGAACAGGACCAGAATAACTGAGAGGAGAACAGAACAGAAGCAGTGAGAACAGAACAGAGGCAAACATAAACAGGGTAGCCGAGTGCAATAAAATGAAGAGCAGAGCTAAACAAAGACACAAGAGTGCGCAGCAGGAGAAAAACCAGGACAGCGCAGAACAATGCCACACCCAGAACCAAATTGTTTGGAAAGTGCTGGTTCAGAACAGATGTAGAAACAAGCAGTACCAGATCGATACACAATCAAAAAAGAACCAGAAGAATGCACAGAGAACATCCAGGTTATTAGCAGAACAGTCCTTCAATCACAAAAAGAAGAGGGAAAATAGTGATACTATGTGACAATGAGTGAGTACAGGGAGAGACGAATTTAGTTGGCGACAGCTTACCTCGCAAGCAAGAGTGCTAATAGGAAGCTGTTCTCACTCCCCCGCCATTTCGAGTTTAAGATTTAAATAAACTCGGTTCCTCTTCAAATTTGAAGGGCTCCGTGAAAGGTGATATCACCTTTTACTTCTGAACTTATAGAAGGGAGGGGGAGCACCCAGGGATCACAGTGGTGAGAGTCCTGAGGAAAGCCGGGGCATTGTCAATTGCCGGCTGAAACATGTCGACACCCACGCAGAGTGGAGCGGTTGGAGTCTCATTATAAGCTCCCCAACCTAGCATCCACACATTTTCTACCATTTTTAATTCTGGACAGGGAACCTAATATTAAAACTGTAATAAGGATTCCCTGAGACCAGTTTTTACATCACTTTTTCTGCACCATTTCTCACCCTTGATTTGACACTGTATGTTGTATTGTCTTCCCCTCCCTATTGCTCCACCTCCAGCGTTGGGTAAGCGCGGAGGTGTGTTAGCAGCCCTATGATGAGGCATGACACAGCTTGCTGTGTGTGAGGGCAGTTTTTAAGCATGGTGCATTCCCCATTTCACTCACTCATTGTCACATAGTATCACTATTTTCCCTCTTCTTTTTGTGATTGAAGTACTGAGCGGGAGATTGAAGAGGGTCTTTATCCTCTCACCCCTCTGTCTTATTGTGTTTTTTTTTTATTAGCAGAACAGTGCATAATCACAAAACTATAGGGACAGAATCAGAACAGTGTGAGTTAGGAAAGAACTAAACAGTAAAGAACAGAACCAGACCCCAAACACCGAGAACAGTACAGAGAAAAATATTAACAAAAGAATTGACACAAGAACTGATCTGGACAATGCAGAGTTGGACCAATGCACTGTCAGCGCAGGGAGAGGGCAGTGTGCACCAGAATTCAACTTGAAAGGTGCACACACAGCACAAAACCTGATCAGGAACAGAATAGTGAGCAGCCAAACTTTAAGCCAGAATAGATCTGACACAGCCCAAGTCATAATCAGAACAAAACTAATTGCATAATCAAGGGCCTGAAATGTAATTTAAAACACAGGACAAGACCAATGTTATTGACAATCAGAACAAAGCAGTGCACAACCGTAAAACAAATAGCACAGTGTGCGGCAGAGCATATCCTCAATGGCAGACCGCAAGAAAAAACAGAGCTATGACAGTAACTACAGGACCAGACCAAAGCACAGTCAGGACAAAACCAGAGATCTGTCATATCTGAGCAGCCCCAGAAGAACATGGAAACATCTCAGACAGAACTATGTACAACTGTAAAACAAATGGGTTCAATGTGCAGCAGAAAATTGTACAACTGTAAAACAAATGGGTTCAATGTGCAGCAGAAAATAACAAGAGCAGACCGGCAAGAAAACAAACAGAGCTATGACAGTAACTACAGGACCAGCCGAAAGCACAGTCAGGTCAAAACCAGAGCACTGTCAAATCTGAGCAGCTCCAGAAGAACATGGAAAAATCTCAGACAGAACAATGTACAACTGTAAGACAAAAGGGTTCGGTGTGCAGCAGAAAATAACTTCAACAGCAGACCGGCAAGAAAAAAACAGAGCTATGACAGTAACTACAGAACCAGGCTAAAGAGCAGAACAAAACCGGGGCACTGCATAACCTGAACAGCATCAGAAGAACATGGACTAATCACAGACCCAAAACCAGCTCAGAACAGAGTAGAAGAGATCTGTAACTTAACTAGAACATTGCAAAGCAAGACCAATTCCACAAAGATACACAAACACAATCAAACCACAAGTGTGCAGAGGCAGAATAGACACAGTGTAGAGCACAACCTGAAACAGGAGAACACAGTGTCAGGTGAGAGTAGAGGCATAAGAGAAGCATAACAAACAATCAGAAGAGAACCTGAACCAGACGAGCCCAGGGCAGGGCAACCTGGAAATAGAGCAGTGCATAGTGAGAACAGAATTGACAGAGTGCAGGAAAAGAGAAGAACTAAAAGAGGAAACCGATAGCACAGAATCAAAACTCGGAAAAGCCACGCCGCAAAGAGAACTACATTTCAACCCATCAGAATAAGATCAGAATCGAGAATGTGCAGAGCCAGAACAGAACCAGAACTTCGCTGAGTCAGAAAAGTGAAGAGTAAAAACAGATTTAGAAAAGTTCACAGCTAGTAAAAAACAGACAAACTAATCCTGGGAACATAATATACATATCCCCCCCAAAAAAACACAAGCGTAAACAATGACAACATAGTAAAAAAACACACAAGATGATGGACGGAATGCTGCACATTGGCAAACATTCACCCCCAGTCACAGATCTGGGTTTAATCCATCGTTATTTTGCTTCACCACGCCACCCCAGTTCAGACATAGCCATATGCAAATCAGTCTTGACCCTGTGCCTCATGGGAACAGTCCAGACCGAACTGCCAAGCCATTTCTTCCCTGGACCGGAATCAAGCATCCTAGGACCGGTTTCAGGCTATCAGCCTTCATCAGCCAGGATAGCTTGACTCCAGTGGCGTAGTGAGCACGGGACCCACGTCTGGGCATACCCTTGCCACTTAGGGTAACAAATGCAAAAGGAACAAATGATGGACGGAATGCTGAATAATGTAACATTCACCCCCAGTCACAAAGATCTGGGTTTAATCCATCGTTTTTTTGCTCACCATGAAACCGGTCCTAGGATGCTTGATTCCGGTCCAGGGAAGACATGGCTTGGCAGTTCGGTCTGGACTGTTCCCATGAGGCACAGGGTCAAGACTGATTTGCATATGGCTATGTCTGAACTGGGGTGGCGTGGTGAAGCAAAATAACGATGGATTTAACCCAGATCTGTGACTGGGGGTGAATGTTTGCCAATGTGCAGCATTCCGTCCATCATCTTGTGTGTTTAACATAGTAAAAAAAGCCACATTAGTAAAAGAACTGTGCACTGACAGAGCTGAACATAATGATGGGAGCGCACCGTTGGAGAAGAACCAACCACTGCAAAAATGAAGCAATGCGGACATGGAACAGAACTGTTACAGTGCAGACCTGCCATGGAACTAGGACATGATCATAGAACAGAACCAGACCAGTACTGAGACAGAACGCAAAAGAACTAGAGTCAAAGGTGCTGGAACAATTTTCAGAGTTGGTGTGCTGGCGTCACTGTTATATCACTGGTGTCAAAGGGACCGTGAAAAATCCAACCACCACACAAAGAACAAGTATGCAACTAATCACGCCCACTCAGCAGGACAGTGGTACAGGTGTGGTATGTAACCGGTGGTGCATTTTTTAGCACACCCTTCACAAATATATTACTAAAGATTTGTGTGGTAGCACACCCTCATTTACAGACAGGACATTTTCCATTTAAAGGGACACAAAATTTGCACTGACAACCAGGCTTACTGATAAATCTGTATAGTAAGCAAACGATAATGTGCGAAAATCGTTTTTCAGCTAATATTTACCATTTGCACATCACCAAGTAAAGGGTCTTAAATTGTTTTGTTCCTATTAAAACCTGTTTAGTAAACAACAAGGGGGACAATGAGGGCTTGATAAAGGTCCACCGTACTTGCCCTGGGTAGAACTAGAAGACAAAAGAGGTACGGTGTTCCTGGGTGGCAAGTTGGCCACTTGGTTAGTACTCAGAGTGGTGGGGAGGTGGGAAATACCTCCTTTCGGAACTAGGACCCTCACACACCCAGCAAGCTAGGTGTCATGCTTCATCATATGGGTCTGCTCCATGTCGAGCCGGCGCTGCATTGCTCGACGGGCACCCATAAAGGGGCTCTTTATCGGAGATCTTTTGTTCCTTGCTGTATAGGTGCCATGGGTGTGAGGGGCCTGGTAAGATGTAGATGTGGTGTGTGGGTTAAAACAGGTAAGGGAATCCTCTATAATTATTTTTATTCTGGAGAGGTCACAACCTGATTAAAAAGTAAAAAGAAGAAGGAGGGCGACTATTTTGTTTTAATCTGACAAATTACGCTCTACCCCTTAGTGGTCAACATGTTTCTCGCCTATAAAATGTCTCTAATAGATCAGTTGGCGATTCCTCAGGACCTAGTGACTAAATGAAAACTATCTACAGTGTGTGGTGTGGTTCTTCATACCACTTCTTCTCTCGGTAGGACGTTGCCCCGGAGAAAAGCAGCCAACCTCTTAAGGATTCAAGTGCTGCTTCATCAGACCGCAGCGGAGTATATGGACACTCAACTTAGTGTCGCTGCTCCCGCTCAGAGCAGTCCGGCTCACCTACCCGCTCCGCTGCATCAGGAAGGATCTATTAGAGACATTTTATAGTCGAGAAACATGTTGACCACTAAGGGGTAGAGCGTAATTTTTGTCAGATTAAAACAAAATAGTCGCCCTCCTTCTTCTTTTTACTTTTTATTCAGGTTGTGACCTCTCCAGAATAAAAATAATTATAGAGGATTCCCTTACCTGTTTTAACCCACACACCACATCTACATCTTACCAGGCCCCTCACACCCACGGCACCTATACGGCAAGGAACAAAGATCTCCGATAAAGAGCCCTTTATGGGTGCCCGTCGAGCATTGCAGCGCCGGCTCGATGAGGAGCAGACCCATATGATGAAGCATGACACCTAGCTTGCTGGGTGTGTGAGGGTCCTAGTTCCGAAAGGAGGTATTTCCCACCTCCCCACCACTCTGAGTACTAACCAAGTGGCCAACTTGCCACCCAGGAACACCGTACCTCTTTTGTCTTCTATTAAAACCTGTTCCCATCACACTTTGAAATTAACGTGATTCATTTGTGCTTTCCCTAACTGCTGATATTTTTTTAAATATTTATTTGGGTATTTAATTTTTGTGTGTTAGAAAAAAAACCCTGACATCCTACATCCTTTGCATTTACACCCCGTGTACCCGAGCAAGATTGTCGGATAGCTCACATTACAAAACCCTCTACTAATCAGTCAGAGGAAAAAATGCAAAAGGAACAAATGATGGATGGAATGCTGAACAATGCAAACATTCACCCCCAATCACACAGATCTGGGTTTAATCCATCATTCTTTTTCTCACCACGCCACCCCAGTTTGGACCCAGCCATATGTGAATCAGTCTTCACCCTGTTCCTCATGGGAACAGTCCAGCCCGAACTGCCAAGCCAGGTTCTCCCTGGACCGGAAACAAGCATCCTGTGACTGATTTCGGGGCATCACCCCTCATCAGCCAGGCTAGCTTGAATCCAGTGGCGCAGGGAGCACGGACCCACGTCTGGGCATACCCTTGCCACTTAGGGCGACAAATTCAAAAGGAACAAATGATGGATGGAATGCTGAACAATGCAAACATTCACCTTCAGTCACAAAGATCTGGGTTTAATCCATCATTCTTTTGCTCACCACGCCACCCCAGTTTGGACCCAGCCGTATGCAAATCAGTCCTGATCCTGTTCCCCATGGGAACTGGCCAGCCCGAATTGCCAAGCCAGGTCCTCCTAGACCGGAAACAAGTATCCTGGGACTGGTTTCAGGGCATCACCCCTCATCAGCCAGGCCAGCTGGAATCCAGTGGCGCAGGGAGCACGGACCCACGTCTGGGCATACCCTTGCCACTTAGGGCGACAAATTCAAAAGGAACAGATGATGGACGCAATGCTGAACAATGCAAACATTCACCTCCAGTTACAAAGATCTGGGTTTAATCCATCATTCTTTTGCTCACCACGCCACCCCAGTTTGGACCCAGCCATATGCAAATCAGTCTTGACCCTGTTCCCCATGGGAACAGTCCAGCCCGAACTGCCAAGTCAGGTCCTCACTGGACTGGAAACAAGCATCCTGTGACTTGTTTCCGAGCATCACCCCCTCATCAGCCAGGCTAGCTTGAATCCAGTGGCGCAGCGAGCACGGGACCCACGTCTGGGCATACCCTTGCCACTTAGGGTAACAAATGCAAAAGGAACACATGATGGACGGAATGCTGAATAATGCAAACATTCACCCCCAGTCACAAAGATCTGGGTTTAATCCATTGTTCTTTTGCTCACAACGGTACCCCAGTTTGGACCCAGCCATATGCAAATCAGTCTTAACCCTGTTCCTCATGGGAACAGTCCAGCCCGAAATGCCTAGCCAAGTCCTCCCTGGACCAGAAACAAGCATCCTGTGACTGGTTTCGGGGCATCACCCCTCATCAGCCAGGCTGGCTTGAATCCAGTGGTGCAGTGAGCACGGGACCCATGTCTGGGCATACCCTTGCCACTTAGGGTAACAAATGCAAAAGGAACAAATGATGGACGGAATGCTGAATAATGTAACATTCACCCCCAGTCACAAAGATCTGGGTTTAATCCATCGTTTTTTTGCTCACCATGCCACCCCAGTTTGGACCCAGCCATATGCAAATCAGTCTTGACCCTGTTCCTCATGGGAACAGTCCAGCCCGAACTGCCAAGCCAGGTCATCCCTAGACCAGAATCAAGTATCCTGGGACTGATTATAGGGCATCACCCCACATCAGCCAGGATCGCTGGAATCCAGTGGCGCAGGGAGCACAGGACCCACTTCTGGACATACCCTTGCCACTTAGGGCGACAAATGCAAAAGGAACAAATGATGGAAGGAATGCTGAACAATGCAAACATTCACCTCCAGTCACAAAGATCTGGGTTTAATCCATCTTTCTTTTGCTCACCACGCCACCCCAGTTTGGACCCAGCCATATGCAAATCAGTCTTGACCCTGTTCCTCATGGGAACAGTCCAGCCCGAACTGCCAAGCCAGGTCCCCCCTAGACCGGAAACAAGTATCCTGGGACCAGTTTTGGGGCATCACCCCTCATCAGCCAGGCTAGCTGGAATCCAGTGGCGCAGGGAGCACGGGACCCACTTCTGGGCATACCCTTGCCACTTAGGGTGACAAAGGCAAAAGGAACAAATGATGGACGGAATGCTGAACAATGCAAACATTCACTTCTAGTCACAAAGATCTGGGTTTAATCCATCATTCTTTTGCTCAGCACGCCACCCCAGTTTGGACCGAGCCATATGCAAATAAGTCTTGACCCT
This sequence comes from Calotriton arnoldi, assembly GCA_963921515.1. Lineage (NCBI taxonomy): Eukaryota > Metazoa > Chordata > Amphibia > Caudata > Salamandridae > Calotriton > Calotriton arnoldi. Next base: position 587,167 of record CAWUFW010001833.1, on the reverse strand, counting down.
GTTCCCCATGGGAACAGTCCAGCCCGAACTGCCAAGTCAGGTCCTCCCTGGACCGGAAACAAACATCCTGGGACCGGTTTCGGGGCATCAACCAATATCAGCCAGGCTAGCTTGAATCCAGTGGCGCAGTGAGCACGGGACCCACGTCTGGGCATACCGTTGCCACTTAGGGCGGCAAATGCAAAAGGAACAAATGATGGACAGAATGCTGAACAATGCAAACATTCTGTCCATCAATTGTTTTTGTTTTTTTACATTTGTCAGAGGAATAAAAGCAAACACCAATCTCCATGTTAAAAGAAAAAGCACAGCTATTTGTCAAAAGACATATCCTGACATTTGAGCTCTGCCCCCAAAACGCACAGCAAATGTGACAAAATAAAAATAAAATGTAAAGGCCTCTTTATCGTTCATTCACTTTCTGATCTCCAGCGTTGTTATTTTGGGGGTGATACAGCACCCCTGTGTCTCTGCTTCCAGCAACCATGGCTAGACCAGAACAGTGAAGAACAGGGACAGAACGAGAGCAGTGCGGAGCCAGTACACACCAGAACAGTGCACATGAGAACAAGCATTGGCAAAGCCAATAGATCTTGCTTATGTGAGATGTATTGGCTTTGCTAATGTTTTTTAGCTGTGTTGCAAATGGCAGTAAGTAATGTAAAAAAAGCTATATGACACAGCCAGAGTTGTCCGTGTTAAAGCGCTTAGAAAAAAAAAATCAGTTATGCTGCACTGAAGCTAGTGTTGCTGTATAATATGGCTAAAAAACATTGACAAAGCCAATAGACCTTGCATAAGCGAGATCTATTGGCTTTGCCAATGCTTGGTATGGAATGCCATATAGTAAGTTATAAGTATCTATATAGTGTTTACAACGGCTGAAGTGCTAATGTTATAGAATGGAGAATGCTCTTGCTAAGGTGTTAGTGTCCAGATTCAGAAGCTTTTTAGGACCAGACAAAAACTGTGAATATGTGCCATATAAATGCGCTGAATGTAAGACAAGTTGTAGGCAGACAGAAAGCCCAATAGGATACAACTTTTATTACAGGGATGCTTTAGGCGATGTAACTTTGGGTGCAATGGTTACAAAAAAACACTCCTGACTGCTTGTTTAGTAGTAAAATATAGCAAAAATCGGTGCTCAATGGATTTCCAAGACCTTTTGGCCCCTGTGCCACTGCACCTGCTGCACCATTCTAATCATGACCCCAGTGCCTGCAAGGACAAATAAGGAAGTCGTTCCAGTAATCCAGTAATATAGGTGTTCGAAAAGGCACAGTAAATAATTATTGTGTAACTAAACATAAACACAAAAGCTTTCATAAAAAGTGCCTTTAGACTTATCCAACTCTCCAAAACGAGTTGCTGCAGATGTCATAAATAAAGCATATACTTTGCATAGCAAAGTGAAAACCAAACATTGTTAAATTGTGTTACAATGTGGCTGGATCTTTCCTGTGGAAACATCTTATCCTGTGCTTGTCAGTGAATGGGCCATAAACAATGTAACGTGCCCAAGATCACCATATGTTAGGCTGATGCTGAGACTGAAATGCAGCTTTGTACTTTGTCCCTAAAAAGGCAGTTTCACACATTAAATGGACTCACCAAAGAAGAGGAATAAAAAAAAAACGTGAAGATGTTTTGTGCAGCTGAAGAACAAGATACCTTTTGAGATGGCTATGTCTAAAATAAAATAATAAAAAAGGGCCCCTGCAGGCTCCAGGGAAAAAGTATGCTGCATTCCTCTTTCCGATAAATGCTCTCATCTTGAAGTCAGCCGAAAGCAAGATAAATACCAGGTTCCCATGAAAACACAGCTTAACGTTTGACCTCGGTCTTTGAATGCCCAGCAATTGTGATGAGAAAAGAACAAGATTTCAAGGCCTGTTTATTACACAAAAAGAGTTTGTAGAAGAATACTGTAAACAAGGCTTTAGCATGGGGAGCTACCAACTCAGGTTGCATAGTCCAAGCAAATAAAGCCAGCAAATGGAAAGGCAGAAAATGTGAGTTACAAACCCCAAAGCCAATAGCAAGCCACAGGCAGAATGCATTCCCAGGTCAACTTTTTGAAAGTCCTCAAGATGCCTTTCGCATAGCCAGAAAGCTGTGCTGTCTGGTAGGCGGCAACCTAACAAAAAAAACATAACATTGTACATACTGATCAGAACCAAACCTGGTGACAGTCAGAACAAGACCCAGAGTAATGCACCACTAGCAAAGATTAAGCACAGTGCACAACCAAACAAAACAGAACAAGTACAGGGCACAATCACAGTACTACCAAGACATTGCAGCATTGGCGCTGGAAGTAAGTTTGCTGGGGTGGGGGCTGCAGCACCCACAGAAATAACCATGCTGGAGTTCAGAAGGTGAATGAGCAATAAACATGCTTCAAATGTTATCTCTATCTTGTCACATTTACTGTGCGTTCAAAGACAGAGGCCAAATGTCAGGCAATGACTTTTGACAAATTGTTGCTTAATCGTTTATCATGGAGATTGGTGTCTACTTTTCTTTCCCAGACTACAAAGAGAGAGGATTTTGTAAAGTGAACTATGTGAAACTCTTGCTGGAGTACAAGGAGTGTGAAAGGAATGGCTTGGGATGTCATACACAATATAAATACTTCTCAATAGACTGAACAAATATTTCAAAATATATCAGCAATAAAGAAAGCACAAATTAAATACCCTTTTTGACATCCTGAAGTGTGAGGGAAACAAAGTTCTATGATAGGATCAAAACAATCAAGACAGTTTACTGGGTGATGTGCGAGTAATAATTATTCGCTGGAAGCCGATTTCCACACACTGTCCTTTATATGCTATATAGTTTTATCAGTAAAACTGTTTGTCTGTGCAAATTTAGTGGTCATCTATTAGGAAAATGTGCTGTCTGTAAATGACAGTGGCTATCACACCACGCTTTAATAATATATTTGCGATAGTGTGCTCCAAAATGCAACACCGCTACATACCACACCCTTACCACTCTCCTGTTGCATGGGCGTGACGTGTTTGCTACACTTGTTCTTTGTGTGATGCTTGGATTGCACAATCTCTATGAATTCAGTGACGTAGCATTGATGGAAGCACCCCCACTCCGAGGCAGGAGAGAACTATAACTAGATGCAAACCAGGAACGTAAGGAACAGAACAAGACCTGTGTTATATTAAGTTACATCAGGATTGAAGTAGAACAGAGACGAATAGATGTGTGAGACCCTGTGCAAGGGTGTGACGTCTGAGCCAACAGATCCTGAGATTCATAGGGGGTAACAGCCATTTGGGAGCCCCAACCGGGCTAAAAGTCTGTTTATTTTTGATTCAACAATTCAAAGTTGAATGTTAGTGCTCGCTCAGCAAATCTTGGAAGGGGCGATCACTTTCTGTTCCTCTATTGAGCCTGAACGGAACAAGAAGAGTCTTTAGCCAGAAAAGAACCTCAACAGATCATATCCAGAGAAGAACAAAACAGAACAGAATACAGACAATGCACATATGAAAAACTATATAATAGAATGGGAACTGTGTACACCCAGAACACAACCACCACTAAGCACAGACAGAAAAGTACCCGCACAGTGCAAAATGAAGCCATGCATAATTAGAACAAAATATGATCAGAACCAGAACAATGATGAACCTGAATAGTGCAGAAGAATAACAGACCAATAACAGGACAAAAAGAGTGACAAACAAGATCGGAGTTAGAAAAATGTTGAGACTAAATGGAGCCAGAATAACGCGGACCAAGAACAGAATCAGGACGGAATACAGCAAGAACGGTGTCGAACCAGCACCATGTAAAACAGAGCAGAACAAGAACACACCAGTGCCTAATTTGTAAAAGAATAAATGCCAGGGCTCTCGTCTGGAGGCCACTGCAGCGTGCGCCACCCATTGCCCCTGCCAGCACTGCCAATGACAGCAACAACACAACTACTAACCATCACACCCCACTAGTGGGACAATTCAGACTATTCCAGGCACCCAAAGCTATAAGAATGGCTTGGGCAGCAGGTAATAGTCAGTTTTAATGTATATTGAATTAATAATTAAGTGTTGTTGTGGTAATCTCTAAATCAGCCAGACAGCCCTACCTTGTGGCAGACTGTCACAAGTGCCGATGTTGACAATTCAGTGACGGTGTCGAGCACCGGTAACCATTGGCTCGAATTAAGCATTTGGAACACCAGACAGAGAGCAGAGTCAGAATTGTGCACAGTCAGAAAATAACCAGGATAAAGCACAGAGGTTCAGAGGTGCTAAGATTCCATTTGCAGAAAATGGTCCCAAATTGCGCACTGACTTTTTGTGAATGGAATCGAGTTTGGAGAATTGGCCCAGGTACCAATAGGTCAGTTCAGAAAATTCAGAATCTGGGTCAGAATCAAACCTGTTTCGTTATTATACATGAGGTAGTTCGCAAAATGGGACTGACTCCAATTTGTGGCTATCACAGCTATCATGGTCAGCTGACCACCATGTCTGTGATCCCATTTAACAAATGGAAACTTTTTTTTGTAAAAAGCAGCCCATTTTCTCAAAAGGAAACTGGGCTGCATTAAAAAAGTACTTTATTGGAAAAGTTTGTTTGAAAGTTTTCAGTGGTCACTAGGGCCACTGCCTACACCTTAGCAAACCTTTTTTTTACATTCATATAGTGGAAAGGGTCTCAAAGCTATCCCTTCCCTTTTGCGAATGGGTTATCACCCTGTAACGAGAGAGAGGACTTACCTGAGGGATTCTCATCCACTGTTATATGAGATACTATGCCAACATGAAATAAAAGAAAACGTTGTTAAAAGTAAGGAAGGACAAGTAACCTACGAGACAGCAGAAAGTGAAAACAGACTTCCCAGTTTCACCCTTCAGGCTATGAAGGCTGAGAAAGTGGAAGTTGACGGGAGACAATGAAAAGAGTTCACCGATAGGAACAAAATGAGAGAGTAGGAGGACAACACTTTGGGAGTCAGATGATGGGGAGATGAGTGGACTCTACCTGATGGAATCCCAGCTCCGGGACAGGAGATAAATCTCGGAATCCGTAGCCGAGAGGAGGAGAAGGCACGCTGACAGCCGCTGCATCTTCGAAGTCCTGTAGAGATCCGTGATGCCACTGGCTTCTGCCACGCTCCACTAGGGGCATGGTATTTCCAAGTGGGTGCCTGTTTTAAAGCCTGGTGACATGGTTAGGGAGGACTGGTTACTGGAGAGAAACTTGATTCTTGAAAGGGACTGCTTAGAAACTTGAAGTAACCTGAAAAACTCTCCCGAACTAGAGGATAATCCCTAGTTAAATTGAAAGTTTGAGTCAACCCATTGTTTTTTTTCTCTCTTTTGCAGTTTTCATTTTCCTATTTTGCCGAATAACTTGCTTTGCAAATCTGTTTTGAGACTTAACTCGTTGCTCAGAAAGAAGTTCTCAATTAGAGAGAGGAGAAACAAGGGAAATAGGACAACTGTTTAGTTGGAAATTTAAAGACCAGGAGAAAGTTAAATTCTATAAACTAATGGAGAATAAACTCACTGAAATTATGCGTGGGAACCTGACTGTAAGGGACACCCTTAATCCAGAATAAAGGACAAGAAGGGAGGTAATTTTGATTGTTGCTGCTTCTTCATATTGTTCACTTACCTTTCATTTTAGTTTTTCCAAGGCCTTCCCTGCTCTGGGGTTGCCACCTGAAGAAGGAAAGAAAACAGAAGGTTATAACTTGTATAAGGACTGATGTGCCAGCACGTGTCAGTACAGTGACAAAATTAACTTCTTTGCTGTCTTGATGAATAAAACCATCTAGCCTCCACTCTGAACAGTGTTCTGAATCAAAATACTGCACATCACTCAAAAGTCCAAGCCGCCTTCCTACAGACTTTTCAATGCTTTGCAACCAAATTATAGTTGCATAAGATTGATATATCTCATACAAATTAGCAATTAAGAAGAGACACCTACAACTCACCCCTTCCAAATTGTGAATCGGTATAGTCACAATGCGATTTTAGGAGCTGGTAAAACATTACCGTCTCCTAATATGGGATTCATACATATGGCAAATATAATTTGTGGTTGCAAATGGTATTATTTTTCGAATCATAGAATTTGTGACCCCAAAATAGGTTGCAAAACCCAAAGAAAGCAGTGTAAAAGCACACATTAATCAGCATTCTGCACATCTGGATCAGAACTTGATCACGGCAAAGCTAGAAATAAAAAACAAAATCTACAATCTCTGGGGCGAATTGGGTGACTTGGTCCTAGAACATCAAAGGGCTCATCACCTGTTCCTCTAATCAGTTACAGAGTAAAAAAACAACACACAAAGGGAGTATCGAGCATCAAAGTATAAAATCTCCCAAAAATTCATAGGGGAAAAGAGCACCAACCAGGTAGTTCTCTACATCTTTCCCGTTTCCTTATTCTTCAGTCTGTCCTCCTCGAGACTCAAAAAACTTTACTACATGGTTAACTAGACTACTGCTGCTAACGCTGGATGCAAACTGAAAGCATAATAGAAACTACAGAACAACACAAGACTGGCAGAATAAATTATAACCACAAGCTAATTGCAATCATAATTTGGACACCCATGTCTCACACCTCCTCCTACATCACACTACCAGGCACTGTGCCCCAAGACACCTCTGTGGGTACTCACGCATTGCAACAAAAATCCTTCCCACATAGGACCACAAAGAATGCAATACTTTTCCAAACACAGGCTCCCACATGGTGTTGCATGCTTATCATCCGATAATGCACTTCGGCGCCCCACAATAAAATGGAAGTGCTGCATAATTACTACAATACAGCATTCTCCCAAAATGGCATACTCTGCAAAAGGGGTTGTCCCTAAAATGGACTTCTAACCTGATTTATGGACTTGCCCAAAATGGCGGTTCGGGACGCCAACAGTGCAAAAGGTACCACAGTCAGTTGTGAATACTCCCAAAACAGCAATGACAATGGGCTTTAGTTTGTTCTGGAATAGGTGTGGATAGAGGGCGTGGATGGTCTGAAACTGTGATATTAGCAGGCTGGGCTGTCTAGCGGTTTTGACAGTTACATTATTTGATAGATGTTCTAGGGTCTTCTATTAACTCTGGTCAATCTGGCCACATTTAAGACCAACATTTGATGATCAGTGTAGGACAACCCTCCTCAACCACTGGCCAAAAACTATTAGCAGTGTCGTTCCCATGTGTTTGCTCAAATTATTTTTAAATCGAAGGATCATAATTAATTACAAGTAATATCACCACCAAAATGTTGTTAAAAAAATGTAGAATGTTTAGAGGATGATTCTACCGCACAGCTCCTGTGCCTGAACCCTTTCTGACTTCATCTCAGAGATCCGTGTGACCTGCAGTTTTGGAACCCTTCTCTGGCACGTTTTGTGGTTAATTTGCGTTGCATTTGTAGTCAACTGTGGTATGTGGTAGATGTATTTGTGAACATTCCTATTTATTAACAGTTTTTCTAGGAAGTGATATTAAGTACTACTTTTATGGACCATGAATGGATATAACACATGGCTATCTTTACTGGGAAAGCAAAGTGTTGCTTAAAAAGATTTTTACCAACAGACATAAATTAATGCACCAAGTAATCATACCAGCGGAACAAAAACAAGTACAATGGAATTCAAGATAGATGTAGCCACCAGTGCACATTATCATTTTTAGGTCTTGCCTAGTGAAGGAAGTGACCCAATTAGGGCCACCCGAGTCACTCGCGACCACCTCTCAGCCTTCCAAACAAATGAAGAGTCGGTCAGACAGTAGAGAATACAAACCAAAGATATTTATTAGAAGTACACTCGAGTGGAGTCCGGTCTGACCAGCCTCCTTAGATCGCTGCAGAGGGACTGACTTCTGCCAACATGGTAACACATAATGTACATCTCCAGAACCACTAAAACACGCCCAGACTGGAATTTTCCAGTTGGTAGCTGGTGAACAAAGGAGATACAGAAGGATGGGCTACAATCCTGGGACCGGGAACATGCTATCTCAGCATCAAGGTTACTCTGCCTGCGCCCCGCCGCTCTAAGGGTGGGAGCAGGCCTATCTAGGGGGAAAGGTATGCCATTACAAAACAGTCTATTCATTGGTACAGCGAAGCTCAACCTTGGAGAAATACAAAGAAGAAATATCGCAGCTGCTTTCTGCTGAGGCAGACAGAATGAGACAGAAATTAGTTTCGATCATGGCCTAAAATGGCGGCTCAACTTAAAATGGTGCAGCGAATGCTAACTTTACATAGGGCAATATGCAAGCAAAACGAGTACATAACATTTACATTTCAACAGACCCTCCTTTTAGCAGAAGCTAACCATTGAAAGTTGAGGGAATATGGAGTATAACATGGCATGTATATAACAAATGATCTTCAGAATTCAGAGCAATCCACGTATTCAGCATCAAGGGAAGGTGAGTCCTCAAATACACCCTCGTCTATTTGCATAAAACTTTCTATTTCTTTCTGGGTCATAATCATAGCATGGGCATCATGGATGGGCGTCTTCTGCTTTGGGGCAAGGAGTGTAACACAATAAGAGCAACAGGCCGGGAGACATTGTATACAGATGCAACATGTGAGGAAGATGCCAGCGATTACAGATAGGAAAGCAAGGATCTTCCAACCCCAGGACGTAAACAGACCCCAAAACCACCGAACCAAGTACCAATTTTTCTGATGAATGACTGAGGAGAGTCTGTGTAATTTCTGTATGGCAACATATACATTGGGGGCATTGTCTGGTATGTATACGCAGCAGCTACTACCAATGACGCAACAGGCCCCTCCCCGATCAGCAAGGATGACGTCTAACACCATCCTGTTTTGTAAGGTAACTAATCTCATAGCCTGGAGCTCAGCTGTAATATTTGTTACTATCCCCGCTGTGGTATTAATGACTGCCTCCACAACTCTAGTGAGCCGACCAATTTCTACGCTATTGACTGTGGGGCCCCAAAAGGGAAAAAGGCCCTTTGCGACATCCTCAAATTGTTGTGCGGCTGTATCTGTCTGATCTGCATCCTGCGGATCAAGAACCCTTTTTATCCGGGACAGGCGTGTACTCCTATGCTGCAACTAATGAGCTCTGTGATAATTGGATGGCGCAACATAAACAGGGGGAGGAGGAAAGAGAGATAACATCTACCCAGCCAACCCCTTGGGAGCCATACATAAGCATGAGATCCACAGACAAAATAAACATTGGGGGGTGGAATTAAGGGCAGACTATTGGTCATTCTCAATTCATATGTGGTGTTACATCTGCTCTCCCCTATCACTACCTTACCTGTCCCCTGAACACAGAAACTAGCTGTCGTGTTGATCACCGACACTGGCATTGGCTCATCTCCAGTAACATTATGAGCCTGAAAAGACTGGAAATACTCAGACGTGTTAAACCCCTTAAAATCAGCCATTTCCATTTGAAGCCACGTCTCATTTGTTACAGTTTTACACGCGTTCATACATGTCTTTAGAAACATTCTACTAAATATCTCCTGACCTGCCTGTCCTCCAAGGGGGACCCTATGATGGAATTGTACATTTTGTTCCATAGTGCGTGAATGGACAGGTGCCCTGTTCAGAGTAGGGAATGTTGCTGCACCATGCTAAGCAATTCAAACCATCCCTCACAACTACTGATGTATGACAGGGGCAAAGACAGCAAATTTTCAACTTTGTGAGTCACTGAGGGAAGCAAGCCGCATACCCAGCAATTAGTTCTGTTAGACACATTATGAACTTGATGCAACATTTGCACAAAAACATTTCCAGTGTAAGACAACCTATGCATTGCCTTGTGTGGAGCCAAAGTGACAAAAACATGTTCGGGGTGGGGAGTCGTCGTACCAACCAAATAATGTACTGGATATTTCTCCTCCAGAAACCACGCTATTCCAAGTACTGTTATTAAAGAGATCACAACAATCACCACAGAAACAATTTTACTCTTTGTGGAACAACTGGACCAATTAGACCAATCCCGCTCTAAACACGGTGCTGCAAATGGCTGTTCCTCCTCAGTAATGGGCCGACCAAACGGATACATTGTAATCAAGGGAAAGGGACTGTAATGGGACTGATGACAAAAAGGGGGGCAAATGTTCCCAGTGTCCGTCTGAGCCTCACTGGTAGACTCCTATTGTTCATCAACGTTGGCGCTCTTGAGCACCAGCGGTGGAGCTGCTCAGTCATAGCTCGGATCCGTATCCCACGTTGCAGGGTACTGCACTTCCCTCCCTGGGGAGCACACCCAGCTTACCCTGTACAATGTCCGGAACAGTGCACCAGTCTCGTCCCTGCCTAAACTAACACATCTGGTACACCCTGACTTCCGCAGTCCATCCCTGCTAATCTGACTTCTCCTTTGGTGCACTGTTCCTCCATCGGGGGTGCAAATTGTACCTGGCTACTCCAGGCACAGAAGGGTCCGTGAACAGGGGCTCAGACACAGAGGGGCCAGTAGAGGGAGAGTCTTGAATCTCTTTAATCTCCGGGGGCACTGCCGCATTTAGTACCTCGTTGTTCTCAGCCTCAGTTTGGGTCCACATGAGCTTAGCATCCGAAAAGGGGACAAACCGCGGAACTCACTCCCACTCCGAGTCCCCTACTCCATCGTGGACCCACTGATCATAGGGTAAGGACAGGGGCACTCTGCGGCAGTGCTGAGTATGAATCCAGTTCTTTCGGCCGGTGACCTTCACTGCAGATCAGGTAGCAAGGAGGACCTGGACTGGTCCCTTCCACCTCGCCTCCAAGCTTTTTTTCCTCTGGAAGTTCCTGATAAGTATGTAGTCTCCAGGCCGAATATCATGTCCTGGCCCCTCAGGTTCGGGCGGGAGAGAGTCCTGGATCTGTTGGTGAATAGAACGCAGACTTTTAGTTAACTCATACAGGTAGTCCACTAACAAAGGATATTCATTTTCTGAAAATTTTTGAGGACTCGGGACGCCCCAGACATTTGCCGGGCGCCCGAACACGACCTCGTAGGGTGACAGTCCTGTCCTAGAATGCGCAGTGGCTCTTGTGGACAAAAGGGCTAATGGTAAAGCATCTGGCCACTGCAACCCTGTGCTCTCCTGAATCTTTGCCAATTTCAGTTTGAGAGTACCATTGTACTTCTCAACCAAACCTGCTGACTGGGGGTGATTTGGAGCATGACATTTTTGTCTGATATGTAGTCCCTCACAAACTATCTGGATGACTATTGCGTTAAAGTGGCTTCCGTTATCACTCCAAATCAAACGGGGCAAGCCGAAGCGAGGAAAGAATTCCTTCAGGAGTACCTTTGCAGTCGCTATGGCTGTGTTTTGTTTCATTGGGTAAGCCTAAACCCATTTACTGAATGCACAAACCACCACTAATACATATTTCAAATTGTTGACTCGATCCATCTCTATGTAATCTATCTCGAGGACCTCAAAAGAGAAAGTGGGAGGTGCAAAATTACCAGGTGGAGTAGGGGTACCTTTTTGACCAAATGAGCGGCAGTCTTTGGGGTGTTATCATTTTGCCATACAGGGTCTAGCAACTTACAAATACCTTTAGCACTAATGTGAGCTGGCCCATGTGCCATGGTGACTACGGGAAGAACATATGCATCTGGTAACATCCATCTCTGTCTCCCTGACTTATCCGTCCAACACCCTTCCTCATCCAGACGTGCTGTGCTTTCCTGCCATACTGCTAATTCCCCAATCGTTGCCTCACTCTGTATCTCCTTGACATTTTCCAGCGTATCCTCAAACATAGTGACCTCGGGCACCCACCTAGCGGGACCTGCTACGAACATTCTTTTCATCTTTGTTCGGGCTGTCTCCTTAGCTGTCTGATCTGCAAATGCATTCCCCTTGCCCACATGGCCGGTAATTGTCTTGTGGGCACTGTACTTTATTATCGCTAATTTCCTGGGGAGTGTCAAAGCCGACAAAAGCCTATGTATAAGGGGGCCATGCTGTATTTTCATCCCATGGGAAGTGAGAAACCCTCTCTCTGCCCAGAGCCGCTCAAAATTATGGGCGACTCCGAAGGCATACTGACTGTCAGTATAGACATTGACAGCCAATCCCTCACTCAACTCGCAGGCTCGAATAAGGGCAACGAGCTCTGCAGCTTGGGCCGACTGATAGGGAACTCGCGACATCTCAACTACCGTGGACAGTGTCGTTATAGCATATGCGGCTGTTGTAGTGCCATCTGGTAGCTTAAAGCAAGAGCCATCGACATATAGTTCCCCTTGGGTGCCAGATAAGGGAACATAAGTCAAGTCTACCCTTCCTTTCGTCTCTTCCTCTGTATATCAATTTCCTCACTCTCAGAAGGGAGGGGTAGTAACGTGGCTGGGTTCAGAGTGGCACATCTTTTGATCGTGACATGTGGTGCAAAGAGCGTTAGCTCATAGCCAGTCAGACGTGCACTGGTAAGGTGCTGTGTCTTAGTTTTATTCAAAAGAGTATCCACAGAAGGGGCACCATGACTGTGAGGTCAGTATCAAGTACGAGACCAGACGATTGTCTTATAGAGACGGCCACAGCCGCGACCGCTCTTAAACAGGAAACAGCGTTTACAACGCGGCCGTTACATCGCGTTCCTTTACAACGCGGTCGTTAAAACAACCACGTTGTTAGAACGCGATGCCTTTACATCGCAAGTCAGTAGATCGACTTGCTGTAGGGGTCGCTCTAACCTAAGGAATAGTATCATTTACTATTCCAACACCTTCCCTATTGTTGCGCAGGCTGGAGTTGGAATAGTAAATTATACTATTCCTAAGTCCAGCGCGCCCCCTACAGCAAGTCGATCTAATGACTTGCAATGTAAAGGTATGGCGTTCTAACAACGCGGTCGTTGTAACAACCGCGTTGTAAAGGAACGCGATGTAATAGCATGCGTTGTAACATGCTATATTCCTCTTAAACAGCTCGGGAGGGCTCTTGCGACGGGGTCAAGGAGAGCAGAAAAATAAGCACACAGCCGTTGCTAACCTCCAAAGGTCTGTGTTAAAACAGAGAGTGCACAACCAGCCGTCTCGTGTACATACAGCACGAACGGCTTAGTGTAGTCAGGCGTACCAAGCACAGGCGCAGAGCAAAGCGCAACTTTTAATTGCTCAAAAGACTGCTGACATTCAGGCGTCCAAGGCAAGGGTTCATGCCCATCTTTAGTGGTTAATGCCAGCAAAGGCTTTGTTAGTAACAAATAGTTAGGGATCCATTGGCGACAATAGGAAGTAATGCCAATAAAAGCGCGCACATCCCTTTGAGTTTTTGGGATAGGCATTTTAACAATGGCACTGATGCGCTCAGGGGTCAATCTCCTACCCTTCTTCGACAGTAGGTGACCTAAGTAGGTGACCTCCTGTCGAAAATATTGAAATTTGGAAAGGGACACTTTATGTCCGTGGTGTGCCAAATGCAACAACAATTTACCCGTACTTTCTTTGCAACCCTTTTCAGTGTCAGGAGCAATGAGGGGGTCATCTACATATTGGAGCAATACATTACCAGGGGGAAGCGTAAGGGAGTCCAATTGGGCTTTTAAAGCTTGGCTATATATACTAGGGCTCTCAGTATAGCCCTGAGGAGCTCGACAGAATTTCAAACTTCTGCCAGCCAGGGTAAAACCGAACAAGTACCTGCTATCTGGATGGATCGGAATACTAAAGAATACATTTTTGAGGTCAATGACAGAGAAGAATTTAGCAGTAGAAGGAATCGCCGTCAGAAGGGCAGTGATGTCAGGGACCACCGGGAACTGGGGAACCACTATTTTATTTATTGCGCGCAAGTCAATCACAAAAAGATAAACATCTGGATTATCATCAGAGGAGCCCGAAGGTGCCCTCTTAAGAATTGGAAGAATAAGGCTATTACACACATTAGCAGTTGTCTCCTCAACAACTCCTGACTTAATCAAGTCCTGTATGATTTGCAACAAGGCTCGCTATCCTACTTGACGTATTTTGTACTGAGGGATACGGGGCAAAATGACATTGTCTTTAATTTTGATACAGACCGGGGGTATCTGCAATAATCCTACATCTGTGTCACCCGTTGCCCACGTCGGCGGCATGTAGTTAAATGCAACAGGGAGGGGTGCATCTTTAGATAGACACTGCTTAGTGCTGACCACATTCGGGCCCATCGTCATGTAAACACCGTCCGGGGAACAGTAAATAGTGGCATGCAACTTTAATAAATCTAAACCCATCAGATTTTCTCCGCAATTAGATGTCAACAAAAATGGCGAATCCACTGTAAAGGGACCTATAGTCAGTGTAAGAGGTTTGGAAATGGGGCTCACAACCGGTACACCAGAAAATCCTACCGAAACATTATTATGGCCAGACAGAGCTGCCCCGGGGACCAGTAAACGAGAAATAGAGCTATTCATTGCATCGTATAAAGCACACCGTGGACATACTGTTCCCTTACCGGACCCCCACTTAGCTATCTTACTTGGTGTATAATACAATTGAAAAAATGTCTTGTAATACTGGGCTTGTAATCTTGCAGACATTAATATAGACTGAGATAATTCATACGATTTAAAAAGGTTTCAGCCGTGATCCCCAATTCATCCTGCCATTTTAAAAGAAATGTATTCATATCGTCTGGAAGTGAGGCCATCATACATTCGTAAATTTCTCCAATTTTTGCTGATCTATTTTTACTTATAATTTCCATGGTTTCGATTTTTTGAAATTTAGATCTGCCACCCCCTTTCTTTGATAGAAAATCTCTAACTTGGAAGAATTTAAAGAAATCCCTATAGTCTAATGTATAGTCATTTCTCAATTCTTCGAATGATTTCAGCCCAAAAGTTGAGTAAAAACACTCTAATTGTGTAATCCCTGCACTTATCCATCTATTCATACATACATCATTGAATATCTCAGGGAGATTATTGTTTTTAGATAATAATGTATAAAACGATAGCCTCCCAATTCCCAATAGTTTACGCACGTTGTTCCAAGCTTTATGGATACCAACAAGGGTTTTAAAACATACTTTTTTATAATAGCTGTCGTATGAGTGCCGCCATAAGTACCCGCTAACTTCATTGCCCAAAATAAGTTCTTGCGGTGTTGGTATGACACTGTTTGTCCTATTATCTCTGTTTATAGACAATAGTTCATTACAGGATTTCAAAATCGTGGCCCAGCAATACAGTTTAAAATTGGGGAGGGCTAAACCACCTCTATCTTTAGGCAAGGTAACAAATCTGAGTGCTCTGCAAGGTCTTTTATATCCCCATATAAACCATGAAAACATGCTTTCTATGGCTTTAAACCATTGTGGTGTAAACTCCAAACAAATTGTCCTGAAAAAGTATAAACATTTTGGGGAAAAAAGCATTTTAATCACATTACACCTACCCCCAATGAATAGATGCAAATTATTTAGTCTACTAAGGTCTTTTTCCGTATGTTGTATTAATGGATCAAGATTAGCCTTCACTAAGCTATCCAGATTAGCCGTTATGCTGACACCCAAATACATAGCTTTCTCCACTACTCGATCATCTCTCATCGTGAGTTTGTTATTAAGAACTATCTGAGTTTTATCTTGATTCAGCTTATACCTGGATACCTCTCCAAAAAATTTAGCCTAATCTTCTATTGCCTTTATCGCGGCGACTGGATCGCTAGTAACCAACGCTATGTCATCCACATAAGCCAGTGTTTTAGTGTCCCAAGTTCGTGACCATATTGGTGGAATTAACAAATTATTTTCGAGTCTGCAGATAAAGGGGTCAATAAATATCGCAAATAATAGGGGAGAGCATGGGCACCCCTGTCTTGTCCCTCTAGTAATATCTATCTTCTCTGAGACCGCCCCATTTACCATCACTACAGCTTCTGGTGCTGTATATAACATTTGGGTTGCCTTAATAAAAGGCTCCCCTATACCACTTCTTGACATTATTTCCAGGAGACCCTATCGAAGGCTTTCTCAGCATCCAGCAGTATGAGTGCCATAGGGTCTCCTGCAACCTCAGCAATGTCAAAAAGTGTGATCACTCTTTGGACATGGTCGGTAGTAGACCTCCCTGGGATAAACCCATGCTGACGACCAGATACAATTTTATAAATAATTGGTGCCAAACGACTGGCTAATAGTTTTGAATAAATTTTCGAATTACCGTTAATCAGGGTGATAGGACGATATGATCCGAGTTCTATAGCATCTTTATTCTTTTTTTTAAAAACACGATTTTAGCTCGAGACCATGATCTCGGAGGTCGACCACCCTGAAAGATATGTATGAATAGGTCACTTAAAATTCTCTTTAGTGGCTTGAAGAAATTAACATAAAACTCTGTGGGTATCCCATCCATCCCAGCTGCCTTCCCCTTAGCTAGACTATTCATTGAAAGTAAAATTTCTTCCCACTGTGGTATGTAATCTAAAGTGTCTTGATCCTCTTGCCCCAGTCTTAGCGATGGGATCTGATCTAGATATTCCTCAATCTTATCCTGTCGTATACCAGTCTCTTCATATAAATCTTGATAGTATCTTTGAAATGCAGCTCTTATCTCTTTAGAATCAGTCTTTCGACCATATCTCGGATCTTTAATCTCCCTTATTAAGTTGGCTGTATTTTGTTGTCTAGCTCGTACTGCCAATTGATGACCGACTTGTTGGCTCAGCTCATACGTAATTTCCCTATTTGTTGTTACCTTAATTATTGCTTTTTCCGTAAAAATATCGGTAATAGTATTTTTAGCGATTGACACCAATCTTAATTCCCTTTCAATTTCCCGTCCCTCTTGTACAGCCCTTTATCAGGCCCTCCTCGACTATAGCCAGATTTCTTTGTAATGCCCCCATTTTCTGTTTAGCCTCTTTATTAAGGTTTAGTGAAAATCGTAGCGTCTCCCCTCTTATTCCCGCTTTCATAGCGTCCCAGACCACCTCAATCGAGGTGCTGCCCAGGTTATCCTCCAAGAACTCTGGTATCCATTTATTCATATGTTTGCAATATTCCTTATTTAGCAACAAAGCTCTCTGAAAGGTCCAGATTTTCAAATCATTGTTCATTCCTCCACTTTCTAAGTTCATAATTAAAGGGTTATGGTCCGATAAAACCTGTGGTAATCTATCTATTGAGCAACTAGAATTTATGGTACTAGAAACAAACATGTAATCTAATCTAGCGAATTTTACATGTGGATTAGAGAAAAACTTAAAGCCTGGATCACTTGGATGCTTTGTTTGCCAACAGTCTATCAAACCATGGGTTTGGCATAATTCTTTGAGGGCCTGGAATACTTTTGGTTTCCTCCCCTTATATCTATATCCAGGATCCAATGACCAATCACATGGGAGGTTTAGATTATAATCGCCACAAACTATCAATGGGAGTGGCCAATGAGCCAGTTCATTGGAGACATATTCCAATATGCTCGGGTCATCCATAACACTTCCGTATATTGTACATACTGTCATTTTTTTATCATTGCTGTATTGACATTCTGTAATTGCCCATCGCCCATACTTATCAGCCGATGACCTAGCAAACTGTATCTCGCTCCCTTTTGCCAGAATGGCGACCCCCCTGGTCCTTGTACCCTGTGTTGTTGCCGTAATCAATCTATATCCTAGGGTTTTAAGTAGGTGCCGTTGTGACCCCTCAATGTGTGTCTCTTGAAGACAAATAATATCAGCCCCTATCGCTTGTAAACCCACAGCCACACTTTGTCTTTTTTTCGGATCGTTAAGACCACAAAATTGATGGTGAGAATCTTCAGTCTAACCATTAAAAACTATATCTTTACCTGTCTGTTTATTATTCTCCTCTAGGATTACCATCCCTTTATGCCATTCCTGGCCTTTAGTCTGCTTCTTATACCATAATTCACCTTTCTTGGTTGCACAACTTAAATCCGTCCGCTGTCTGAGATCTCCCTTTACCCCCCACCCACACTCCCACCCCCTCCCCCACCCTTCTTAGGGCAATCAGGCTCAATCCTGAGCCTGCGTGACAGAGTCTGGATCATCCTCACCCACTCTCCACCCCCCGCCTCCTCCCGTGCTCATGATCACAAACAAAAACAAAAAAACCCTTGTTATACTAAGAAAGCAATTTTTGCAACACACACATATTTTTCATATTAAGGCCTTCTTAAGGAAGTAAACATTTCAACCAACCAAATCATTCCTCATTACAATACATGAGATATCTTAATCTCTGCTTCCTTAATCCCTCAAAGTGGTATATCAAATATTATTTATTTACTCTCGGTAGTCCTGTTTTTCCCTGTTGAAATCTCCTCTAGTAGTTTCTGGGCTTGTATTTCAGATGTAAAATAATAGTTCCGCCTTTGAGAGATGACTTTTAGCTTAGCCGGATTCTGTAGGAAGACTGTAGCTCCGCCTTTTTAAAAAGGAGTTATGAGTTGCCTGAGTCTCCATCTTCTTTCCACGGTGGCATGTGCAAAGTCTGGTTTCGCGAAAAAGGAAAAGTTCTCCCACTTCCTCTTCATATTAAGTCTAGCCAGATCGTACACGGCCTGTCGGAGCAAGAACTTTCCAAAGTATATTAAAATAACACGAGGGTACGCCTGAGTATTTGTAGAGCGTTTAGATATTGACAAAGGAAATCTATGTACCCGTTGAATTTCCTTATCCCACTCCCAGTGTGCTAATTCTGGTAAGGAATTTTTCAGCAGAGTTATTGTAAATTTCCTAATATCATTGCCTTCGCTATTTTCTGGTATTCCCAGCAGCCTCAGGTTATTGCGGCGTTGGCGATTTTCTGCCTCTTCTAATTTCCACATTACATTCTTCAGCGTATTTTCTTGCGAAGACGCCTGTTCCTTCAGAGTGTCCACAGTATTTTCTAGATCCTCTGTGCGTTTTTCCACCATACTTAGTCTCTCTGCAATCTCTGTGCAAGTTTTCCCAATTTTACGCATTGTACCTTGTAGCTTCTTCGAGGCTAGCCGTGCTTGGCGGTTTTCACTTTTGACCTCATCTTGGAACGATCTTAGGGATTGAAAGATCAGCAAGAGGGAAGGCTCTGCGGCTTCATCATAAGCTTTCTGTGTGGCCAAGCCGGTTGGCTGTCCTCTAGCGAGTTTTCCTTTCTCATTTGAGCCGTTAGAAGGTAACAGCTGTGTTGCTGAAAAGTCCCATCCTAGTTCTCCTTCTTCTTCTCCCAGCGTTTTCTTGTGGTTGCTCCTTTTCCCTTCCGACACCCGTTTGGTTCTCTTGGGTATCCTTCTCTCGCCTTGCTGGCTGTAGTTACTCGTGGAAGAATCCCCACATTCCACATCTTCACTACTACTTGAAAGTTCAAATTCTGAGTCTGCTGATTCTTCATTTAGAGAGTAAACTTTTTCCATGGAGTCGGGGGAAAGATATCCCGCCTCTTGGCTCCTTTTCTGAATAGCTCCTTCACTGAAAGCATGTTGTTGCCCTTCGCACGTCTGCTCGGGCATGTTTACCAATTCTGTGGTCTCTCCAGTTAGGTTACTGACGCTTCCCTTGGGGGATCTGTCTTTATCCGGGATTTCTTCCTTATCATTATCCTCTCTTTGCAGGGCCCTATTGAGTTCTTCAGGCGTTTCTAGTACAGTATTATCACAGCATGACCCCCAAGAAGGCCTTCCCTCCTCCAATAATCCCGGTGAAATATCCAGAGGAGTATTCTGAGGATTCTTCGTATTAATTAAATCTTCGCCAGCAGCCAGCCCATTTTGCTCACCCAATTGCCCTTGTATTACCATCTCCAGCCCACTCTCTTTCTCACTGTCCAAGGGTAAAAACATGCTAGTTATCGCAACCTATTTTTCCCCCCTGGTTCTCCCAATGGCATGCCTCTCAAGTCAGTAATTTTGGTAGCCTCCGTCTTACCTTTGTTTTTTCCCAGTTTACCCCCCTTACCGGAGCGTATTTCGGGTTTCTTTGAGTCTGTATCAGTTTTTGAGTCACTTTCCTTTCGAGTAGTAGACTGCGCGTTCAAGCGCGTCTTACCTCGACCTCCTTGCGCTGCCATGGCCTCCGTGCAGTGATCTCCGTGGCATCTCCTGGCGTCCTCGTTGCTGGACAACCCCAGCCGCCAGCCGTCACAGATTCTCCCTCCGTAAACTGTCGTCAGAAGCAGCCGAGCAAGTGATTACCAGCGTGTCCACAGGCTGCCTCGTATCGATGCTCCCCCTGTCTCTGGGCTCCGTCAAGCCTCCGGATCCATCGGGTCCATCGGATACTTTCTATCACTCGAATTACTTCACAGTTCCTTCGTTTTTACACCGCCGTGGAGCTATTCGCCTTTGGGTCGCCTTCAGATTGCCTTCATACCTTCATGCCGATCGTTTTGCATGCCATTCATTCCATCCTGCTCGGATAAGAGCACAGCGAGGATCGGTGCGGAGCGGAGGTGAGTGAAAGCGATCTCACTCAGACGCCATCTTGCCCTCCTCCGGATCAACCCTCTATTTCCACTGGTTTTTTCAAGTGCCATTCACATTTTGCTTCCTCCCACAACAGCATAAAACTTGGCACAATGAGTCTGCCAATTCCATACACTGGTAAACATCCTTTACACCGACTGCGTTACAACGCATGTCATTACCCCGCATTTTTTACTCCGCAGCACCTTTTACAACGCAGGGCTTTACACCGCAAGCCATTACAACGAATTCCCCATTACAACGCCCCGGTGGAGTAGGAATAGTAAATTGCGTTGTAATGGACAATGCGTTGTAATGGCTTGCGGTGTAAAGCCCTGCGTTGTAAAAGTTGTTGCGGAGTAAAAAAATGCGGGGTAATGGCATACGTTGTAAACGCGTGCAGAGTAAAGTGTCATATTCCCATACACTGTCAGATTTTCACTATGAGTCACAGCATTTAGCCCTATTACATGTGCACGGCCCTTGATAAGGTGTGCACTTAAGTGCTGAGCGGGGCACTTGGGCTTCTGGCCCACTCGATTATTTTTATATTTATTGTATCATTGCCAATAAATTTTAAAAAAATTGCATGCTTGCCAAGGCCAGAACTATACTGTTTGTCAATGCTTCTTGGAGCAAGAGCAGATAGAAAAGAGTGACAAAGGAAGAAGAAGGTTGGGTTGAAGATAGAACCTACCAGAGTGAAAAAAAAAGACCCGAAAGTGTAGAGTGGTCGAATAAAGAGGTATGAAGTGGCATCCAAACTAGGCAGTTTTGGCATTCGTCGGTCCTGGTCTATGGGGAAGGTAGGACGGCTAAGTTACAGATCTTCTGAATTATGTATTAGGGAGGACTCCATGTGCAGGATCTGGCTGCTGGCAAGTTACAGGTAGATCCCGAGCCACCCGTTTGAAGCCCTTGACCTAGGGTCCCCCTGATCTTCACCCACCACAGGTTTGCATCCTATGAACGGATCTTTATGATCCTCCGATGCATTGACGGCTGGTACTGCAGCCATCTTCTGTAGGTCCTTCTGAGAGAGGGCTTGTAGGGATCACTCGGCATGAGCCCATGCACTCCTCCAGATCGTGCCACTTTGCTGATCATTTCTACTGCCCTGTGCTTCATGGCATGAGTCACCTTGTATGAGTAGCTTCTAACTGTCAGGTAGTTACAATGATAAATTGAGCCCCTATCTCGCACCTTTCCTTCTCGATCACATCCCCTGGCGCCGCACTCTGAGGGGAGATAAGAATGCCTCTCTGGTCACTCACGCATGGCACCAAAATGTTTCCCTTATAGGGTCACAACAAATGCAGCACTCTGCCAACCACGCTCTCACCCACTGGCAGGGCCGGCCTTTGGCATGGGCGAGCTGGGCCCAGGGCTCCAATCTTCAGAGGGGCACGGAGCTGTGTGCATTAAGGTTATACAAACAGCAGCGCCCCTCTCATCTTGCTCCAGCCTTGTCCGTGTCCCTGCGTGCTCGTTTCTGTCTGATCTGCCAGTTTAAACTGGTTTTATTCCTTCATTATCACACCGTACAGGATGTTTTTGACACCCCATTAGCCCCTTTCCTTGCCCTCCCTTCACTCTCTCATCCCCGAGGCAGCTAAGCTGTGGGTGATTTTGGGGCGCTGGGGGAGGTCAGAAGATGTTTGTGTTCAGGGGCCATTCACTGCTCAGCCAGGGTCTGACCAGTGAACACAAAAGGGCCCCCCTCCTGCCTCATTTTATTCACTACCCTCAGCAAGGGTGTCAAATTTCTCTCATACCAGGGCGCTATCCTGGCAAAGGCCGGCTCTGCCTGCGGTGTCTCGGGCAACCAGCCCAACAATGGTCTTTGACACCCCACAATGGGGTATGAAGCGCTATACAAATGCTACACTACAACCCAATGCATGAAGCAGCTCCTCAGAAGACTGTATAAGCCTCCACGTGTGACAGGCCTGCTCTGCGATGCCTCATGCCAGCCTGGATTGCTGGGGCGATGCATGTGCCAACTGCAGCAGGGCTGTTACAAGAGCGTCACCCCCCCAGCAAGCTGACCCCAGAAGAATGATGGGATGGCCCGCCGGTGCCATTAGGTTCCCCCCCCCCCCTGGTTTAGCCAGGCCGCCTGAACCAGTTTCAACTATATGATTGAAACCGTACCTACTCGCTGTTCATACAGGATATGATATCAACAGAGACAGAAAACCATAGGTTAAGTTTTTTACAGGAGGTGGGGGTCAAGGAGAGTATTGCTGGAAGTAAAATAAAGGCTTACTGCCCATCACAGAGGCAGGGTGTGACTTTTACTTTAAATATCAAAGGTTAAGTAGTTTACTTGTCACCGAAAGCAGGTCATCGCAGAGTGAAAACCTGTGACAGAAGATGAGGTAATGTTCTGAAATTCTGTAGACAGCCTGGCCAGTAGGGTTGGAGAAGAGCCAGTCACATGTCATGCTCACCATATTTCAAATTTGAAAGCTCAATAAAATATATTTTCAAAAAGGAGGTTTTGGAATGAAATCATACCCCCCGTGTAAAGTGTTTTAATTAATAGAGGTGGGCGAGCCAACAAATTAACAAGGAGAGCCGAGCCAGACCTGAGCCAAGGGTTTAGCTCGGATCTTAGAGCCTGTGCACGAGCCGAACCCTGAAAATCTTTGCGATGTAAATCATACAACAGACATCATGTTAGATATGATAAAGTCTCTTTAAAAGTTTAGCATTTGAAAGCTTTGACATTAATGTTACATTATAGCTAACCCTGGGCGAAGTACTACGCTACGCTCGCGTAGTTTGCGAAGTTTGCGCTACTTCGCACTACGCGAATTGCACGTAGCACAGTGCAAACACGCGTAGCGTAGCGGTCATTTTTGCTTGCTCGCGGTCCTCAACGTCAAGTTGGCGACCGCGAGCAAGCAAAATGACATCCGGCGAGACTTTTTCCTCGTTCGCGATCAGCAACATCAAGTTGCCGATCGCGAGCGTGGAAAATAAACCTCCCGGCGAGATTCTCAACGGGGAGGTCAGGTTTCTCATTGCAAGTGGTCGCGTATGTTCGCGACCGCTCGCGATGAGAAACTACCAGTCCGCGTTGAGAAAGCTGCCGCTCGAGTAGAAATCTACTCGAGCTGCAGAAAACGACCGCTTGCACTGTGCAAGATGCGGTTTGCACTGATTGCACAGTGCGGACAAGCATCCGGCACTGTGCAATCAGTGCGAACAGCATTTTGCACAGTGCACTACGCAGTTCGCGTAGCTACGCGTAGCTCGCGTAGTGCGAAGTGCACTTCGCGTAGCTACGCGTAGCGCTACTACGCGAACTACGCCCAGGGTTAATTATAGCATTGCACTGAGAAGAGTTTATTAAAAGTGATGGTTTTTAAACATGAACCATTAGTCACTTAAGAAGGTAAGACAGTTGTCATGTAAACCCCTGTATGTGGCCCATAAGATTATAGAGCAACATTATAGTCAATTAACTCAAACACAATAGGATTTTGTACAATTGGTATTGTGAACTCACATATTGGAAAGTGCTTTAATACATCATAATGAAGAAAAAAGAAAAAAGAGTTTTGGTAAAATAAAATACTTTCATTACACAAGCTCACCATTCATTGTTTAAAGGTACGGGGTGATTGCCGGATTTGCCCGGTATCCCTGGATGTTGAGAGGATGCTCGTTGTTGTGCAGGGAAAGGACCTTCACAAAGTTAAATGGTCTCATTTTGGTTGTTTCTTGATGTTTTAGGGTGTTAAACTCTCACAAATGAAGAGAAACCTTTGCCCCGACAGCATGTGTAAAATAAAAAATAAAAAGTAACACTATCACCAAATGTGCCAAATTTTGCAGTACAGTTTTCCTTTCCTTGCTGCATAACAGAGTCAATGTTGCCACATAATTTGGGGCTCCAATGCCGCATAATTCCAGTGACTCTGTTTAAAATTAGAAAAAAAGCCCACGACTCATCTGTAGTAATTTATTAGATGCGCTTAGATATGTTAGATACGTCACAGTGACTGCCCATACACACCGCAAGCTCTCAGCTACCTCCTGCCACTAAGTGGCAACACCGAAACACTTGCTAATGAAATAACTTTGACGTTTGTATCAGCTCACTTGATAGAACATTGGTTGGAAAAAACATGTCTGGCTCTTTCTTGCCTTTCCTCTTCACAGACATCTCTGCAGAAACTATTGGTTACAAACCACTTCAGATGCAATTAAAATAAACATTTCGCTTTGAAATAATTTGACTGTTTTTACTTTGTAACTAATTGATGCTCTCAGGCTATCAAAAGAATGTGTTGTAAAAATGCTATCATTTCCCAGTAAATAATTTGATATAATTCAAGCTTTGTAGTGATCTTCGAAGTTTCTCATGCACGAACCTCCTCCCATCTTCTACCACTCACCTCCCACTCGCACATCACACCCACTCACCTGTAAACACTGCATTTTTTATCTTTTGTCCTGTTAATATTTCGACAGCCGTGCGCTTCCTTCACAGAATCACATTTACAATTGCCACAGAATCACATTTACAATTGGCACACTCGACCATTGCTCGATGTGATCTGCTGAGAGGCCAAGGATCGGATGACCATGTATTCTGAACCCTTTATGTCCCACTGATGAGCACTGTGAGAAATTCGCTCTCCCTTCAATTTGAACTCAACAGCTCTCAATTATCGCCCGTTATAAACACTCACCCACAACCTGAACTCATACAGATGTATAGAGGCAGCTCTTTTCACAGTCTGAACTCATACAGATGTATAGAGGCAGCTCTTTTCACAGTCTGAACTCATACAGATGTATAGAGGCAGCTCTTTTCACAGTCTGAACTCATACAGATGTACAGAGGCAGCTCTTTTCACAGTCTGAACTCATACAGATGTATGGGTACAGAGGCAGCTCTTTTCACAGTCTGAACTCATACAGATGTACAGAGGCAGCTCTTTTCACAGTCTGAACACATAGAGGCAGCTCTTTTCACAGTCTGAACACACAGATGTACAGAGGCAGCTCTTTTCACAGTCTGAACACATAGAGGCAGCTCTTTTCACAGTCTGAACTCATACAGATGTACAGAGGCAGCTCTTTTCACAGTCTGAACACATAGAGGCAGCTCCTTTCACAGTCTGAACACACAGATGTACAGAGGCAACTCTTTTCACAGTCTGAACACATACAGATGTACAGAGGCAGCTCTTTTCACAGTCTGAACACATACAGATGTACAGAGGCAGCTCTTTTCACAGTCTGAACACATGCAGATGTACAGAGGCAGCTCTTTTCGCAGTCTGAACTCATACAGATGTACAGAGGCAGCTCTTTTCGCAGTCTGAACTCATACAGATGTACAGAGGCAGCTCTTTTCACAATCTGAACTCATACAGATGTACAGAGGCAGCTCTTTTCGCAGTCTGAACTCATACAGATGTACAGAGGCAGCTCTTTTCACAGTCTGAACTCATGCAGATGTACAGAGGCAGCACTTTCCACAGTCTGAACACATAGAGGCAGCTCTTTTCACAGTCTGAACACATAGAGGCAGCTCTTTTCACAGTCTGAACACATACAGATGTACAGAGGCAGCTCTTTTCACAGTCTGAACTCATGCAGATGTACAGAGGCAGCTCTTCTCATAGTCTGAACTCATACAGATGTACAGAGGCAGCTCTTTTCACAGTCTGAACACATAGAGGCAGCTCTTTTCACAGTCTGAACTCATACAGATGTACAGAGGCAGCTCTTTTCATAGTCTGAACTCATACAGATGTACAGAGGCAGCTCTTCTCACAGTCTGAACTCATACAGATGTACAGAGGCAGCTCTTCTCATAGTCTGAACTCATACAGATGTACAGAGGCAGCTCTTTTCACAGTCTGAACACATAGAGGCAGCTCTTTTCACAGTCTGAACTCATACAGATGTACAGAGGCAGCTCTTTTCACAGTCTGAACTCATACAGATGTACAGAGGCAGCTCTTCTCATAGTCTGAACTCATACAGATGTACAGAGGCAGCTCTTCTCATAGTCTGAACTCATACAGATGTACAGAGGCAGCTCTTTTCACAGTCTGAACACATAGAGGCAGCTCTTTTCACAGTCTGAACTCATACAGATGTACAGAGTCAGCTCTTTTCACAGTCTGAACACATACAGATGTATAGAGGCAGCTCTTTTCACAGTCTGAACTCAGACAGATGTACAGAGGCAGCTCTTTTCATAGTCTGAACTCATACAGATGTACATAGGCAGCTCTTTTCACAGTCTGAACTCATACAGATGTACAGAGGCAGCTCTTTTCACAGTATGAACACATAGAGGCAGCTCTTTTCACAGTCTGAACACACAGATGTACAGAGGCACCTCTTTTCACAGTCTGAACACATAGAGGCAGCTCTTTTCACAGTCTGAACTCATACAGATGTACAGAGGCAGCTCTTTTCACAGTCTGAACACATAGAGGCAGCTCCTTTCACAGTCTGAACACATAGAGGCAGCTCCTTTCACAGTCTGAACACACAGATGTACAGAGGCAACTCTTTTCACAGTCTGAACACATACAGATGTACAGAGGCAGCTCTTTTCACAGTCTGAACTCATGCAGATGTACAGAGGCAGCTCTTTTCGCAGTCTGAACACATGCAGATGTACAGAGGCAGCTCTTTTCGCAGTCTGAACTCATACAGATGTACAGAGGCAGCTCTTTTCGCAGTCTGAACTCATACAGATGTACAGAGGCAGCTCTTTTCACAGTCTGAACTCATGCAGATGTACAGAGGCAGCTCTTTCCACAGTCTGAACACACAGAGGCAGCTCTTTTCACAGTCTGAACACATAGAGGCAGCTCTTTTCACAGTCTGAACACATACAGATGTACAGAGGCAGCTCTTTTCACAGTCTGAACTCATGCAGATGTACAGAGGCAGCTCTTTTCACAGTCTGAACTCATACAGATGTACAGAGGCAGCTCTTCTCATAGTCTGAACTCATACAGATGTACAGAGGCAGCTCTTCTCATAGTCTGAACTCATACAGATGTACAGAGGCAGCTCTTTTCACAGTCTGAACACATAGAGGCAGCTCTTTTCACAGTCTGAACTCATACAGATGTACAGAGGCAGCTCTTTTCACAGTCTGAACTCATACAGATGTACAGAGGCAGCTCTTTTCACAGTCTGAACTCATACAGATGTACAGAGGCAGCTCTTTTCACAGTCTGAACTCATACAGATGTACAGAGGCAGCTCTTCTCACAGTCTGAACTCATACAGATGTACAGAGGCAGCTCTTCTCATAGTCTGAACTCATACAGGTGTACAGAGATACAGCTCTTCTCATAGTCTGAACTCATACAGATGTACAGAGGCAGCTCTTTTCACAGTCTGAACACATAGAGGCAGCTCTTTTCACAGTCTGAACACATACAGATGTACAGAGGCAGCTCTTTTCACAGTCTGAACTCATGTAGATGCACAGAGTCAGCTCTTTTCACAGTCTGAACACAAACAGATGTACAGAGGCAGCTCTTTTCACAGTCTGAACACATGCAGATGTACAGAGGCAGCTCTTCTCATAGTCTGAACTCATACAGATGTACAGAGGCAGCTCTTTTCACAGTCTGAACACATAGAGGCAGCTCTTTTCACAGTCTGAACTCATACAGATGTACAGAGGCAGCTCTTTTCATAGTCTGAGCTCATACAGATGTACAGAGGCAGCTCTTTTCACAGTCTGAACTCATGCAGATGTACAGAGGCAGCTCTTTTCACAGTCTGAACTCATACAGATGTACAGAGGCAGCTCTTCTCATAGTCTGAACTCATACAGATGTACAGAGGCAGCTCTTCTCATAGTCTGAACTCATACAGATGTACAGAGTCAGCTCTTTTCACAGTCTGAACACATACAGATGTATAGAGGCAGCTCTTTTCACAGTCTGAACTCATACAGATGTACAGAGGCAGCTCTTTTCATAGTCTGAACTCATACAGATGTACATAGGCAGCTCTTTTCACAGTCTGAACTCATACAGATGTACAGAGGCAGCTCTTTTCACAGTCTGAACTCATACAGATGTACAGAGGCAGCTCTTTTCACAGTCTGAACTCATACAGATGTACAGAGGCAGCTCTTTTCACAGTCTGAACTCATACAGATGTACAGAGGCAGCTCTTTTCACAGTCTGAACTCATACAGATGTACAGAGGCAGCTCTTCTCATAGTCTGAACTCATACAGATGTACAGAGGCAGCTCTTTTCACAGTCTGAACACATAGAGGCAGCTCTTTTCACAGTCTGAACTCATACAGATGTACAGAGTCAGCTCTTTTCACAGTCTGAACACATACAGATGTATAGAGGCAGCTCTTTTCACAGTCTGAACTCATACAGATGTACAGAGGCAGCTCTTTTCATAGTCTGAACTCATACAGATGTACATAGGCAGCTCTTTTCACAGTCTGAACTCATACAGATGTACAGAGGCAGCTCTTTTCACAGTCTGAACTCATACAGATGTACAGAGGCAGCTCTTTTCACAGTCTGAACTCATACAGATGTACAGAGGCAGCTCTTTTCACAGTCTGAACTCATACAGATGTACAGAGGCAGCTCTTTTCACAGTCTGAACTCATACAGATGTACAGAGGCAGCTCTTTTCACAGTCTGAACTCATACAGATGTACAGAGGCAGCTCTTTTCACAGTCTGAACTCATACAGATGTACAGAGGCAGCTCTTTTCACAGTCTGAACTCATACAGATGTATAGAGGCAGTTCTTTTCACAGTACGCACTATACGAGGAATACAGTACATGAAGAATACTACAGAAACAGAACATGCTGAAAAAAGCAAATATTCCTTGGAAATTCAAGAGTAAGTAATACATGAAATGTAAACAGAAACAACATCACTGTTCCCAGGCTGAGAGGCCAGTGCCTGCTTTTGCTGACTGCAGCTGTCGCCCCGGTGGTGGGGCACAAGGGTGAGCCAGAACAATTACAGGTGAGGCACGGGCACCACCAGCCCCCCCTCTAGCGACAGCAGTACCACTAGGTAATCTCTGTGCTCATGTTCCCAGCTCAAACATCACAAAATGGAGTCAACCTCTTTACCTTGCGTTCTGGTCTGTGTGAAATGAGAGCTGCAAGATTTCCAGGGCAGTATGTATGAGTCAGATACTTCAAGAAAAGCTGTAATAAAGATATTTAGAGTTTAAATCCAACAGCTCAAGCTAAACAGCTCCTTATACAGGTATTAGGTGAACATTAAGACTTGTTAAAAACATAATGGTCTGTGCTGCATCCCTGTTTTATTTGAAGTATCCCAACGAGGACGTTAAGTACCGCTCTTTGTAGGTGTTAGTAAGATCTATATTTTTGGCATTTCTTTGTATGCTCTTTATGTTTTAACTGTTGTTGAATTACATACCTGTTTCAACTAGTTCTTTGTCAAAGCCTTAAATTTGACAAATCTTTCAAAACTGTAACTCAGGGGAACCCCAGGAAGCTTTGGTCCAGCTTTGTGATGACCAGCATTGATCTGTGATGGTTTCACCAACATGTGTGCTCGTGCGTCATGGAGCTGTTCCACTGTCGCAGAGAACGTAGCACTGCATAAGCGCATACTCTAAGTAACTGTGGAACTTTGTGAGATAGTGAATGATCTGCAGGCCGCATAGCTTGGAAGCACAGTGCAATGACGACTGGTACAGCTCAAAGATTGCCCACCCTTTACACGTCAAAAATGCCACAGACACTTGAGAAACACACAGTATGAAAGTGCACTTAGCACATGATTCATGAACGAATGAATGTAAGTGTTGCACTTGACATATATTAAAGAGTGCCTTCACTGCAGGGTTAGAGAACTTACACAAAATGTCTTTCCTTAATTAGTATGCTTAATAAAGAATTTTTTCATTTAGTAGAAAACATATTCACCACAGAGATGAAATGTGACTTTCTAAATGTGCGTGCTACTTCACGTGAATAACATAACAAATTGACACTGTGGTTAAACATTTCCTTACACATGTAGAATGTAATCTAGCCAGAAGCGACAATCAATTCATGTAATGTATGCATTATTAGTTCATATATTTGATTTAAATATAGTTCTCATTTATAGTTATGACCAAATTTTATGACTGATTGAATGTGGTGATCAAGGGGAGTTGCCAAATGGACTTTATAGGTTATAATTAGGGCTCCCTGTTTTCCGTGATTTTTACAGATAAATACAGACAGAAAACCATTTATTTTCCTGTCTATATTTATTTTTAAATGTGGATAAAAGCGGAAATTGGGTTGTTTTTGAGTGATTCTGAATGCTGTCAGTCATAACTGCCAGGCCAATAGCTGTGCGGATTGACAGGCAAGGGGATTAAAAAAATATAGTGATTTTAGTAAAGAGCCTTAAACAGCAGTAGATTTGCACAACCTTGATACCAAAATGTACATATTTTCTTACAAGTGCATATTTTACCGTCTGAGTGTGCATACATCATTGAAACCTGTCAGGCGTTCAGGCACGAGTGCACATTACCTGGTTAAATAAATGCAGAAATATACACATTTCAGCTTCATTTTTTCACAAAACCTAATATAAATATGGATAAATACAGACGGAAATGACAAAAATATAAATACCATAAAACCGGGAGCCCTAGTTACAATATACCGTTCCTCTTGAACTGCACTCCGATCTCTTTCCATCTCCTTTGCAGATCCCTGCAAACCCCATACCCTGATTCCCGCCTTTCTTGAGACATTGCTTGCTTGGCCCGGCTTCCTTTATGGAATTTCCCTGATTGCTAGAACCATTTTCCCCAAGCCTCTAGACTCTGCATTATAAATTACTAATGTATCGGAGAGAGAACCTTATATTGTTTTCTGAGCACCAGATTTTGATGTTATTGCTCTGTATAGCTGTAACCGAACTGCTTGTCTGTTCGATACTAATTCACCTTAATTTCTTTCGCCGACTGGGTATCCCCGTTGTTATTCTGCACCTCGACAGCATGGTGCTGAGAGTAGTGTATTTGAATTTGATTATTAATTTGTAATGTTATGTTATGTTATTTTAATTTATTACGCACACAAATCACCCCCAGAGAGGTATCTCGGCACGAGACCAAGCCAGCAGGTGAAAGTGTGCTACTTTTAAAATAGGTGAGTCTTGAGCAATTTCCTAAAATGGAGGTGGTCCTTACTGATATGTATTTGCAGTGGCAGCTTATTCCAATAGCAAGGGGCAAAGAAGGAAAACGACCTGCCTCCTGACCGGGATTTTCTGAACCTGGGGACCATATGCAGAGCTTTGTCACAAGATCTTAAGAGTCTGGGGGAGAATAGCGAGTAAGCTTTGTTGATAGATAGGTGGGCCCTTTACCAAGTAGAGCTTTGTGAGTTAAACAGCAGATCCTAAAGATAATTATGTTTCTCACTGGTAGCCAATGTAAAGCCTGTAAAAGAGGGACGGATGCCGTTCCAGAAGGGAGGTTGCAAGTGAGACGTGCAGTGGTGTTCTGTACCACCTGAAGTTTAGATTGCAGCTTCTCATTGACAGAGGCCAGGAGGGCATTGCCATAATCCAGGCAGCTGATAACTAATACCTGGACTCAATCAATCAATCAGGTGTTTGTTAAGCGCGACTACTCACCCGTAGGGGTCTCAAGGCACTGGGGGGGGGGGGGGTTCGCAGGTTCCAGTCCATCAAGTAGGGGGTCTGTCGAAGAGCCAGGTTTTGAGGTTTCTTGCGAAGATGGGGAGCGATGTTGTCTGTCTGAGGTGGAGCGGAAGGTCGTTCCAGGCTCTGGCCGCGAGGAAGGAGAAGGAGCGGCCTCCCCATCTGGTCTTTCTGGTGCGGGGGACCACGGCGTAGGAGAGCTGGGCTGATCGTAGGGTCCTTTGGGGTGCGTGGAATTTGAGTCGGCTGTTCAGGTATGCTGGTCCGGTGTCATGGAGGGCCTTGTGAGCGTGGGTGAGCATCTTGAAGGTGACTCTAGCTTCGATGGGGAGCCAGTGGAGTGTGCGCAGGTGCTGGGAGATGTGGCAGTGTCTTGGCAGGTTGAGGACAAGTCTTGCGGCGGCGTTTTGGATGTTCCGTAGCTGGCGGGTGAGGTTTTTGTTTATTCCGGCATAGAGTGCGTTGCCGTAGTCGAGTCTGCTGGTGACCAGGGTGTGAGTGACGGTTTTTCTGTGTTCGAGGGGGATACATTTGAAGGTCTTACGTAGGAGGCGGAGGGTGTGGAAGCAGGAGGACGAGACGGAGTTGATCTGGCAGTCCATTTTGAGCTCGGAGTCCAGGATGATTCCCAGGTTGCGTGCGTGGTCCATGTGGGTGGGCGGGCTTCCGAGGGCGGGGGGCCACCAGGTGTCGTTCCAGGCGTCGGGGTTTGGGCCCATGATGAGTACATCCGTTTTGTTGGTGTTAAGTTGTAGGCAGCTGTTTTTCATCCATTTGGCGACAGCTTCCATGCCTTCTCGAAAGTTGTGTCTGGCGGTGTTGGGTTCGTTGGATAGGGAGAGGATGAGTTGGGTGTCGTCTGCGTATGACACAATGTTGAGTCCGTAGGTTCTGACGATGGGGGCGAGCGGAGCCATGTAGATGTTGAAGAGCGTTGGGCTGAGGGAGGACCCCTGGGGGACTCCGCAGGTGGTTGGTGTAGGGTCCGAGAGGAAAGGGGGGAGTCTGACCCGCTGCATTCTGCCAGAGAGGAAGGAGCAGATCCAGTCGAGGGCCTTGTCTTGGATCCCTGCATCGTGGAGTCTGCGTATTAGGGTGCGGTGAGAGACTGTGTCGGTGCGGTGAGAGACTGTGTCGAACGCAGCTGAGAGGTCGAGGAGGATGAGGGCTGCTGTTTCTCCTTTGTCCAGTAGGGTGCGGATGTCGTCTGTTGCGGCGAGGAGGGCGGTTTCCGTACTGTGGTTTTTTCTGAAGCCGGATTGGGAGGAGTCGAGGATGTTATGCTCTTCGATGAATGTGGCGAGTTGGCTGTTGATGGCTTTCTCGATGACTTTCGCTGGGAACGGGAGCAGGGAGATGGGTCTGTAGTTTTTGAGGTCGGTGGGGTCCACCGAGGGTTTCTTCAGGAGGGGGTTGATCTCGGCGTGTTTCCAGTCATCGGGGAACGAGGCGGTTGCCAGGGAGCGGTTGATGGTGTGGTAGAGCATGGGTGCGATGGTGTCGGCGGCTCTGTTGAAAATGTGGTTGGGGCAGGGGTCCGTGGGGGCCCCAGAGTGGATTGACTTCATCGTCTTCAGTGTATCTTCGGTGGTGAGGGCTGTCCAGTTGTCGATCGCTGGCTTCAGGGTGTTGGGGGTGGTTGGTGAGGGTTCAGTGTGTTGGTTGTCTTCATCAAAGTTGTCGTAGATGCTCTTGATTTTGTGGTGGAAAAAGGTGCTGAGTTTGTCGCAGAGGTCTTGTGAGGGAGGGATGTCGGTGGACTCGCTGGTGGGTTGGGCAAACTCCTTGATGTTGAAGAGTTCTTTGCTGTTGTGTGCATGAGTGGAGATTCTGTCTTCAATCGCTTTTTTCCTCGTTTTTCTGATGAGTTGGTGGTGGGCGTTGGTGGTGGCTCTGAAGTTGTTGTGGGCTTCTGTGGATTTGGTGTTCCTCCAGGCCTTTTCGAGGCGGCGGCAAGTGCGTCTGGACTCTCGAGTTCGGTGGTAAACCATCTAGCTTTCTTGGCGTGGGTGTTGTTGTTTTTCTTGAGGGGGCTATGGTGTTGGCGCTGTCGGAGATCCATCTGTGCAGGAGTTCGGGCTGCGGTGTTGGGGTCGTCGTTTTCCGCGATGGTTGGGGTGGAGTTGCTGAGTGATGAGGTTAGCTGGTCGTCGGTGATTCTGGTTCAGTTTCTTCGTGGGAGCAGGTTCTGGTATCTGTGGATGGTGGGTGTTCTGGAGGCGAAGTGGACGCATCGATGGTCAGTCCATGGGAGTTCGGTGGTGTGGCTGAATGTGATGGAGTTTCCTGTTGTGAAGAGGGGGTCGAGGGTGTGTCCTGCTGAGTGTGTGGGTTCGGTCATGATCTGGCGGAGTCCAATGTTGTGGAGGTTGTCCAGGAGGGATGTGGTGCTGGGGTCCAGTTGGTTGTCGAGGTGGAAGTTGAGGACTCCCAGTAGGGTGTAGTTGATGGACGCAATGGCATGCGGGGAGATGATGTCCGTGATGGAGTTGGCGAAAAGTCCACGGGGTCCAGGGGGTTGGTAGATGAGGGTTCCTCGGAGGGTGGTGGGTAGGGCTGGCCAGTATCTTGAAGTGAAGGTGTTCCATCAGGTCTGTGTGCTCAGGCGGAGGGTGGATTCGTGGACGATGGCGATTCCTCCTCCCGGGCGGGTGGGGCGGTCCTTCCTGGAGATCTTGTATCCTTGGGGAATGGCGATGGCGATGTCCGGTGCCGAGGTGGTGTTGGTCCATGTTTCGGTGAAGAACGCTATGTCCGGGGTGGTGCTGTCGAGGAGGTCCCAGATTTCAGTGGTGTGTTTGTGGAGGGATCGGACGTTGAGGAGGATGCATTGCAGGGTCTTCGGTTCGGTTGTGTTCTTGCGGGCGGGTTGCGCTGGACTAAAGCTTTCCTTGTGGTGAGTGGTAGTAGAGGAAAGGCTCTTCTCAGCAGATGCATCATGTGAATTTCATGAGCTTGTGGTGGCCGAGATTTGTTCTTTCATAGTAAGGGGTTGATCCAGCTGGACTCTCAAATTGTTCACTAAAAGTTTGAGTGAGGGGGCCATACCCAGTTCTGGGGCCACCAGTCCGGTGACCAGAGTTGTTGGGCCTTTCCAAACAGCATATTCTACATTTTTGCAGCGTTTAACTGAAGCCTATTTTCGAACATCCAGGTAGCGATTTCTTTTATCTCGGCAGAAAAAGATTCTTTAGTTTCAGCCAGATTTTTATCAAGGGAGATTAGTAGTATGGTGTCGTCCGTGTATGATATAATATCAAAGCCAAAGGTGCTGACAATTTTGGCGAGGGGTGCAACGTAAATGTTAAAGAGCGTGGGGCTGAGGCAGGAGCCATGTGGTACTCCTCTATCAAGTGTCATGGTCCGAGACTTATAAGGACCCAAAATAACAGTTTGGATCCTTTTTTGAAAGGAAATCAGCCAGCCATTGTAGAGCTGTTCCATGGATACCAATCTTTTGTAGCCTACCAAGTAGCCTGCAATACAGTATCAAATGCTGCGGACAAGTCCAGCAACACCAGCATTGAAGGTATGTTAGCATCGAGAGAGCATTTGATGTGGTCAGTGACCGCTACCAAGGCCGTCTCTGTGCTGTGTGATGGGCTAAAACCTGACTGAGAAGGATCTAAAAATCTGTTAGTCTCCAGATAGCCTATAAGTTGTTTGTTTATGTGCTTCTCCAACAGCTTCCCCCGTAGAGGGAGGAGCGAGATAGGTCGGTAGTTGGCAAGATTGGTCAGTGCCAGATTGGCCTGTTTTTGAATAGGTCTGATCTGAGCCGTGTTCCAGTCTAATGGGATGTTTTCTGTGTTGGGGGAACAGATTGAGGGGGCACGCTCATATGAGATGTCTGCCATGGTTCTAGGAGGGCAGACATCTAAGGGGAAGCCAGATTTCGCTGAGATCAGAAGTTTCTGAATTGTCTCTGGCGAAGCTTCTTCAAATTTACCTAGGCTGGTTGCACAGTTAGGGAGAGGTGCACAAAATACAGGCTCATCGCAGGCCTAATCAGGAGGACTGGAGACGTTTTGATAAATCAGTTTTATTTTGTCTTTAAAGTGATTAGCTAAGGCATCGCAGAGTGGTTGCGACACATTTAATTCTAGGGAGCATGCATCGAATTTATGATAGATTTAAGTATTTTAAAAAGGGCTTTAAAGGAGTTTTTAGCCTCTGCGATTTAACTTCCTATAAATAGTTTGCGGGCCTTCTTGATGTTGCAGTGGTACATGGTTAAGGCTAGTCTATATGTGTTTTCGCCGGTCAGATGATTAGTCTGACGCCACCTTCTTTCTAATCTTTCGCATGAGGCTTTCTCTACGTTTAGCTCTGTCGAGTACCAAGGCGCGTGAGGTCTATGTAGCCCATTTTCATAATGTTTGTGAGGGGCTTTTTGATCAAAAGCAGAGTTCAGCGCACTGTTGAAGTCAGAGAGCGCTTGGTCAACATCTGGATTGTCTGAATGGATAGTGGACGTTAGCTCCGTTGCCAACGAAAATGGTGTAATTTTCCGCCACTGTCTGGATAGATTTTGTAGCGAGTGTACGATTTTCCAATCACCTTGTGAGTGTGAATCTGGAGTAGAGGTTTGGACGATTCGCAGGTCAATTGTATGTTAGTGGTGAAAATTAGGTCTAGGGTATGACCAGCAACATGAGTTGGTCCCTTGACTTGTTGGTGTAGAACTAATGTTGCTAAATCAGAGTACAATTGGCTAGTCTCTGGGTTAAGGGAATCTTCTCCGTGGTAATTAAAGTCTCCCAACAGGAGGAACTGTTGCACTGCTAGCACATGGTGTGCAATATATACAAGTAGGCGTTGACTAAACTCCTTTTTTGGTCTGGTACACTAATGCACCTTTCAAGCTGATTTTAGAGGAGGGGTCAAGCTTAAAAATGCATATTTCTGCACAGTTTCCTGTGACAGTATCAATTATTGAAAGCTTGATATTGTCTTTAAAAACAATGGCAATGCCACCCCCAATCTTGCCCTCCCTGTCCAGTTTGAGTATTTTATAATTCTCTGGTAGTGCAAGTGTAATGGTTGGTAGAGTGGTGGAGCTTAGCCAGGTTTCATTGAGGAAATCAACCTCTGGAGATGAGGAGGAGAGTAGGTCCCAAAGTTCTACCGCATGTTTAGGCAGGGATCTGGCATTAACTAAGAAGCTATTATAGCTGTTCGAAGCAGGAGTAACCTCTAGGGGGTAGACATTTGAGTAACAGATGGGGTGGCAGCATTGACATTTTTGTGGTTTCTTCTAAGCCCTGAGGGGTTGTTGATTTCTGAAGAGGTCATGGTGAAGCACTGAAATCTACACTTTGGGCAGGCAACGGGGCCTTCTAGCTGGACTGGAAAAATTATATTACAGCATGGGGCATTTGCTCTGTATAGCTTGTCCATTTCTTTTAGCTGTTCTGAGGAATAAAAGGACCTTTGAGTGTACTTATGCTCCGATGGAGGAGAGGCAGAGGTCCTGGGTCCTGGCGACTGCTGGGCGCGAATGGGTGCAGACGGGCTTGCCTTCGGCGTGCACACTGCACACGACTGCTGCGCGTCGACGCCGGCATCGGCTAGATATAGCCAGCCGGAAGTGACGCGAATGGAACAGCTAGACTGCTAACCTGCTGCTGACCGCGAATGAGGTTAAGAGCTTTCTCCACACAAATGGCCAAACGGCACAAGCAGCAGTGGACTAGGAAGTAGGGCACCGCAGGTAAGAGTCCCTGGGCAGCCGAGTTAAAATAGCAGTGCAGTTAAAATATCAATTATACCGATACCGGTGAGTCGGTCGTTATGCTTGCCTGTAGTCTTAGCAGTGCGTTGACGCCGGCATCGGCTAGATATAGCTGGCCGGAAGTGACGCAAATGGAACAGCTAGACTGCTAACCTGCTGCTGACTGCGAGTGAGGTTAAGAGCTTCCTCCACACAAACGGCACAAGCCGCGGTGGACCAGGAAGTGGGGCGCCGCAGGTAGGAGCCCCGGGGCAGCCGAGTTAAAATAGCAGTGCAGTTAAAATACCAATTATACTGATAACGGTGAGATGGTCGTAACGCTTGCCTGTAGTCTTAGCCCTTTCGAGCTTGGCTACCGATTCTGGGTCCTCATTGTGTAGCCAAGTGGATTGCACTGTTAAATGAAATTTGATTGATGTTAATGCTAACTCCCATCACCTCTCAGATGGATAAAAAGTTCTATTGAAGGACCAATGGTAAGCAAGTGGGCCCAGAAAGCACTGGATTACGACTGTTCCAGAAGAAATATTATGGATAGTACACATAGAAGTACAACTGAGCATTACCCTTATTACTGATAAACGTGATGTCCACAGTGCATACACTAATTCGGAACTGTGTAATTTTGTAAATAAGCTGGAGACATCAGAGCTCGGCAAATTATGTGGCATCCTTCACTCCAGGAGCTGCACCGTGAACACTGCCCACAGATGAGGAAGGAAAGGATTCTTGCTCCAGTAAGTGATGGAACTGTGCGGACTACAGAGCATAAACTCATTATGTGAGTTAGTAAAGGAGCTGCAGGCAGTGCTCCTCTGCAACACAATGCAGCTACCACAACTCTAGGAGCCGTATTATGAACACTGCGTAAAGTCATAGAAAGTCGCTGTTCCCATGAGCTAAGAAATCCCATGGTCCACAACATACACTTAATTAAAAAACCCTACATTTTAGTGCATGAGCTGCAGACAGCACAGCTCAGAAACAGCGCATGGCCACCACCAATCCCTATTTTCAATCTGTGCTTTATTCAAACCATGTGAAGAACTTTCTGCACCTGTGCATAGTGGTTATGATACAGCCTTGTGTTTCTGAGCTTGGCGGTCTGCATTTCATGCACTATTATGGCCATATAGTTTATATATGCCCTGTAGGCAGCACAGTTTCGTTCCATTCTGCACCTAAACACGTGTTCACGATACGTATCCTGGTTTAGCCAAAACTTCGGCTTGTCTCATGTCTATGCATATCCTTATGCTTTGACTCTAAAAGTAAATCCAGCATCCTTAAACATCATCCAGTAAATCCCTCTTTCATCTCTGTCCCTCTCTTGTTTTCTGTTCCCTTCTCTTTCATTCCCTCTTTCTGGCCACTCTCTTTGTTACCTTTTATCCCACCCTCACTGCAATTTTATATTTCTTTATCTTTCCTTTATCTCTCATTCTCTTTATCTTTCTCATTCTCTTTAGCAATTTTGCTTTATTTACTTATTTATTTTTATCTTTCTCTCTTTCTTCTTCCTTTTCTTTTTCTTTCTTTTTGTATCTTTTTCTTTGCCTCTTTCTCATTCTGTTTCTCTTTCTTCTTCTGTTTCTCTTTTTCACTCTCTGTTTCTTTCTCTATTTCTCTTTATTCATTTTTATCTCTACTTCTCTTTATTTTTCCCATTCTTCTGTTTCTCTCTGTCTCTCTTTTTCTTTTGTCATTGTCATTTCTTCTCAAACTCTTTGTCTCTAACTGCATGGTCTCTACCCACCTTCCCCCTCCCTCTTTGTCACTTTCCACAAAGGTTCTGTCAAATATTTTCTTAGCACAGCAAGTTATTTCCAAGAAGGATTGCTCTAACCCCTTAATAGTTGACAGTTAGCTACAGCTACAATAATATTTGATGGAAGAAAACTGCGTTGGTGTTACATCCCAAGCTAATTTCGAGCCAGTGGCAATATTAATTTGTCTTATGTGTTTAAATATATATTCAGTACATTCAAAATCATTCGTGAAAAGCAGAGAAACCTAGGCCTGGGCTCTTTGTGTTAGCTGAAGTGGGCATTTCAGGGATATGGAGGCCCACGGAGGACAAAAAGCAACTGCGTTTTCCTTTTTGCATGACAAAGACGCGCATTGTTTTCTAATGAAAGGAGAAACCTTTGCTGTGACTTTAAAGCTAAGGCTTCTGGGTTATAGACTTTTAAAGACAGGAGAGATTTAGGAGAAAAGGAAACAAAGCAACAGAGATGCGTTCTCAGATACACAGCCTTATTAATAATATTAGGAGATGCCAGTCTGAGATTTCCCAACAAGCAATGAGGTGTGCCCAACCAAATAGGAGAGGGTGGGCTGGGGCCACCGAGGGGGCTGTAATGGACAGGGTTAGGGGCATTCGTTTTTTGTTTATTTTGAAAAGTAAGGCCTGTCAGCGCATGGCTTAAGTGGGATAGTCCAGACTATATTATCCATTCTAGTCAACATCCTCCTTATTGCAATGTAGGTCAGAGAGGCCCAGGAGAGTCAGCTAGCCCATAACTAGCATCCACAAGCCAGGCTAGGGATGGGCAGCCAGAGTAGGCCTTTTAGTAGCCCAGGCCCTGCAGCAGACCACGCTTGGAAGAAGAGAGGAAGTCAGGCGAGGTGAAAACTGCTAAATGGTAGAAAATGCTGCAGAATACTTAGAAATATATAGTGACATAAAGCAGTTGAAACTCCAGGAAAGGAAAGTTTGAAGCTCCCTGGACCATTATGCCCTTGTACACTGTGGTGATCAACACAGCAGGGAGCCAGGGGTACCTATTTCTTTCTCCGTATTAATAGAAAATATAGAAATGGTGTCACAAGTGTGAAGATATGAAGATTATGTGCGTTGGTTAGTGTGCTGAAGACATTGCCATCTGTTTCATTCTACTGTGATGTACAGTTGCCCATGGTTTGGCTTCAAGTGGTTGTTAAGTTTTGAGCTACTCTTCCTAATTATGCGGATTTGATGACAGTCTAAGGGTCTGATTACGACTTTGGTGGTGCAGGAGCGGGCCGCCACGCCGCCGCCCCACTCCAGCACCGCCAAAGCTCACCGACAGTTGCCTGCCAGATTACAAGTATTTTTGTAGTCTGGCGGGCGGTCCTTTGGCGTTCCCACGGCGGTGCCTTTCAAAAAGGCATTGTAATGGGAACATCAAAGGCCGTTCCTGCATGGCATGGACTGTTAAGTCCATGCCGTGCAGGAACAAGGGGTGCATGCACACAGGGGGGGCACAGCATGTGCCCCCCTGCATGTATCCCTAGGCCCAGAGGCACAATGGCCTATGTTTCCTCCCTGCCTCACTTTTCATGGGGGGCTCACCGCCGTGAAAAATGAGGCGGGGAGGAAACTCGTAATATGCTTGGCTGTGCCGCAGCGGCACGGCCAAGTATATTGCAGCATTAAGGGACCACCGGGCCTCCGCCAGGGATCGCGGATCCCCGGCGGTTGTGGCGGTCCCCTCACGGTCCAAACCCCGCACTCGTAATGCAGTGGTCGGGCCACTGGTGCGGCGGTCCACGACCGCCAACGCACCTCCACCACGGGTTCGGCGGTCCGATTGACCATGGAACCCATAGTCAGGCCTTTAGTGTTTTTGTACATATAGCAGGTTTACTATACATCCTTTACAAACTTTGCCATCAAATCACACAATTACAACTGGCAAGTCTGTGACCGTCGTTCTGTGCACTGCGCAGAGAGGCCAAGGATTGCATGTGCATGAATTCAGAACACCTTATTACACACTGACAATCACTGTGAGAAATTCACACTACCTTCAGATTCATATCCAGAGCTCTCACTTGCGCCCCTTCATGAAGACTCTGACCCAACAAGAACTCACCCATATGTCTAGAGGCGACTCGGTTCACAGAAAATAATCATACATTGCATGAACGAAGCACAGAAACACAACATATGCAAATAAATTAATACTCTTAGGGACTGCAAGATGAAGTTAAAATGAAATGTATACATGGACAGCATCACTGTTACAGATTATCGCAAGGCTTTATACAGCCGTTGTTGGGAATTCAAACGCTGCTTTTGCTGTAAAGGAAATGAATTTTGCACCAAATAGAGACCCATTTCAAAGACAGTTTTTAATTACTGTTGCATGCGTGACCAGCAGGACCCTGCCCACTTGAAATCCTACAAGTGGCACTCTGATGTGGACTGAATGCCCGGCAGGGGCAGATCAGATCCGTGCCTCCGGCCTGCCTGTGAATCACACATATCTTGATAGGGCACTCTGCCATCCCAGGCCCAGCCTTAGAGCAGGGCGATTTGCCCACAGCTTGAGCTAGATGCCTGGCTCTGACTCATGTTTAGGTTCTTTTGGAACCTGGAGCCCAAAAGGCCCTGAGCTTTCATGTGCCATCTACCTCCCCGGTCTAAACTCATGTGCCAAGATTTAACAAAAAAGCAGCGGCAGTTGATGTACAAGAGGCAAGAGAAACAGGTACCCATCAGGTAGCTGAATTTCACATTAGGAAACAAGGAAATGTGGGACCAATCCCTGCTTGGGCAAACTGTGTGATCGTAGGCAAATATTTTATTTCATCATGTCTCCTTTTTCTTCATTATCCCATATGGGAGTACCTTCAAATGTCTGAGTTCAGGAAGTGCACTGTACAAAAACCCTGTGTTTGATTTAAAGGACTATAATATTGCTCCATCTATAATGATATAATCTAGGCGCACACAGGGTACACGTGGCAACTGACTTCCCTCTGATTTCAGTAGTGGCATTGTCGTCTTGGCGGGAGGAGGCATGAATATTTCTAAGTTCATGTTTAAAACCGATCACTTTTAACAAATGCCTCTCAATTCAGTGATACGATCTGAACTACTAAGGTGAAATGGTTCCACATGCTAAAGAACTACACTTTCTTTGAATTTTAAGCCACTTTATTATGTTTTTGCATGGTTTACATGTCAAGTACATTCATGTCTTGGCTCGTGCATGGGCTCTTACAGCCAGACCAGACCCTTGGCTCGGTTATGGCTCGGCCTGTTTATAAATTGGCTGGCACACCTTTACCCAGTCTGCAGCAACATTGAGTTGATATCATTATTGCTGCTGACATCTGATCCGACTAATATTCCCAGGCCAAGTCCTGACTACGAAATTATTAGGGTGTTGCCCCACCCCAATCACCCGCCCCCCTCTCGAACCTACGTCCCTGCTGATACATGGCAAGAAGCAGGGTCAGACTGGGGAACCAGAACCTGGCAAAATGCTCAAACCAACTCCTCTCCCTTTGTCTCCTTGTGCAGTCCCTCTCTTTCTATCCTTCCATTCTCTCCCTCTCCCCTCTGTCTCTCTCCCTCCGGTCACTTTCTCTCTACCGTATCCCTCTATCACTCACTCTCTCTCCAGAAGCCGTCCCATGCCTGCTGCAATTAATCTCGAGTATATGGAGAAATTTAGGGGCACAAGGAGCAGCCCTGGGTTTTCAAAACCGGCCTCCTAGGGATCCAGCCTGCTGGGGAAATACCTGGTGGAGTAAAAGACCTGTCCCGCCTGACCTGGCATGAAGAATCCCACATCTACACACTTATTCACCCTTTGCATGGAAGCCTAGAGGCACACGTGGACAATGATGCATTAATTAATTCTGTAGGAAAACACACACATCTACTCATGCACATAACTGCTTACAGTATATATAGCTAAACTTGAATATTCATATAGAATGACAAAGATATCCATGTCCACAAACTACCATGTATATAAAACTCTATACCCCACACAAAGGAGTTGGCCTAACGGCTAGGGCGGTCGACCTCGAATCTGGGGAACTGGGTTCCGAGTCTCGGCAATGACGCTGAACATCCTGTGATTCTGGGCAAATCACTTAATCTCCCCGTGCCTAAAAAAAATGAATGTGTCCTCATGTAATGCAACTGGTGCTATGTAAAGCGCTCTGATATCCGATTCGGGTCAAGTTCGCGCTATATAAAACTCTGTAAAAATTTTTTTTTTTTAAAAACACATCCAGATTTAACATAAGGTAGCTGCATAGAATACAACGAAACACAGCAATACATCAACCATGCTTTCCTGGTCTAGTCTGTGCTACATATTCAGGGAGCTAAACGCAACAGCTCATACTCAACTAAGAATGTACACAGCCCTTCACATATATATAAACAGGTGTTCAAGTACTCATAAAACTATGCAC
This sequence comes from Calotriton arnoldi, assembly GCA_963921515.1. Classification (NCBI taxonomy): domain Eukaryota; kingdom Metazoa; phylum Chordata; class Amphibia; order Caudata; family Salamandridae; genus Calotriton; species Calotriton arnoldi. The sequence goes on along the minus strand of CAWUFW010001833.1, from coordinate 543,104 downwards.
ATATAGTAACAAACAGTGACAAATCTTATAGGTCTGGTGTGGGCCCACTTTGCAATACATTTTTTTAGTAAATGTGGGAGAGACAAGGAGAAGTGGCTAGAAAAGGGGAATACTTACAAAATAAGAGGGGTTCATCAAAATTCAAGAAGAGACTTAGGGAAAGACATGCTAATGCAAACACACACTCAGATAAGTTCATTGCTATTCACAAACCACACTTCTAAAGTTATTAAGGTTCTAAAGGCATCAAAACAGGCGTAAATGTATTCCAGCTGAGCATTGTAGTAAGTCAAGCACCACACATGGCCACTCACAGGTACTCAAACAAAAGTGGTAGTAAGATTTTAACTTACACTACACAAACCTTAGAAATTCACAGAAAAAAACTACAAAGGAAGGTGCAGTAATTATGCTGGAAACAGGCTGAACTTGAAGTAGTTTATTTCATAGCTACATGGTCGTGGAGCCAGCAAACATCACGGCTCCACCCAGGGCCGGACTGGGAACAGAAACTGGCCCTGGCAAACTGCTCAGCCGCCCCCCCCTGGGGTGAGGGGGGGTGCAGCTGAGCAGTTTGCGAGGGCCGGTTTCAGCCGATTTTGTTACCGGGGGCCGATATTGCTGACCCCCGGTAACAAAAACGGCCCCCCAGGGGTCCAAAACCGGCCCCCACCCTAGCGGCCTACCGGGGAAACGCCCGGTGCCCGCTATGGCCAGTCCGGCCCTGGCTCCACCAGATCAACTCCAAACCTCAACTCCATAAAGCATTTTAATGTCACCTGACAACAAGTGACATCCTAGATAGTCTTACAATTCCTCATTAAAGGGATATACACAACATAACTAAGTACATACTACACTTCTTCCCTTTTTCCAGATTTTTTTTTTTTAAATTAAATAAATAAATAAAAATTGTAATCTGTATTTTGCAGGCTTAACAATGACTCTGGCACTTCTCCTAAGATTCTCTTGTTGGGGAAACTTGTGACTCCGAACAGAACCTTTGTCTACACACTCAGAAACAGAGCCCTTTGTCCCAGCTTTAACAACTTTACCCAGATTCCACCAATGACCCCCTTTAACTTACTGAGCTTTTCCCACAATTTTCAACACCTTGACAGGTTCCCCAAATTTACTCTCCCCCTTCTTGACATAGACCAAAGTTTTTATTCTGATCATGTCTCCAACATCTAGTGGAGCCATTTTAACTCTCTTCTTGGAATCATACCACTCCTTTTGTTTAACTTGAGTAAGAGACATATTTTCCCTCACAATAGACATCAATTTAGAAACATCTGACTCTGACTTAATTCATTTTGACATCCAGGCAGGTCTGAAACCTGTGCTGGCCTTCCTACCTCTCAAAAGTTCAAAAGGTGAAACTTTTGTAGAGAGTCGTCCTATAAAACCAGATCATGCTACTTAAGGTTTTTTGCACATCATGGTTCCCTGCTCTCGCCCACATGACACATTCCCCCACTACTCGGTTCATCCTTCTCAACAAGTCCATTCATTTGAGGATGATACAAAGAACTCCTCACATGCCTTACACCAGCAACATAAACAAAGGATTGAAATTCAGCGCTAACAAACTGCTTCCTGTTGTCCGACCCCAAAACCTCAGGAAACCCTTCTCTCAACCAAATCTCCCTTAAGAACTCAATAATGTTCTTAGCATTAGGTTCTCTCACCAATTTAACTTCAGGCCATTTAGAAACATAATCCATGAGAACCAAAACATACCTGCAACCCCCTGAGAGGATATCGTAAGGGCCCATAATATCAACTCCAAGCTTCGCCCATGGACCATGCGGACATTCAATCGGTAGTGGGGGGGGAGTAGCTACCTTATGACTTTTGTCAGAGGCACACACAACAGTTCACAACCATGCCATCAATTTCCGTGTCTATCCCTGGCCACCAAAAGGTATCACGAATACGACGTTTAGCAAGTGTGGAACCCAGATTCCCTCGTGAGCCCTCTTGACAAAACCACTCCGGAAAACATGCGGAGGAATAAGCTTATCAGCTCACAAAAGCAACCCATCTTCCAGAGAGTTCTCACTCTGCACCTTCCAAAATGGTTGTAACAGAGGAGACAATACTTTCTCCCTCGGCCAACCCCTCTTTACTAGAGCACAAATGTCCTGCAACACACAATCATTGTGAAAAGCAGATCTCCATGCATCTTCAGAGCACAATCTCAACTCCAGTATTTCCAAAGCCGCAACCAAACAATCCTCGCAATCTTCGTCAATGAGGTCACCAAACTTGATTTCATCATCCTCTTTGATCTCAATGGAAAACCGGGAAAGAAAGTCTGCTCTCCCAATTCTACCTCCCAAAATGTGTCTCACATCAAATTGATATTGTAGAAGTTTGGCAACCATCCTTGATATCCTGGGTGTGCAGCACGTGCTCATACTGCCACCCAGAATACTTATGAGGGGTTTGTGATCAGTCTGTAGAAGAAAAGGTTTTCCCCAAACATACGGACAAACTTTTTCAATCGCCCAACAACAAGCCAACAGCTCCTTCTCAATCACAGAAAACTGCAGTTCAGCGGCTCTAAACACTCTGGAGGCAAACCCAACTATCTTCAGCTTAAAACAGCAAAATGGCACGAAAACAAAGAAAAAGAAGGTAAACGATCGCAAGGCGTTAAGATGGCCACTACGTCGGCGTACTGCGGGCGTCTGACGTCAGTCAGTTCCTGGATTGGATAATTTCAATGATATGAAATGGCCGATGCACGTCAACGTGGGAGCAGCGTGTGATGTAAAGCTCAAACGTGAGTCGGTATGCAAACGGGCAGCGTCAGAGGACACAGTGCGAGAGGAATCTTGGTGCTGCGTTGCAAGAATGAACTTGGCTCTAAGGTATGGAAGCCGGAGCACGAGGCAAAGTGGCTGATGAATCAAAAGTAAACAAGCAACCGCCTCTGCAAAATGATAAAGTATGTAAAAAGTCTTGATCATCGTTAGTATAGAATTGTACCTTGTAGAAATGCACATAGTGTCTGTTCTCTGCTAGGGAAATCAGTGAAGACATTTTCCCTGGAGAAATGATTAATTTTCATGTGTTGCAACAGTAGTACAGCACGCAGAAGGTTCCACCATGTAGCCAAAATCGTCGCAAAACTTTTGTAGTAATTACGCTGGAAAAAGGTTGAAATTGGAGTAGTTTATTTCATAGCTACATGGTCGTGGAGCCAGCAAACATCACGGCTCCCCCAGATTAGCTCCAAACCTCAACTCCTGAAAGCATTTTAATGTCACCTGGTCACAAGTGACATTCTAGATTGCCTTACAATTTTACATTAAAGGGATATACACAACCTAACTAAGTACATACTACGGAAGGTTAAAGTAGAGTTATACGTAGATCTAATAAAAAAAATCAGACAGTTTTAAAACCAAACAAACACTTAAATTCACCAGCTATACATAACTGACATAAGTATAACTTGCACCGCCGTAGATTTCAAACTTCATCAGTCACATAATATGTCCAGTCATAAGCACAGAATCATAGCGGTTTTCGGGCCCTGAGCCCAACCCACCGTGGATGGCCAACCCCCACCTCACACAACCTTCACCCATGTGCAGTGGGGGGTTGGCACAGGGCCTGGTCCCTCTGCATCCAACACCCCTCTGGTGGCCAACCCCTTCCACCCATTGCCTTCGCCTGCGTATGGCAAGGGGTTTACACAGGGCCTGGCATGTGGGCAACCACTGCACCCAACACCGAACAGGTGGCAAACAAACTGCAACTCATGACCAAAGGCCCTACATGGTGAGGTATTGGTCGCAGGGCTTGGCTGTACGTCCAACTCCCTAGGCAGTGAAGCCCTCATTAGTGGGCAATAACCCACAGACCCACCCCACATTCTTCCTTTTTTAAATATTTTTTTTGGTCCTGCGGCACTCCTGTGTGAGTTCAGGCTGTCCGCACTGGCTCTTGCAACAGTTCTGCAGGACCACACATGGGCAGCGTTGGGTCCTGTAGGATTTTCGCAGGAGCCAGCGCAGACACCTTGTACTCCCTAAGGTTTTTGTAATGTAAGATAAAATTTTACTACCACTTATGTTTGAGTACCTGTGAGTGATCACGCTGTCAAAATCTCCCGGCAGAGTCCTGTCGGACCAACCAGCCAATTTCTTTTTATTTTTACCCCAGGGGCAATGCTTTTCCCCTTCCCCCATTAAAGGTCAGGGATTCAGGGTACCCCTATCCTGTGAAACCACTAATAAGAAGAGGGACTACATGAACAATAAATGAATGCTAGTGAGAATTATTATTGAGGGAATCACACAAGAATGTTAAAACTGCCCTCACACACAGAAATCTGTGTCATGCTTCATCATAGGGCCTGCTAACGACACCCCCGCGCCGACCAACGCTGGGGGTGGAGCAATAGGGAAGGGGAAGACAATACAACACAAAATAGAATGTGGCAAAAAGACAAAGGGATCAAAAAGTGAAAATAAAAGCATAAACAGTGAGTTAAAACTGGCTACAGGAGTCCCTAATCTTAATTTAATATCGGGTACCCTGTCAAGCAATATTAAAACGGTCACAACAGGACCTGTGGATGGTAGTATGGTAAACCTATGATGAGTCACCATCCCCTCCACTATGCAAAAAATGTCGACATGTTTCAGCCGGAGTAGTCAAATTGCCCGGCTTTCATCAGGACTTCACTATTGTATGACCCCACGGTTCTCACCCAAAACACCATAAGTCAAAGATGGAGGGAAAACGTTTCTGTTGGGTAACTTACTCCAAACACAAGCAAATAGAGCGTCTTGCTCTCCACAATGGAACCTGCAAGGAACCAAAAATGAATAAAAACTAGTAAAAACAAGACAGTGCTGTGCTCATTGTGCTATACAGAAAAACATCCAGTGATATGTGACCCCTCTATAATAAAAATTAAATCAAATGTAATGTAATGAAAGCATTCATGATAGGGCGCGACATACGGCCAGCTCCAAGTCATAACAGTCTGTTGACTGAGCCCTGCCAAGTTCATACATATCTGCATTAAAGCCCTGTTAGATGCGCTCAATTCGCATATAGAAACTGGTATCAGAGTAGTTCTGGTCCAGTACATACAGATTTAAAAATCCAAGGGAAAAACAAAGAGTAAGAAAGAGGAAAACATAAAACATTCTGTGAGGCTTACCGAGTTTATTTACAATCTAAACTTGAACTGGCGGGGGAGAGAGGACAGCTTCCTACAGTCACACTCTGTTGGAAATGCAATATAAAAGGAAGAAAAAGATTTTTATATGCTATTAAGCAACACCAAATGGCGTTATTTCCAAGTTAGAAAAACACCCTACGACAAATCTCGGAAGAAAAGGCAGTAGAAAGGCGTGGTTAAATAATCACGAGAGGGAATGAAAATGCGTGGGCCAACTATATCCCATCAAGCATTTACCGTAACCCCTCGTATCATTGGAACAAGGTTAACAAATGATATCCTGCCCCAGTGCTCAACCACCCCACAGAAAACCACCAACGAGAGTAAATGAACCCTCTGCAACAGAGTAGCCCGACCCCGAGTGTATGAAAACAGTCCCACTCGTGGGACTAACGTCTCATGATCTACCCCTTACTTCGTCAAGGTAAGCTGTGGCCAAATCGCTCGTCTCTACCACCGCCGTGTAGGTTGGGGAAAGACGCCAAACCCCGGTTCTCTTAACACGCGCAGCCACGCCCCAAGTGACATCATTATGGGTGCGACCGCCGTCATGTGTACAAAAAAGACGGAAGGGAATCTATCAGACACTAGAGCGGGGGAGTTGACATCCATGTTGGTAGTGAGGAACGCGAGTCCCTCAGTGGTCGAGTAATTACCACATCTCCCTTGACAGCGCATAAACATGTGTATGCACAAAGAAGGCTGAGTGGAAAGCAAAATTTAGCCAAATTCACTCAAAACCCAACAATGTCCAGGTATATATATAAAAAAACATTTTTTTATATATATGTACACATACATCCATACATTGCTAAGCGTCTTGTCCCAACTTACGTGGAAAAGAAAATATAGCAATTGGCTTCGATGGATTCCTATTAAGGGGAGGGGGGGGAGTTAGGGGGGTGTTTGTTTAATTCACAGTAAGTAATATGTGTAGACTACAGCTATAATGTATCCTGTACCCTAGATAAAGTCATAAGGGGAGAAGTATACTGCAAGATGGTGGTAAATACTCAGTGCAAATCTTACATTAGATGCGCTAGAGGTTATTAAGGCTATTCCAGGGAATGTCATCGTTCAGTCCCCCTATGTGGCTATGGGTCCGATAGATCCATTTCTGTTCCCTAATGAAGAGTGCATTCCCTGGGTTCCTAACAGAGGCTCCCATCGTTGGTTTATCCAGGACCGTCCAGAATATTTCTTCTGGTGAATGATTTTTCTCTTTGTAATGATTAGTGAGACGACTACATGTTCTCTGGCAACGGATAGTTGATCGGTGTTCCATGATCCTTGTTTTGACTTTCCTTGTAGTCATCCCAATATACATCAGGTTACAGGGACATCTCATCATATAGATGACATAAGTTGAGTTACAATTTGTGTGCTTCCGCTGCTCCCAAGGATAGGTGAGGCCGACATCGATAGATTTAGTGTTAGTCGTGAGATGGCATACTTCGCACGATCCACACCGGGTATGTCCCGTCACCCGTGGAAGGGCCCATGTTGATTCATTTGCATCTATTTGTGCTGGTCTTGTAACCGGATCTCTTGGTCTAGTGTGGACCAGCATATCCTTAAGGTTACGTCCTCTTTTAAAGGAAAAAAGAGGCTTCTCCAGTTGTAACACATTGGAGTTTAAAATTCTCCACTTCTGCTGGATAATCTTCTGGATTTTACTGGAGGCTGTGTTAAAGGTAGTGACGCATATAGTTCTGTTTGTAGGTGTTTGTGCCACATTTTCCAGAAGTGTCTCCCGATGGCAATTGCTCGCTCTCTTTTGTGCCCTCCTAATCGTCCGCCGGGGGTATTTCCGTTGTAAAAGTTTCTGTTGCAATGTGCTGGCTTCTGATTTAAACTCCTTCTTCTCAGAACAGTTCCGTCGGAGCCGCAAAAATTGGCCCACTGGTAGATTTTCCCTGAGGGATTTTGGATGGTAACTCTCAAAGGAGAGGAGACTGTTCCTGTCAGTTGGCTTATGGAACATTTTGGTTTGCAGGCCTCCTTCCTTCGGAAAAATAGTAAGGTCCAAGAAAGGAAGTTCCTCCTTGGTGATGGTCGACGTGAAAAGGAGCAAAGGATTCCGGCTATTAAGCCAGACCAAAAAATCCTCTATGGATTGTCTGTTGCCCTCCCAGATCAGGAGGACATCATCAATATAGCGTCGCCATAGTTTGATGTTATTGATCCATACACTTTCGGCTGCATAGATATATTGGTCCTCAAATGCCGCCATATAGAGACCCGCAAGACTCGGAGCAAAAACACTACCCATGGATGTCCCATGGGTCTGAAGATAATAGGTGTCTTTGAACTTAAAGTAGTTTTTGGTCAAGGCAATCTCTGCCAGATGTAAAATGAAAGGTCTAGGTGTGCAATAATTCCAATCCAATGAAAATAATATCTCCTCCACTGCTCGTAAGGTCTCCAATTGTGGTATGTTGGTATATAATGATTCCACATCCAATCCCACCAGGAATTCTTTCTCCACGTCGAAGTTGAGATCCTCAAGGAGGAGCAGTACCTCAGTAGTGTCCTTGAGGTATGCCCGTCTCGATTGGAACACAGGCTTAAAAGAAGTCACAAAATTGTGAGAGAGGCTCGAGAAGCGAGCCTATGCCTGACACAATAGGTCTCCCAGGCGGAGGCCTCACAGGTTTATGCACCTTAGGTAGGGTGTAGAAATAAGGTATCACAGGGTCCGCTTGGCACAGGAAGTTCCCCTCTGACTCCGTGATCCAATCATTATGGACAGCCTCTTTCACTATGGACATAATCTCCTTTTAATGCCTTCCGTCGGATCCCTTCTCAAAATGCAATAGTTCCTTCTATCAGCAAGGAGTCTCAGGCATTCTGTGTCATAGGCGATCTTAGTCTGCACAACAATTGCTCCCCCTTGTCCGCCGGCTTTATCACCAGATCTTGATTGTCTCTCAATTCCTCAAGGGCTTGTTTCTCTGCTCTTGTTAGGTTCCTAAAGGTGGAACTGTTGTTTTCTGTGAGTGCTTCTATTTCATGAATCACTGCCTGTTCGAATGCCTGCACCTCAATGGGAAGTGACCCAACTGCCGGGGTGAATCTGGATCTAGGGCGGAAGGAAGTATCCCCTCTTGATGTCAAATCTTCTTCCCTCCCATTTTCCCGGTCACCAAAGAAAACTCTCAGTCTAATGTTCCGGAAAAAAGCCCCCAGTTCCTGTCGAATTTTGAAGGCATCAAGGGTATTCGTGGGTACAAAGCCAAGACCTTTGTTGAGTACTGTCACTTGAGTGTCTGTAAGCTGGGTATCAGTCAGGTTCATCACCAGGGAAATCAGTCCCTGCTCGTGCCTGGCGTCGGATCCTTCGCCATGCTCCTGGTGACCCTCTGTTCTAGGTCCTCCCATTGGACCCCCATCCCTCCCCTCTGCTTGCCTCTGCCTCTTCCTCGGCCTCTCCCTAAAAAAGGAGGATTCGGCATCTGGGGGAACTGTGACACTGGGCCCATCTGCATCCCTGGAAAATGTTGTTGGTACATAGGTGGCCAACCAAAATTGTTGACTGGATAATTAGGGTACACGGGGTTTGGGTGTGGATGGAAGCCTCCATTAAATCCCCTCCCTCTCCCTCTCCTTCGTGGTCTTCTTATTACATAATCACTGTCCTCGCTACTAGTGCTAGACCGCTCAGAGGATCTGCCCCCCTTATACTGGCCTTTCTTCTGAGAATCTACTTTATTCTGGATGTATTCATCCATAATGTAGGGATAAACCTTCTCCCTGGAGAACTTTTTCAAGTCTTTTTGTAGTTTATCTACCTTTGATCTCAACAGATAATCCTTATATTCCCCAATTTCTTGGTTCGTCTCCTCCAATTTCTTTTTGAAAGTGGCCAGAAGGATACTCGTTTTGATACCTTGTTCATTAGCCTGGATTTTAACGTAGAGGGCATCAGCCGTCCGTTTAGCTGTATTTATAACAAGGATCAGCCAATCCCTCGTGCATTTCCAGGCTATCAAGGACCAGTCTTTTCGGAAGACAGGGTCTTCCAGAAAAATCAAGGGCTCATTGGTCACCAAAAGACCTCTGGGTGCTGCGTTACCCCTCAGATATTCAGTTAAAATTGCCCCATGCAAGATAGTTTTAACATGAGTCCTCTTTAATTCTAAAAGGGTATCCCATCCCTCGCCTTGGGTCAGAACCTGGTTGATGGTTGTATCTCCCAGCAAGGACGGACCTTCGAGGATTCCTGCCAAAACAATATCCCCGAAGGACAGACCCTGTTCTACTGCCATAATCCTACTTAACTAAATTATGTAGGTATTCACCCTTGTCAGTGCGGCAGGAGCAGTAGTCTAAACAAAATGATACACAAGCAAACAACCCCTACGGCTCAACGGCCGTTCCATACATATAAATCACAAAGAAAAGGGGTGGAAGGAAAAAGTCCCTCTTCGACCTCCCACACTAACTATGAAACCACTAATAAGAAGAGGGACTACATGAACAATAAATGAATGCTAGTGAGAATTATTATTGAGGGAATCACACAAGAATGTTAAAACTGCCCTCACACACAGAAATCTGTGTCATGCTTCATCATAGGGCCTGCTAACGACACCCCTGCGCCGACCAACACTGGGGGTGGAGCAATAGGGAAGGGGAAGACAATACAACACAAAATAGAATGTGGCAAAAAGACAAAGGGATCAAAAAGTGAAAATAAAAGCATAAACAGTGAGTTAAAACTGGCTACAGGGAGTCCCTAATCTTAATTTAATATCGGGTACCCTGTCCAGCAATATTAAAACGGTCACAACAGGACCTGTGGATGGTAGTATGGTAAACCTATGATGAGTCACCATCCCCTCCACTATGCAAAAAATGTCGACATGTTTCAGCCGGAGTAGTCAAATTGCCCGGCTTTCATCAGGACTTTACTATTGTATGACCCCACGGTTCTCACCCAAAACACCATAAGTCAAAGATGGAGGGGAAAACGTTTCTGTTGGGTAACTTACTCCAAACACAAGCAAATAGAGCGTCTTGCTCTCCACAATGGAACCTGCAAGGAACCAAAAATGAATAAAAACTAGTAAAAACAAGACAGTGCTGTGCTCATTGTGCTATACAGAAAAACATCCAGTGATATGTGACCCCTCTATAATAAAATTAAATCAAATGTAATGTAATGAAAGCATTCATGATAGGGCGCGACATACGGCCAGCTCCAAGTCATAACAGTCTGTTGACTGAGCCCTGCCAAGTTCATACATATCTGCATTAAAGCCCTGTTAGATGCGCTCAATTCGCATATAGAAACTGGTATCAGAGTAGTTCTGGTCCAGTACATACAGATTTAAAAATCCAAGGGAAAAACAAAGAGTAAGAAAGAGGAAAACATAAAACATTCTGTGAGGCTTACCGAGTTTATTTACAATCTAAACTTGAACTGGCGGGGGAGAGAGGACAGCTTCCTATAGTCACACTCTGTTGGAAATGCAATATAAAAGGAAGAAAAAGATTTTTTATATGCTATTAAGCAACACCAAATGGCGTTATTTCCAAGTTAGAAAAACACCCTACGACAAATCTCGGAAGAAAAGGCAGTAGAAAGGCGTGGTTAAATAATCACGAGAGGGAATGAAAATGCGTGGGCCAACTATATCCCATCAAGCATTTACCGTAACCCCTCGTATCATTGGAACAAGGTTAACAAATGATATCCTGCCCCAGTGCTCAACCACCCCACAGAAAACCACCAACGAGAGTAAATGAACCCTCTGCAACTACCTCCTTTAATTTTTCAGTTTCAGGAATTGGGCCACAACATTTTGTTTCATGTTGCGGTCAGGTATTGAGATTGTTCGGTTCCATAGGACTGCTAGGTCCCACGGGACCAAACTGATCAATGGAAGCAAAATGCCCTCATGACCAATCAAAAAGCTCTGCAGGAGTCCTGTGGTACCAACCGTCCAAATATCTCGATTTTGTGTCACTTAATTTATCAAAAACAGATTTATACCAAATCACAAAAAGCAGGCTTTCTGAGTAAAGGTCTAGCTTTCTGCAAAATTTGGTGTAATTGTGTTCAGCCGTTGTTCTGTATCGTTGTCTTATTTTTCCTATGGAAAATGCATGAGGAAAAAAGTGTTTTTGGACCCCCTTTTTGCTCAGCCCTGCTTGACAATTCACCCCAAAACTTTCTAGGGTGAAGTTCAGATGGATGAAGTTTTTTTGGAGTGTTTAATGAAGATCATCAAACAGCGCCAAAGTAGTTAGCAAACAAAAAATGTTCTTCCTATGGAAACTCTGATTCCTGTATAACTACACAATCACCATGTATATGTGCGATTGTTTGTAAAAATTGGCATTATTATCATTTATTTTATTATTAATTTAATTAGAAAAATTCAACACATACCTTTAAACTATATTTAAAATAAAAATGTAACTGAAGGTGAGAATTTTTTTAAATTATTGTTGAAAAAATATTTATATATTAAATGCATACAGTTACATCATAATTATAAAAGTAAATCATGTAATGGATGTGATTATTAATTGGGGCAGGTGACTACCCACCTCAAGGAATAATCTAGATCAATGTCAGGGTGAACCCTTAAAGCCACTAAACTAACCTGAGCTCAGCCCCCTGGTACCTAAGGCAAGCATTTTAGGTGGGTAGTCATCTACCCCAAGTAAGAATCAGATTTCTTACATGATTTACTACTATAATTATTTAATGTAAATGTATTCATCTAGTTGATAAAGCTAGATAGTTAGATAGATAGATCGATCGATTGATAGCTAGCTAGATAGATAGCTAGATAGATAGATAGATAGATAGATCGATAGATAGCTAGATAGATAGATAGAGAGATAGATAGATAGATAGATAGATAGTTAGATAGATAGATCGATAGATAGCTAGATAGATAGATCGATCGATTGATAGCTAGCTAGATAGATAGCTAGATAGATAGATAGATAGATAGATCGATAGATAGCTAGATAGATAGATAGATAGATAGATAGATAGTTAGATAGATAGATCGACAGATAGCTAGATAGATAGCTAGATAGATAGTTAGATAGATAGATCGATCGATAGATAGATAGATAGATAGATGATCGATCTATCTATCGATCGATAGATAGCTAGATAGATAGATAGATAGATAGATAGATAGATCGATCGATAGATAGCTAGATAGATAGCTAGATAGATAGCTAGATAGATAGTTAGATAGATAGATAGCTAGATAGATAGATAGATAGATAGATAGATAGATAGATAGATAGATAGATAGATCGATCGATAGATAGATAGAGAGCTAGATAGACAGATAGATAGATAGCTAGCTAGATAGATAGTTAGATAGATAGATCGATCGATAGCTAGATAGATAGCTAGATAGATAGCTAGATAGATAGTTAGATAGATAGATCGATCGATAGATAGATAGATCGATCGATAGCTAGATAGATAGCTAGATAGATAGTTAGATAGATCGATAGATAGATCGATAGATAGCTAGATAGATAGCTAGATAGATAGATCGATCGATAGATAGCTAGATAGATGGCTAGATAGATAGATAGATAGATAGATAGATAGATAGATAGATTGATGTTCTCTTTTTCTTCTTCGAGTACAAGTGAGTCTTCTCGCGTAACCAGTCTTTCTTTTATTTACCAGGCTGAGGGTGTGCATGGTAGGCCTGCGCCATCAGTTGCTTTTCTGTAGCTAGCTTCTTTTTGTGTGATTGCAGCCAGGGATTCTACCTTTGTTCCTGAGACTAGGATGCCCGTATGACTTTCAAGTCAAGGACTTTTCCAGAGGCCTGTTCACAATGATGGAGTCCATGTAATGCTGCAACACGGAGGCATGTAAAGAAAATGAAAAATAAAACTGCATGCTGGGAAGTGGCTCATGGACTCTACAATATCAATCATGTTAATCTCTTTTTGTTGTATGTAAAACTGGCCCAATGGATCAACCATGAAAGGGCATCGCAGCGCATTGAGCACACCTGGGCAATGAATAGCATCAATGAAGACAGGCAGGTTTTAGATGTACGTTTGATGAAACATATCATTTGGGTGCAGTGGGCTTGTCAGAACCCTGTGCCCCTACACCTATTGCACTATAGCTATGCGTTATGTCAGGCATGTGCACACACAAAGGAGAGCAGGGCTTGAGGCGGGCTCTACCTCAGCACAGTCACGCTTTCTGATGTAGCCCAAAAGTGCCAAAAGATGCATCTCTTTATATCTGAGTGACTTACATGTGGTCCAAGCTAGCATAAACACTTGCACCTCTAAGGGTGAATGCCCTCTTCTGCTGATGGCTGGGTGCTCTATGGTTTCACAGCTATAGGATTACAAAGTATATTAGATGGACTGCTTAAAAAAGCAAAGTACAGCTCTCTGAGGACCACGTTATCTGTGGTATCCTGGTTTCTATCTTAGTCTGATGTTCAATGTTGTGAGTCAGCTAGACCTTGTTATGTTATGAGGTGTGAGTGTTGTATCCCCGTCAGCTGGAGTTGGAGTCTAATGCTGGTTACACCATCGCTCCTGATTGGTTTCTTGCTAGTGCTGCTTCACTGAATTTAAACCAATCTGAATCACCGGACTCTCCTCCGCGACTTTGAAATACCTGTTAGCCACGTCACCTTTAAAATGATATCACCGCTAAAGCCAGTTCTAAAGTCTCTAGGAATCATTTGAAGGACCCAGTACGACAGTTCGCTGGACTTTCTAAATTTACATCTCAACAGATACACCTCTTCCAAACTTCTCCCTTTTATGCCCTGTATCACGCTTAAAGGTCCACGCTTTACGGAATCTTGGATTGGTTCTCCCTTCCATTCAATCCAGGCACCTGCAGGAATCTATGCCACAATATCAGAATAGAAATACTGACCTATAAATATATCGTATCCACAATATAGACAACCACTGTATAGCCAAGGTAAGTATTTATGAGGAATTTTGACCTTCCATCTGCTTACTTTGACCATACGTTAGTTGTCGATATTAGGGTGCAATACTGTTGCAGTCAATTATGCCTGTGATACTGTGACCCTCTGCTACACAAACTCGGATTTCTTCACCATCAAAAGAAATGCACAAATACCTCTTTTTGCTTCTGTTCAGAGAACAACATAAACCTTTTCTTTTCCAGGGGCTTGCCTAGTTTGTTTAATTCTGGCAGTCATCTTCTGCCCATCATCCCAGCTCCAAGAGACCCTAAGGGTGTTAGCGTGCTGAACACAATTTTCCTAATGTAACAAAACAGAAAATAGCATAAGATGTGCAAAAGCATTTTTTGGTTGCAAACCCTGCGATTTGGCAAATCGCAGGGTTTGTGACAAGAAAATGTGTTTTTCAAATGTACCAAACCCATTTTGCGTTACCGAATCGCCTTGAATGTCCGATCACTTGCTCCTGGATCCTTCATCGGTGCATTTATGTATTTTACACCAACAGTTCTTAAGACGTGTATCTTTCTAAATATTTCCTCCATGCTCAGTATCCTGTTGTGCCTGTGGAAGAGGCTGTTACTGTTTATTTACTGGGGGGAGAATACAGGCTGGGAGAAATTTGGATGCGGCTTCGTGTCTCAGTGTATAACACAAAAAACAGGCACAGAGCACAACACGCCAACTGCATACAAGCCGCTTATATAGCAGTCTTGCCCTAAAAAGTTACATTTGAAACGTTTTATTTTACTTCCTCTTAAAAGTCAATAGGAGTATTTGTCTGATTCTGCTGCAACGCAGCCCCTCGTTTTTCCCAACGCCAGAAATGATAATTTCAGCATTAAAGAAAGATACAAAACTGCATTTGTTGTTCCCCAATGTTGTCATGTATGTTAGTGTCAGCATCAGATACACAGAACTGGTTAGAGGGGGCTTCTCTTTTCAAGTGCCTCTCTAGGCTGTCTGTGCGCACAGCCTTTGTGCAGAGTGATGCACATCACAGTAGTGTAGCCTCCAGCCTGGAGCACCCACAAAAGAAGCACAAAGAGGTGTGAACTATCGGCTCCTTGCTATGGACAGACACATGCTGAGGGAAGAGCCAAAGGATAGTGTCACCTGAAGGATTCTTCTTAAGAGATGGGCGAGCGCCGTTCGGAAGGGACGGGCGATGGCCTCCGTTGCCCTCGGCCTGAGGGTATATAAAACAAGAAGGATTTGCTTCCTTGCCCACCATCAGGTGGTGTACTTTATCGTCTTGATTTGGGTTTTATAGGTTTTTGAGGTTTGTTCCATCTACGAATCTATATGCATGTGGCATTAGGGGAGTACTTTTTGTGACTTCAGTGTTCTAACACGGGAGATGTACTCTCCATGAAATATTTCCTCTTAACCCTTTTTGATAACATGTGTTATCTTGGTGTGTAAAGGATTCTTCACACTCTCTGCAACAAAGACTGCAGCCCCCCTCGCCCCTCCCATCTACCAGTTGACAGGGGTACTGGAAGATTATTAAGGAGTTCTTCTCAGCAAAGGACCTAATCAAATTTCTATAGGATCTCTGTCCCTTGTGTCCCATCTTCGTTGTCTAGGCCTCCTCCCTCCTGCTTCAGGAATGGCAGCAATACACTTCCACTGTCTGGGAAAACAAAATCACCTCTATCATGCACACAGGAACAGGCCAGTGACTTCCAAAATGGAACCCACAGGCCTTTCTCACTCTACTGCCTTAGACGTACAATGAACATAGCATACGGGCCACATATACTCACATGCCCAACACACACTTGGGACATTGGCTGTAAGTACCTTTCATATCAGCGGTTGCTCTGCTGTGCTGTGGAAACAACCTGGAATGGGAGTAGGTAACACAACAAGTGTAATATCTGACTATGCATTGACAAGACACTCTCAGCCAATGCCAAGCTACTCATGTTCAGTGAGTGAGTAAAAAATGAAATAAAAAAATTAAATAAAAATAACCTGTAATACAGAATAGTGAGGGAAGATCAATGAATGAGACTTGTTCTCTTTTCTGCACCAACTCCTCTTGTGCAGTGTACCGACCCTGTACCAAGGCTGGCATCGCCAGACTATGATTAAAAGGGCTATCCTAGGGTTGGCACACAACAGGCTAATCCTCTTAATGTTAAAGTGATGCGTACTCTTGAACTAGCATGTTTTAAGTTGCCTGCCCCAGAAATGGAGCTCTATGTATAATGTGTTTTCTTTTTACAGCTTACATCCACAGATTGCATTCTGCTGCTTACATCCACAGATTGCATTCTACTGCTTGCATCCTCAGATTGCTTTCTACTGCTTGCATCCTCAGATTGCTTTCTACTGCTTGCATCCTCAGATTGCATTCTGCTGCTTGCATCCTCAGATTGCTTTCTACTGCTTGCATCCTCAGATGGCTTTCTACTGCTTGCATCCTCAGATGGCTTTCTACTGCTTGCATCCTCAGATGGCTTTCTACTGCTTGCATCCTCAGATGGCTTTCTACTGCTTGCATCCTCAGATTGCTTTCTACTGCTTGCATCCTCAGACTGCTTTCTACTGCTTGCATCCTCAGATTGCTTTCTACTGCTTGCATCCTCAGATTGCTTTCTACTGTTGCATCCTCAGATTGCTTTCTACTGCTTGCATCCTCAGATTGCTTTCTACTCAGATTGCTTTCTACTGCTTGCATCCTCAGACTGCTTTCTACTGCTTGCATCCTCAGATTGCTTTCTACTGCTTGCATCCTCAGATTGCTTTCTACTGTTGCATCCTCAGATTGCTTTCTACTGCTTGCATCCTCAGATTGCTTTCTACTGCTTGCATCCTCAGATTGCTTTCTACTGCTTGCATCCTCAGATTGCTTTCTACTGCTTGCATCCTCAGATTGCTTTCTACTGTTGCATCCTCAGATTGCTTTCTACTGCTTGCATCCTCAGATTACTTTCTACTGCTTGCATCCTCAGATTGCTTTCTACTGCTTGCATCCTCAGATTACGTTCTACTGCTTGCATCCTCAGATTGCTTTCTACTGCTTGCATCCTCAGATTGCTTTCTACTGCTTGCATCCTCAGATTACTTTCTACTGCTTGCATCCTCAGATTACTTTCTACTGCTTGCATCCTCAGATTGCTTTCTACTGCTTGCATCCTCAGATTACGTTCTACTGCTTGCATCCTCAGATTGCTTTCTACTGCTTGCATCCTCAGATTACTTTCTACTGCTTGCATCCTCAGACTGCTTTCTACTGCTTGCATCCTCAGATTACTTTCTACTGCTTGCATCCTCAGATGACTTTCTACTGTTTGCATCGTCAGATTGCTTTCTACTGCTTGCATCCTCAGATTGCTTTCTACTGCTTGCATCCTCAGATTACGTTCTACTGCTTGCATCCTCAGATTACGTTCTACTGCTTGCATCCTCAGACTGCTTTCTACTGCTTGCATCCTCAGATTACTTTCCACTGCTTGCATCCTCAGATTACTTTCTACTGCTTGCATCCTCAGATGACTTTCTACTGTTTGCATCGTCAGATTGCTTTCTACTGCTTGCATCCTCAGATTACTTTCTACTGCTTGCATCCTCAGATTACGTTCTACTGCTTGCATCCTCAGACTGCTTTCTACTGCTTGCATCCTCAGATTACTTTCCACTGCTTGCATCCTCAGATTACTTTCTACTGCTTGCATCCTCAGATTACTTTCTACTGCTTGCATCCTCAGATTGCTTTCTACTGCTTGCATCCTCAGATTACTTTCTACTGCTTGCATCCTCAGACTGCTTTCTACTGCTTGCATCCTCAGATTACTTTCTACTGCTTGCATCCTCAGATGACTTTCTACTGTTTGCATCGTCAGATTACTTGCTGTCTCAGAAAGACATCTCCCACTATATTCCTAAACCCCTGCATGAAAAACTGAACTTGACTGACTTCTGCTTGCTTCCTTTCAGCTTGATTCCTCTCCTTTCTTTTTTCAGAGTGACCCTCTTCTTACCTTCCATCCTCTGCATACCTTCTATTTCTGAGTATAGCTTCCTCTCAGTCTCATGACTGTGCGCCGCAATGTCTCTTATTGTAATCCTGCATAAGGCTGACACCTCATTTCATAGACGACAAACTCTCCTGTTTTAAAACCCTAACCCTGCAACCTAACATTACCTAATCTCCGCCAGCCTATCTAACTCACCAACCATTCACCTGAAACCACATAGCACCAACTAATGATGACACCTACCTGATATTAATATAATCTACCTCAAAGTACCTGCAATACATGCATGCAATTGCTTTCTTGAAAGCACATGACTAATCGCAATAACCAACGTTTAACAACTAGATTAACCACAACCCTTGGGTTCCGGAGTAGCGTGGTGCTCGCCGAAAAGTGCTTTAACACCTCATGAGGGTTAGTAAGTGCTATCCAAATACAACTATAAATTACAATAACAATCTCTAAAGACAATTGGCCACCCTCCAATGCCATAAAGGAGTCCTCCTGAACACACTTCAGCAAAAATTGTTCCCAAAATTCAGGGCCCTGTAGCATCAGTCATCCAGGCTAAGCCATCTCGTTTCCAACTGCCCAGGAAAGTCCTGGTGTTATGCTTTTTGGTTTTGGATACTTGTAGTTTTGTTTTTGCAGGAACTTAACATTACTCTGCATTGGCAGAAATCGAAGTTTCCAGTCCTGTGCTGTCTTTTTCCACACTGTTTTTGTGGAATTGATAACCAAAACCAAATAGCAGTCTACAAGTTCTTTATTTGTCCATGAGAAAATGATCAAATAGCTTCTCAGGAACCAGAAGCAGATGATCACTGGAACACAGACACCCGAAGATGTCAGTTGCACACTTGGATCACAACTGCACTTGACCACTGTCCCACTACTTCTCATTATAGCTCTCCGTCACGCCCTTGGCACACCGATACCCTTTGGGCCTCTAAGAGAGTATATAAAGTTTCAAAAAGATTATTGCACCAAGATTATGCCTAGGCTTCCAAATCCAAATACAGATGGCCATTGAAAATTACAAAGCACAAGTCAGACAGGTCTGTCAAGACCCCACTCACTTGGGACTCAGAATCTGCAGGAGCGTAGTCCATCCAATGCTTCCTAGAAACAACTCCCAACACCTGATAGAAAACAGGTGTCTGTGGCTTGTGAACAGGGGGTAAGGGATGAGAAGGGTGTAGAGAAGACAAAACACCTGATATCGACACCACAGCAAACACGTCCCTCGGTTTCATGCCCTAGTCTACCTGTGTCTGTTTTTTTCCTATAAAATACAGAGGCACAATCAAGGTTTTGCAAACAGAACACATTGCATGAATTCTGATCCTGACTTCCCCTCTAGTAATCACTCACCAAAAAGTATAAAAGGTGTATCCACAAGACGTCTTCATCCCATTAAGGGGTAAATAATAGGTTATGATTGCATGGAGATCCAGAAAGTCACTATCCAGACGTGACAATATCCAGAGGTTTGCCAGAAGGGTCCATAACAGAGTTAGCAACTCCTCATAAGGGCCACAGTCCCCGAGAATGAGTAGAAATTGTTATTTGAATGTCATTGGTTGAGCTGCAGGCTCAGTGCACTGACCTGTTTTCAGGAAGTTAATATTGGTTCTGTTTTGTTTGTAGATGCTGTAATATCCAGTGATATGCTGCAGGCTACGAGGAGAATCCAGGTGCCGGGTTTAGAGAGGAGCTGAGCTGACAGAGAGACCGAAGAAGGTAAGTGACTCCAGGTAGGTATATATATGGGGAATGAGGCAAGAAGGAAACAGGACGCGGGGAGCGGGGCCAAATGAACGGAACTCGGGAAGAAGCTGTGCGGCAAGAAAAGCTTCTGCAACAATACTTGAAGCCAAGTGTGGCTTCTGACTTGGACGCAGCTTTTGAACTGTGCTGCATCCGAGTCGGCTGCCAGGTCACGCGCGAGTGCATACTTTCGCAATGACTCAGTTGTGATCTTGTGGCTTGGCAGTTCGGGCTGGACTGTTCCCATGAGGCACAGGGTCAAGACTGATTTGCATATGGCCAGGTCTAAACTGGGGTGGCATGGTGAGCAAAAGAATGATGGATTTAACCCAGATCTCTTGACTGGGGGTGAATGTTTTGATTTGTTCTGCATTCCGTCCATCAATTGTGTGTCTTTTGCTTTCTCGCCTTAAGTGCGCTGGGTATGCCCAGACGTGGGTCCCGGGCTCACTGTGCCACTGGATTCAAGCTATCCTGGCTGATGAGGGGTGAAACCCCGAAACCGGTCCTAGGATGCTTGTTTCCGGTCCAGGGAGGACCTGGCTTGGCAGTTCGGGCTGGACTGTTCCCATGAGGCACAGGGTCAAGACTGATTTGTATATGGCCAGCTCTAAACTGGGGTGGCAGGGTGAGCAAAAGATTGATGGATTTAACCCAGATCTCTTGACTGGGGGTGAATGTTTTGATTTGTTCTGCATTCCGTCCATTGATTGTGTGTCTTTTGCTTTCTCGCCCTAAGTGCGCCGGGTATGCCCAGACGTGGGTCCCGGGCTCACTGTGCCACTGGATTCAAGCTATCCTGGCTGATGAGGGGTGAAACCCCGAAACCGGTCCTAGGATGCTTGTTTCCGGTCCAGGGAGGACCTGGCTTGGCAGTTCGGGCTGGACTGTTCCCATGAGGCACAGTGTCAAGACTGATTTGCATATGGCCAGGTCTAAACTGGGGAGGCATGGTGAGCAAAAGAATGATGGATTTAACCCAGATCTCTTGACAGGGGGTGAATGTTTTGATTTGTTCTGCATTCTGTCCATCAATTTTGTGTCTTTTGCTTTCTCGCCCCAGTTGTGATCTCGGCACAGATGGAAGCAGAGAAATTCTGACCTGCACAGAGGTAAGGGACCGGGGACTGTGGCCCGCAAAGACCCATTCAGGAGCGGTGGCGCTACAACCAGTGGCGGTGCACCACAGTGGCGCAGGATGCGCGAGCCCTAACAAGGCCCACCCTTCATTCTGCTCTGACCTTATTACCACCACCAACAGTCATTCTAGAGACTTCTTTAAAATTGTGAAGGAATTTGCCAACCCTCCTTCTGTGATGTCACTCTCAGTTGGTCTTTGTGAATGCCTTGCATCCATTTTTTTTTTCTCTCTAAGGCAACAATCTTCCTTTCACGACACACCTGCCACGGGCTCGTCCCTTAGCCGTAGGCTAGTCAACACTGCTTAAACCAATCAGCTCTTTTGTTTTGGAATTAAAGGCTTACACCGGTGATACCCAAATCATTGTTAGACTAGACAGTGATCTCTGCTTGCCCCAAACTAATTTTGACAGTTGCTTGAGTTTGGCATCCTGTATCAACAGTAATCTGTCAGAAATTAAACTTGGACAAAATGGACATCGGTTATTAGTGCTTTTCAGCTATGTAGTCCCATGAAGGCTGATCAACCTCATTAGATAACCACTTCACATTAGATGGCCTGCTCCAGTCTCCGCAGTACGGTACCTTGTATTTACTATTTACAACAAATGGGACCCTTCAAATTCCTAAGCTACTTCTTACTGTTTCTACCATCTTAGGATACTTTAGAAGATTCTTCCCCTTCTCCCATCCCGCCCTCCTTTCATAGTCTTTGTCTCCCATTTCGACTACTGTAAAGCTCTTCACTTTGGTCTACCTTGCTATCAACTCAACTGCAATTGATACAGAACACCTCAGCTAGACTTTGTCTTGGTGTCCCTTGTCGAGTACCTAATACTCACTATCTGAAACAGCTTCATTAGCTTCTGGTAGCCAAACAAATCAAGTCCAAGAACATGTGCGTCTATCACAAAACCACATATGGGCGAGTTCTGTTTTTTAAATTTCTTTTACTTTATTTATCATTTTAAACATATTATTTATTACAGTAGCTGCCATGTATGACTTGAGAAAACAGCTTAAGTATATGCAGAGACGACAATCAACTGAGCTTTTCCTAAGCCACTAAGCAGAGTATTGAAGACACATAGCAGTGGGGCTAACGTACATATTACATATACAATGCAGATTAGATTAGACCATTTAAATGTACATCACTTAGCTTTAACATATTGCGCCCCAAATATTTCACATTTCAATTATCTAATCCTCCTTGCTGGGGGGAAAAGGGCACGTGCGACCAACAGTGCCCCCCCTGTTCTGCCCTCCTCTTCATTTTCAGCATCCGCGGCTTTACGCCTGAGATACGCCTGATACAGTTCCCAAATATCTTGTGGTCTGCAACTTATTGGCCTAAGAGCGTTGTAATTCTTGGATTGAGTATTACAATAGGATAAATCAGTGAGCCACTCTGCCAGAGTAGTCAACGGACCTTTCATCCATCGCATAGCTACCCTGCGCTTTGCTAGTAACATGCCTAGTGCAATCAGTCGGTGGGAAGCTCGAGGCACTTCCCTGTCGTATCCTAATAGGGCCACAAAGGGAGTGATGTTTAAGGGGGTCTCTGCTATATCCTGCAATGCACTAATAACCGCAGCCCAGAACATCCAAATCCCTGGACAAACCCATGCCAAATGAATGAAGTTAGCGTCAATCATCCCGCACCTCATGCAATTGTCATCCTCCCTGAAGCCGTATCTGCACAGTCGCGCTAGGGTATAATAGACTCTATGGAGATATTTCAAATGTATTAACCGGTGTCTACCATTTTGCTAAATTGATTTTGTGACCGAAAAGCAGTATCACCAATGTTCTTCCATTATGGTCATGCCTAGCTCTTCCTGCCACTCCTGACACACTTTCTTCTGACTTGGTTTACCATCGGTTCGGGCGAGTTCTGTATTAAGGCATAACATGTGTAAGTATTATCAGCCAACCTTTTTCTGTCTGTTCCATTTCTTTCCACCATTTGATTCTCCTGTAAATCAGTGGAATTCATATTAGTGGCGTCTCCTTTTTTACATGGCAGCCAAGACTTGAAGCTCCCTGCTCTCTGACTAATGTATGACCTCAGATCATCTTTCTTCCACAAAAGCTCTTAATACTTTCCTGTTCACACCATAACTTGTTCTGGGCTCTGTAGTCCCAGCTACTGTTTCTAGAACCAGGGTGTCCTTAGGAGTCATTGCAAGCTCTATAAGACTCTTCCATAATAATTCTTTATATGACCTAGCTGTAATGACTAAGAAAACACAATGACCTTATGTTCAAGGCTAAAGCAAACACGCACAAATACATTGCAAAAGTTTCTCCCTCATAAAAGATATCAACACAAAGAAATATATAAAAGGATTGAATAAAAGTGTAAGAGCTTTTATTTGAGTGCTGATCTTCTGTTCACAAGGACAATATTTGCATGTATTAATTTCTTTTGTACTTATCTCAATTACCGAACAGACTCATTTTTCCAAGCCGCTCCCCCCCACTGTATGTATGTATCCATGTGTTTGTGTCTTTGCATCGCATTGAGCGGAACATTGTACAGGGCCGCAATAGAAGATTTTAATTCAAAATTATTTCAGAATGGAGTGGAAGTAATTTATTAACATGTTGAGATGTAGTGTTCTTTGAAGAAGTGGGTCATTTGCTTCTTCCTGAATAAGTGGAAGGCCAGGCTAGTTATGGAAATGGTGGTTATGGGAATGTTGTTCTATGGCCTGGGCGCATACATGGAATAGGCCTGTTTTTTGTTTGTTTCTTTCATACATTTCTTTGTGTCCAGTCTGGCAATCTTCCGGCGACTGGTGAATTGGAATCTGCCGGGGCTGATTAGTTTGTAAACCGTATAGAGAGGTCTGCTGTTCATGGCTCCTTGTTGAGTGTCATCAACATATCAGTGAATTCTGTATGTCTGTAAGAATAGATTTTCAGTGCCCTAAATGTAGAGATTGAGGATAACTGGAGACAGAATGAAGCTCTTGGGTACACCACAACAGACATGGACCATCTGGAGATAGCCATCTGGAAGAGTCAGTGTAAAAGGTATCAGGAGAACCAGTGGACCTGGTAGTGTGAATGAGGTTTGGGTGTTCGACAGCTTCTATTACTGCTTACACCTTGGTTCACTCCTGCCCCACCGCACCTTCATTTACACAGCTGTGTGCTCCACGTTGTCACCAGTTATTACTACTCCTTGTAAATCTTGACTAACAGGTTTTTTTCAGGTCCCCAAACACAAACATTTTTGCGAGATTCCTTGAGTCAGCCACATAATTTGCCACGTTTCTCTGTCTGCTGTACAGCATTTATGTGAGGGCATGTGTCCCCTTTTCTGAGATCTCTTGTAAATCTCTTCACCATCTCCCACATTCGCGTCAGGCATTAACTCATAGATATTGTTTACTCTCATTCCTGACTAGGGAACAGAACTACATGTTTTGTGACAGGCGAAATCTCCTACCCACCCCTCCTCTCATGCAATTTGTAGTCACACAACTTTTCCCACTGTTTCCAGAGAAGTACTGGTTCACCACTTTCAGAGAGGAACAATGGTTATTGAGAATACTTGTCCCTACTATCACATTTATCCTTAAAAAATGCGCATTACTGCAAAAAAGATATGACTATTAAGGGTACAGAGGTACCCATTGTTTTTAACTTTCTTTTTCTTTAAAAAAAACCAAGTTATAATAATTAGCTACAATAGCTTTTCAAAATAATAAAACAAATACAATTAGGTTAACAGGCAAATGAACCAAGACTCAATAGTTGTTGTGGTCCACCAGGCAAAGCCTTGAAAACTTTCTCTGGCCACCAGTTATATTAAACGATATACACAGAACCGCCGTATTACAGAGTCTCACTGCTTTGTGACTCCTACAATGCCGGTAAACTGTTCAGTTTGTGGCTCACGCCCATTACTCTTCAAGCCTGCTATGCGCTGTGGATGCATCCTTTCCATTCGGATATGCATCATGGACTTCTTCATGATAAAGTCCTGAATTATCCTTTCCCAATTAAAGATGGTGGCAGGCCCTTCGGAAGGTGTGCTCATGCTTCATGCAAAGGCACTGTGTGCGTTGAAGGATCTGGCCGGCGTAGGGCCTCGCACAATGCTTGGTAGCCCGGGTACATTTTGATACGGGCAAATCAGGACACACGTCCGATCTACCAAGAACAGCTTTTTTGATAAAAGTATAGAGCACCAAAAAGACCAGATAGTTGAGCAGGAAACTCCAACCAAATCCCCTCCAATTCCATGTGGTCCATTATTCTGCTGCCCAAGTACCTCATTAACTTCTAAGTGACTCGCATTATTCAGCCAAGCCACAGCACAGTTCCCTCTGTACCAGAGGATGCAATAAAACAAAATGGAATGTATTCAAAGGAACAAAGAATATGCAAAGGGAACAACAGTAGAAAGGATAGAAGTGAGATACCTTAAAAACATAATAACAGTATTATGAAGAATGCCCAGTTAACAACAGGATAACAATTCTGTGTAGTTGCACTCACAGTCAGCCATCCAATAGAACTTCCAGGAGAGAGAATGTGTTTCATTTTCCACACCTTATATGCCCTCCAATTAGGGATGCTTCCTGAATGTTGAGAACATACTATTAAATTTACATACATAGTCTTTCCTCCATTTAGGACTGCTTACTGGAAGTTCAGAATGGAGTCTCAGCAGTTTACACCCACTGCTGATTTACTCACCAACCTCGACATGCTCCACACCTTACCAGGATCCACTACTACACACTCCTCTTCATGTCTACAACTTAAACCCAAGGAACTACTAGGATCCTTTCTTCACCAGCCTCGGTTTTTTCACCAAAACCCACCACACACACTCGTTTACCATGTATCTCCTAGCATATAATTCCTTGTACTTCCTCTTGTGTTCCTTCACTCTACTTCCCCTGCCTCCTCTTTCTATTTCATTCTTCTCTCCTGATGATTTTAGCCGGGAAGGACTTAACTTTGTTCCAGTCAACCTCCCTACCCACCCTTCAAGCAGTGACCCACGCCTTACATTATGTCATGTGGTCCTATGTGCCCACAAAGTCTCCATCAGAACACTCTTCAGTGGCACCTTGATTTGCACAGCCCTTGGCACACAACTTTTGACAAGCTTAATTATTATCTCCACCTACCCATTTGCTTGGGGTTAGTACAGGGCCGTTTTGTGATGTGTGATCACCAGATCACTAAGAAATTCCTGCATCTGAGCGGATGTCAGGATGCTGCCCATATGACCCTCTTGAGCAATGTGTATGACCTTCTCCCTCATGGCCAAGTGAGGAACCCTCCTCCGACTTTTATTTTTTCCATAGCTCTTTCTTGGTTTTATATAGATGTACATCTTTCGCCCTGCCCACTTATGTCTCTCGCTTAGTACAGGTGCAAGGGCCATACATTTTCACATTCAACAAACTTTAAACCATGATATAATCTAACATTAAACATTGGGTCTTGGTTCCATGACTATGAACTGTGCACAGGATACAATATTTCTACTTGGTGATATTTACATAATTCAAATCAGATGTCATCATACGTGAACATGAATAAGACAGAATACAGTAAGATCTCCTCACTAGTTACAATGGGATGGAGCAATATTTTGATGCAGCTAATTTTGTATAGATCAAGAAGAACCCAAAAACATTTTCACATTTCATCTAGGTGTCGACCTAATTTCGGTATTAATCATCTGTACCCATTCTTACGTTCACAGAGGGCGCCCATCTGACTTTGCGTCTAATCTCACCATCAGCGTATCTTAAGTGTCCCTTTCCACCTGTTTACCTCCCTGCTTGTACATACTCTCTAGTGTGTCTGCTTCAGATTTTGCCCATTTTTTAATAACACTCACCCACCATCAGACACTTTGTGCAACCTGCTACCTCCCGCGACATTACTATTTTCATTTTTGCCAGTCTAAAATTAAAGTGAGTAATCCCTGCCCATTAATTCCAGCACTGCTGCTATAATTTCCTGCTCATAGTTCACAATGAAAGTCTGCGTAAGTTATTGTACACCATGGACAATTAGAAATTGCTACCTCGTACATTCGATCAATGTGTTTGGGAGAAAAGTATGTTTGAGGGAGGTACTACTAGGTATACTTGAATCATGAATTTCTAGAAACATTTTTAGTATATTGCAAACATTTCCTTTATTGATTGTCCAAAATTGTATAGACAACCTGCATTTCCAATTTCAATTTCAAACTTTGATTTTCCTTCAGATGTGTTGAAAGCAGTGTAAAATATAATGTGGTAATTGCCATCTTACTTTGTCTACGTAAGCATGAGATGTAGTGCCTCCAGTCTAATGGGTTTATTCGTACTGGGAGAGCTGATTTCCTTACACGTTAAATGCATCGCAAATTGGGGCTTATGCTAACTTAGGTGCTGTTTACAATGTCCTCCATCTTGTGCTAACGACACCAAGATCACATCACTTGTAAACTGTTGTTGTTCTTCTTGTTCCAAATAAATAACTGCAGGACTCACTCTAATAAACTGTGAAATGTTCCCAAAGACCTTTTCTCACTCTGTACCTAGCCAATGACATTTCAACTCCCCCAGGCTACCGTCATACAATGTATTAACTTTAATGGTTTGTTGGAGGTTCGTACCCTCTTAGTCATACAAGGATTCATAAGTAAATGATGTTTCAAATGCTAATTCATTGGACAATAAGTAATCCTTTTATTGTCATGTATAATAGACTTAGTGAAGAAAGAGGACAAAGAAAAACAGCTGACACGTGTTTCGCCCAAAGGCCAATCGGCCGGGGGCTTTTTCAAGGCAGAATATCCTGTCTCGTCAAAAGCATGAGGCTGATATAGCGAAGACAATCAATCACGTCTCCTGGTGAAGTTAGTCTCTGCGGTCCGATGAAGCTACAATGTATTAACTGGATTGTCTAACTAATTGTGAGAATGCCTGCAAATTCAATGTAGTACTACCATGAGAGAATGTTCGAATGTATTCTGTTGTGAGTTGTTTCTTACTGCTTGTTCCCTATTGGTGCATGTCCTGAGAATCATGTACCCATTTAGAATGTATGAAAGTCTTTGTCTAAAGTCCTATAAAAGAGGTGATCCTTTTACCCACCCTTAGAGGCGAATCTATGCCGGATGTCGCTTAGAACTGTACTGAGTTCTTTGTACTTATGATGTGTATGCTTTGCTACTAAAAGTTTCCTATGGCATACTCTATGTAATGTGCCTGTTAATTCTTATATAAAGCATTGAAATGACAACCCTTGTCTGTCATTTTTATGAGAATGTTCATTACATGCTACTGAACCAAATTGATTTAACAGAAGTGATGGCTTCAAGAGGGTAGCACCAAATTCTGTATCTGGACTACACCGCTCCGGGTCCTCGTTGTTGGCACGCCCCATGAGTTGGATTTTAAGATAGTGTGTTCCACACTGACAGATCCCACCTGCAGAGAATCGCTCCACTGAGTGCTCTATGTATCAAAAACGTCCCTTGCTCTTCTGATGTATCAGTCTTTCATTATCGAACATGCGTAAAGGTTCCTGGTCAAATAAGTCTCCCATTCTGGTAATGCTTCTTTCTATCGATTATTGTTATGTGGTTTCGTGATCTTGTAAAAAAGGGTAGACACCATGTCCAGCGAGTAAAGCACTGTTTCCCCTGCTTGTTTTAGATATCGTTGCCAAGAAGTCCTGGCAACACGCAAGAGGACTGGAAAGGAGGATGGCAGTCAAAATCGAAAAGCCAGCTCAATATTGTACCAATAGGTAATGCAGTTTGGATATCCTCTCCCTCTTTGTTATCACCGTACCCGACTGTTGCAAATTTACCCTTTTGGCAGGGTCATCCTGAATTTTTAGCTTTTTTGCTGAATCCTATTTTTGTTGGCCATAGAACTCTGCACACTTTACTCCTGCTAACCAGTAGTAAAGGTCTTGTGCTCACACCTTTTAGTGTGTTTAAATTGGTGTACACCTGATTGGCATATTTATCTTACCTATACGTCCCTAGTATATGGTACTGAATGTACCCAGGGCCCGTACGTTAAAAGTCACTAGTGGGCTTCAGCACCCATTGTGTCCATCCACTGCTGTGACCCAGCAAACCTGTCTCCAGGCCTACCATAGTAGCCTGGCTGTGCAATTTTAAACTGCTATTTAGACCTGTCAAAATAAACCCTTTTTAACAGGTCAAACCATTCCTTTTAAATATTAGTAAGTAACCCCTAAGTAGACCTAATGGTCTATAATTAGGTGCATGGTATTTAAAAGTAGGACATAGAAAGGTTTACTGTTCACATGCCCTTACAGTGAAAAAGACCCAAAACCAATTTTCTCTGTAACAAGGCAGGCAGCCCCATAGGAAAATACTGGGATACAATATTATATTTAATAATGCTAATTTCAGTTTGGAAGCAGCAAGAAAAATAATTCAGAGCATCTTTTTAATAGCCATTCAAAATCCAATTTAATGGTTAAATCAAATTTTGTATAACGATTATGGAAAAGGTACTTTTAAAAAGTTACTTTTTCCTGGCCGCCAGTCACTGGAAGCTAATCTGCATTTTCTCTCCCACTTCTGCCAGTGTAATGGGCATTTGAATAGGGGTGAACAAGGTGTGAACATGCTCCAAGGAGAGGGACAAAAGGCCTTGGTTGTGGGAAAGTGTTGTGCCCTTGACAGAATGGCCTGTGGGCTGGGCCCAGGAACTTGATTAACTTCAAATAGGCCTACTCTGTCACAAGCCGATGTAGCTAAAACCCAGGCCTGTACCCTTTTTTGTCCCTCAGGCCAGACCTGTGAGTCTCTAAGTGCCTTCCCTGAGGCCTTGCGGAGCTTTAGAAGTGTACTCCTGTGGTGGATTGGAGCTAAAGGATTAAGTCAGAAAGCAAAACCTGTGACCAGGACGAACCTGGTTAGTGTATGCGACCAAGCTCCATAGCGGACAGCCTCAAACCTCTCCCTGGTCCCGGTCTACCACAATCATTGATTATCATTGCACTTTGTGATTTTTGAGGCTATTGCTACTTTGCTACTTAAACATTTTAAAATTCATAGCTCTGGTTCCCAATTATGAAGATTTGTAATTTTGTTTAATAAATGTTACTCCGTTTTTCTAATTTTGTTTGGAATTTTTATTGTTTTGCATTTTAACTTTATTACGGTTTTGGTACTGCATAAATACTTTAAACAATGCCCCAAGTTAAGACTGCCTGCTCTGTGCCACAGCTGCATGGGTTAGAGCTCAGGTTAATTTAGTGACTTTAAATGTTCACCCTGAAAAGGGTTGTCACCTTGAGGTGGATAGTCACCCACCCAATTAATACTCTAATTTCTTTCACTCACAATATTATGACCAGGGCCACTAGAATTATGCTATTGTGCAGCGGCGGCGTTATTCGCATTGGTATATATTTGCCGCATCCTCCACATAATCCATCATCTGTTCCATAATCTGCAGATTTTAACAAAAAATGTATCTCAAACAGTTGAAAAATTACTAAAAATGCAGCAATATGTGTTGCCATGCAGTGGAAGGCCCTTTGCAAAGGTTGACTGGGCAACTTTCTGTTGCTTATTGCTATATTGGGGTGTTAAACTGGTCCTAATTTGGTGGAACCAATGCCCAGACAGTGTTAACAAGTGTTAAAATGACAAAATAACAAAGTAATACTGTAACAAAATATGCCGCATTATTCCGCATAATTTGCCTTTTCTAGCCACATAATTTACTCAACCCGGCTGCATAATTCGGCCCTCCCTGATGCATTATTCAGTGGCACAGAATATGACATGTTGATATTTTTAATTTGATATTTCCGACACCAATCGCTGAAAAGCAGAGGAGCACTCTGCAGGGTCAAAGGCAAGGATACAGTCAATGAGTGACAGGAGAGGTAGCGTGATCCTGGGATCAGAAGTGTGCTGTTATTGCATCGTGATGCAGTGTTCTTTAAAGTGGTGCGTGTTCAACTCTTTTCCAATTTGGGGCAGTCTTAGCAAGTGCCTGATGGATATGGGGATCCTGGGTGCATGGATGGTAAAGAACTCCTGTCTTGTTTTTTAATTTTTACATTTCTTAGTCTGCATCCTCATGGTTTCCAGTCTATGTGTTATTCTGAGTCAACATAGATGCTGGTTGTGAGAGCTTTGTAAATGATGCCATTGGTTTTGAAGGTGGTGCTGGCTTGCATGGGGAGCCAATGGAGTTCCATCAAGATGGGGATGATGTGATCACATTTCTTCAGGGACTGGAGGAGACTTGCTGTGGTGAGTAGGATGTCCTTAATAAGGGCCACTGAGGAGCCTGGGAGGCCATGGAGCAGAGAGTTACCACCAGTGGCGGCTCGCATAGGATGTGCTGCAGGGCGGTGCAGCGGGGCGGGGAGGGGCAGGGTGGGGGGGTAGTAAACTCGGACATACGACGGAACGGAGGAACGGAATAATTACTTTCCTCCGTTCCGTCGTATGTCCAAATTTACTACCCCCCACCCTGCCCCTCCCCCGCCCTGGCCCACCGCCCCGCAGCCCTGCGAGCTGCCACTGATGGTAACTCTCTGCTCCATGGCCTCCCAGGCTCCTCAGTGGCCCTTATTAAGGACATCCTACGCACCACAGCAAGTCTCCTCCAGTCCCTGAAGAAATGTGATCACATCATCCCCATCTTGATGGAACTCCATTGGCTCCCCACGCAAGCCAGCACCACCTTCAAAACCAATGGCATCATTTACAAAGCTCTCACTGGTTACCACTATCCTCATGTGAGAGCTGGAGGGCTTGAACAGCAGTTTTAAAGTACCTTTCTGAAAGAAACGGTCTCATTTTCTTCAGTAGAGAGAGTTAGTACCAGGTCAGGTTCGTTTTGCTTGACAAACTTTTCCTTAGGGTGATGTTAGTGTCCAAGGTGAATCCAAGTGAATAGGCTTTCAGTGAAAATTGGAGTTCGAAGCAGTCGAGGTTCAGGTCATGGAGTCAGGTCTGTACTATTTTTTGCCAATTGTTCTTCAAGATGTAAAAAAGTGTGAGGAACTACTGCTTTGATCTGATACTGAATAGATAAATGGGGTTCTAGAATCCAACAACAGGCCTACTGATGTATCATGATACTGCTGTCTGTCAATCTTCAGGCTCTACTAAACTCCTACTAATACACTGGGGTGTGGCTGTGGTGGCTAGCCTTTTCCATGCTACTTCTGTGAATTCTATATTATCTGACCTTCCTCGTGTTGCACTGTTTCCACCATAGCTGTCAACTGGTTGATTTTCAGCCAGTCCTAGTTTTTCAACCAACAGCATTCTGGGACTTGTAGTTCCTCTTTCACCATTATAAGCATGGACCTACAACACCAAGCAAGCTTCATGCTGCATGAAAGTCATCTTCTTGACAAGTGGTCAGCTCCCATCTACAGCCCACTCATGAAATGGTACCAGTAGGGGGAGAAGGGATTTTGCTGGTTGTATGTGTGCAATCTAGGAAGAAGCTGTATATAACGTCATTATATTTGAACAAGCTTTTGTTGCTATTTACAATAGGTAGGCATGAAGTGGCTGTAAAAATCCAGGCTGATTCCCAATAACCAATAATGAGTGCCACCTCATTTAGGATTGAGAATAATAGTTGTGAAAAGACTTGCTGGCAAAAAGAAACTGAACTACTAATAACAGAAGAAAGTTCAACGTTGGTGTTACACTTAGGGTGCTCTTCCTCCAAACTCTGTCTAACTTCTCCTGTTTTTGTTGGCTTTAGGACTCTGTGCACTTTACCACTGCTAACCAGTGCTAAAGTGATTGTGATCTCTCTTTTAAACATGGTGATATTGGCTTACACCCAATTGGCATGTTTAATTTACTTATAAGTCCCTAGTAAAGTGATACAAACCTACCCAGGGCCTGTAAATTAAATGCTGCTAGTGGGCCTGCAGCACTCATTGTGCCACCCACTTAAGTAGCCCTTTAAAAATGTCTCAGGCTTGCCATTGCAGCCTTTGTGTGCAGTTTTAAACGAACATTTCGACCTGACAAAATAACCTTTTGCCAAGCCTAAACATACCCTTTTGATACATAGAAGTCTCCCCTAGGGCAGGTGCTAAACAGTCCTTAGGGCAGGGTGCACTATATTGAAAAAGTTAGACATGTTCTTTCAACTTTTACATGTCCTGGTGGTGAAAAACTCCTAAATACATTTTTTACTACTGGAAGGCCTGCCTCTCCCACAGGATAACATTAGTTTACCTTATTACATTTAATAAATGATACTTTCAATTGGGAGCAGTTCGGAATGTCGAGTTTGGTCTCTAAAGATTTGTAATTTAAAACCCTCTTTAATGGTAAAGTTGGATTTTTTTTATGACAACACTATATTGGTTCTAATGAAGCACAGAGCAACACACGCAATGCTGATCTGCTCAGGGGATCACTTATACAGTCACAGTCTAGGACAGTACCCACCATCAACCCACACCGCCCCCTGATAGGCATGTAGACCCGATCTTCAATCCATAATACAACCACCATTTCCCCCATATCTTCGAGTATTTCTTGGGGCATCCTCGGGCCCGGTATATTAGCCCCTCCAATTTTGTGGAGTGCTCCATGCCCGCCCTCCATTCCTTCAGCATCGGGGCAATTGGTGACTTCTAATGTCTGGCCACATCCCTTTTTACCAGTAGTGTACTGTTCGGGGCAGGGGGGCGGTGGTGGAGGGTGAGGGGGTTTAAACAAACTTACCTGCTTGCAGCATCTCTCCTCCGCATCCCATAGTTGTCTCTCCCAGCCAGAACAGGAAGGAGGAAGCACCAGGCTTGCTATAGCCAATCACATTGCTGCAATGCAGCATTGTAATTGGTCTAAGCGCCGTTGTTCGGCACTCAGACAGGCAGTGAGAGACTGGGCATGTTCTCCACCCAGGCTGTAATGCAGCCTGGGTGGAGAACATGCAAAGTGTGCATGAATGTTTGGCCACCCGAGATGGCCGGCCAAACATTCATGCGCACTTGGAGTGGGCAAACCACTCCTTCCCTCTGCTCCTGTGTGAGCGGCCCGGCCACGCCACGCCCGCAAAGCTGCCGCAGCAGGAGAACATAAATTGATAACAACATCGAGATATTATCATTTTATATTTCCTTTATTTCACTGCTGAGTCGCAGTGGGGCGACGCTCATCCGCCTTAATGGAGGAGCTGCCACTGCTAGCAACGCGACCTTGGGGGATGCCTCAATATTCTGGCCCAGTACCTCAGATAGAGTCGCAAAAAATAGAGACCCACTATTTGTGGAAAAGTGGGCATTCCCAGTCCATATGGTAAAAATCCCACGAATCCCTCCCACATCTAGTGCAGGCAGGCTGGGGAAGACTTTGAGCTCCCCACAGGTGCTTGGGGGTGTTAGGTGCAATGGAAACATTTCAAAAGGATGAGGCGTAACCAGGCAGAAATGGCCAAGGTACGGGGTGCCATGAATGCCTCACTCCACTCGCCCTCCTCCAATAAGCCCAGTCAACCCTCCCAATGCTCCCTTATGGGTAACAGCATATAGGGGGAATGACTGACCAGGACCTTATACACCTGAGAGACTTCCCCTCCGGCCAGTGTGCCCATAAGGAGCCTCATAACCAAGGGGTTGTAATCAGGGAGATCGGCCAGTGCTGTTCGATATCCTGAGAGTGCGTGGCAGAGTTGGAGGTAACAAAAGAATTATGATTTGTGGAGGGAAAATGATATTTGGAGATCCTGGAAGGACTTCATGTGGTCATCCTCCCAGCTGTCCCCAACCCGAAAGATGGAAATAGTATCCAATCCCTTGAACCCCTCCAGTCGTGCCAACCGGTCGAGCCATCTGCTGGCCCATAGTGCAGTTTCTAGGGTCACCCGCCGGTCCCATCCCGTCCTTCGCAGGGCAGCGCTCCAAATCAGCACTTTGGTGATCTCTGGGAGTGAGTGGGGGATCGGTGCACCATAGAGCATGCCCTTAAGACTGTCAAAGCAAATCAGGGAGACCTCTAGACTAACTGCTGGGTCCATCCACCCACCATTCATCCAGTTGTTTACTACAACGGTATATGCGTCCCAATAGTAGAGCGGATGTTGGCCATTGCCAGACCACCCTTGTATGTGGAAAGGACACATTTGTGAAAGGCGATCCTGGGGGGTTTATTGTCCCAAATGAATTTCAATGTTCGGGCAGTAATGGTAGCAAACCACTGGTTGGGTACAGCGAAGGGGAAACTCTGGAGGACATAGAGGAGGCA
Organism: Calotriton arnoldi; assembly: GCA_963921515.1. Classification (NCBI taxonomy): domain Eukaryota; kingdom Metazoa; phylum Chordata; class Amphibia; order Caudata; family Salamandridae; genus Calotriton; species Calotriton arnoldi. The sequence continues at coordinate 507,770 of CAWUFW010001833.1, read as the reverse complement.
AGATAGAACCATCATTTTGTAAAAAGCCACTCTTGCAAGAGCATTAAGTGGCAGCTTGGTCTCTCTGTTAAGGTCCATCTGAATGGCCCGGGTAAGGGGGCTAAGGTTAAGGGTAAAGTTGGATTTTAAGTTACAATTCTGAAAATAACACTTTTAGAAAGTTGACAATTTCTTGTGCCAACCATTTGGTGCCTGTATCCTAGGCCACATGACTAGGTGTAGCTGGCAGTTCATCTCTGTGTATTGTTCCAGACAGTGGGGCAAAGGGGGAATAGGTGGTGGCAGGATGGGTCATCTCTGACTTGATAGGGGGAGAAGCTGTCACCTACCACACTTACACATCATGAAGGCTCTGCCTCAGCACACTCACAAAGGGGTTCACACTGGTCTTTTGTGCCCCCAGGCAAGCTGGGGCCAGGGCAGGGATAAGAATATTTCAAACACCAGTGGGGTTGGAACCCTCTAAAAACTTCTCCTGCTTCAAAGCTGGCACCAAGGATAAGTAGTGGACCCTCAGACCCAACTCTTCAGTACACCTCGAGACCTGTGGAAGACTCAGGACTGCTGTGCTGCTCTGCTTCAAGAAGGACTGACACTCTGCTTCCCTGCTGCCTGAGTGAAAAGGACTGGACATGCATCTTGAATCCACGATCACCAGAGTGCCTCCAAGAGCTAGTTGGCTGGCCTCCTCATCAGAGCTTCAGGGACAATAAAGGCTCCAACCCACTTGAACCCTGTGCCTGGACTCGGTCTGCTGTGAGTTCTGCCCCCAAGTGGTGCCACCTCCGTCCTGGACCCTTGGAAGTGGGCTGGAAGGTGCTCTGCAAGCCCAGCTGTGGTCTTTTGAGCAGAACCGATGCAGCTCGATGCATGTCCTTGCAGCTCACCATGGGATCATGAAGATGAGGGACGCATCCCTGATGCAGGACCCCGCAGCTCTTCGGGAGCACAACTGCGTGACGCATCCTCGACGCAGGACCTCACATCGCAGCCCTGCAGCTCTGCGGACTCGCTGCTTTGAGACGCATCGCCAATGCAGAGCCTTATATCGCAGCCTGCAGCTGTTCAGAATGCCACTGGGCAACGCATTCTCGGTGTGGGATCTCACAATGCTCTGCAACCACGATGGAAGGTACTTTGCTCAGCGGGCCTAACTCGGTCACTGTATCTGACCTGTGCTCCATTGTGGTTGGCCTGAACTTGTGACTTTGTCCCGGTTCGGCGTAACCAGATAAACACAGTTGACACTTTGTGTTTTTAAGCACTATTTTTACCTAAACCTTTAAAATTGCATATCTCTGGTTCTACTAATTGGTTTTTTGTCATTTTGGTGTCAAATAATTTATTACATTTTACTCTATTTCTCTAAATTGGTGTGAAGTTTTGTTGTGTTGTGGCTTCACTTTATTACTGTTTGAAGTGCTGCATACAATCTTTACACATTGCCTCTAAGTTAAGCCTGACTGCTTTGTGCCAGACTACCAGAGGGTTGTGCACAGGTTAATTTAGGGTTTGCTTGTGTTTCACCCCGACAAGAGTGGTGGTTGCTGCTTGAGTAGGGTTTACCCACCAAAATTGAGTAAGTACGCTTTTCACCGATGCCTAGCCCCTACTAATCTGTCTGGTAATTGCACGCGTGACCAAATGTTCAACCCATAGAATGCAAATGATAGTAACTCATGAATATGCAATTGATTCCCATTGAGATGCATTGTATGCAAATGCACCTCATCTATATTCATTGCTGTAATCTTCGACCTAGTCTAAGCACATCACAATACGCTTCCGTAGTAATAATAAGGCCACACAAATATTACTATTAGGCAGTTATGATTTTCTTGTTGGTGTTTGGTTGGTGTGGAGCATTTTTGCAACTGAGAAACAGTGATGTCACATGGCACACAAAGAGACGGCGGATGCAGCTTACAGATGGGACATCATGGACCCCATAGATGCAATATCGCCTCTCAAGGGATCCATAATTCCCCATCTGTAACCCATGTCCTGCAGTCCCTGTTTGATTTATGAGACCGCTGCTTTTGGGCCCAATGCACCGATGTCGTAAATTGAATTTGGCGAAGACTTTTCCTCCATGCAGCCCAGCACGCGCTGCGGTCAGCATTTATTTAGATAATATTATAATGGGTACAAGAACCTTTTCAAATGATTAATTTAACAATGAGGATCACATTCGATAGCTCTCACGACGTGAGGTACAGGTGGCTAAATTACCAGCCATGGAGACCAGGGGGTGCACATGAAACATCTTGGCTCCACGTGTGGATACATTGTGTGATCCTGGGAGAATGACTTGAACTGCCCTGCAACTTGCTTTGTGCCCAGCTCTTCCCTCACTGACTGTGCGTAGAAAGACACTCACCACCAGGCTAGAGTGTTACATAAAAAATATATATATATTAAAATTCATAAGGTGAGACTGCCACACTGGTTTACTTCTGTAGTGGTATTTTATATCAATAGTAGCCTCTCCTGACTTTTTCAGTAGTTATGATTTATTTTTTTTAGCTTGGGCTAGACTTAGACTGGAGAAGAGAGAGGGAAGGAAGAAACTGCAGGGGGAAGAAATATGGCATCATTTTATGGCATTAATGATGCTATTGTAGTGTTTATTTCACTGAAAAGCTACTTCAAGGCACTAAGGGTGAATAGGTGGAGGATTAAAGGGACATTAGAGGGAAGAAAGTGTGAATTCAAGTATACCCGAGCCATACTCAATTTTAGTTAAACAACTTAAATGCGTTTCTCCAAAACATATATTTTTAATATAATTGGAACAAATTTGAGTTTTATCAGTTTTGATTGAATATGATAATTTCAATTACTGGTCGACTCATTTTGGGAAATTCCCTCCTTCTGGATCATTACAAATACAAAGAAAAAAACTTTTGCTATTCACTTTTCCTGCTGGGTTAAAAAAAAAACACTTTACAGTAACAATAAACACCAATCTTCTGACTACTGAAACTCAAGATGCATTAATCTATCTGTGCACATATAACCGGTGACATGATTACCATATTCCAAATGGCTTCTAGTTCCGATCTTTGTTATTTAAATATCACTTCCTTTCAAAACGCATATAGTATTTCTTTAATCAACCTTTTAGAAAACTACCTTAACACTAAAATTCATTTACACACTTTGAAGCAATTATGTATAATAAACCCTTCCAACTACATAGCTGATGAAGGGACTTTCATTTCAGGTTCCCTCCCACAAGTGCCAATTTAATCACATACTTCACCTTACTTGAAACTTTGAATGAGCAATATCATGAATGAATTCGTTAACATGTGCATGGACCTACATAGTTGAAATTCAATCATTTAGCTTGCTGACCATGTCTTTCAGCACCTACAAGAATTGGCATACACCCTCAAGAGGATGTTTCTTTTCTGTCTAAGGGCCTTATTGCAAGTTTAGCGGTCCAATGGACTGCCGAACCCTTGGTGGCGGTCCATGGACCGAAAGACTGGCGGTCGCCCGCCGCATTAGGACTGTGGCGGTTTGGACCACCATGGGACCGCTGCAGCCGCCAGGGATCAACTATCAACGAACGGTCTGAGGCCCCTAATATGCTGGTGGTGCCGCTGCAGCACCGCCAAGTATGTTAGGAGTTTCTTCACTGCCGCACATTTCATGGTGGTGCGACTGCCATGAAAAGTGTGGCAGTGAGGAAACAAAGGAGGCCTACAGGTTCCCCTTGTGCCTCTGCCCAATGGGGTGCATGCAGGGGGGCACATGGTGTGCCCCGCTATATGCATGCACCCCCATGTTCCTGCACGGCACCAAATGCACAACATTGTGCATTTCGGTCCGTGCAGGAACATGCTTTGACGTTCCCATTGTGGTGCCTATTTTAAAGGCACCGCTGTGGGAATGTCAAAGAACTGCCCGCCAGCGACTTCAAAAGTTGTAATCTGGCGGCGGGCTGGTTTTGTCCCTCAGTATTAAAAAATCAGCGCAAACAGCACCATGCACAGCGCAAGAGGGCGCCGCTGCTTTCTGCTGTTTGAGTAGATGTTCTACTCGAGTGGCAGCTTCCTCAACATGAGCGGAAGGTTTCTCAAAATGACCCGGTCGCGACCATCTGCAACCACCCACGTTGAGAAATCTCGCCTGGAGGTTGTCTGGTGTTGGATTTTCCTCGCTCGCGCATGCCAATTTAACGCTGGCGAGAGCGAGTGAGGAAAAAACTCTGCTCCTTTTCGGAACTCCACGTGCTCCTTGGAGTGCGGAAAACTCTGCAAACTCCGTGAATGGATCGCATTTCACCACCTAGGCCTAGTGTTTTTGGGTGCCTGTGCTTTATTTTTACATACACAGTATCAGCGGCGGCTGCTCCATTAGAGTGGAGGAGCACCGCCCCCCGTCACCACCAGTAAATAAAATGATAATAAAACAGGTTTTAAATCCGTTTTATTATCGTTTTACTTTAATCCCCTGGACCTACCCCCAGGACTCTGACGAGTTTTGGGGGCGGGTCTAGGGAATGACACTGCTGGTGGGGAAGTGGTGGGCACTCCCTTCACTGCTCATGATGTGTTTGCCAAACCCCTCATGCGCAGTGAAGCTCTCTCCAGCCTCAGCTGCGTTGCTGGGGCTGGAGAGAGCAGGCACAGGATCCCAGACTGCCTGGGAGCGCAAGTTGCCGACTCTCATGCGAGAGCAGCTTCAGGATTAGCCGCAGGGCAGGCTGGGAGCCTGTGCCCAGAGCCAGATGCAGGGAGAGCCGATGCGCGGGAGAGGGCGGCAGCATTAAGATAAGTTTATTTTAATTTTATTTTATTCAGTTTTTTGTACCTGAACCCTCCCCACCTCCCTTCTCCCTCCTCCCCACCTCCCTCCTCTGGCCCGGCCCGGCCCGTCCCCCCACACTTTGGCTGGGGACGGGCCGCGACTGCACAGTATACAATACTGCTACAGTTATTATCCGCTATAAAGAATGCTCGATGTCACAAATAAGTTGTAACAAGAGTTATGCTTAGTTATGTATGTAAATATTTAACAGATGAACAACACAAAAATACAGCCTCTAGACTAGAGGGTATACAAGAGTTTTATCTTAGCTTCTGCATTACCTAGTAGAAGAACAATGGTGTGTGTCGGCCTCTTCTGCATTGTTCTACATATTAACTCTCATTGTTTAGCAAAAATTGTCCTTTTTTTTCCTGGAAATGTTGACATACTGCACCATATTTTTCTATATTACTGAACAAGATCTCTCCAATGCATGTTATTTGGCAAATTCAATTCTCATTCAAAATTATTCTTTTAGCTGCTGCCTTGTTTAGCAGATAACATGTGTTCTGTATAGTGCAACGTTCACCCTGATGGGTATCTTGGCGCTGAAGTAACAGATGTGTGTTGTTGTCCAACTCAATGGTACACATTTTATCAACCTGGGAAAGATGAAACGCTGTATGGACCAACCGAGATTCATACCTGTGGCCACAAGGTCAATCACAGGTAAACAGAGCAGACACACTAATCCTTTCAGCTACAAGATGCAGCCTATACTCTGGCTACCTGTAGCTATGGTATATTATATCACACAAATTAAATAAAGATATCTTAGACCACATGTCAACTATACTTTTTACTACTTGATAGTTCTTTTGCTCTCTTCACAGTAACCTTCTTCCGCAATCCTTTGACACTGTTCCATTCTTCTGTCTTGTCCTGCAAAAACATCTGAACCCATGGCCAGTCTTTCGTTAGTTCTCATGGGTGTCATGAAGAGGCCTCCAGTATTTTTGTGCAGTACAACTACCTCGGGGAAGAACGAAATTAAAAGGTGTAGTATTTTTCCCGGTTGGGGTTATTGGCTGATTCATAGTTGAGTAGCTTGAAGTAAGGCATAAAACTGTTATTGGAATTTGCCTATCAGGTAACAACAGATTTTGCCTTTGCAAATATATCCCACTTTATTTCAGTCCACTTAGGCCTAAGCGCAGCTGTACAACTGCAGCAATAACTATTAGTGTCAAAACCAATGGATCTCAGCTTTCAAAAGACCAGCGATTGGCTTTGACAATGCTTTTTTTCATTGCTGTTTGCATACATCATGACCCATGCACAAGCATTGCCAGCAACCTTGCAATGAGTTTTTCGCTAAAACTGTTCCAAGATGGCTGCAAGTGCATATGCATTTGTCGCAATACACGTGTCACAATACACACATTTCATACTGCACATGCACACAATGCCTTTGTGTTACGATGAATTTGCACACTTGTGTTGTGATGGATGCATGCATGCTAATCATGACACATGTATGCATTTATCATGATGTACGGCAGCCATTTTCTTAGTTTTAATTTACTTATCTAAAATAGCAGCCGTCCATGTTAGAACAGGAAATTAAAAGTAAGAAAAAAAGTGTCCACCGAGCAAAAAAGAAAAATAGTGGCCTAGTAGCCCAGTGCAGCTTCTTGGCCCTCATAAAAAATAACAATTATAATTTAAAAAATTAAGACAAGGAGCTGCTGGGGAGCATTGGGGACAAGAGTTAAAAGAGAGAGCGTGAGTAGACGGGGCAGTCTAGGAATGAAGTGTGAAAGACAGCGAAGAAACACATGCACTTCCATGGATAGCTGAAAACAAAAGGAAAAAAAAGTGTTGTCACCGCAAGTGAGCAGGGGAAGGATACAAATCAAAACAATTTGAGACAGAAACGCAAGAATAAACAGGAAAGCCATCAAATCAAGAAAAGAGCATGAGATAGATAAACAAGCCCTTCAGTCATGAGCTAGGGGCTTACTCTGGTCCACTCTATATACATGTTCTGTACAACGTCGGTTCCTCTGTAATGGCGGAGGACCAGCGCCCCCCTGGCTAAGAGCCAGCAGCTGAAAAATAAAACGATATTATCGTTTTATTTTTCAGCTGCTGGCTGAGCCAGCGTGTGCAGGGAGGGGCGGGGCGGGCCATGGGAGGGAGGAGGAATGGAGTGGTATGTGCACTTCTAAGTGCACATATCTGTTTGGCCGGCCGTCGTAGGCCGGCCAAACTGACATGCGCACTTAGGTTTCTCCAACCCAGCTGTATTGCACAGCCGGGTTGGAAAACAGCACAGACTCCATGTGCCTGGGCGAGCGTTAATCCAGCCACCTCAGGCCAATCTCCACACAGCTCTCATGCTTGAGAGCAGCGCAGGGATTGGATGAGGAGTCTGTGATGCTGTCCCAGGGACCATAAACTGGAAGCAGAGGAGTGTGAGGCGGCTGGCAGCACCAGGTAAGTCTTTTAATTTAGTTTTCAATTATTAAATCCCCCGCAGCTCGCTCCCCAGCGCTCTCCCCAGCCCCCCGCACCCTCTCCACCCGCCACACCACTCTTTATCTGTGTCGGCTGCCACTGGCTCTGTATTGAAAGCTCTCTGTAGCTGAGGTCTAAAAAGAGCGTATTCCACTACTCATGATATACAATAACAAAACACTTCCCGCAGAAGTTTGCAAACCACATCCTTCCATCAATGCCCAACAATAATATAAAACTCAAGAATTCTATCCCCAACACTCTGTGATCATCTCTGCACGTTTAAGCTCAGAATAAGAGCACCACTGAGGTCCTCAACTACAACACCAAGTCTCTTCTCACAAAATAAAATCCACCATCACTGAAAACAAGGACAACCTATAGTGTAGCGCGCTACCCCTCCGCTAATGTACTTTAACGTGTAATCAAGGGGAAGATTTGCTATATAAATACATACAAGATCTCACTGGCCACAATTCAAGTGACACTGAGATAGCTTTGCCTCGATCAATTCCTCCCAATTGAATTACCCACAAAAGGTTACGAGGTCACCCAATGAATGCATTCTGAATATGCAGTTAAAAGGAAATTAGTATTTGTTGCATAGCTAATGCAAAGAAATGAAACTGAGGCCGGATAGTTTTAATGGCAGAAAAATGTGGGCTAAGCGAACAAAGGAAATTACCTTAGACCATAAATATTACCCGGTTGCCTGCGTTTCAAATGAGCCCATTATACAGAATGTGGTGCTGTGAATGGGTTGCTTGTGCACGCAAAAGCTTCCTTAGATCATCACGCTGATAGACCACAAGCAGGCAAGTGTGTGCTTGTGACCAAGGGGGAGACAGCAGCATGGCAGAAGCCGTTCTTTTGACTGCACTGATTAAGACATTTTCCGGCAGCAGGGCCCTAATATGCTCAGGCAGTCTTTAGAAATACTATAATAATAACAATAGGTATTGTTAGATAGCGCTTCATATTGACTTCTGCCTTTTCTAGGTGCTTTAAAGAAAAGATGTCACCATTACCCAAATTACGGTACTCGGTTTACCGACCTCCGAAGGATGAAAAGCTGAGTACGAGTCTGCCATCCGGGGCCGAGCTCAGGTCATTCCGAACACCATTGTTGTCTAGAGCCGTTGTTGAACTAACTCACCAAGCCCTCCTGCATAAAGAGGAAACTTATGATTGGAAAAATCCATAGCTTCCGCTTACAGAAAGTACCAGGGATTCGCACAGCCAGTTCTTCCTGCAGATGCGTAGAATTTGGCGTTTATGGCGACGTGGGGACAAAATTGGTCTGAAAGAGCAGTGCAAATGACGTCAACACATGCGCAGCAAGGGTGCCACGGTCCCTAATGTAACCTAGAAAATGATATCCTATTTTCCGGATATGGTAGTGAAAAACAGCTATAACTGAGGTGCAGCGTGCATCTAACCCCTCCCTCCGGTGCCTCTGCACGTGCTACATTATTGCTAGGTACACGGTGCCAGAAACACATGAAAAAAATGCCTTTCCATAACTAAGTTTCAAAATCTGCACCCCATTCAAAAATATTTTTCTTTAAGTACGTCTGACTTACTCGTGTACTACTGCAAAATAAATAAATAACTAGAAAGAAAATGAGGCCTCTTTACGGCGATTCATACGCATTTTTTGAGCGAGTGAATAGGCATTAAGACGTTTAAGGATGTCTCTTACAGCTAGCTGCCTTCCAGCAGTGCGAGGGATTCTGGAGGGAGGCTCGTGTGTGAGGCTGTTTTCAGAGGCCGTCCCAAGGGGATGCCGTTCCAGGTGAGCCCCACGCGCCCTACGGGAGGTGGGCTGGGATCCCTCCTTCCTCCCTCCTCCCCACCCTGCCTGGATGCTATGCATCGTTAGCGGAGCCTAATTAATAAACGCGCAGCCAGGAGTCCCCTGCGGAACGACTCGGCGCCAGAGCTCTCTATGGTAATGACGCAGCTGAAAATAGACGCGTCGACGGCGGAGGGAGGGGAAGGCCTGTGAGGCAGAGAAAAGTCAAAACAAAGCCGAGCAGGAACGTGTCGTCTTCAGTGTAGTGACCTGCTGGTCACTGTTCTAGTTGTTGTCAGCACCAGCCACTACCATAGGGCTGGCTTACACCCCACCCCACACCCATCCTGCACAGGCGTCACAGGACATGTTACCCTGTTAATAAATGGGGCCGGGCGCATGTGCCCTGGGCCAGTTCTACACCCCAACTACCAGAGTGTGTGGTCACTACTTATGCATGGTGGCCTAGGGCCCCAAGACATTACATTGGCGACGAGCGGGCTGAGCCCACGTGTACAGCCACCTTGTTGGTGGTGGTGAAGGGGGAGAGAGCATTTGCCCGTGTCGTGGACACCCCTGCTACCACTGAGGCGGAAGGCGCTGGTGTCGGTGCACCGAGAGTACCCTAGAAACTGAGAGAAGACGTGCTGGCAGGGTGAGCCGCCTGTCGCGACTCCATCGCCGAACAGACGAAGAGCCAGCTGACCCGCAGGGCATGTGGTGTGCCCGCGGGGTGCGGACATGTGGCGAAGCTGTGCCGGTGTGCCAGTGAAAAAGATAATGGAATGGAGCTGGAGCCCACACCTGCATGTGATGTGCCTGCATAACCAGACGGGCGTGAGGTGAGCCTGCGGGTTAAGGAAAGTGCCGAGAGGTGTAAGGCCCGATTAGCCATCGGACAGAGGTGAGCTCCAAATGAGGGGAGTGGCGAGTGGGGCAGCGAAGTGAGCCGGACAAGTGGAAGAAAAAGGGGAGCAGCTGCCCAACTCCTCCCACCCCAGTGAAGTGGAATACTGCCCCGTAGTCATGCTCTAGGTCCGAATGAAGAGACCGTCAGCGAGTGGAGGTGGTGTTGCTCTGGGCCTCGGAGCGCTGTTTGACCCGAGGCGAGGCACCTGAGTCTCTGTTGGCAGCCCCAGCCCCCGCGCAGCCCGTGCGGTGTAAATGGCTGCTGCAGAAGGGCTGGAGAAATTAAGACATGGCGTGCAGCCGTCGGCCACACAGAGATAGGTATAGCAGAAGTCGGGAGGTGGAGCCGTTGCCTTCCCCGAGGCACTGATGAGTCCTGGTGTGCCCTCCTGCCTGGACATAAAGAAAAGTCACGTACCGTGCTGCAGGAGGAGAGTGAGGCTGCTAGCCAGCGAGAGCTGTCCGGCCTCGTGTGGTCGGTGCAGAGCAGTCGGAGACAAGGTCCGCAGCATCTGGGAGTTGCCGGGGCCTGAAACAAATTGACTAGGCCACCTAGTGGCACTGTGCAGGTACCGCGTCGGCAGCGAGTGAGGCACTGTTGAGGCCGGCTGTGGCCTCCTGAACGGCCTGGAAAAAATAACATAATAAAATAAAACTGAAAGACTTACCATGCAGACCGGTAACAGCATCCGGAAGTCTCCTGCTGCCGGAGAAGACAAAGGGAAGCCATAGGCAAGTGTGCCCCGCCCGCGAGGACAGCAGGAACGTTACCGGCAGCATGAAGTTCCTGACGAAAATTAATTATGGTAATGAGACAGTGCCAGGGGCATGCACAACACCGCAGGGACACCTGCTGTGGCTCATGCTTGATGGGGAAAAGTGCAACTGCCTAAGCTGAAGTGGCAGAACACCCCAAGGCTCTATCTTCCTATGTGGGGGAAAAAGGACTACTGCCTCAGTCAGCAAGTGAGCACTGAAAGAACCTTCATTGGAAAGGCTGCCAGGGCCTGAAGGAAAGTGCAGTCATGCCTAGTGGCCACAGGTGGTCACTGCAGCAGCAAGGACACAGGAAAGAGCGCCACCAGGAGTGCAAGTGTGGTACCGGACAACAGCCCAAAGCAGCAAGTCCCTGGAGAACGGAAGAAGGTGCGCTGCATGTGCGCCCAGTGGCAAAAGGATGCCACCACAAGTGGAAGAAGTAAGTGCGCAAGCTGCCTGATGCACGAGTGCCATCAGACGAAGGCTGGCGAGCGCAAGGAGAGAAGTGCGTTGAAGATCCTACCCTAGATACTGACGGTACGGGCTGGAGCCCGAGAGTGACAAGTCAGCGAGGATGACCTGCGAGAGGTCGGCGAGGATGACCTGCAAGAGGTCAGGGAAGCGGAGACCTGAGAAGAGGTCAGGAAAGCGGTGACCTGAGAAGAGGTCTGACAAGAGGACCGAGGAGAGGTCTGACAAGATTGACCTGAAGTCAGAAGTAATGAACGTAAGAAGGTCGCGACGACTGGTCTGGTCACCGAGAGAAGAGAATGCATTGTCCTAGGGGTAGGACAGGACCAGGGAGACCCGTGTGAAGTGCACTTCACATGGAGAGGCCTGGTCAGAGAAGTGCAAGACCGGAGGGGACTAGACCATGTCGCGAAGCGAAAGAACAAGAAGGAGGAAATTGTGTGGCATGACGCCACCACGAAGAAACTTCAAGAAGAAGAAAGAAGAAGAGAGGAGTGTGTGATCTGACAACTCGCACACCAGAAGGCAAAGGTGACCGAGTGCAAGAACATCTGGCTTGGAGCACAGTACCTGGAGAACATCGGTGGCACTTGGAGAAACAGCTATTCATGAGTCTTCGGAACACCGAACAAACCTGGTGATTGCAGAGGCGAACAGGCTGGACCATTTGTGACATCCACCTTTGGGGTCGCACGGGAGACTGGACGGTGGGGCTGCTCGGACATCGTGAAGAAGAGGATCCAACCACTCCACACCAGACCATGGTGACCCAGGGACAAAGGCCTCAGGGATGACAGTGAGAGCGGGTCCCGCCACGAGAGATGAGTCTACAGCCGCCCTTCCGCAGGTCCCAGGAAGACAAAGATCTCGTGCTAAGTGGCAGGAGTAAACTAAACAACTACCCTTCAGGTGGAGCTAGGGACTTGAAGGTGGGACTCGTAGCGCTTCCTCCACACACCTAGAGGGTGGCATTGGAGCGGCATGGTGAAGTACACCCAGTCCAGTGGAAGCCTGGTGAAGAGGGCCTATGACATCCCGTGAGAGGGGAACACCTGCGAGAGGGGCATCCTAGTGAGAGGGATGTTTGCAACTACTCCACCATTCTGTAGAGAAAAGCATTGCAGCACTGGTGTGGATGCCACAACAACCAGGACTAATGAGAGATTCACCATCACTCTATCTGCACCGTCACAGAGAAATTGACAAAGAGAGACATTGGTGTCAACTTCCACGTCTGGAGTCTAAGGAGTACCGGACCCGCAGGGCAACACTGATCTGTGCCAAGCAGAACTGGTGATCCTAGCTGCAGTTGTACCATCGTCTTGTTTCAGCAAACAGCTGAACAGACTCAGTGGAAGTTTATATTTATTGTTTTATTCTCTCCCACAGGTTGGACTTTGTTGTTCCATTTTGAATAAAGTTTTGGAGGGATGTAGTGACCTGCTGGTCACTGTTCTAGTTGTTGTCAGCACCAGCCACTCCCAGAGGGCTGGCTTACACCCCACCCCACACCCATCCAGCACACGCGTCACAGGACATGTGACCCAGTTAATAAAAGGGGCCGGGCGCACGTGCCCTGGGCCAGTTCTACACCCCGGCTATCAGTGTCTGTGTGGTCACTACTTATGCATGGGGGCCTAGGGCTAGGGCCCCACGACATTACATTCAGAACCCTACACTTCGACTACAAACGCAGGAGTCCTTCAGCTAGAAGTCCCTAATGTATTTTAAGGTGTTACTAATGCACAGATTCGTATATTGATATAAGTATACCGAGAGGCGCAACTTGACCCGAACTTCGGGGGGGGGGGCTAAGACTCCCCTCCAGGGCTGGTTCTAGCACTGGTCGCGCACGGTGCAACAGTCTTTTTTGGTGCCCCTCCCCTATTTCCTCCTTCCCCATGAATTCCCTCACTACCACTCAACAACAATGCACCTCATCTCTCTATAGCCCCTTACTGACAAACATTTCCTTTTTTTTATAGGGCCTCTCGTAGTTTATTCACACTCATTTCTGTGATCTGCATGGTGCACGTTCTTTGTAGCAGGCACATTAACCCTCTGCGCTGTGTGGGTGACAGGAGTGCCCAAGTGAGTGCACGGTGAGCGATGCAACAGTGTGAGAGTACGGTAAGAGGAGTGACTGCAGGGTGAGTGAGGTGACCATAGGAATTTGGGTGTGGATGTAAGTGCAGAGTGGGACGAATGAATCTATGGTTAGTGATGGGGTTGTTTGAGTGAGATTGTAGAGTGAGTAGTGAGGGGGACAGGTGAGTGAAGTGTCCCATGAGTGCAGGGTGAGTAGTGTGCTGATGTGACTGCAGGGTGAGGTACAGGGTGAACAGCGCAAGTGCATTGTGAGTGCAGAGTGATCACTGTGAGTGCAGAGTGAGTGGTGTGCTCATGTGACCGCAGGGTAAGTGGAGGGAGACCGGTGTGAGTTCATGGCGAGTGGCATAAGTCCTGTGTGGTCATTGTGAGTGCAGGGTGAATGGTGTGAGTGCATGGTGATCAGTGTGAGTGCATTGTGATCGCTGTGAGTGCAGGGTGAGTGTGAAAATGAAGGGCGAGAATGAGGAGTGAGTTGTCTGAATGCAAGGTGCATTCCCAGACACTTGAAGTAACTCAGCATGTTATTGAGGGTTGATGTAGGGTTTCAGGTATAAGTTAAAGTATTGCTATTATGGCATTATTCAGGGACAGGCCCGGACTGGCTGTTGCGGGCACCGGGCGTTTTCTCGGTGGGCCAGAATTGTGGGGGCCGGTTTTGGACTGGTGGGCACTGTTTTTGGTACAGGGGGCCGGCTTAGCAGCAGTGCTGCAATATCGCCCCCCTGTACCAAAAGCAGCTGCAGTGTTTTCCATACGCACCCTCCCTCCCCTGCGGCCGGTCCGACTCAATTGGCAAGGCCGGTTTGCGTTCCCAGTCCGGCCCTGTTCAGTGATCGAGGGTGGAGGAAATAAATATGTGTTCATCCTGTAACAAACTTCCAGTCTTATGATTAGGGTTGCCAGCTCATTATATTGATGTCTCAGACATTACAAAAATAAGCAGTCACCTAAAGTCTATTTTCAGCACTTATCTGTGCATACTTGGAACAGCAAATATAAATACAAAGCATTTTTAATTGTGTTCAGGGGCTGCCTAATTGATCCATGACTGATAATACAAGCATTGGCATAGCCAATAGGTCTCGCTTTTGGGACCTTATAAGTATTTAGTTATGCAGCACAATATCCTTGGTGCAACAACATCAACTGTTGCATGGCTAAACACTTATAAGGTCCCAAAGGCGAGTCCTATTGGATATGCCAATGCTTGTATATTTCTAGCGATGGTTTAGCCTAGCATGCAAATGTATATTTAGTAACTTTCACTGAATAATCTAATTAATTTGTACCAGTCCCTAAAATCTGTAAAGTTTCGAAGCTTTACACAATATTTTGTGAATAGTAGCCTATTGATCAATTGTGCAGCTGCTTGGTAACACCAGGCCTAGAGGTGGGAGCCTGCCCTGTACCTAGTGCAGTAATTTTAGAACACACTCAGAAACTGGTAAGCCCAGAGCCTGTCGGTTTACTCTTCGGGGAGTTTGGGTAGAGTACTGTGGGAGATAGATGAAAATGAGTGAAGGAGGAGAGGAAAAGGATTAAAGAAATGCAGAGAAAAAAATGATAAGATTGGAGAAAGGGATAATGATGAGAGAAAGAACATAAGGACGAACAAACAAGACAAGGAAAGAGGATGTCAGAGAGGAAGAAGGGAGGGAATAAGGAGGGAGAGACAAAAGATGGGAAGAAAGGAAGAGAAGAAAGGGGAAAGAAGTGGAGTAATAGGACAGGAGACAAGGTTGGTAATAGGGAAAAGTAAATGAGGAACTTTGAGACCCTTAAGAAGGAGCACACCTTTTAGTGGCAGCAGGGCCCAGAGATGCACAAAATTGTTGTATGGAACACCAAGAAAAAGCAAAGGCATTAATGCCAACTGTTTTCAGCCTCTTTAAAAAGTGAAGAAAAAAGGACAAACTGTGCCAGTGAATAAATATCACTTCCTCCAATGAACAGCAGGAGAATTAAAAGTTCTTTCCATGAAGCAGGGCATTATAAAAACAACTGTGATACAACCTCTAGGTATGGTCAGCGCAAGGAAAGGGTGCATATAGGTGACTCACTTTACTGGAAAGCATGATGACAACACCATCTTAAGGGAGGTCCATGACTTCCTAGAGATGCAAACAGATGATCTCACCCTGCACACGTGACATCGACAGCATGTGGCACCACAGTGGGGAGTGAGGGGGCAGAACTGTGAGTGCACAGAGTTAACTCATACTTTCTCATCAATTTCCAATGGTTCTTTGCTGCTTTCTTTCTCTGTCTTTAGATACCAGACTGCCCCAAATTTTCTGAAAAACAATTTTACCCAAGAGAGAAGAGCAGAGTGCAGTAAAAAATAAATTTGTGCTAAACAAGAAGATAACACACGCACACACACCCACACACGCATACACACACACGCACGCATACACACACACGCATACACACACTAAACATGAAGACGAGCAGGAGGTAATAAAGAGCATGGGTGGCGTAATTCACAATCGCATGCTGCAATTGCTGCAAAAGTAAAGAAATAGAAAAAAACATCTATTTCTTTACTTTTGCTACAATCGCGGCACCGGCGCGACACTTAATGAACAAAGACGACAAAATAGTGTTGATTCACGCACCAGCACTTGATCGTCACAAGAAACGAAAGCGTTATAAGTAGCATTAATAAAATGTTTGTTCTAGCCTTCGGTAAACATTTGGAAAGAGTCATTTGATTTCGGACAGCGTGTATTATTTCACACTGTTAATCTTAAACCGGTGAAGGCAGAGCACAGGCTAACACCGTCCACATAACATTTCACGTGTATCCTCAAACGACGTGTGTAAGAACGCGACAACAATCACCAAACCGGACTCGATGGAACAGGACATTCTTACAGCTGTGCTCCACTACAATAAATCACTACGGATGCTCCCGTCTCACAGCGGTGATTGTTTGCTACACGTCACAGGATCCATTAGCGCAAACACTGCCACACTTTCCACTCGGGTCAAGAAAATCAAATACAGAATGCTCTTTTACAATGTTGCTGGATACAGTAACTGATAAGGACCTCGCAGTGAGAGATCACTGGAAATTCCATTGTAATCCTACATTGAGTTAATTTCTAAAGGCAAAACGGCAATGAAAAGTAGTTTAAAGATACCTGCTGGGTGAGCGTCCGATTCAAGTGGAGCAGCACACAGCACTCAGCGCGCCTGCCCGACGGCGATTACAACCCCCCTGAACCAACTAAAGAATGCACTGACACAAAGCAGGAGCAGCAGGCGACCTTCAACCTGGAAAAACCCAGAGCCAATGCCAGTCAGCACGCTCCTCCTTCCACTGAGAGAGCATTTATCGAACAGCACTTCGCTGCACAAGGCTAAACAAGAGAGGAGCGGGGGCGAGCGTGCGCGGCAGCCTGGGCTTTTGAAAGCTGACCAGACGCTCGTGCGTCATGGCCTTTTCCCCCACACGGCCGGCATGTGTTTCCAATTATCGCGCCCGCGTCTGGGCACGATAATTGGAAACACATGTCTGCAGCGCGCGTCACCGCAGGGAAAAGGCCATGATGCACGAGCGTCTGGTCAGCTTTCAAACTCCTAACTATAAGTCTCGCAGAGCAGCGCTTGCGCGCTACTCGAGGCTCGACCTAAAAGGGAACAAAGAAAGAAAAGTCACATTACAAATGAATACACATGTTTTTATTTATAACCCTATTTAGTGTCAAGACGAGGCCTTTGCAGGCTTTTTAAACAACAAATGGCTGGTATTTTTCTTTTGGCAACCCTACTTTATATTTCTTTTCATGAAATGCATTTTCACACTACAGCAGTAAAAGTAAAATCCAAATGTAAGGAATAGGCAGAGCCCAGGGGGTACTGGACCCAGAAAAAAAATTAAGCCTTCTTAAACAGTTTACAAAGGTATGAAAATATGCAAATGGTCTTTAAAGACCTATGAAAAACTTGGGTGTGCCGGAGATATGACTCCAGACACTGCCCAGCCGAGCCCACAGCAGCTCGAGCTGCAACAGCCGGGGCTGAGACACACAACGAGGGGGGCTGAAGCCCTTTCAGCCCTATGGGCGTTGTGCGCCTAAGTATACCCCTTAGTTGTCTCAGAGTGACACAGAAATGGTCTGGTATTTTGTCACCCATTAAGTTTACCCAGTGCTTAATATGTAAAAGAATAAGCGCCGGTACCCAAAGCTCTGCTCAGAAGCCCGGCCCGCTCGATTAAATGTCAGTGTGCTGATTACCAAGGGTGCGTAGTCTTGAATCCATCTCCTGCCTCTGTATTCCACATCCTGACAGCACCAGCCCCTTTATTTCATGCTTGCTCCACCCTGCTATCTCCTTTTGAGATGGTTTTTCCATCCTTTTCTTCCTCCTTCTTTCCCCTTTGTCTGTTTTCCCTCTCTTGCTCTCGGGAAATGTCGGATGAGGAAAAAACAAGCATTTGCAATGCCATAGGTCTCGCATTTGTGAGAGTTTAAACTATTGGCATTGTAAATGACAATGCCTTTTATTTATCTGTTTTGCTAATTAACACATAAATAAAAGGCATTGTCATTTACAATGCCAATAGCTCAAACTCTTGTAAATGCAAGACCTATTCAAAGAAGCGGCCACCATTGTCCAGGGCTGCTTGGAAAGTGAAAGCATGCATGGCGCGCTGAATGTTGCAGCAAAACACGTCCTGCCTGCAGTAGGAGAAACTCGTTAAAGAAAATAGCGCTTACAGACTAAAAAAGACGTACCGTGTAACAACCGAAGTAAAAGGGCCAGTCCTCATGGGAGGTTACAAATGAAGAGAAGGCGGTACTAAGGAGGGACTAATGAATCAGAAGCCAGCATTTAGGAAGGGCAATGACACAAGCCAATGAAAATTATGGGTGGAGAGTGGGCGGAGCTTCAAGTCCATACTCGTATACAGCATGGCTCGCAGCGCATGAGCTGCCCAGGCTCGACCTAATAAGTGCCAGTCCTCAAAAATTAGAGCCGGTGTCCCCCACTGGACCCCGCCGGCTCAAATTAAGCACAACATATTGTTATGAAAGGGTGATTTTGCCAGTGTTAAGAACGTGTGTGGTGGATTGGGTGTTTGGGATAATGTTTTTAAAATGTTTGCGATTTTCCAAACGTATAATGATCTTATGGTCACACAGGATCAGAAAGCTTATGAAAGATAGTTTTCTGCAAGGAGAATTGCCAGGATCCCACGCGTATTAGCCATAGATTTAACTAGTTTCTTCTAGGCAGGACAAGCTATGCAATCCAGAATGGTTTTCAATACACCTTTAGACGTGGTTGTGCAGACCTCAGACCAATTTTCCACATGAATATTTGTTAGATGCAGATCCAGTCACAGTTGCTCTGGCCAAGATCCTTGACTGTTCTTGCAGAGCAGGAAAAAAACCATGTCGCAGTAAGTGATCACCGCACTTAGCTGGCCATCTTTTTCGGCATGGAGAGCAGCTGGGCTTAGGTTAGGGTGACCAGGTGACCCGGATTTGCCCAGACGGTCCCGGTTTTTCACCAGCTGTCCCAGCAGATTTCAGGAAATTTAGTTCATGTCCCAGTTATTAGAGAGGGTCGACTGAAAACGGTGAGAGGTGCTTTTTTATGTTTTACAAAGCAGGTATAGTTAGCAGTTGTTTCAAGAAAGCAATTTAATTAACAGGCAAGCTCCTGGGTTTAAAAAGTGCATTTTATGTATGTTCTTACAGCCTCTTCTGTAATTCTCTGCTGAGGAGCACTGTCATTCTGTTCGCTCGCTTGAAGTAAAATTGTAGTCCTTCCTCTATTTTTGTGAAATGTCCCGGTTTTTGGCTTTAAAATTCTGGCCACCCTAGCTTGGGTTCTAGGCTGGTAGTAGACCCATAGGCAGAAGGCACCCAGCCTTTCTAACAAGTCTGCAGGCCTGAGTCTGAGGCCCATAACTACCTGAGATATTCATCCCAGATAGAGCTGGGGTGTGGTGTTTGTATATAGGAATGGACATAATTTTAAACTCTGCCGATGAAGATAGGCAAAGTTGGAAATCTTTGTCGTTCACAAAAGTTGGGAAGGTTTCTGGACTCTGACTGATTTCACCCAAGTTGAAGGTTAACCTCACCCGGTAAGCCGCCAATCAATTTGGTGCATAGCTATAGTGGGAACTAAAAGATTTCCTGCAGCTGGACCTTCTGCCCTGCCCAGGAACAGCAGGATGTCTGGTAGAAGGGAATCGCTAAGTATATGGCGACAGCCATATACGGAGTAGGGTGCATTCTTGAATCTGAGAGGTGTCAAAATCCCTCCTAACGCTCAAGGATTCTCTTAGCTCAAAGTAGCAGCAAGTATTGAGCAGCTACACCCACAGAAACGTTTCATTGCTTTCGCCTAGTGGGTTACTATTCCCTTGTCTGGTGCAGGAGTAAGAATTCCATAATGCCCCCACACTGTGCTGCTGGGATTTCCATTCCCTGTGTAAGGATAGTGGACCATGAGTGAATTCACGGGTCTGTGTTCCCTGAATGATTGGGCCTTTCTGGAAAGTGGACTTAGTTGACCTGTGCTGGACATACCTTTCATGTTCATTTTTGTATAATAACATTTCTAGGTACTCCAAACATGAAAGTCAGATGTTTATTCGGAAAATAGTCCTTTGTATTTCACCTAACTAAGTGGACGAATTGTAATTAAGGCTTTCCTCACAAGATGAGGCAGGAAAACAGGCTTGTGACTAGTTGCTGGAATGGAGATCTCATGATGCAACCACTACACAAGCACTGCACCCAGATATAAACATATATGTTAAGATGCCTCCTCACTTGTCTACACATGCATGTGCACCTTTCCAGATTCTGTCCTGGTGGGAAAGACTACACTCTTCTTCAGTGCATAATTTGTGAAAGTGATAGCAGTAGATGACAGTGCTTAATAATAACAAAAAAGTGCTGGTCCCCAAAATTGCAAGGAAGGTCTTGCCTAGAGCAACACTGCTGCACAGAACCTCCAACTATCTCTGCCAGCAGCCTGCTCATCAGCTGTACAGTCAGATTGGTGGGTGAGCAGCATGCATACCGGCTATACAAAAGAGCACTAGTCCTACTTTCATTTCCATTGTAATTCATGGAAATAGATGAAGGGCTACCACTACACTGAAATGGTGAAGGATTACTGTATTGGCTGTCCTTAGCCTATTTCTATGGAAATGAAAGAAAGACAAATCTACTGTCTCATGCTGCATAGTAGGTGGCAAAAATGACCCAGTGCCATTATATAAGTGCTAGTGGTGTCAAACAGCTACCACCGGCACTAATTGACCAATTGGTGCTGGATGTTGGCCCTCATATTTGACTTTGATATAGAGGAAGTAAAAGAAACGCAGAAAAGGAAGAAAGAAGACTGAAATAAATAGGAAAACAGTGACAAAGGGAGGAAGACATGATGGAAAAGTACTTGCAAGAAGGAGATAAAAAGAGAGGAAGTGTTGGGTGCTGGAGAAAAGAGGCATGAGGTGGAATCAAGACTAGACAGCATTGGTATTGACCAACTCTGGTGTTCAGCAGAGTCCGTGGTCAGCTCATAAAATAAACATTGTCCCTCTGTACTTATTATTCAGTGAATCACATTTTCCTGTTTGCAGATCCTAGGTGATCATAATTTTTACTTCACAGTCTAGAAGAAGTCTATGTTGGTTTGTGCTCCAAACATAGCTTTGGACTGCATTCTTAGGAGGATTGAAGACATAGTCCACACTTCGGCGTTTGCACATGGCCACAATCAATGGTTCTCCCACGTGCTGCGAGATAATGGATCTAGAGAAACCCCTAAAAACACAGGCTTGAATATGACATTACAACAATGTTATTGGACTTTTCTTTTAGTAGAGTTATAGATGTATTCTGGTGAATCACTATTTATTTTATTAATAACTCAACAACTGAACAGAATTACTTCTTCAGCACAATAAAGTTTGTAACCTATTCTAGCACAAGCAAACTCTTGATTCCAAGTTTGGTAGGTTTGGTGAGTCAGTATTTGTTATTTTATTTAATTTAATAACTCAAAAACTGAACAAAATTACAGCACAATAAAGTTTGTAATCTATTCAGTCACAAGCAAAGTTTAGATGCTAAGTTTGGTATAAATCTATCTGGGCCACATTCATGTCAAGTTTAGTGCAGTCGTAAATTACATTTTTAAGGGAACACCATCTTAGCCATATCTGTTCAGAAACGATTGCACTTTTAAAAAATCTTATGGTTCACAAATAAAGGATAAACAACCTCTAAAACTGACCAATAATGGCACCACGTCTGCACTAGCACACTCAAAATATATACCTCTTCCAATGATAGTTTGCCTGTCTGTGTGTTATGGGTCCGGTGCTCTATTTAAACCTTTCCAACCGGGGACCGGTCAGTTGCGCTACTATTTGTAAGGTCTAAGATGTTCGTTGTTCACCTATTGTTCATGAAATTTCTCTTTCTGCTTATAAATAAACACATTCCTCTCCATCTGCTGAATTATTTATTTTCATTATTATGTTCTGCTTCATTC
Organism: Calotriton arnoldi; assembly: GCA_963921515.1. Classification (NCBI taxonomy): domain Eukaryota; kingdom Metazoa; phylum Chordata; class Amphibia; order Caudata; family Salamandridae; genus Calotriton; species Calotriton arnoldi. Next base: position 485,908 of record CAWUFW010001833.1, on the reverse strand, counting down.
ATAAAATTACGGAGGAATTGTTCATTTTTGTTCCTAAGCTGTGCACATCATGTGCTTCCCAAATCACCAATGCATTTCAACCTGTGAGGGTAAGCCCTTCATCAGGGGGTTACATTGTGTTCTATGAATTAAACGACGGAGTAATACTAATATTCCTGTTACAGCAAACAAATGATGGACGGAATGCTGACAATGCAAACATTCTCCCCCAGTCAAAAGATCTGGGTTAAATCCATCGTTCTTTTGCCCACTACGCCACCCCAGTTTGGACCCAGCCATATGCAAATCAGTCTTGACCCTGTGCCCCATGGGAACAGTCCAGACCGAACTGCCAGGCCAGGTCCTCCCTGGACCGGAAACAAGCATCCTGGGACCAGTTTCAGGGTATGTCACCCTTCTTCAGCCAGGCTAGCTTGAATCCAGTGGCGCAGTGAGCAAGGGACCCACGTCTGGACAGACCCATCCCACTTAGGGCGAAAAGTGTTACAGCAAACAAATGATGGACGGAATGCTGACAATGCAAACATTATCCCCCAGTCAAAAGATCTGGGTTAAATCCATCGTTCTTTTGCCCACTACGCCACCCCAGTTTGGACCCAGCCATATGCAAATCAGTCTTGACCCTGTGCCCCATGGGAACAGTCCAGACCGAACTGCCAGGCCAGGTCCTCCCTGGACCGGAAACAAGCATCCTGGGACCGGTTTCAGGGTATGTCACCCTTCTTCAGCCAGGCTAGCTTGAATCCAGTGGTGCAGTGAGCAAGGGACCCACGTCTGGGCATACCCATCCCACTTAGGGCGAAAAGTGTTATAGCAAACAAATGATGGACGGAATGCTGACAATGCAAACATTCTCCCCCAGTCAAAAGATCTGGGTTAAATCCATCGTTCTTTTGCCCACTACGCCACCCCAGTTTGGACCCAGCCATATGCAAATCAGTCTTGACCCTGTACCCCATGGGAACAGTCCAGACCGAACTGCCAGGCCAGGTCCTCCTGTTACCAGGCAGACGACCAGAGCAGTTCTCATCCTATGTGGCATATTTCAAAAGCCTTATTCTCCTGCCGTGGCACTACCGGTCCCGCGACTTTATCTATCCAGCGGAGGATCCTGCTCAGGTACCACTACATTGAGTGGTGTTGATCCTGCCCACTATTGTGACTGAGCCACAATTGATTAATACCAGTTCACAGCCCTTCGTCTCTCACACGGGGTGCTCGACCGAGTCCCCGTGTGAGTATTAATTTCTTCTTTCTCATTTCACGGGTGTCTCACACTTTATGTGCCTCTCACGCGGCTGTAATACTACCATCAGATTGTCCCTTACCCCTTGGTCCTGAGGAGACCCCACATTGCAAGAGGGTCGAAACGTCGTCGACTCGATTGATAGCGAACCATTTTAAATAGCTCTGACTATTGTACACAGAGGCTATAATTATTATCAATTCATGTTGTGGTCGTTGTCTTTTTCAATAATTGTGGAAACCAAGTTCTGTATATATCACATGTCTGTTCACAATGTATTAGATGGTTTCATTTGCTTGGGACATATAATCACTATTGTGGTTCTTCTCGGTCGGTGTATGTATTGTTTTTGAATTATAAAAATTTGGATAAAAAAAGAATTATAATGAACACCAAGTCTGCGAGGCTCTCTTTTTCTGACATCCTTAACCCTAAATGATCGCGATTGTGCATTTTTAATTACCAGTATAGATTTATTGTATTCTCGCTAGAACCGTTGTTTTCGGATACACATGTTCCTATTAACCTGGCAGCAGTTCATGAACCGGCTTAACTGGTTCCCTAACCTTAGATGATCACAATGAACGTTTGCTTCATGAACCGCTAACTACCAATTCATGAACCATGTTTGATTTGAAGTAAGTTTTTAAAAATGGTTTTGACTCCATATTATTAACCTAGGTCTCCGAATCGAGACCTGGCCTTTGTTGTCCAGATGTTGGCTGATGAGAGCATTTTACACTCATGTGGGCAGTGATCCTTCATCCACCTTGAAGTTAATTTGCGACCAAAAGGTCCCAATATGCCTATTTAACTTATTTTGTACTACAGGGTTTGTTAAACTCTTCATATCATATATTATCATATATCATATATCATATCATATCTCATATCATATATCATATTTCTCTTTATCCAGTCAGATGACGTTTGGTTCACAAAATGTCAATGGAAGTGTGGCAACAGAGGTCTCCTTAGTAGGGGTGGGCGATAAACTCCGCTCCGCCGGCGGAGATCATGGTGTTTTGCCCACTCCGCGTTCCACTTCGAATGCGGAGTCCTGGCAAAACTCCACCAACCACCGCATGGTGGAGTTTTTTCTTGCAAGCGGCTCACCAAAGTTAGTTGGCGAGCGAGAAATTTGCATCCCATAGCATGATTTTTGAGCGTTAGAACGCCTTCCAGGGAGATTTCTCAACGTGTGCTGTCGCAGTAGGTCATGACCATTCAGGATGAGAAAGCTGTAGCTCAAGTAGAAAATCTACTCGAATTGCAGAAAGAAGCAGTGCCCTTTGCCGTGCCACGTGGTGCCCCTTGCGCTGATTTTACAGCACGGAACAAGCTGCGGAGGCAAAAAGCCAGCACCTGCAGCGCTACAGGCCGAATTCCGCCTGCTCACGGAACTCCACGGAACTCCATGGAATCTCGCTGATTTTTTATGTAATTCCACAGAGTGAAACTCTGTGAGTTCCGCCCACCCCTACTCCGGTTATTTACATTTTGATATTTAAACTAAAGCTTGTGAACCGGTTTGCAAATATGATAGCACTGATACACAAAGCATAATCCATCAAGTCTTGACTGTTACCAAATTCTGAAAAAGTACTGAACAGTTTGCTTCAAGTCACAAAAACATGTATTCTGCCACTGACTATAGATTAATGTAACAGTTGGATTAAATCTGCCTAGTAAAAACATGATGGCATCGTATTCACAAGCAAAAAGTAACATTATGTTATATCATTTGAAGTCCTTGCCTAAGTTATCCCGAGATGGGACAACCAAAATCTAAAAGGACCAGGCTTCATCCAGATTTGTGCAGAACCGGAAAACAAGTAAGAAGTTATTAGTGAAAACAAAAATAGCACTTCCTGTTGATGCATAGGTTCATCATCTCCACTGTGCAGAACGATAAACCACTGAAATTCACCAGTTATGTTGAGCAACTCAATTATAACTGCTCACGATGTTACACAGATGACATCACAGGTGAAATCATATAGTACTTTGCCATTGGCAACAATCAGTGATGTCACTAAATAAGCTCAACATTCCTAGCCCTTAGAGAACCTTGGGCTCAAACTTTGGCACATTCACTAGGCTCTGGCAGCAACAACTCGACGTGCACAGATCTTTAGTTTTATGTGAGTTTTTTTTTTCTTCACAGTTTTATATAGCGCGAACTTGACTTAGAGGTATCGGGTATCAGAGCGCTTTACATGAGCACCAGTTACGTTACACAAGGACACATTCATTTTTGTTAGGCAAGGGGAGATTAGGAAATTTGCTCAGAATCACAGGATGTTGGGCGCCATTCCCGAGACTCGAACCCGGTTCCCCAGATTTGAGAATGACCGCACTAGCCCATTAGGCCACATCCATTGGCTGCAGCCCACTTTATTGAGGACAACATACTCTGGGAACAAGGCCGGTCCACCCCTAAAGTTCACTGGGAATGGCCTGTGGCCCTGTTAATTTCTATTTATATACCTGGTATTCGTAAAGTCCAATGTTTAGCAATTACAATGTAATGCTTTGTGCAGACTGGAGTTGTAATTCTTCCAGCTGAAGACCTACATTGGGAATGTAATGGGTGATTGTGGGTGAGAGTTATCTTTACAAATGTGTTCCATGAAGGAGAGGGGTTAGCAACTTTTTAACCTTCAATAAATGAAAGTCGAGTATAGATGGGTTTGTCTCTTCTTTGGGTTTGCTGTGGCAGTGAGAAGTTTGAGGTCCTGCTGCTAATCGGAGACAACTATGCCTGCCAGTGTTATCATGTACAGGCTAAAGACCTTGTGATCTCCTGAATGACCTGGGTGGTTGAGTCTCAGAAGTCTTTCTAGTGCAGTGTTAGTACTGTTAGTGTTAGTACCAGTTACGCCTGGGTTATATTGTTTCTAATCTTGTTACTACTGCTCACAGTCTTAACTTCCTTTGCCTCCATGTAATAGGAACAGGTCTGTCCCTTTATTAGACTGATACGGTTGGTCTTGAATGCAATTTCCCATTGCTGTTGTGAATGGTATTGTATCCCCAAGCCCAATAGTAGTCCCTTTGTCACCAAGTCCTCTGGATCCATGTCTCATTGCTCATTTTTTTCCCCTGTCCTATCAGAGTTGTTTGAGATTTCCTCTGCCCAAAGACCTATGTTTCCTGGCTCCTTGTTCAGTGATAGTCCCTCTCTTTAGAGCTCCATATACAAGGCTATCTGGAAGAGATGTGTGGATATAGACAGACAGGCCAGACATGAGGTCTGATAGACATATATTCAGAATGACAGGTATGCAAGAATAGATCAGAAGAAGACATAGCTTTACTGTTTATAACTAATGGGGGACAGCTATAATGTCCATTGCAACCAAGAGGTATTTCTGCTGGTTGAACTAAGTGAGATATTAGTTATCTGGGAAAGGGCTTGATCTGCCAAATGATTGCTCTGCTGTCTCTAGCATGCGAGGGATTGCTATGCTAGCTGTGGTACGTGAGGCATAGTTCCATTGTCTTTGACAGGAGAGTGATAGCTCGGCTGTCTGTATTGAGTTAGAAATAAGTCAGATGAGCAAGGGCCAGCTTTGATGTCTGTGAACCTGTGGCCTATTGCACCAGTCTCTAGATGTGTGATAGTCAATTTCCTTTCTGGTTAATGGTGTTTTTCTCAACACTTAGCTATGAGGGACAGCAGGGACAGGCAGGGCTTGCTCCTTCCTTTCAATACTCTAACTCTGGCGTCTTATGGTGCCATAGTCTGGCCACCTGCCGGACCCTGCACTCGTCTCCTCTAATCTTAACATCTACTAAAACATCTTTCACTATGTCCAGTGATCTCTGGATGTAGGGCCTCGCCTTTGGCATAACCATTTTTATTTACAATTCTTGGAGGAATGGTGTTTTCAAATTATCTAGAAGCTCTGGATGGCTTATAAAACAGACCAGGTAGAAAACAGCCTTGATAATGTACTCTTGGGCCTAGAGGGGCAGAGAGCTGTTAATTAATGGAAGAGGCTCATGGTGAGCAATGAAATAAAACTCAAGATATACATATGAAAAATCAATGATATGGTTTGGGACACATTATGAGAATACTGAAAAAACTAAAGGCACAAATTGTATATCAGGCCTAGGCAGGGGCCATGATCAATTGTTTACAATGTAAAGAGAATGTGATTCTGCAGCAATGAAAGAGCATTTAATTTAGGGCTACTTCATAAAACTACATTTTGGTTAAAACCTTTAGGTAATGTTATAGTGCAGCAATCCATCGCTATATTGTTGTCTTTGAAAATTTTTGTGGCAGGCATCATGAAGGAGATGGTGATAAGGCAATAAGGAAAGAGAATGCTTAAGTTGATGTGTGTGTGTGTGTGTGAGTGTGTGTGCGTGAGTATGTGTGTGTGATGAAAAGTAAGTGAAGAGGTAAACCGGAATGGTGAAAAGTGCATTGATAGAGGTGGAAGTAATGTGTATGTAGATAGGTATAGCTGTGACGGACTAGGTCCATTGGTAGGAGGACCTGAATTATAAGAGAAGGTTTTTAAAAGGGATAGTGCTTTTCCTCAACGAGGTCCAGTGATTTTGGGTTGGCAACAACAACATAGTTTTAATTTTAGTTTACAGTCTAAAAAAGGAGCAAGTGTTGTTGGTAGATTAGTTGAGACATGAAAGAAATGTTGCAAAGTTTGGTCATGTATTTAAGTATATCGTAGGCATGCAAAGCTTCTTGTACACAAGATCAAATGTAATAGAGGTGGGTTTCCTTGAGACATTATATGAAATTATTGCTAGAGGTTGCCAGAAATAAATTGAAGGGTTTGTCATAGGATGTGGTTATTATCAAACTGGGGCAATCTGTTGAGTGGCTATCCAAAATTGTGATTATGCATAAGGGGTAAGACCGGTTAAGATTTTGCATAGATTTGAGAAAGGTAAACAATTATATTTTAAATCAGTTTCCTACTTTCTGTAAGAAAACACCTCTTATTGTATGATCACCTCCAAAGTTTTGGACTGATGCTGCTGGTTTTTTCATTCTGAGAGTGCACTGAGGCCTGCTAACCAGATCTCAGTGCCAGTGTTGTAACCCATCACAAAATGTATTTTGAATTGGCGACCCCCAATTGACATTAGCTGACATACTTTTAAGTTCCTAGTATACAGTACCAAGAGTAATCAGGGCATGTAAGTTATATTGTCCACCAGGGCTTTAGCACTGTTTGTGCCACCCTGCATGTGGCAAAGTACAAAATGGCTCCCACCTGCCACTGCAGCCTGGAAGAGCAGTTTTAAAACTGCTAGTTCGACTATGCCATTTAAACCAATGGCAAAACCCCCACTTCCCTTAACAATATATGTAAGTCTCCACTAATGAAGGACTATCGAGCCCTAAGGCAGGGAGCTGTATATTATTAAGCAAGACATATACGTTGATATGTTCAAACAGCAAAACTTCCAAATTGTTGTTTTTAATGTGGAAAGGTTAGTATGCCCATTGGCTAATACAGAGTTAACTGGCCGACCTCTCAGTCCTGCTAACATCTGAATGGAACTACTAAAATGGGTACTTCAAGGTATCAAATTGATCGTGGCATTAAACCCGACTTGATGCCTTAGTCGCATTTCATGTAAATTTTAATGAAAGGCACCTTATAGAAAGTTGCCACTCTGTTGCCCATTTTATCCGGTGGCCTTGAACAGTTGCTGGCCACTAGACAGCCTTCTGCCCTCCTAGGGAGTAGTGTGAGTGACTCCCAGGCTCAGGAAAAATAGGCGCCTGCCTAAGAGGGAGATGTTGCCTCCCCTTTGCAGAAAGCCAAATAGGCTGTTCGGCAATGCCCTGTGCCCAACCCCCACCATTGTCTAACCTCCACTGTGAAGAGCCTTTGGCCATGTGCAATGAGGGTTGGCCCCCGGTGTGTGGTGAACCCCCGTTGCAAAGGGCCACAGGCAGTGCGAGGCAGAGTTTAGCACTGGTACATTGAGTTTTCCTTATTTTTAAAACGGTTTTTTGGTAGCAAGTTACTCCTGCTATACCTAAGCCGTAGGCTTCCCTGCCATGGTATCACAGGAGGGGGCAAACTTTTTTTTCTGGTACTGGAACCATGGTCCCGGTATCCCTACCATGGTACTGGTAGCAGCAAAGAAATCTTGGAAATTAAAGCTCTACCATTGCAGGGAAGCTTGTGGCTTGGGTACCGTGGGAGTACCCCATGGGAGGGCCTGGCTGGGTCTTGGAGTTCCTCAGTACCCACGATCAAAATATATATATATCTTTTTTGGATTTTTCAGGCAGGGGGGGTTCCACTCAGCACTTGCACCCGTGGCTAGGGTCTGTCTACCCTGCCCCCATATATTTTCTTTTTTTCAAAACTTTTCAGGACACTGGGATTGAGTCCCCGATTCCTGTAATAGCAACCACAACACTTTCTGAAGCTGTTGCAGACAGCAAATCAGCTCATAACGTACCGCTGTGTATTCCATTGTAAACAGTACTGCATTGGCCAAACAGAGCTTCCTGGGCCAATGGGATTTCATTTGTTTTAAATTTCTGGCACGGCAGGAGCACCACAGCAACTCATGGGTGGGCCTGGCTCGGTCTCACAGGAGTACTACGTACCGGCTACCCAAAAAGTTTTCTTTTAATTTTCAGGCCAGAGGTGGGGTTCCCTTTGGGACCACGCAACTTTGGTCTGGTGGCCATGGTGTCCCTACCCTTCGCCCTTATATCTCCCATTTTAACTTTTCAGGACATTGGGACAGAATCCAAAATGTCTGTAATGACAGCCACAACATTTTCTGAAGCTGTTGCTGCCAGCCAATCAGGTCATGTGATACTGCGGTGCCTTTCCGTGTACCACAGTACTGCATTGACCAAACAGAGAAAAGGATACCTGGGCCAAAGAGATTCAACGAGTTTGTACATTTTTGGTTCCATTGAAGCACCACAGCACACAAGGGTCCAGAAATCAGAAACTTTTCCTAGCGATTAACCGTTTAATGGCCACCCGAGCACTTTAATAAACACAAATTTCTTGAAAACTACAGAATGGATTTGCACCAATATTAAAAAGCATGTCTTCTGAGTAATTTTCTAACTTTCTGCCATATTTGGTGTAATTCCATTAAACTGTGTTTTCGGTATCGGAGAGGAAACTTTCCAATGGGTATTGAATTGGGAAATATGTGCTTTGGGGCCTGTCTTTTTCTTGACCTCCACCTGAGGGATCAAGGAGAAACTTTCCATAAAGTAAGTGGAAGGAAAGGCAGGAGATGCTATTTTTATGATTTTTAAATTAATTTTACTTTTGGCTCGCCTCACTTGACATGGGATGTGCAACATGGTTTCAGATAAACATGTAATGTCATTGTGTTTGATCTCCAGTTTCTGTAGAAACATTCCAAACAGAAAGGCACATTTTAAATCCCAGCTACATTAGGGAGTGAGAGGGGCTGTGCATCCCATTCTTGGCTTACCTCTGTTCTGGCTCGTCCGTTCACAAGGGGCAGAGACAGAGTCAGACATTCAGCTTGAGCCAGGTTTGAACTTTATTGGCTCGCCCACCTCTAATGGAAGCCTTGAGGTCAGTTGAAGCCTGGAGTCTAGTTGTGTCAGATCTCATTGATAGTGGGGTGTGCCTACAGATTTACTTAATAAACACTACATTAGCCCTAATCATGTGTGTGATGATCTGAAGTCAGATACATTTAAATGTGATGAATCTCAACCAGTACCATTTGCACAGTCAGTGGCTATCATAAATGTGTCAACATTCCAGCCTTTGCTGGACCTTTCTAGCCCTTAATGTAGTATATCTGACAATTTTATTTTGGAAGCTGATAATCATACTGAGGCAGTGTACAAGTAGGCAGAAGTGTGAGGCACAGGTCCAGAAAAGGCAGATCTACATCAAATTTTTAGAATGTTCACAATAAGTACATTCACATTGTTAGGGTTCTAACCGGTGACAATTCCCCATTTTCTGCTTTCTGACCACTGGTATTTATGGTGGGCTGTGTGGTGAGCCTCTCTAATGGAGTCTTACCAGCTTTAATCTCTTGAATTGTGAGCTGCACATGGCTGTGCCTGTCTTTTAGTATAAGCCCAACTGCCCATTGACTGTAGGGGGACTTGTGTGGCGTCCATATGTTCTGTGCATGTTGCTTGTCTTGATTAGGGTGAGGATAGACTGCCTCTGTTGTGCTTCACTGTAAGGACACAAGACTCCATTTTGGATCTCCTGTGTGTAAGTGATTCACTAGATGGAGGACGAAGAGAGCCTGACAGGCCGAAGGTAAATCGTAGAACATTCCTGGAGTCAGATTAAGTAGTCCATGCTCCCATAAATAATGTGGTGAGACATATACCTCTTTCAAGTGTACGGAGAGGCTTTGAGTGCTTACTGCATCATTCTTCCCAGAGGTTTTACTTCTTATAGTATTGTGTATCAGCTGGGTGGCAATTTGTGGTTTCCTGATAGATAACTCCCACCTCCACTCCACTTTCCTGTTGAACTTTGAGAGACAATGACGTGTCTGGTATGGTGTGTGGCTAATAAACCAAGTGTCAAAACTGCCAAACATTGACCCAAACAGGGATCTCTGGAATGCACACTGTTGTCTGCAATAGGGTCAGTATCAATACTTGGTATAAACCCAGATCAGTGCACCAGTATTCTCATGGACCCACTCAATAGGGCGGGTTGGAATTACTCGATAGCCAGAGCCCAGGCCTCTGATTGCGGCTTCCTTCCATGTGGGGACAACCTGGGAAGGGAGGGCTGTAGACTACTTGGAATAAGGAGGGACGGACTGCTGGTGAATGGGGTTAGCTGGTCTGCGTTCTCAGGGGCTAGCCTCCCTGTGAAGACATCAGTTCAGCTGCCTGGAGACAAGTGAGCTCTGCAAGGGATTTGCTATCCCTGCTGGAGAAGCTCCTTCGGCCTTATGGGAAAAGGCTAAACTTGCTGCGGAAAGGGTATTGGAAGTGTGCCCTGCAAGAGGACACGGTGTATGAAAACAAAACCACAGCTGTGTAGAAAGGGCCAGAAAAACTGAGATCAACTAATTCTGGGGACAGGAAATCCCTGAAGGTAGAGCTGGTGGATGCAGCCCGCTCCAGGAAGCGACCACAGGTGTCCATGAAAAGGGTGCAGCCATTCACCACTGCCTGTTGGAGTCAAACTTAGGTAAAGGCCCTAGAGTGGGTGAGCATGGCAGAGATTACGCGGCCCACAGGTTTGCTAGGAAATCGAGGTATACAAGATGGGCGTTGCAGGAAACATGTGGCCCTTAAAGTGAAGACTGAGTGCTGCTGGAGTTTTGCTTTGCAATGTAATAGAGATCATTGCTAATGGTAAAATGCATTTTCTCTGGTCTTGCTGAATTGTTTTTTGTGTCTCAGGTAATGGACTTGTTGTTAAATTTTTAATTTCTTTAAGTCTTCTTGAAAGTTCTTTTGAGTCTCTTTAGGCCTCGGGTTAATTGTTCAGTGGGCTGAAAGCAAGTAGGCCTAGTTTAACAAATGTCAACGCGTTGCCAGAGGCAGTAGGCCCTGTTTTTTGATTTGTCTTATTTTCAAAGTCTGTACTCCTAATTACGTTGATTCTGAAGAGTCCACCTTAATGCAGTAGTCCTAATTATGGAAATTGTGGCTTTCCATGTTAGGACCATCAGGTGCTCAGTTTATCACTAAGTACCCAACCGATATTGTCACCACTCTAGATGTATGTAGTTTGTTCCCTTCTGTAATATACTTTTAGGGGATTTGTACCCTGGTTATCTGCGAGGCCCACCTTTAGGGAGGTGTGTAAATTGTTATCCACATCAGTCACTTGTGTACTATTGGCTATACAGTTTGCCAATCGTGCATTCTGTATATATTTTTTATGAGTATTATCTAGCTTTCTGTGCTTTAAGGTATGTTTTTCCTTTTTTTTAAAAAAACAAACACAGCACTGACTTGAAAATGATTTGTTGTGAAACAACTCTGTTACTGAGTCCTGAGTTTCCAAAACACATCACCTCCCTGAGGGACCCTTAATCTGCTTGGACATCAATATCCTGAGAGTCGAGTACTCCATTGATATACTTGTGTTTTTTAATTTGGGGTGAAAATAATATGGGGACCCATGGATACCAGTGGTAAAGGACCTCAAGGGGAGCAATTGAGGCCCAGTAACCCCTGGATGCCCTTTGAACCCCCTGAACCTGCCACTCAAAATGGGAATCATTTACACAGTCAGTAGAAAAAGAAGAAGAACATTTCTTTATTCGGGTAAATAAATAACCATAAAAGATATAAAAAACAGTCAGTAGTTATGCTGAATATTAATGTTGGGTCTTGCCCTCCCGTGAAGGTCTGCAAATAGCACACGCTTTGCGGATAAATATGCACTCAATCCGCCGGTCACAGGTTCCAATCCTGAGTGTCAGATCCAGCCTTTCATTAATATGAAGCTAATATAAAGAGATGCCTGATGACAATGCCTGCTTTGGACAGTGCTGTACTAACTACCAACCATTATTTACCTCCTTTGCTTTCAACAAAGAGCGCGGTTGCCAGGATTGCAAGATGGCGACTAGCCTGAGAACACTGTAGTGGGTTTGTCTTTGCTCCCAGTATTGACCCACATTCAGAATAATGTCTTGATGCTGACTCAGAAACGGTACTTTGGGCGATCCCCAGCACACAGAAACCATGGTCCACAGTGAGCTCCATGCAGGCCCATGTCTCAGAAAGGTTGGCAGAATGTGACATAATTATTCACTCATGACGTAATGTTATGCGCCGAAAAGCGCTTCAACACCTCATCAGGGGTAGCAAATGCTATATAAATGCAAACCCTTCCCTCTTCGATCCCTCCACTAGCCTTTTCAATCCAAATAACAGACTAACATATCCACCGCTCAAATTGATTTCATATTTCACTATACTAATTCACCACTAATCTTTTTGGTTCCGGAGTAGCGTGCTACTCGCTGAAAAAGCACTACAACGCCTCGTCAGGGGTAATTAGCGCTATATAAATGCAATTACAATGACAACAAGCTGCAGGGGTGAAGACAAAATTATGTACACAATTTACGAAATCTAGCGACAAACACAGGGATGAGGCCCTGATTAGATTTGCTGCACAATCTAGGTTACCAACTGCACACCTACCGAAGACTGTCGGCTCGGAATGCTGGGATTAACAAGCGGGCAATTTGCACATGATCCTGGGAGGCAGACCTTGGAATCAGTGATTACCAGCCCAATTACGATCGGCCGTAGATTGAGTTTACAAGTTGGCAGTAAGAAGGAAATGGACAGAGAAAATGTACATGGCGGTTCCTAACTTGTCGTTGCCATCTGTAGAGAGAAAGAGAGAAGCAAGTTCTTAAAGCTGAGTGAGAGTCACCATACCAAAAATCAGGGAAAATTAGTGGGGAAGTCCCCCAGGCTGAACCCATGTGATTGAAGATTAGGGGAGTTCTTCAGTTGGCACCAGTCAGGTGCTTAGGAGCACATAGGACATACTTTTTTTGCCAAGTTTTTCTTTCGGACAACCTTTTGCCTGAATATACTAGAAGTCCTTTTGCTGTTTCCCCAGGTAAAACAGAAGAAAACTGAACCAGCAGGTCAAATGACAGCATAGACAGCATAGACACCTCCATGGACAAGCTAGTTTGTGCATAAATGGCCCTTAGGTTTCCTCGTACAGATAGAGTCAATCAATAAATGTCCGTTATTTTTGGAAACCACAAGGTTTTCTAAGGCTACGCCTTGGAAGGTGTGGCAGCAGTAGGTTTCCAAGCGTATTCCTGGATAACTTTTATTCATTCTTATTTACAACCCTGTGCGCCATTTTGACATGCATAAATGTGCAGCAAACATAACTGAGCATCCAAAAATGCAGCCCAATAGTGCAATCACACTCTTACTATTTTTGTGTTTCCCTTAGAACTCAAAATATTCGTTCTAAGGGAATATTTGCACCCCCATCAATGTTGGGGGTGTTATCTTCCCATTCACACCCTGGAAATGGATTTACTTTGGCCCTTTCCGAAACTCAACCATTTCTAGTTTACGAATGGACAATGGAGAGGTTTCTGACTGTCCACAAGCAGGTATACTTGTGCCTGTTCCAAAACGTTCCAGTGCATTTCCACCCTGGAACATCCACTCCCACTCCCGGGGGAAGATGTGGTCACACGAAAAAGCGTGAGTACATTTTTATGAGTGAAAATCCACATTTTGTGAATCAAATATTAAGCCTTATCTGCATAGAAAAGTCCAACTTAGATGCACAAAGGGCTTTGTGAATCAGGTATTTATGCATTGATTAGTCATCCTGACAATCTGACATGGCTCATGTCATTGTGGACTTATGCTGGACACCATTAGCTAACATGGTGTTCTGAGTTCTAAGCATGTGTTTGGAAATTCAGAGCTGCTCCAGGGTACAGCTATGGTTTGATGGTTACAATGCTATTCCCCTTTCCTAAACTGGAGACCGTGAGACGTCAGGAAGCGCGGGTTGGAGACAAGTCAGTTAAATGTCAGGCACACGCTACCCCAGGACTGTACACTGGAATGGCGTGTGCCACAATATGGTAGCACACTCATGTAATGGAAAAAATATTGAAACAGAAGTGCAAATAGGGATCTATCATTTGGTATTCTTAACTCCACGTCTATGTACCTTGACAATATATATATCCTCAAGGTACACATATGTGGAGTAAGGTATAGAAAATCTATGCATATTTACCTTTCGATATTTTGTCTCTCGATATAGTCTTTACAATACTCACTAGTCGATATTCAGGAGCCACACCCTACCCCTGCAGACTCATCTTTCAGAGACACGGCCTGTCGGGAATGTGCCTGTTTCCTCTCTAGCCCCGACTCCCATCGCTTGGTTAATAAAGTGGGTGATCGCATCTGTCTGGCTGTGGCGTGAGCCCTTCTTTATTAAAACTGAAAGCTCTGAGCCTGCCTGACCAAGTGCCAGCTGTGGGCACCTTCACAAAGGAAGACATCCACTTGTCTCCTGGGCTTTGGCATTAAAATCTCATTTAGGAGGGCGACATGTGGCCTGAGACGTGCGCAGTGTGTCCCTCGGCGGCTCCCATCTCCTTCTGTGTAGCGGGCTATGACGCAAGACAGTAAACAAGACTGCCCTCGTGCCTTTCTGCTCGAAGATTACTGAGCAATTACATGAAACGTGCTTTAAACGTGACTACTGTGCGCCTAGATCATGACGTCAACCTAAAAACGTGAATTTCCATCACAGGTCTGAAAAAATGAAAAAACAGGCCCTTGAATAAATTACACTGTCAGGCTGCGGGAGAGAAGCTACAATCTGGATGTGAACTGTATCCAAGCTCCTGCACTGCTCAGCAGAGCTCTCTTTAGGGCCACAGAGGTTTCACAATGAGAGTAACTTTGGTGTGAGCAACAAGGCAATATTTGTAGATAATTCAGTATTGTATGTAATGGTATTTTCATAGTGTAAATCAAGCTAGCAGCAAGGTAACCCTATATATATTGCACCTGGTGTTGAGAGACAACAAGCAGGATCATGTACATCAAGTGGGTGTTGCACAAATGCATTTCACTTTTTTTTTTTTTTAGGAAAAGGGAGATTAAGGGCCTGATTACGAGTCTGGCGGTCTATCGGACCACCGAACCCGTGTGGTGGTCCACACACCGTATTACGAAATACTGCGGGCTGTGGCGGTGTGGAAACCAAGTTGCCTCAGGGACATGGGGTGCCTGCAGGGGGCACATGTTGTTCGCCCCTGTGTGCAGTCACCCCCTTTCCTGCACAGCATGGACTGTACAGTCCATGCTGTGCAGGAACGGGCTTTGGCGCTACCATTGCGGTGTCTTTTTTATAGGCACCGCTGTGGGAACACCAAAGGACCGCCCACCAGACCACGAGATTTCTCGTAATCTGGTGGGCGGCCGGCAGTCGAGTTTGGTGGTCTTGGAGCGGGGTGCTGGCGTGGCAGCCTGCTCCAACACCACCAAACTCGTAATCAGGCCCTAAGAGATTTTCACGGATTTACCAGATATTGTTTAACATGGAGGCTGAGTTTGAACCTGCTCCCAGGTCCTGAGGCTCTGAAGTCAGCTGCTCTGGTCACCAGGCCACATCTCCTCCCATTACCTATGACTAAAAGCCAAAATATCCCTACAGCCTAGAAATATGGATTTTGGTGTATTTATAGAATGTGCATAGCAGACTTTCCATCTGCCAGTGTGGCAGATCTTTTAATATAACAACTTGGTGGGAAAAGTATTTAGTCAAGGCCACAGAGGACTCACCACCAAAGTGCCAGTACCTGTCAGGGGTAGATCCACTCTGGAGAGAAATCCTGTTGTTAATAATCCACCAAAGGTGGTCACTAGAAATGTATCCCCATAGTGGGGGATAACCTGAGCATTTTTGAAAGACTGGAAATGTACAAAAATGACAATGTTACTTTCCTTGCTTATTAAGATCTTTAAGGCTATCAGATTCCTCTCCTATTGCCATGAGGGATTCCAAGGAGTTGAATCCACCAGACACAGTAGGTGATCAGCCTGCAGGATCCAGTAGCAGATCTGGCCTAATTTGCGGCACATTTAACTACACAGAGCCGCTGGCAGACCCCGAGAAGTCTCAGCTGATAGTTTGTGCGGACACAAATTTGTGATAAAAAGAGTGATATCCGAATGTTCCATGACATGGGGATGGTGATGGCCATATAAGCTCTGAGAGCTGGGACTTGGGATGTTCTGATGTAACATGACTGCTCAAGGCGGAGTGCTGTTCTCTTACCTTCTTGCAACCTGAAGTAAAGGCTGAAATAAATTGTATTAAATAAGCTATCTGGTGGGTGTTGGACCGCTTTCAGTCATCTGTGCAGTATGAAGACACAGAATTATTAATTAGAAATAGGATTAAGCGCCGTTAACAATAACAGGTCTTCATTGAAACTGAAGCTCGAGAATCATAGAATTGAGAGCAACACCTCTCCCCCGCCTCCCCCAGTGTCTTCATGCACCAGGCTGACCAGGAGGAAAAAGCTGAAGTCTATGAGAAACAGTGCTCTGCCAATGCTTGTTTTTCATGTATTCACAATAATGAAGCTTGGCAACATGTTTCGAAAAATGTCTGTTTTCTTATTTGTTTCCGACTTAGCCCTGCTACTTAGATCATGCCGCCATTTGTCGACCGAAGGCTTTCCAGTGCATCGCTATGCACCATTTGGCCAGGATTACCCCCAGGTCTATATGTCCATTACCAACCTTTTATAATTTTGGTTTCGGATCTAGGTCTAGGGGACAGGACCCTGATGAAAGAAAACCGCTGCCCAAAAGAGTCTCTAATTGCTCAATCACATCTCTTCAAAACACCTGCATCTCATGACAAGCCCAGACCGTATGGCAATTAACATCCTCCTTGCCCAACATCAAATTAATTATTTGGGGATAGATGTAGCTCATGTGTAAGTAATTACATTGTGTGTAAATGAGACTCACATTCCTGGAGACTTTTTGTGTTTTCTTAGGCCCTCTCCCAATCCCTCCTACTGCGATCCTTACCCAGTTCAACTTCCCACTTAGGGGCCGATTACGAGTCTGGTGCTCCTCGGGCCGCCAGACTCATGGTAGGGCCAGTGACGACTCCTCCGCTAAGGCGGAGGAGTGTCGCCCCACTGAGCAGGTCAAAAAAGGAAAAAATAAATTGATAACTCATTGTTATTATCATTTTATTTTCCCCCTTGCTCAGCTGGGTAGGGGCGGGGCTGCTCTGCTCAGAAAGCAGGGCAGGGGAGGAGTGGTTTGCTTTGACCGGCCGTCTTGGGCCGGTCAAACCGTCATGCGCACTTTACATGTTCTCCATGTAGGCTGCATTACAGCCTGCATGGAGAACATGCCCAGCCTCCCATTTTCTGGCTGAGCGCCGATCCACGGCGCTCAGACCAATCACAACGCTGCATTGCAGCGTTGTGATTTGCTATCAGGAGGCTGGGAGCCGGGTGCTTCCTGCCCTGGAAGCGGGCAGAAGAGGACCCAGAGGAGGCGGCAGATAGGGAAGTGAGTTTTTAATTTTTAATTAAATCCCTCCTCCTCCAGCAATCCACCACCTCACCGCCTTCACATACCAGCCGCCACTGGGTGGGGCGGCAGTGGCGGTCTTGTGACCACCACATTACGAGCCTAGTGGTCGTGCCGCCCTGGGACTGCCGACTCTGCCAGGGAAACGCTGTTGCCTGGCGGTGGCGTGGCGGTTAAGAGGCATCAATATGCTTTGCGGGACAGCCGAGGTCCCTACAAGCATATAACGACTTTCATCACCGCCACTGATTTCAGGGAGGTCTTTCCTCAATGAAAACAGTGGTGCTGAGGAAAGAAATGGGGTCCTAAAGGGCCTTCTTGTGCCTCACGCCTTGTGCATGCACCCCCAGTTCCAGCATGGCATGGACTTCACTGTCCATGCCATGCTGGAACTTCCTTTGACGTTCCCAATGTGGTGCCTGTTTTTTAGGCACTGCCTTGGGAACAGCAAAAGAAGTGCCTGCCAATGACTAAAAAAGTCATTATGCGGCGGGCGGTTCTTACGCAGGTTTGGCGGTGCTTCGGGTGGCGGTCCCACCTCAGCACCATCAAACTCATAATCGGCCCCCTAGTTTTAACACGTGGCAGACCAGGTTTAGTCATTCCTAGTAGGGATCGATATAACCAATTACTAGTTGATGGCCCCATAAGTCAGGAATTGAGAGGCTTGGGGGACAAAGTCGTCCACCAGTACAGTTAGGGACATCATCTGGCTGTCCTGTTTTAGATCGCCCACCATGATGATCTAGCCTCCATCCAGTGTGCGAGCATAGAAGCCCCAAACCAACCATCACTCGGAAGTCCCACCAGAGGGGTGCTAGGGACATAGAGTGGTCTGGGAACCGTTCTTCACATGCATCGGACCCAGCATCTTGAGGCAATAGCTACCAAGGTAGTTGTCATGCCCAATTTCCTCTTTAAGTCCTGAGTCTTGCAACCGACTCGTCTCTGGCAGTCACTGATCCCATCTGTCCTAGATCCTGACCAAGCCCACTGTCTAAGCTAACAAATTACACAGTTCAAGGTTGGGGAATCCCAGACCGCTCTCCAGCAGCAGTTTCAGGACCTTTAAAGCTACCCTATGTTGGCTCACAGCCACATGAAATCTCTCAGGGTCGACTCCAAATCTTTGAACCAACACTGTGGCTGATTGCTAAAATACTAAACCAGACTTAGAAATGTCACAACTATTTTGTCCATGACTGACATTTGCAAGGACTGCCAGAAGTCAATACTACCCCTTAAACCCGTCAGTGCCGCACCCAAGTAACCCGCCATCAGGTCTTCACGTCTGTGATACATCTCCACCAGTGCCTAATTTGTAACAAACATAAGTGCCAGGGGTCTCGTCAGTAGGCCACTGAATCTTGCACTACCCATTGTGCCTGCCAGCACTGCCAATGACAGTACCAAAACAACAACTGACCATCACACTTCTACAAATATGACAATTCAGACTCTTCCAAAGTTATACAAATGACTTGGGATGGAGGATATTAGTCATTTTTAATGTTTACTGAATTAATAACCAACAGTTGTGCTCATCTTTAAACTCTACAAAGACTGCCACCATGTGGCAGACGGTCATAAGTGCCGGTGTTGACAATTAAGCGCTTGTGCCGAGCACCTGAAACCACCAGCTCAAGTTAAGCACTGCCACACCCCCAGGCATTGGAATGTATGAGCTCCCAAGCGATGCCCAGCGGGTTAATGCCATAAGTCCCATCTGCATGTTTCGATCTGTGGGAAAGGCATTAGCAATTAGAACCTACCAAGCTTCTCTAGGTATCAAATTGTAGATTGCAATCCTTAATCTCTATTTCTCAGTAAAAAGAACATGTCATCCGCATAAAGCGAGACAACATGTCCTTCCTCCCGTAAGAAAACCCCTATGTTCCTGTTCTCCGTCCATAACATCTCAACACAGGGCTCCCTAGTTAGGATCAAAACCATAGGTGAGACCGGTCAGCCCTGTCTCATCCCTCTGTAAATTGGATAAGCTGGCAAATTCACCTTGATGACTCAGTCTCTAGCTGGGGAGCTGTGGTACAAAAGCTTACTCCACTTTACCAAGTTCTCTCCCATATCCATGAATATAAGCACCTTAAATAAAAATTTCCAACTCGGTGGTTGAAATGCCTTCCCCAGATCTATCGCCAACACCATGGTGCTATAACAAATGATAGCTGATGTTTCATCCAGTGCAATAAAATAAGTGCCTGGGCTCTTGTCAGGAGCCAGCTTGCACCAGCCCATTTCTCCTGTTGGCGTTGCCTAAAACAGAACCATCTACTAACCATAAAAGTGGGGAGAGCATGTGGCGTAATGACTGCCGACTTCAGGCGAGTCTCGGCGTCGGCTCAACATCCTGTGATTCTGGGCAAATCACTTAATCTCCCGCTAAATTAATGTGTCCTTAACTGGTGCTCATGAAAAGTGCTGGTGTTGATGATTAAGTGCTGGTGCTGATCTATTATTCTCATCAGGCACCTGATATTGATGGAATTATTTCTGGTGGGTATGAAATCATATTTTTCATGATGTATTAGCGATGTCACATATGAGTAAAGTCAAAAGGTCAAAACTTTGCTCAAATTATGATCATCAAGATTCAACATTGAGCAATATCTATGAGGATCTATCAGCCAGGTCTCTGCATAGTTTCGGACAAGGGATAATCAATGCTTTGCTTGTATTTTCAGGGATTCTACCCAACAACATTCTTTAATTTCAATTTGGGATACAGGCCGTGGAGGGTAGGCCGTCTGTTCTGGATCCTGACACCATGGGACGGAGAAAGTGTCAAAGAACTGCAACAGAATCACTGGTCAGAGTTAGGGGCATCAGACTACCCAACATCACATTGAGGTCATCCAGCAGCTGAATCAGGTGAATTGCCACACGTGGCCTAAGCGGACAGCACTCTGCGGTTGTAGAGTTCCTCATTTGCGGTTGCGCCACAGAAGCACCTAGAGTCTTTCAGCAGCTCCTCCTGACCTACGGGGTATGTTCTTGGTCCGTCCTGCAGTGGGGGCAGGGGTGAATGTGATGAGCCTGAAGCGGGTCCTTCGCCTTGGTGACGATGGGCGGCGCTCCAATGGCGGCCTCATTTCTCCAGAGGGGTGTTCCAATCAGGTTGCATGTCTTGGCTGCTCCCTGTGACCCCCTCTGGCCTACAGGTTCACCGTATCTTCTCTGTACACGGGCTCTGGTCCAAACAGCACGGCAAAGTCCTCAGCGGCGGCCCTCCTGAGATACGTGGTTGCATCCCACTATGGCACAAGTGCCATGGCGCTCACAGCACGGCAATCTTTTCGCGTCAGACCCACCTTGCAAACGGAATTGCCCACTCCTCACTATGGAAGGGCTCTGGCCTGATCAGCGCAGAGATAAAAACAGCTAAATTTACGTCGGCCCTCCTCTGGTATACAAGGGTGACTGACTTTGTCCTGCACACGGACAATGACCCGATTGGTGCAGCTGCCTTTCTTCACATCTCGCAAAGGGAGTTCACTTGACAAGGCTTCCCACTGGACCTTGCTCACTCCAATGCTCTCCTCTTCCTCACGTGACACTGGTCTTAGCAAGCAGGCAGGCGCTACTGCTCCAGGTTCCGTGGCAAATGGTCATGGATTCCCTAGGTGATGTCCCCTCACTCAGCAGGGAGACTAGCACGCCTTGGCCCCCAGTCCTGTTCATAGGCACAAGTCTTGCAGAGCTTCCGCTTATCACACAGCCTATCTGGTTACTTGGCAGATCAAAATCTTTGGGGTCTCAAGCTCCCCTTCTTATAGTTCATTTATAGACACAAAATGATGGGGGGTCTGCTTCCTTTTGAAGTGTCCACCCCTCTGGCCACTCTTCCTCTTGAAAGCAGTCTGTCACAGAAGGGCCAACTCCAAAGCTGATAGCCACATGACACAGGCTATGGGAGTGACTAGAGCTCACATCTGGGTATCAGCCACAGTGATATGTGTATCAAAAGGCTAGTCCAGGGTCCCAGCCCAGCTCTTTATAATTCTCTTATCAGCCTCATCTCCTTCCTGAGATGTGCCCAGACCCATTCCTTGTGACCTCTCACTTAATCAAAGAGCACCCTTTGAAGTGAATGGGGGAGGCGGGGCTCTCCCCCTTCCAGTGTGTGTTCCACCCAGCTTACAGGAATGCAATAATACATAAATCTGTCTGAGAAGATTCCGCTAACTCCTCTCCTCATGTTTCACCAAGCAGGCGTGGGTATCCCAAAATTGAACCCATTGTCTGCCATGTATAGTACCATCCACAGGCCTACAAACACCCAGTACTTGCATTTAATATACAAGCACTGCACAGCACTGTATCCTTCATGTACTGTATCACTCACAGGCACACATACACCTAGCACATGCATTTACCATGCATGCACGTGCACAGCACTATATCTAACATGTACTGTACCACGCGCAGGTACACTTACACTCAGCACATGCATTCAGCCAGCATTCACTGCACCATGCTGTCTTATCCCTCTATTGTACCCTTCCTAGGCACACAGACACCCAGCACAGAGACACCACTCCTGCACTGTGTAGCACTCCACATTAAACCAATGTAGGCCAAGGGCTGAGTAGGTCACACAGCAGTGGAACTTTAAAATGAGTGAGCCTGAGGGCCTCACTTCAGTAACACAGGTTAACAAGCATTTGCAATGCAATAGGTCTCGCATTTACGCGAGTTTGAGCTATTGGCTCAAACTCGCCAATAGCTCAAACCTACCTGAAAAGCGCCCAAAGGTGTCAATATTAAATATATTGATTGAGAGTCTGCTGATAACTAATAAAAAAAACATAAAGGCAAATTCTTCCTCTATCAAGCCCCACATTTCAAACGACCTCAAACAATGAATGGAACTACCACTGAGTTGGCTTCTCCAGGATTCAGAGTAGCAGAAAGATGCAATTTTTGGTGTGTGTTGTGTCGGTAGCAGCTATTGATTTCGGCATGCGTGACTGATAGTGTAAGACCACCAACTGGCATACCGTGTTTATCGGAAAAGGGCATTCTAGTGACCTCTGGGTGTTCGCTGCTGGTCACCCAAAAGATTATTTGTTAGAAAGAAGCAAGATAAGTGGAACATACGTGACGTCACTGAGAAGCTTCCATAAATGCTTCCCACCCACTTCTAACTTACCATGTCGGACACAATCCGTAGCATCACATACCTGAATGAATGAATGAATGAATATTAGACTTCTAAAGCGCAAACTTAGCCCAGAGGCGTCAAGGCGCTACTAGCACCTAGCACAAACTGTCTACTGAAAATACTCTGGACCCTGCTGAGTAGTAAATGAGTGCAGTTACTAGACCAAAGACAAGGGTATTGAAATCCCTTGATATTTTCAAATACATGTGGTTCAAAGGCTCTATCACTTGTTTTTTAGCCACAGTCTTGTAGAAGATTAATTTAAAAAAAAAATTCTATGTAAGAAACGCTTTGTGTTAAGTAACCTTCGCCATTCCGAAAGCAGGTATTGCGTTTCCCACACGATAGTGCCTCGCAAAGGTACTTTGTCTAGAAGTGCAATGTGCTAGCTCGGGCAGGGAGGTGTTGAGGAGCCTGCCCTAGGCCACCGAGCAACAACATCCAATCATAGGGAAAGGCTAAAGGCAGCTAAGACTGGAGCGACCAGGAAATGAATCCTAAATTGCCTGAAACCAAGCAGAGCTACTTATCAAAAACACACCACCTCACTTCCTGTCTCAAAACAAGCAAAGGCAAAGGGACAAAGTCTGCTACTTAGTTTAAATGTAGGCGCGTCTAGCAATGTAAATTCACAGTGCACCACTTTATCACTTGGGAAATTAAACCTGGCACGAAACTGTCCAAACTTTGCATGTAATACTGCACTTTGTAGCGTCATAACATCTCTGCTGAGGTATTCCATGCATATCACCTTTCCCTGTCGAAAATTGCACCAATTTCGGATGTGATCCCTGGAGTGCAAGGATTGTTTATACTTGTCAAATAATTATGAAGTGTCGAATTCTGTGACGCAGTTTTTTGGTATGAAAGCATATTTGTAAACCGCTTCATTATTCATATTGCGCCAAGAAGAAATTTGTCTCGCAGATCACAGTTCTCGCCCTTACTGGCGATCGCTAGACTTCGACTTTGGAACAAAAGTGTCAACTTCACAATTAAAGATGGGGGGCGGTGCTAAAACTACAAGTACACGTCAGTTTTTACCAGACAAATGTCTCAGAAAATGATGGTGCTGTGCTGTGATCAGCAATGCGGGAATGCGAGAGAGGGGAGCAAATAGTGGATGTATTTTGTCTTCTTTCCATGGATGCCGTTATTGCTGGGAACATCTGCAGGTCTGGGTTGGTTCCTGCGAGTTTTTGAGCTATTGGTATTGTAAATGACAATGCCTTTTATAATATTAAAAGGCATTGTCATTTACAATACCAATAGTTCAAAATTTTGCAAAAGCAATACCTATTGTATTGCAGAGTGCGGTGTCCGTGAAGCTGGCGCTGCGCTCATTATGAAAGGTTTTTAAAAAGAAAGAGTGCGGTGTCCCTGAAGCAGGCGCTGCGCTCAGTATTAAAGTTAAAAAAAAGAAAGAGTGCGGTGTCCCTGAAGCAGGCGCTGCGCTCAGTATTAAAGTTAAAAAAAAGAAAGAGTGCGGTGTCCCTGAAGTGGGCGCCTGCGCTCACTATTAGACAAGTTTAAAAAATGAAACCAAGCACGGTGTCCTTGAAGCGGGTGCCGCGCTCAGTATTAAAGTTAAAAAAAATAAAATAATAAACAGCGCGGTGTCCCTGAAGCAGGTGCCGCGCTCAATATCAAAGTTTTAAAAATACAATTTAACCTGAGCGTGGTGTCCCTAAAGCGGGTGCCGCACTCAGCATGCAAATACAAATAAAAGCAGCCGCCATTGTCCCCATCAGTGTCAATAAACAAAATAGTGCTCACCCACTTATAATGCAGACCGTGTAACAAGCCAAGTAAAAGGTCCAGTCGTTATGGGCGGTAACAAATGCAGACAAGGCGGTATCACGGAGGGACTAACAAGCCTATTTACGAATCAGAAGCGAATAACAAATATGGGCGGGCTTCCACTACAGACTCTGTTACAGCATGCCTCGCAGAGCGAGCAGCACATGCGCGCTGTCACTAGGCACGTACTAAAAAGGGCCTGTTCACTCTTACCTATTGACCTCAATAGTAATTACCTAGAAAAATACACCCATTTCAGACACTAAAAAAGGTTTCCCTAGCAGATTTCAGAAAACATTTACTGAACTTCAGATTACGCCTCCGGTAATGGAATACTCTCTAAAACTTTTGAATTCCACCTCTCTCGTCGAATCTGGATAGCAAAGTTAGCGCATCTTGAGAGTCAGTTATATGTATACTGAATATTGTTTTCTAGGAACACAGCTGAGAACTTTGGCCTAATTACGAGTTTGGGGATCCATAGGACTTCCAAACCCCTGGTGGTGTGGCGGCTACAGCCGCACTGGCGGTCCGACCGACGTATTAAAACTTTGGCGATCGGACCACCATGGGACCGCCGCAACCACCGGGGATCTGCGATCCTTCAGTTTTGGCGCGGTGGTCTGGGCCAGTAATATGCTAGTGGTGCTGCCGTGGCACAGCCAAGCATATTATGACTTTCCTAACATCCACACTTTTCATGGCGGTGATCCCGCCATGGAATGTGTGGCGGTCAGGAAAGTAAGGGTGCCCCTGATGCCCATGTGCATGGGGGTGCATGCAGGGGGACACATGGTGTGCCCCTCTGTGTGCATGCACCCCAGTTCCTGCACGGCATGGACTGCAAAGTCCATGCCGTGCAGGAACTTGGTTTGGGGGTCCCTCGGCGCTGCAGTTCAAAGGTTCACATATGAGCCGCCCGCCCCACAGACCACGAAATGACTCGTAATCTGGTAGGTGGCGTTCGAGTTTGAAGGTCTTGGAGCGGGGAGCTGGCATGGTGGCCCGATCCAAGCCTGCCAAACTCATAATCAGACCCTTTGTACTAAAATCAATATAGAGGAATATTGCTGCCTTTTCCTCCCAATTCAGAAGCACTTCAAGATGAACCTTTCATAAAATGTTGTTGCTTCTCTTACTTTAAAGAGGGCGCAGGAGCTAACATGGATTGTGTTCCGTGTTTCTCCTTAGCAAATGAGCAGGGAGAGACCACTTGCTGCTCCCTATTGACTGCCAGTGACGCCTACCGCAGCATTACTCTCCCATTCTCAAACATATTGGCCCCCATGTATATATGCTTTTTGATTCAAATGGGGTTACAATGGCAGCTATTGTTCCCATTTAAACTGCAAGATCTGTTTAGTTTTACTTGGAAATTTTAGCTGCTAGAAGTAGCTGCAAACACAGTGGTATACCTCTGATGGAATATGAGGCTCTACCAGGGGTTGTAGACCCAGAATTACTGACTCTGCTGGTAATTCCTCATTCCGCAGTGGAACCTCAGGGTTCCACGTCTAATCACTGTTATCTCTGTTGACCCAGAGTCACGCTAACATTGGCGGTGCCAGAAACCCCAGGCGAGGGAAGACGGACCACTCATAATGAGGGTCTCCGCTTTTGTAAATTACATTACTGTGCCTTTTTTGTAGCACAGTATTAATCATGATTTTTTAATCGTGTACTATTTTGGATACCTGTTAGATGCTGACTTGAGGCGTGAAGCCATGGAGCCATATCCTAACTTAACCAGGTCGCATTCTTGGGGACACATTTGCTATCTGTAGCCCATGTTCCTTATACGCAATTTTTAACAAGATATTATAAGCGGAGATTGACCGGTATACATAGAAATCGTGGGATTTAAAGGCCCGCTGGGCAACAAAAAAAGGACAGATGGAGGTTCCTGGTCAATTTTCATAACTCAGTTTATTAACCTTTACTTCAAAATGAATTAAATTGAATAAAATCAGTTGATTAATAGCTCATTATCAGGACATACTGTTATTTCCAGATATAATGCTGGATTGCTCAGGACTTTAAGAAATCTCCTGGCAGTAAGCTCTGGCAGTAGCCATCAAGGCCAGTGACAAGAGGCGCATAAGGTTCTGTGTTTAAATTTTAATTAAGTTGCCCTGAGGAAGTGATGCAAAAGTCATGAAATGTTTTTCCACATTCGTCAGGTTTATCCAATTGAATAGAAAATTTGCTGTGGAATAACTGGACGGATTAAGAAACGATTTAAAGAAAATTTATCAGCCGTCTCCAAACATCCTTTGAGAGATACAAGTGCAAAGTTAGGGCTGAGGTGTTGCAATGTAAGAGAGCTAAAACAATCCCCCAGTTTCCTCATGTTTAGTAGACAGGCCAGTGTCACTGAAAGCTTCGAGGGCCATGGATCCCTCACTAATTAATGCTGCGAATGTTCTGCACCGTGCACAGAAATATAGTCCAGTTTCTGTCACTTGTGCCTTAGGGGTTAACAGCTAAATTCTAGTATTTACTTTCCAGTTCTTTGAGTAATTCTCTTTGCTGAGTACTGCCATTTTCATTCAATCTTCTTTTAGTTACTTTCTTAATGGAACTCTCCTAATGTAGGTATCCAGTAAACTGGTTTCATAGGTGATATGCTGTCTGCTGTGGTTCTCTCCTGAACAGGACCTGGTTTTATATATTGATTTACTTTTTGTTTTCCCACACATCTGTTTTCAGAGTGCTGTACAGAGTAACATTTTTCAGGACTGTAAAAAGTTTTACACACTCCATGTTAAGGCTAGCTTTAAAGGTCATATAAGGAAAAATCCCAGGCCACCTCTCTAATACTCTATCATGAAATATCCCCTTCCACAACTTAAAATCAGCCAAACACCACGTCCTTATTGCCCCAAAACAGCCCTGTGCACCATCCAGATTCTGGTCCTTCCACCTTCCTGGACCCACTCACTGGAATGCTCTCCACTGCACATCAGGACCAGCCCAACATTGCAGAGCCCTGAAACAAAACTACAAATCCATCTCTTGAAACTTGAAGGCCATGGAGGTATAGTACCAGTGAGGGGCATATATATATATATATATATATATTCACTGAAAAAACCACAGGTTTCAGGGATGTTATAGTTAGTTGGACATTTCACTCGTACAAAACCAGAGAAATTCGGCCGTTATAGTTCGTTCAGCTAACTATAACTCGCGCCCCCGCAATGCACTGCTGATGACGTCAGATATTACATCATTCATGACATGGTCACTGACATCACTGATGACATCACTGATGACATCTCAAATGACATCACTGATGACATCATCCAGTGACTGTGTGTTTCTATAAAGTTTAAATGTTTTATATATATGCCTAGGTGTATTGAAGAATGAGTGGGTGTATAAGTGTCTGGATGGATGATTTAGTAGGTGCGTGACTGACTGTATAAGTGAGTGATTAAATGTGTCTTACTGAATGCATGGGTTAGTGACTAAACTGTGTGAATGTCTGTATCAGTCTGTCTGTTGTTGTGTAAGCTGCTGCATGGGTTGGTGAGTAGCTACATGAGTGTCTATATGGGTTATTGATTGGTTGCCTGAGTATTTGTATGGGTGCCTGAGTGTCTGTGTGGGTGGGTGGGGGGTGTGTGACTTTGTGCATAGATGTGTGAGTGGGTGATTCACTGGGTGTATGGGTTCAAGAGTGTGTCTGTGGAGGGCTGTATGGGTGAGTGAGTGTGCGTATGGCTGTGTTGGTGAGTGAATGGATGTCTCAGTGGTATATGTGTGAGTAACTACATATGTGAAAGGCAGTATATGTGAGTGTTGGAGTATATAAATGACTATATGTGAGAGTGAGTGATTGTGAGAGTGGCTGTATGAATGAGTGTGTGCTTGTGTCAGTGATTGTATAAGACAGTAAGTATGTGTTAGTATCTGTATGAATAGGTGAGGTGGTGTGTGTATAACTGTATAGGTGAGTAAATGGGAGTGTGATTGATTCTTTACATGACTGACTAGGTGTGTGAGTAACTCTATGGGTGAGTGGCGGTGTGTGAGTGTCTGTATAGGTGTATGAGTGCATATGATAGTGCTGTATTGATGAGTGACTGCATGTATGAGTGACTGTATGGGTGAATGAGTGGATGTGTGTGTAGACCTAGGAATCAGTGAGTGAGTATGTACTAACTGGTGTTGGTGTGTCTATGGTTTCGAAAATGGTAGTCTGTATTTTAGAGTGGGTGTATCAAAGGTTATATTAGGGTGTGAGGAGGTGCATCAGATTATCACGTAGATGATGTCATCAGTGATGTCATCAGTGATGTCATTTGAGATGTCATCAGTGATGTCACTGACCATGTCATGAATGATGTAATATGTGACGTCATCAGCAGTGCATTGTGGGGGCGCGAGTTATAGTTAGCTGAAATAACTATAACGGCCGAATTTCTCTGGTTTTGTACAAGTGAAATGCCCAACTAACTATAACGTCCCTGAAACCTGTGGTTTTTCAGTGAATTTCTAAGGTTTTTAAATGCTAATTTTTAACTATAACGTCCCTGAAACCTATGGTTTTTCCAGTGAATTTCAAAGGTTTTTTAAATGCTAATTTCTAACTATGCCTACAGAGGTAGGAGATGTGCAGAAAGAGGAAGAAAGGCGCAGAAAGAAGCAAGAGAAATGCAGAAAGAGGCAACAGAAGTCCAGAAAGACGAAGAAAGGTGCAGAAAGAAGCAAGAGATGTGCACAAAGAACCAACAGAGGAGCAGAAAGAGGCCTTGTTGCAAAGTCATCCTGTGCCCCCAACTTTTTGCTGACGGGTACTGGTGGTAACTGACTCTGACTAACCAGGCCCGGAGCCAGTGCTATGCTGAAAGACACTTAGAATACAGTGAGAACACCTACATACACTAGGGTACACTATGCATTGGGGTACCCCTGTGATTGGCATGACCTCCCCTGTATGGCCCTAGTACATAATAGGGCTGGGGGATTAAAACTACCTCTAACTAAGAGGTGACGAAGGAGGCAAGAGAAGTGCACAAAAGAGGCAAGAGAATTGCTGAAAGAAGCAACAGAGGTGTAGAAAGAAGCAAGAAAAGTGCAGAAAGAGGCAAGTGAGATGCAAAAACAGGCAGGAAAGGTACAGAAAGAGGGAAGACGAATGCAGAAAGAGACAACAGGGGTGCAGAAAGAAGCAAATGAGGTGCAGAAAGAGGCAACAGACGTGCAGAAAGAGGGAAGAGAGGTGCAGAAAAAGGCAAGAAGAGTGCAGAAAGAGGCAAAAGAGGTACATAAAGAGACAACAGGGGTGCAGAAAGAAGCAAGACAGGTGCAGAAAGAAGCATGGAAAGTGCAGAATGAAGCAACAGGGGTGCAGAAAGAGGCAAGAGAAGTGTAGAAAGGAGCAAGTAAGGTGCAGAAAGATCCAACAGAGGTGCAAAAAGAGGCAAAAGAGGTGCAGAAACAGGCAAGAGAAGTGCACAAACAGGCAAGAGAATTGCTGAAAGAAGCAACAGAGGTGTAGAAAGAGCCAAGAAAAGTGCAGAAAGAGGCAAGTGAGATGCAAAAACAGGCAGGAAAGGTACAGAAAAAGGGAAGACGAGTGCAGAAAGAGACAACAGGGGTGCAGAAAGAAGCAAACGAGGTGCAGAAAGAGGCAACAGACGTGCAGAAAGAGGGAAGAAAACTGCAGAAAAAGGCAAGAAAAGTGCAGAAAGAGGCAAACGGGGTACATAAAGAGACAACAGGGGTGCAGAAAGAAGCAAGACAGGTGCAGAAAGAAGCATGGAAAGTGCAGAATGAAGCAACAGGGCTGCAGCAAGAGGCACGAGAAGTGTAGAAAGGAGCAAGTGAGGTGCAGAAAGAGCCAACAGATGTGCAAAAAGAGGCAAGAGAGGTGCAGAAACAGGCAAGAGAAGTGCACAAAGAGGCAAGAGAATTGCTGAAAGAAGTAACAGAGGTGTAGAAAGAAGCAAGAAAAGTGCAGAAAGAGGCAAGTGAGATCCAAAAACAGGCAGGAAAGGTACAGGAAAAGGGAAGAAGAGTGCAGAAAGAGGCAACAGGGGTGCAGAAAGAAGCAAATGAGGTGCAGAAAGAGGCAACAGACGTGCAGAAAGAGGGAAGAAAACTGCAGAAAAAGGCAAGAAAAGTGCAGAAAGAGGCAAAAGAGGTACATAAAGAGACAACAGGGGTGCAGAAAGAAGCACGACAAGTGCAGAAAAAAGCATGGAAAGTGCAGAATGAAGCAACAGGGGTGCAGAAAGAGGCAAGAGAAGTGTAGAAAGGAGCAAGTGAGGTGCAGAAAGAGCCAACAGAGGTGCAAAAAGAGGCAAGAGAGGAGCAGAAACAGGCAAGAGAAGTGCACAAAGAGGCAAGAGAATTGCTGAAAGAAGCAACAGAGGTGTAGAAAGAAGCAAGAAAAGTGCAGAAAGAGGCAAGTGAGAGGCAAAAACAGGCAGGAAAGGTACAGAAAGAGGGAAGACGAGTGCAGAAAGAGACAACAGGGGTGCAGAAGGAAGCAAATGAGGTGCAGAAAGAGGCAACAGACGTGCAGAAAGAGGGAAGAGAGGTGCAGAAAAAGACAAGAAAAGTGCAGAAAGAGGCAAAAGAGGTACATAAAGAGACAACAGGGGAGCAGAAAGAAGCAAGACAGGTGCAGAAAGAAGCATGGAAAGTGCAAAATGAAGCAACAGGGATGCAGAAAGAGGCAAGAGAAGTGTAGAAAGGAGCAAGTGAGGTGCAGACAGAGCCAACAGAGGTGCAAAAAGAGGCAAGAGAGGTGCAGAAACAGGCAAGAGAAGTGCACAAAGAGACAAGAGAATTGCTGAAAGAAGCAACAGAGGTGTAGAAAAAAGCAAGAAAAGTGCAGAAAGAGGCAAGTGAGATGCAAAAACAGGCAGAAAAGGTACATAAAAAGGGAAGACAAGTGCAGAAAGAGACAACAGGGGTGCAAAAAGAAGCAAATGAGGTGCAGAAAGAGGCAACAGACGTGCAGAAAGAGGGAAGAGAACTGCAGAAAAAGGCAAGAAAAGTGCAGAAAGAGGCAAAAGAGGTACATAAAGAGACAACAGGGGTGCAGAAAGAAGCAAGACAGGTGCAGAAAGAAGCATGGAAAGTGCAGAATGAAGCAACAGGGGTGCAGAAAGAGGCAAGAGAAGTGTAGAAAGGCGCAAGTGAGGTGCAGAAAGAGCCAACAGAGGTGCAAAAAGAGGCAATAGAGGT
Organism: Calotriton arnoldi; assembly: GCA_963921515.1. NCBI lineage: Eukaryota > Metazoa > Chordata > Amphibia > Caudata > Salamandridae > Calotriton > Calotriton arnoldi. The sequence goes on along the minus strand of CAWUFW010001833.1, from coordinate 454,387 downwards.
GCAGAAACAGGCAAGAGAAGTGCACAAAGAGGCAAGAGAATTGCTGAAAGAAGCAACAGAGGTGTAGAAAGAAGCAAGAAAAGTGCAGAAAGAGGCAAGTGAGATGCAAAAACAGGCAGGAAAGGTACAGAAAGAGGGAAGACAAGTGCAGAAAGAGACAACAGGGGTGCAGAAGGAAGCAAATGAGGTGCAGAAATAGGCAACAGACGTGCAGAAAGAGGGAAGAGAGGTGCAGAAAAAGGCAAGAAAAGTGCAGAAAGAGGCAAAAGAGGTACATAAAGAGACAACAGGGGTGCAGAAAGAAGCAAGACAGGTGCAGAAAGAAGCATGGAAAGTGCAGAATGAAGCAACAGGGGTGCAGAAAGACGCAAGAGAAGTGTAGAAAGGAGCAAGTGAGGTGCAGAAAGAGCCAACAGAGGTGCAAAAAGAGGCAAGAGAGGTGCAGAAACAGGCAAGAGAAGTGCACAAAGAGGCAAGAGAATTGCTGAAGGAAGCAACAGAGGTGTAGAAAGAAGCAAGAAAAGTGCAGAAAGAGGCAAGTGAGATGCAAAAACAGGCAGGAAAGGTACAGAAAAAGGGAAGACGAGTGCAGAAAGAGACAACAGGGGTGCAGAAAGAAGCAAATGAGGTGCAGAAAGAAGCAACAGACGTGCAGAAAGAGGGAAGAGAACTGCAGCAAAAGGCAAGAAAAGTGCAGAAAGAGGCAAAAGTGGTACATAAAGAGACAACAGGGGTGCAGAAAGAAGCAAGACAGGTGCAGAAAGAAGCAGAGGTACATAAAGAGACAACAGGGGTGCAGAAAGAAGCAAGACAGGTGCAGAAAGAAGCATGGAAAGAGCAGAAAGAAGCAACAGGGGTGCAGAAAGAGGCAAGAGAAGTGTAGAAAGGAGCAAGTGGGGTGCAGAAAGAGCCAACAGAGGTGCAAAAAGAGGCAAAAGAGGTGCAGAAACAGGCAAGAGAAGTGCACAAAGAGGCAAGAGAATTGCTGAAAGAAGCAACAGAGGTGTAGAAAAAAGCAAGAAAAGTGCAGAAAGAGGCAAGTGAGATGCAAAAACAGGCAGGAAAGGTACAGAAAGAGGGAAGACGAGTGCAGAAAGAGACAACAGGGGTGCAGAAAGAAGCAAATGAGGTGCAGAAAGAGGCAACAGGTGTGCAGGAAGAGGGAAGAGAGGTGCAGAAAAAGGCAAAAAAAGTGCAGAAAGAGGCAAAAGAGGTACATAAAGAGACAACAGGGGTGCAGAAAGAAGCAAGACAGGTGCAGAAAGAAGCATGGAAAGTGCAGAATGAAGCAACAGGGGTGCAGAAAGAGGCAAGAGAAGTGTAGAAAGGTGCAAATGAGGTGCAGAAAGAGCCAACAGAGGTGCAAAAAGAGGCAAGAAAGGTGCAGAAACAGGCAAGAGAAGTGCACAAAGAGGCAAGAGAATTGCTGAAAGAAGCAACAGAGGTGTAGAAAGAAGCAAGAAAAGTGCAGAAAGAGGCAAGTGAGATGCAAAAACAGACAGGAAATGTACAGAAAGAGGGAAGACGAGTGCAGAAAGAGACAACAGGGGTGCAGAAGGAAGCAAATGAGGTGCAGAAATAGGCAACAGACGTGCAGAAAGAGGGAAGAGAGGTGCAGAAAAAGGCAAGAAAAGTGCAGAAAGAGGCAAAAGAGGTACATAAAGAGACAACAGGGGTGCAGAAAGAAGCAAGACAGGTGCAGAAAGAAGCATGGAAAGTGCAGAATGAAGCAAGAGGGGGTGCAGAAAGACGCAAGAGAAGTGTAGAAAGGAGCAAGTGAGGTGCAGAAAGAGCCAACAGAGGTGCAAAAAGAGGCAAGAGAGGTGCAGAAACAGGCAAGAGAAGTGCACAAAGAGGCAAGAGAATTGCTGAAGGAAGCAACAGAGGTGTAGAAAGAAGCAAGAAAAGTGCAGAAAGAGGCAAGTGAGATGCAAAAACAGGCAGGAAAGGTACAGAAAAAGGGAAGACGAGTGCAGAAAGAGACAACAGGGGTGCAGAAAAAAGCAAATGAGGTGCAGAAAGAAGCAACAGACGTGCAGAAAGAGGGAAGGGAACTGCAGAAAAAGGCAAGAAAAGTGCAGAAAGAGGCAAGAGAAGTGTAGAAAGGAGCAAGTGAGGTGCAGAAAGAGCCAACAGAGGTGCAAAAAGAGGCAAGAGAGGTGCAGAAAGATGCAAGAGAAGTGCACAAAGAGGCAAGAGAATTGCTGAAAGAAGCAAGAGAGGTGTAGAAAGAAGCAAGAAAAGTGCAGAAAGAGGCAAGTGAGATGCAAAAACAGACAGGAAAGGTACAGAAAGAGAGAAGACGAGTGCAGAAAGAGACAACAGGGGTGCAGAAAGAAGCAAATGAGGTGCAGAAAGAGGCAACAGACGTGCAGGAAGAGGGAAGAGAGGTGCAGAAAGTAGAAGAGATTTGCAGAATGAGTTCAAGAGAAGTGCAGAAAAAGGAAGAATCATGCATAAAGAAGCAACAGAAATGCAGAAAGAGGCAAGAGAGGCACGGAGGCAAGCAAGAGTAGCTTGCACACCATTAGTACCAATTTAACACCCACATTTAGCAATAAGTAACAGGTGACCATTCTAGGTTTGCAAAGGGCCTTCCACCACGCTGTAACACTTGTCGCTGCATTTTTGGTACGTTTGACCCGTTTCAGCTAGAAACAAGGCATTTTTTGTTCAAATCTGCAGATTAGGGTGCAGATGATGAATTATGTGGCTAATGCAGAAAATGTATAATTGTTCGAAAGTCGGTGCAGCCAAACAGTCACATAATTCCAGTGGCCCTGCTCATACCGCTGACTAGGTCCACCTGTGCTCCTCGGTGATTCCATCTTTTTTTGTCTCACTGAGTTCATAGTTGAGCTTCTATGGAAACGAGGAAGACTAAACCTGAGGATACCACTCCACAACACAGACTACCATACCACATAATTACTCTCCATAACACATAATCCCACTCTACATAATTCCTATACACTAAATACCACATACTTTCTATCCACATAATTTCACTGCACAACATACCACATAATTCCACTGCACACAACGTACATCCACTCCACTCCAAAAAACATTAGTAAAAAACTTTTGCATTTACAATGCCAATAGCTCTAATTCTCACAAATGCGAAACCTATTACATTGCCAACACTTCTTTAACTAGTAGTCGCGTTTGCAGAGTGGTGGAGAAAGGGTGCTGGGCCTCCGACCAGCGCTCAGGAATTCCGGTGCGTAGGGCTTACAGGAGGTACCAGTAGGGCTTCTTGGCCCCCAAAGTCCCTCAGGAGTAAATTTAACTTCATCCCTCATCCCGTAGTGTGCCAGGAGGCGCGTTTGCAGAATGGTGGAGAAAGGGGGGTATGGCCTCCGAAGTCGTCTTAGCAATCCCACTGTGCAGGACTTACTGGAGGTAACAAGAGGGGTAGTTGGCCCCCAAGGACATCCTTGGGGGCCAACTACCCCTCCTATTACCTCCAGTAAGTTCCACACAGCAGCATTGCTAAGTTCGAAGAGCAGGCCACGCCCTCTTTGCCCACCACTCTCCAAACGCGCTCCCTGGCGCGCTCTTGGATGGGGATTCAAGTCCCCTTCGCTGCTTCGCTGCTGGGGGTCCTTTAGGGGCCAACTAGCCTACCTCTTACCTCCAGTAAGCCCCACACAGTGGGATTGCTGAGAGGTAGACAAAGACCACGCCCCCTTTCTCCACCACTCTGCAAACGCGCCCCCTGGCGTGTTGTTAGTTGGGGAATTAATTCCCCTTGAATACTGAGAGTCCCTGGGGGCCAACTAACCCACTAGGTACCTCCAGTAAGCGCCACACAGCTGGATTGCAGAGAGGTGGTCCGAGGCCACACCCCCTTTTTACACCACTCTGCAATCGCGCCTCTTGGCGCACTGCTGCTCGGGGGATGAAGTCCACTTGCGTCCTGAGGTCCTCAGGACACAAGAGGACCTCATCACCCCACCAGCAGTGCACCAACAGGCGCGTTTGCAGAGTGGTGTAAAAAGGGGCATGGCCTTGGACCACCTCTCTGCAACACAGCTCTGTAGCGTATATTGGAGGTACCTCGTGGGCTAGATGGCCCCCAGGGACCCTCAGTATTCAAGGGGAATTAATTCCCCAACTAACAACGTGCCAGGGGGTGCGTTTGCAGAGTGGTGGAGAAAGGGGGCGTGGCCTCCGGCGAGATGCCGGCTTTTTATTTTTTTTAACAAGGGGGGCTGTGTGGTTCCCCTTTTTTCAACTTTTTTGGCGCCCTGGGGACCCCATCCCCCAGGGCCTGACCCCTTTTTCTAAATTCTTTTTTTTTTTTAATTCGGGAAGGGGGCTACGTGGCCCCCCTCCCGAGGCCAATTTCAGCCCCGGGGACCCCATCCCCCAGGGCATGGCCAGTCTTTTTTATTTATTTATTTATTTAATACTTTGGAGGGGGGGCCGCGTGGCCCTCCTCCTCAGGCCAATTATGGCCCCGGGGACCCCACCCCCCAGGTCCGGCCTTTCCTTTAAAAAAAAAATATATATATATTATTGAGGGGAGGGGGGCCGCGTGGCCCCCCTCCCAGGCCACTTCTGGCCCTGGGGACCCCATCCCCGGGGCCTGGCCTCTGTGATGGGGACCATGGGGGTTGCCCCAATGCCCCCACGGTCCCGCCGGCTCCCCGCCTCCTGCAGGAGCCGGCATTGCTTTTGCACAAGGGGAGCTGCTGACATGCAGCTCCCCTTGTGCAAAGCTAATCTGCTTGGTTTTGAAGCGAGAGCAGGCTTCCTGCTCTCGCTCCAAAAACAAAGCAGTGTTTGCTATGGCAGGGCGGGAGGCGTGCTCCCGCCCTGCCATATGCACGGCAATGTCCCGGGGGTGGGCACCCCGGGACATTGCAGGAGCCGGCCCTGGGGGTGGCGGTCCCCAGGGCCATCAAGGGCTTCAGGAGGGGGCTGCGCGGCCCCCCTCCTTCATTTCTAAAGCCCCGGGGAGGTGGTGGTCCCGGGGCGTGTGGGGGGGCTCAATCCCCCCCACACACATATTTTTATTAAAAAAACAAAGCCCCGGGGCGGTGGCGGTCCCCGGATCTGCGGGGGGGCCGCGTGCCCCCGCGTTTAATTTTAATTTAATTTTAATTTGCAAAGCCCCGGGAGGTGGTGGTCCCGGGGCGTGTGGGGGGCTCGAGCCCCCCACACACATTTTATGTTAAAAAAAAAGAGAGCCCCGGGGAGGTGGTGGTCCCCGGGGCTCGGGGGCCCGCGAGGCCCCCCGCTCATTTACATGAATGCCCGGGGAGGTGGCAGTCCCTGGGGCAGCGTGGGGGGGTTGGGACCCCCCACGCATTTATTAAAGAAGCCCCGGGGAGGTGGCGGTCCCCGGGGCTGCGGGGGGGCCGCGTGCCCCCCGCATTCAATTTAATAAGCCCCAGGGAGGTGGCGGCCCCCGAAAATTAATTGATGAGTGCCCCCGGGACCTGGCCCACCCGGGGCTTTCAAAAACGAAGCGCGGGAGCCCACGCTTCGTTTTTTTTTATTTTCTCGGCCGAATTCGCGACCCCAGCGCAAATTCGGCTGATTTTTTATTTTTTATTTTTTAATGCTTTTTTTGACCCTTGGGGTCCTTGGGGAACCCCTGAGCAGGCCTAGGGGGTCAGGGTGTTTGTACCCTGCCCCCTTTTCATGTTTTTTATCTTTGTTTCACCCTTTTTCTTGTGACTCGGTTACCGAGTCACAAGATGGCTGCCAACACTTCTTGGTTTGGAGTGTTGGCAGCCAATCAGAATTGAGCTCGTGCTTGGGGGGGTTCGCGACTCCTCCTCGGTGCTCAGTTATTGATATTTTTCTTTTTTAAATTTCTCAGGAACTACTGAACGGATTTACACCATTTAAAAAAAAGGGCGCACTCTAAACCAAGACCTACCTTTTTGCCAAATTTGGTGTAATTCCGCTCAGCAGGTCGGGCTGTAGCCTGTAATAAAGTTTCCTATGGAAAATAACATGGAGAAAACGCGCTTTGGGACCCCCCTTTTTTCTCGGCCCCCGCTTGACGAATCACCCCGAAACTTTCAACACACAAACTGAGCAGTCCGGCCCTATTTTTTGGAAAATTTCACGAAGATTCGTCAAACGGCGCCAAAGATATTGGCAAATAAAAAAATGCTTTTCCTATGGAAACTAGGTTCTAACTATAACTACCTACTGGCGACCGCCAGTAGGTAATATATATATATATATATATATATATATATATATATATATATATATATATATATATATTGGTCTGGCCGAGCAATTAAAGGTAACAGGGGCTGCAATCGGTTTGCAAGAAGTTTAGCATATATTTTATTATCGATATTGATAAGGGAGAGTGGTCGGTATGCAGGGATTTACCAGGCTTAAGCAGAGTGGAAATAACGGCCTCTCTCGTTGTGGGAGGGAGTACACCATTCTCTAAGGAATCGGAATACATTTCTGCAAGATGGGGTGATAGTATGGTAGCGTAAGTCTTGTAGAACGCGGTTGTCAGGCCATCAAGGCCAGGGGCTTTATCCAAAGGAAGGCTTTTTAGGACCCGCACTATGTCATCTTCTGTAAAGGGTTCGTCTAAGTATTCCCTGTGGGCATTCCCGAGCCACAAGAGTTCTATCGAGTCTAAATATGAAATGAGCTCAGATTCAGTATGTGATGTGGAGGAGGTGTATAATGAGGAATAAAAATTGGTTAGGTGTTCGTGAATCTCCCTGGAACCCCTGATTAGTGTGTCACCGTCACCCAGAAACTCTGTAATGAAGGGGGAACAACGAGAAGGTTTAAGGAGGTTAGCAAGTGTCTTCCCAGGGCGGTCTCCTTCACCATATCTCCTGGCAGTAGCGTACTTCCCAAGGAATTTAAGCTCCCTGGTGGCCTCCTCATTGAATTCGGAAAGTTTTTTGCGTATAGTAGCTAACAGAGAGGGGTCATTATGTTGAAAATATTGAAGCTCTAAGGCTTTGAGTTCGGCCTCTAGACTATGCAATGTGCCTCGTAGTGCTTTCAAGACCCCTGACTGGCGTGCAATGCATTTTCCTCTTATAACAGCTTTGAACGCTTCCCATAGTATCGATGGAGATGAAACGGAGCCCGTGTTTAATGTAAAGTACTCAATAATGTCATTTCTGATTTCGGCCTGAAAGGCTGAATCAAGGAGAGCGTGAGGTGGCAATCTCCATGTGAATTCGCATCTTATAGAAGTGGGGAAGGCAATTTTGCAGGTGCAAGGGGAGTGATCGGACAGCGTTCAAGGGAAGATCTGCGTGTCTATTGCCCACGTCGCCATATCCCCCGACACCAGCCAACGGTCTAGTCTGGACCAGGAATTGTGCTGAGTGGAAACATATGAGCCCTCACGCTTCTGCGGGTTAAAGTGACGCCATATGTCCACCAGATGATAATCGGAAATAAGTGAGTTGAGTGCTTGGCTAGATCTGGGGTGGAGAGCCCGGGAGGAGCCCAGCCTATCAAGTGTGTCACATAAAATAGCATTAAAATCGCCTCCCCCATACAACGGTATCACAGCCCATGGCAACAACCTTAGCCCAAACATCATAGAAGAAATCCGGACTATCAGTATTTGGGCCATAAATTGCAGCTAAGACCAGCGGAGTCCCGTCCAGAGTTCCCTTCAACACAATATATCGTCCTTCTGTATCAATATGTGAATGTGTTAATGTCCAGTCTATGCCGTGTCGTATGAGTATAGCCACTCCTCTTGAGTAACTGGAGTCGGTGGAAGAATAATGTGTCCCCCAGCGTTTGTGGTTCAGTCTATTAGTGTCTGATGGTAGGAGATGGGTTTCCTGTAGGAAACATATATGCACCTGTTGACGAACCAGGTAGGCAGGAACAAGTCGCGCCTTTCTATAGTTATTAAGGCCGCAAAATGTTCCAAGATAAAAAATTATAAGAGGCTGGCGTGGAGTCTAGTGGCATAGGAGCAGTAGGCGGCGTGCAATCGTGCGTTTCTCTACTAGAAGTAGAGGAGTGTAAATAGTGAGCAGTCCTTGGATGCAATGTGTCAATGCCAGCTGTGTACATAGAGAGGAGATGAAGCGATGGTTTCTGTTTTGCGTCAGATGGTGCATTATGTGTGCCTCTGTAAAAACTGAACAGTTACTGTACCCCAGTGTCCTCCCCCCTCCCACACCGACCCCCCAATCAGATTGTGAAAATCCCCCCACCCTCCACCCCAACAATCCCGTAAACAAAACAGACAGTTGAAACCATGGGAGTTCTCCCTGTGGGGGCATGAGTTACCGGCAAACACCCCCGCCCATGTGGCAGGGTGGCCAGGCTATACCATAGGTGCAGAGATCGTGAACATGATATATAAATGAGCTGCAAATACAGGTATACCATATCATCGTGTCCAATGGCAAAGAAAGGAATAAGGCACAATAGTCAGCATAAGCAGGGGGTGCGCGGTGCGCAGCACCGTGTCCGCATGTTGTGTTCAGTCATTATCGCTGAGGCCTGCTTCCTTTTCTGCAGTTTGTGACAAGCGAGGCGAACGCTGACCGGCGCAAATGTGTTTTGCATATTTAAAAGCTGATTTGGCATCAGTGAAGAAATGGGCTTGACCATCATATGAGATCTTGAGCTTGGCCGGATATAGCATTGCGTACGGGATCTCCGCACGCTGTAAGAGGCGCTTGGTGGGAAGGAATTCCTTACGTGAGGATTGTACCAGGGGGGTGAAATCAGGAAAAACAGAAATGTTATTACCCTGATGAGTAATGGGGCCATGTTCCCTGGCTGCTTTTAAAATAGAGTCTCTATCGCGGTAGTTCAGGATACGCGCAATGATGGGTCTAGGCGTTCCGCCAACTGGCGGTCTGGGGCCCAGTGTTCTGTGTGCTCTCTTCACCACGAAGACATTCGAAAGTGCCAAGGGGAATAGATCACGCAGTAGTGCTTCAACAAAGGGCTCCATCTTAGGGATAGCGGTGGTATCTGGTATTCCAGCTATGCGGAGATTGTTGCGCCTAGGAGCGCGCTTCTAAGTCCTCATTTTTTGCTTGGATGACGGATAGGACTTTTTCCATACTGAGGAAGTGTTGTTTAGACTCGACTTGGAATTCGTTGGCTTCTGCTGCACGGTTATCTAAAGCGTTGAGCCTGGATTCGTGCACATCTACTTGACGCTTCACTGAGTCAAACCTGGCCGTGAGACCATCAAGTTTAGTGTCAATGGATTTGAGATTGGTGCGCACAACTAGCCTGATGGAGAGCAGGTCCTTCTCTTGCGGTTCTCCGCTAGGCTGGAGTTCGGGGTCAGGTTCAGAACCAGGGTCCATAGTGCGAGTGTGGTGTTTATTTTCGAACGTGATCTTAGGTTGCTTTGGGTCGTTCTTACCCATATCGAACGTCAGTAGTATAGACCTCCGTTACAGAATCTATTATAGGACTGCAGTGTGACACCAAGCCGGTATAATAGCACAAGAGGGTTTTCTCAGTGGGTCACCAGGCGGGGAAGACGCAAGCACCAGTCACAGGCAGTGCGGGATGCGGCCGCATACAGGCCCTGGTGTATATGAGGTATGGGAATGCACAGGGTTCTGCCACGTCACGCACTTAGCGCCCCGAACCAGTACTCACCACCGCCGCACCCAGATTCCCAGAGCAGCCCCTGGTGTGCAGGCCCCGCAGCCCAACGCACAGCGCACCGCGCCCACCGCTCCCACGACGGACGCAAGCCTGCAGCCCAGGGGGAGAGTCAATGGGCCAAAGCGCATACACACCGGGCTACCGGGACCCGCAGGCCCAAATGGGTACTCACTGTGAGGGCAGGCAGTCTCGCGCACCGTGTTTCACTATCCCAGGCTGCTGCAATGGTCCTCTGAATTCCACCTCGTCGTCGCGTGGAGCTGTAGCCGGTGATCAGTGACCAGGTGGGTGGCCAATTCTGTACTTCTCCATGTTGTGGCAGCAGGTATTGGGGTGGGATTGCACGCTGGTTCGGCACCACCGAGGCAGGCAGTTAGTATACACACGTTGGAAGGCGAGACCACCGGGCCCGTAGTTTTTGCCTCGGGGTGGCGCCCTCTATTACGAACCTCTGCTGGCGCGCGGGCCGGTTCCCACACCTACCGGGCAATCAGCAGGCCGTAGACCAGGATTTCAAGGCAGGCCTCGGTCCCGCAGCCCGAAGAAAGCGCCCTCGCAGGTCACAGGCAGATAGGCCCGGGCAGCCGTCCCAGCGCCGCCCGGCGCCTCCCGCTGATGGCTCCAGATGCAGTTCCGCGACCCCTTATAGCGCTCCACCGGCTCGCACAGCAACGCCTCAGTGAGGGAATGGTCTGCAGAGAGGGGCGGCCCAGGAGAATCGGCGGCGCCGGACTGATGTCTTGAAGGGCCCGGCCGGGTGACAAGGCTGCAGCTCCGCCGCGCTCGCTCCAGGCGAAGTGCGACACCAAGCGCAGCACACGCTATGGATGTCTCCGGAGCTCGGGAGCAGGCTTGTGTTGTGCCGCACAGGGGGAGGAGTGTAGCTCAAGTTGATCTGCGGCAGGATGTCTCCGCTAGCGTCAGGATACTGCAGGATAGGAAGCCCAGCCGGCGGAGCTCGCTTAACAAGCGGCCATTTCGCTGCTCAGCTAAGCCACGCCCCCCAGAACAATTGGTAAAACTTAATTATAATGACTGACTAGACAGAATTTCTATATTAGTGCGTACATACGGTCAGGGCCACATGTCAAACAACACTGCTTTATTGGGGCAGCTAACTGTGGAACAGGAGGTGCCTGTTATATGCAGGGGTGCCGGCACGAACATCGGCAATACTTTAAAGACATTTTTGAATGTGAGTGCCGGCGGCGACCCACTTGGGTTTTACTGAACCACCAGTCCCAGGAAGCATTGCTTCAGGTGGTTCACCTGAGCATAATTATTACGGGGATTTACTGGTGGTTGCCGCATGCCGGCACGTCACATGGTCTGCCACTGAAGAGGGCGTTGGCCCGAAACGCGTCTGGCAGGTAACCAGAAAAGGACTTTGTTCATGGCGTGTGCCCTTGCTTTGGCGTAATTTCCACCTGGGAGTGCATCCCACCTAGAGGCAACTCTTTTTGTATTTTGTACAGCGGCCTGCCTGGTCGCGGGATTGCACCACCGCGAAACACGTGATGGTCCGCGGCTGCTTTATTGGGGCAGCTAACTGTGGAACAGGAGGTGCCTGTTATATGCATGGGTGCCGGCGCGAACATCGGCAATCCTTTAAAGACATTTTTTAATGTGAGTGCCGGCGGCGATCCACTTGGGTTTTACTGAACCACCAGTCCCAGGAAGCATTGCTTCAGGTGGGTCACCTGAGCATAATTATTACGGGGATTTACTGGTGGTTGCCGCATGCCGGCACGTCACATGGTCTGCCACTGAAGAGGGCGTTGGCCCGAAACGCGTCTGGCAGGTAACCAGAAAAGGACTTTGTTCATGGCGTGTGCCCTTGCTTTGGCGTAATTTCCACCTGGGAGTGCATCCCACCTAGAGGCAACTCTTTTTGTATTATATATATATATATAATTTTTTTAAATATATTTAAATATTATATGTATACCACAACTTAAGAAGCCTACACAGAAATGTTGTCTATACGACTGATGTACAATGTTAAGATGTCTGTTGCCCTTGCTATTCCGACAGCAGCCCATGTACTGTTTCTAGTTACAACCTCATTGGTTTTTGAAACTCCACTCAACCCATCTATTGTCCAGTGCACCATAATGTAGACGGAACCTAATGTACATTTCTGATGGAAATGTTACGTGATGTTTGAAATAAGTAAATAACAGAAATAAATACACATCCTTTGCAACAATACGAGTCAGGGCAGCATTGAATGGAAACAATGTCAGAGAGCAGTACAATAGCGTTTGCAATAAATTGAGTGAAAGGTTTTAGCACAATGACATCCAGAGATCTGTTCAGAGTGTTACCCTAGCATGGGATGAAGAGGCACTGAATAGAGATAATTAGAAGAGTAACATAAGCTCACAGGCATCAATCGTTGTTTGAGGAGGGTGCAACATGTCGACGACAAAAAATGTACTGAAAGTAATGGATATGAAATCAAAATGAGGGAATTTTTTAATGATTGATTGAAAAGTGTACATCAGTATCAACATCAACATGTGGGCTGTATGTCAGAACATGAAGGACAAAAATATATACTTAACTTAAATACTTAAATAACTTAAACGGCCATAATATCAACTACCGGAATATCGTGACAGAAATAACTAAAAGTAAGTGTAGCTTTCATGTTGTTAACTCCATATCTATGTACTTTCAGATGAATACATTGTTAATTTATCAAGTCAAGTGTAATGAAATTATTCTTACCGTTTTATCATGGAACCACGCATGCACTAACAACTTATGCCCGAACAACGCTGTCTTAACAACGACCACGTCTTTACCACGCATGCGTTTCCCATGCATGACTTTACAAAGCATTTCGTTGTAAAGGCATGATTGGTAAAGGTTAATGAGTGGTAAAGGTTACATCCCAGCCCCCGGCCCTGAGCCCTAAAACCCGGCTCCAGCTCTTAAAACTACCCCGAACACAGCCCTTAAAATAACCCAGCCTCCCCACCCTGAGCACTGAAACTGGACCCCCGCCTGAACAACTACCCCGACGTCCCACCCTGAGCCCTAAAACCCAGCCCCAGGGCCCCAAAACTACCTGAGCCCAGCCCCCCACCCTAAGCCCTAAAACTTGTCCCCCAGCCCAAAAAATATCCAGCCCTAAAAACCTACCCCAACCCCGCCCTAAAACATAAATACGAAAAAAAAACTACTCACCAAGCCATTGTTCCTTCCACTGTCGTCCGCAGGAAGTCTTCAACTCCTCCCACCCCCCGTCCATTCGCTCCAATGCTAGACCGCTGACTCCTTTAACATACATATGCCTTAACCATCTTTACAACGGAAATCGTTGTAAAGGAATATGCGTGTTTAAGGCATATGTGTGGTAAAGGCATATGCATGTTTAGGGCAAGCATTGTTCTGCTTGCGTTGTAACGGCACAGGTGGTTTAGCCCTCTTTCTTAATGCTATTTCACTATTCTTACATATATTTCATTCATGATATTCTGGTAGTCAGTATTTTGGTTATGATATTTTGGCAGGTTGATGTTTAAATATCGATATTCTGGTAAAAACCACCTGGTGTCCAGAGTTTGCTTAATCAAACTGAAAGGAGGGACGCTTACAAGAAGTAGCCCAGTGCACCTGTTGGGTAACCATGACATGTGTCTGATAGGAAATGATTTAGGTAGGGTTCGGAGAGTATTGTCCTTATATCATGAGGCTGACCATGATCTTAAGCAGTAAGGTCCAATAGACGTCATTATTAATATTAAGACAAAGAAAAACTGATGTCAAACTTTTCGGTCACTTTCTCATTGTCCAAATCTTAGCTATTGCCTCCAAGATGTCTTTACATTACTAAATATATGTGATGGGTGAACAACCCTCATACTTGACTCAAGACATGCTAGGGTGATGTTGTACGCTGCAAGTATAGCCTGCCACAGGCTTACAATTTTCAAATCTGCCACTGCTGTGGAACCCTCTACATAGTTTACGATACCCGCATAACCTTGCTGATTCTATTGTTTTTTAAGGTTTGGTATAGCTACAGATAACCTGAATAAACAATGAGGCTAAGAGTTTTTTACTATCACATATTACGTTTTTGCATGGTTCATAGCTCAGATTAGGTAAGACTCATGTAAAAGTGTTCTATTACTACAAGGATCTTTGCTTAGACAAGAAAGTGGATATCTTTTTCACACCTTTCTCCACTGTCACTTAAATGTGCTGACTTCTCCCTGAGGTGGACAGCTTCTTGTATTGTAGGTTCCCAAAGGTGTAAATATAAAGTCAGACAAGTAAAATTATAAAAACTCTGTGTTGGGTGATAGGGCCCAGTGTGGTATTTCCACCTAGTGCACAAAATGTACAATGTATTGTTATTCGTACAAGATACCAGCGTCTGTTCTATATAATTGTCTTTCCAGCCCTGAGGAAGTCATGGGTTCACTCCCGGATGACAAAACACGTGTTGGCTGGAACAATCAAAAGGAGAAAATAAAATCACAAGAAACCAAATTTGTATAGCATTGTGGATATATATGTTGTAATTAGCAACAGGAATACTGATGTATGAGTGCTCGGGCATTGTCTAATAAGTAAAATTATAACTTCACCAACAACATACAACATTTAGTGAAAGGTCCCTTCAACATTGCTAATGTAGGCTGCCTCCCAGATAAACAAATCCCTTGGTAAGTGGATAGGTGGAAGCCATTTGAGTGGTTGTTGCAGGTTGTGGGCACTGGTGCCCATTTTCCCATAAGGGGCATACTTTTTCATCATCTTACTTTGGCCCAGAGATTTAGAGAGAAAAGGCATAAAGGGCACGAAGGAGGAAGAGACAGGCTGTGACAGAGACTGAAAGCCGGATTGAAAAAGAACCCGCAAGAGTGAGATAAAGAGGCAGGAAGTATAGGATGGTGGGGAAAAGAAGTATGAGATGGAATGAAGACAAGGCACCAGTCTGAATGGAACAAATTTAGGAATATGCAAAAATAATGTGATGGAGTTGCAGCCTCATCAAATACCATTCCCAGGACCATGACTTTTCATATCATTGGTATTCAAATTGTGCAAGCTACTCTGATGTGGATGTGCCTATGAGAACAGTAGTGCTGCAAACATTAAGTTTGTGGGATTTTGTGAGAAATGGATGGAGCTGTGGAACTTCACCTCATTCAACTTTGATTTTTGTAAAACGTTGTCAACTTTGTGAATTTTATGAAGCTGGCATTGTTCAGACATCATTAATATTTGCTATGCTGCAGAAAAATTATTTTGTCCCTACACCTTTCTGATGTTTGACTGTTTGGAATAGTTTATTCTCGTGCTGGCATATGTTCTCTCCCTCAGATGTGCCAGGGAAATCCAGGCTCTGGACTGCTGAACCTCAAACTTCTTTCTAGGATTCTTGTTTGGCCTCCAAATAGAGGCTATTTCTTCCAGTCTTTTAGCTTAATGTTCTTTTACAATGTACTAAAGAAACCTGTGTACAAGTGAAATTAACTCTGAGATTTTACATCCTAATCAACAAACCTTTCAGGATCTATAGTTTCTGAACTGTGGGTACACTGTGATAACCTTAATATGTATTTATGGTTCCACCTCACACACTCTTTTCTTAGAAAGATTTTCTTTCCAGAAGATACATGGAAGTACCTCACAGTGTTTACAGATCAACTGGTTCCTCATAGTGGACAAATGTTGGGGATGGGGTGAGGGGGGAGAAGGCAGTGTAATAAAAGAGTAGACTTTAGACCAACATATAAAACTTAAATATTTAAAATGAGTTGACAATTACAATTTTTTGCGTGGTGTACACGCAGATTCTTGACTTGACTAACCAGTGGTGCATTTCTGTGCTGCTCCTTTGAAAGTGATGAAACTGGCAAACCCCTGATTGCCATATTTAACTTTGTTTTTGAAAAAATCTGTTTATTATGTTTTACAAGTTATTAACATTTGTTATACATCATCTGTGTACAGTTTACAATCTCCAGTAGTAAAATATTCACATATTGTTGCTGTACATTAATAACATTCAATGAGGCATTTCACGCCCCTATAATCTCGCTTGGAGTCGCAACTGGGGCTGAACAGTCAGTTGGTATTAAATTCACCTTCCATCGTTTCATCATCAGCTTTTTGGCAGAAAACACTTGTAACTATTGCTGCAGCACCGTAAACAGTTTTGCAAATAAAGTACAACACAATAAGTAAACAGTATATTTGAACTGCCCTTGCCTTCGCTAAGCAGTATGGTCTGATAGTACCCGGCGATTGTGGGGTTCACTGTTCCTTCAATTGGGTCTATGGGGTGTTAACGTCTTAGTCAGTGGTGGATGTATGTTCTGTCTGAATTGGCATATTTATCTTAGCTATAGATCCCTAGATTATGGTACAAAATTGTACCCAGGGCATGGAAGTTTAGTGTCAAAAGTGGACTACAACACCCACTGTGCCATGCACTACAGTGACAGTGTAAACATGACGGCAGGCCTAACATCTGTAGCCTGACTGTGCAGTTTTGAAGTATAAATTTGGCCTGTCAAAATAACCACTTTTGACTGGTCTAACCCTTTGTTTTAAATATTAATAAGTAACCCCTAGGAAGGACATGTGAATGTTTAATGTTACACATGCCTTTATATTGAAAACACCCCAAAGGCTATTTTCAGTGTAGGAAGGCTGACTGTTCCATATTAAAACACTGGATAGCATTACTAATACTGTATCATGAGAATGGGACTAGCTAGAAAAATAATTAAACAACCAACTTAAATAGCTATTAAAAATCAAATTCAATGGTAAAGCTGGATTTCTACTAAATATTGAGGAAAAGTAACCTTAAATAATTACCTTTTCCCTGCCTAAAGTTACTGATGCTACTCTGCATTTTGCTCTCCCACTTCTGCCAGCTGTAATTTCTATTTAAATAACTCCATTATGAAGGGTGGACTTGCTCCCAGAATCCAAGCAAAGGCCTTGGGTATGGGAGGTGTTGTTGTACCCATGAAAAGTTGGCCTGTGGGTTGGGCCCAGGAAGTTCATAACTTCAAAGACACCTACCAGTCACCAGCAGATGAAGTTCAAACCCAAGCCTATACACTTCTTTTGTGTCCCAGCCAGGCAGGTTCTAATTCCAGTGGGCCTCTTTTTGACATTAAGTGAGAAAGCCTGCTTGACGGATCTGCTGGGTTCACATATAAAACGTGGGGCGCACTTCAAAAGAGGGAAACAGGATGCCTAAACATTTCATGTGTATCAAATGTCTAGTTGCTGAAAACCCTATGTTTTGTTTGACCAGACCTTTGCCTTTGGGCTTATTGTGGGTCCTGTGGCAGATTCAAAGTGTTAGATCAGGGAGGACTCTAGGATTACTATAATACACTCCCCACACACACACCACAGCGCTCGGAGCACTAGTGTGACCGCAGACTTTCAACACCTTGAAAATGCCCAAAGTGGGCAGGAATAGCCAGTAGGATTACCCCAAGGAACCTTTATCACATTGATTAGGGTGTCGCCGGAGGTCATTCCCATGTAACTCGAGTCAGGCATAATTGTGGCATCTCAAGGCACCTACTTCCGAACGTTCCTGGACTTGTGAAAAATCAGAAGAGGATGAACCTTCAGTCAGAGGCCTGAGAAGATTCCTAAAATACTGGGCCTGCTCTCTTTCTTGTACCCAGGACAAAGAAGTGGAATCCAAGGGTCATAAAGTTGACTTTGTGTTCTGGCTAACCCTGGGCATAGTGGGCGTAGCGGGGTTACGTGGAGGTCCACGGAGTTGCAAACAAACTCTGTGGATCTCCGTGGAGCTCTGCTACGCCGCCCGCCTCCACCCCCTATTAAGAAGTAAGTTAACAGTAATTAAAAATAAACTTAAAACCACTTACCTCTTTACTGCGGCGAGAAATGCGCATGCGTGGGCATGCGCAGTTTCTTAAGCATTACTGGTACGGCGAGGAAGAGGAGGGCAGCCCGGGGACGCCGCAGTAAAGAGGTAAGTGGTTTTAAGTTTATTTTTAATTACTGTTAACTTACTTCTTAATAGGGGGGTGGAGGCGGGGGCTGGCCAACTCCGCTCCGCTGCGGAGTGTGTGGAGATTTGCCTTCTCCGCGTTCTCCGAGGAACGCGGAGAAGGCAAATCTCCGCATATTCTGCGGGCGGAGTGGAGGTCTCCGCCCGGGGTTAGTTCTGGCTATAGAGATACAACAAGCTACAAACGTCCTTTCCAGCAACTGCTCGGGTGACCAGTGGCAAATGGACCTGAACTAGATCCTGTGACACCAAGTGAGTCTCTAAGGGCATACCCTGAGGTCCTTTGGGGCTTTAGAAGTTTATTCCTGTGTTGGATTGGGACTTGAAGGACCAAGAGCCTGATTACGAGTTTGGCGGTGTGGCAGTGGGCCGCCACGCCAGCGCCTCACTGCTGCACGTTCAAACCTGTAACAAGACCGCCTGCCAGATTACGAGTTTAATCCTGGCAGGCGGTCCTGTGGCGGCGATCCCACTGCAGTGTCTTTCAAAGGCAAATATCTGAGCCTTAGAAAGGCACCACAATGGGAGCGCAAAGGCACATTTCTGCATGGCATGGACAGTTAAGTCCATGCCGTACAGGAACTGTGGGTGCAAGCAGCCCCTGGCCCTGAGGCAACACGGGCCCTGTAGGGCCCCCTCAGTTTCTTCTCCGCCACACTTTTCAAAACTGTGGCGGTGAGGAAACCCGTAATATGCTTGGCAGTGCCGCAGCAGCACCGCCAGCATATTGCGGGCTTCAGACCACTGCAAGACCACCAGGGATCGTGGATCCTTGGCGGTAGCAGCGGGCCACCAGTTGAACTGTGTAGTCCTTTGCCTTGCTGTGATATTAAAGTGCTATATTAATAACTAAGATAAGTACTGGGCTAAACAGTACGTTATTGTGTCTGCTTTTTTAACTTGAGTTATTAGCAGTTGGCTCCTTCACTACCTCCCTGAGAAGCCTTTGACTACTTGTCAATGCTACCCTAAGAGTCAAGTGCAGAAAGATGTAATTTGTCCAGTTTGCAGAACCACGTGTTGAATGGATCCCAGGGCACGGGGGCACACAATCCCAACCACCTGCCCTGTGTGTCCCCCTCACCCCAGGAAGGGTCTGACAGCTAGCACAAATCAGTGTAACCCAACCCTATCATGTAGCATCCTAGCTGCACAAGGTTGGTATGCAACTCAATTCTGACCTGAAATACTCCTGACCATTATGCCGCTGTACTTTGAGCCATATCCCACTTGGAACAAATGGCACATCTTGACCCGTTGCACTGCACACAATGTCAGTGCACCCCAATCATAACACACAGCATCCCTGGCTATAACAATCTTAGGACTGACAAACATCTTTACCATTCAAACAATCAACTTCTAAGCACTCCTACTCGCCCACAAGGGTGTCCAGGTGCTAGGTTCTTGCTGGGATCAGTTGAAGAGCCAGGTCTTGAGTCCCTTTCTGAATTCCGAGAGAGAGGATGATGTTCGGAGGGGAAGGGGAAGGTTGTTCCAGGATTTGGCAGTGAAGTAGGAGAAGGAACGTCCTCCACTGTAACTCCGGTGGATGTGGGGAGTGTGTACAAGGGCGAGGGAGGTGGAGCGCAGGTGTCTGGAGGCTTGGTAGAAGTTCAGGCGGTGGTTGATGCATGCTGTCCTTGGTCGTGGAGGGCCTTGTAGGCATGTATCAGCATCTAGAATTAGCATCTCTTCTGGATGGTGAGCCAGTGGAGGTTCCAGAGGTGGGGAGGTCGAGGATGAGTCTGGCAGCTGAGTTCTGAATTGTGTGGAGTCTCTTCCGGAGTTGGGTTGTGATTCCTGCGTAGAGTGCATTGCCGCAGTCCAGCCGGCTGTTTACTACTGCTTGAGTGGTGGTTTTCCTGGTGCTGATGGGGAGCCATCTGAATATCTTTCGGGCAAGGCAGAGAGTGTGAAAGCAGGCTGAGGAAACTGCGTTGATCTGGCATTTCAGGGTGAGTTTGCTGACCAGGATGATGCCAAGGTTGCGGCCGTGGTCTGTTGGTGTGGGTGTGAGTCCGAGTCTTGTCCTTGTTGAGCTTCAGTCAGTTAGTTTTCTTCTAGTTGGCGACACTCATCATGCCGTTGTGGAAGTTGCTTTTCATGGTAGCGGGGTCTTCTGAGAGCGAGAGGATGAGCTGTGTGTCGTCTGCATAGGATATGATGTTGAGGCCATGGGTTCTGATGTGTTGGCTAGGGGTGTCATGACGGTGTTGAACAGGGTGGGACTGAGGGATGAACCTTGAGCGGTGCCGCACATGGTGCTCTTGGGTTCCAAAGGTAAGTGTGGTAGGCGGATTCTCTGCGTTTGTCCTGTGAGGAAGGATGTGATCCAGTTGAGGGCATCTCCCTGGATCCCAATGTGGTGGAGTCTCTTGATGAGTGTATAGTGGGATACGGTGTTGAATGCTGCTGAGAGGTCGAGGAGGATCAGGGCCGCTCTTTCCCCCCGTTCAATGAGGGTTCTGATATCATTGGTGGCAGTGATCAGGGTGGTCTCGGTGCTGTGGTTGGTGTGGAAATCGGATTGGGAGGTGTCCAGCAGGTTGTTTCTCTCCAGGTTTTCAGTGAGTTGGTGGTTGAGGGCCTTCTCGAGGACTTTGGCAGGGAAGGGGAGCAGAGAGATGTG
The DNA here is from genome assembly GCA_963921515.1 of Calotriton arnoldi. Classification (NCBI taxonomy): domain Eukaryota; kingdom Metazoa; phylum Chordata; class Amphibia; order Caudata; family Salamandridae; genus Calotriton; species Calotriton arnoldi. Next base: position 434,102 of record CAWUFW010001833.1, on the reverse strand, counting down.
GTGGTAGTTCTTGAGCTCGCTGGGTTCCGCTGAGAGTTCCTTGAGGAGGGGTTTGACCTCTGCTTGTTTCAATCCGTCTGGGAAGTTGGATGTGGTGATGTAAACATTGAGAATGGAGGTGAGTTCGCCGCTGATGTCCTTGCTCCCGAGGTTGAAGAGGTGGTGGGGGCAGGGGTCCGAGGGTGCTTCAGAGTGGATAGAGTTCATGGTGGCTGTGGTACTTTGAGTGGTGAGCTTTTCTCATGCGGTGAGCGGGTGTTTGTGGGTGGCATCAGTCGCTATGATGAGGTTGTAGAGGTCGGAGGGTTGTGTCAGCTCGACGATTCCTCGGGAACGGTTCGATGCCAAAAGGGGTCCACCTCTCGACAGCCCCAACCCTGAATGCTATAACAGCACAGGCGAATGGGATGGTCAAGCAGGGGAAGGAAAGGAAGGGGTCAGCAGGGAGGGAGATCTGAAAAGCAAAAGAACTCAAAGATCAGCAATAGTTAGGATATACGATTTCTCTTATCTATTCCAATGAGCTACCCCTACCTGTAAAATAAACAATAACATTCCTTTCATGTAGGCCATTCATGAAATCAACAGTTCAATATTATTGTTCTGTAATGACGGTGATTGCGCTAGGGAAAGGATAGAGGTATAAGGGAGTCATAAAGCCATGAGCCCAAACAGACACTCAGCCACCGCTAGCTTTGCCATGCGCCAAAGAGCCATACACACCAGTACACACACTTTGTCCCACGTCACAGGGGAAGAGCAGAAGGCCACCTCTTGAACCCCCTGTTAAGGTAAATCAAACACAAACGATCAAAATACTTCTTTTGACTTCCGGTTCAATAGTTCGGCATCATTTAACAGTCATGTGCACAAGCGAAATTCACCTCCTTAACTGTAATACCTAGATACCTAAATCCTTGGTAGTATCTGTGCAGGGAGGTGGTATGATACTTTCCCCAGTAACGGAGATGTGTGGGCTTTAGTTGAGGCAAGGATCCCACTAGTAACGGAGGCAAAGTTCCTATGTGAAGAGCTCACTAGGGCCCCCTTCCAAGGCGAATAACAATAAGAGTCTGTTGCGGTAACAAATCCGGGACTTCCCGGTCTAGGTGGTGCAAGTGCACCCTTACCCTACTTCAGCTGGAATGAGGATCTGCAGCGCGGCCGGCGCTGCGCAAACAAGGAATAACCAGCAGCTTGTTCCTCCATTGTGGCTGCCTTTAACCGGTCTTCCTCTTCCGGAAAGGACGCCACGTGATCGGGGCTAGGGCGGAGACGTACGCTAGGCATCCTGGGAATCGTAGTTTTCGGTGCCCTGCACCCAACGCCGATCACGTTGCAGCGCCGTTCTCCCGCTGATCCGGCTACCACCGCTGAGGCCCCTCCCTGGGTCCACCATCCGGACAGCCAGGACCAGGTGTTGCCGCCACGGGCGAACAGCGATGCGACCCCCTCGCCCTCAGGTACGTCTCTGTCTTGAGTCTGCCCGGGATCTGCCCGAGCCGTCCCGAGATCTGTCACAGGTTGGGCTTTAAGGTTACTGTAGATGGTGGATATCTTGTTGTGGAAGTAGTTCGCCAGGGTATTGCAGACATCCTGGGAAGGGGAGATCGTGTTCTCAGTGGCTGACGGGCTTGGGAACTCTCTAACGATGCTGAAGGGTTCCTTGCTGTGGTTTGAACTTGTTTCAATGCCGTCCGCCAGGGCGCCCCTTTTCGTGTCTTTTAGGAGTTGGTAGTATTTCTTGAGGCCTGACTTGAAGGTGGCTCAGTCTGTGGGATCTCTGCTAATGCGTCATCTTCTGTCTAGCCATTTGCTTTTCATAGTCCGGAGTTCTGGTGTATATCAACTGGCTTGTTTGGTGGATCTGATGGTCTTGGCTGGCTTGATGGGGGCAACTCTGTCGGCGTAGCTGATGATACAGGCTGAAAAATTATGGACAGCCTGTTCAAGGTTGGTTGAAGGGTGGGGCTGGGTGGTTGGAGGGAGTCCGTCCATTGGGTCTCTGTTACTTTGTTCCAGCTGCAGTGGGAGGAGCTCGTGGGCTGATGGTGGTGCTTGGTGAACCTGTGATGGTGAAGTGGATTATGGCGTGGTAGGTCCAAGTGAGTTTGGTGACATGACTGTATTTGACTATGTCGCTGGCAGTGAAGATCGGGTCAAGCATGTGTTCTCAGCTGTGAGTGGGGTTGGGGACCAGTTGGGTGAGGCCAATGTTGCTCATGCTTTCCAGGAGGTTGGCAAAGTTTGCATCTTTAGGGTTGTCAAGTTGGAAGTTGAGGTCACAGAAGAAAATGTAGTGATTGGAGTCAATATCTAGTGGGGCGATTAATTCGGGCATTGCATTGCAGAAGACGGTGAGGAGGGGTTGAGCCAGGTCTCTGTGATGAAGATAAAGTTGGGGGTGAGGGTGGTGATGGTGTTTCAGATTTTGGTGGCATGTTTGCAGAGTGATCAGGCATTGTGCAGGAGGCAGTGGAGTAGTTCTGGGGTCATCGTGATCAGTGAGGTAGGTGTGGCGAGGGTTTCTGTGAAGATTGGAGGTCCTGAGCCACAGGAGAAGCGGTAGCGGCGGCAGGTAAAAGGTCCTCCCGTTGATCAAGGAGATGTGATGCAGCATTTGTTACAGCGTCTTTGATCCAGGGCTTGGAGCTCCGCAAAGGAATATCTGTAGCTGGTCAGAGAGCCAGGGTCCCTACCGCTGGGTGCAGTCCAGGCACGGACGTGAGCAGATGGGCTTACCTTTGGCGCACCTTCGACGCGCAAGTGGTGCGGCCGCTGCACAGTCGCACTGTAACCTCCATTATATAGGTCTTGGGAGGTGGGAGGGTCGCTGGGAGGCAGTGAGTTGGGCCTGCGGGAGGGGGAGGGAGACAAATCAGCTGGAATCAAGCAGGCGACGGGGGAAACAAACAGAGCAGAGCAATAAACAAATCAGGCAATCTAGGCAGAGTTTTATAATAACCTGTATTATCCTATAAAACACATTGAAAGTACACCGATTTAAACACACTAGTTAAATTGTCTCTGTTAACTAGAGCCGCACGAGGCCTTTGGGATTAAAAATGGGGAGTCAGCAACCGTTAGAATGTAATGAAATGTAATTCTCTGTCTATCCATGTTTTCAGTCAGTGTGCCAAAGAAATTCTGGATTCCTGAATCTAACTTAAGTACCCTTCAGATCTTTCTATAGTGTGAACTTTGCTTTCTAGATTTAATTAGAAGCCCTTGCTTACTTTACACCAAAAATGAGTGCTAATAAGTAAACTGTCACACTTTAGAGCCTAGGGATATCTTGGATGAAATGCAATCCAACAGTAGCCATCTTGCCAGCGATTGTAGTTTCACGACTGTGTTTGTGTGGCTCTAGAAAGTTGATGTCTGGTTGCCCATCACAAGTTTGGCCAGAGAGCTAGACCCGTATGCTGGATCAGCAAGGCTGAAAGAAAAGAGTACCCCGAGTAGTGTGGTCTCCATGCTTTGTAATTGAACACGAGTCTTAACAGGTGCAATAGATCTCTAAAGGAAACAGTTTTAAAGACATCTAGAGGTCTAAGTTGGTAAACAGGCATTTCTATCACAATTTATCATGTGCTTAAGAATATAATTTCCTGGCAGAACATGCCCAATGTGAGTGTCAGTGGGGCCAAATACTCAATCTTGGAGCATTTATATTGTTGAAGTATTTGAAGGTAATAAAAGAGGAATATCTTGACTTCTGCTATAGCTTGTAATCCAGGAATCACATGCTCCTAAACTGTGTTCCTGCTTGTTCTAAATGCATATGATGGGTGTTGTACCACTATTCTTCACATTGCTGCCTTTCTCAAGGAAACAGTAACTCTATGCTTGACTAATGCTTGATAGACATTAACAAATCTTTTGTTTTAAGGCACACTTCTGCATTTTTTTATCTAAAGGCCACATATCAACAAACGACCAAATCCAGTTGGAGTTAGGAGCTAGGTAACTTGTTTAAATCACTCCAGGCTCTTTCATGGGTATGTATTTTTGATGTGCGAAGGTAAGTAGTACTTTGTCAGGCTGCTAATTGTGGTCTAGTGTTTTACAAGAGTGCTATAAAAAGGATTTGAGTATCAACACTGCTATGGAGAAATGTATCTTCTAATACACTTAAAACTTGTAGACTGTCTGTCACATTACAGGATGACATAGCCGCTCCTCATTGTTCAACTTCTGATATTTCAAAGACCCAAAAGAAATACGCATACAAGCGGCTAGAGAGAAATACTACTACTCAAAATGAGGAAGTCATGTATGAAATAAGTGGCTGTATTATGATGGCCAAATAAGAAACAGATATTCAGAGATCAGTAGAGTTATGAGAGTAATAAGTCAAAGTACTCACCCAAGTAAATGAAACACAATATTGATAGAAGTGTGTAACAACATGCCATTCAGTTCCCTATACCACAACCATTACTTTTAAGAGGGGCCTCACAAACTTTTTTATGCTTCAAAATGCAGTATGAGTTTTAGCTCCAATATCTAAAGAGGGTTCAACATGATCAAACTAAGGCCACATTTTGTGGAACCATTATTTTGGACCACATGTATCCTCCACACTGATAGCAAATGAGAAATTCAATAACAACAGAATGCTTTCCTAGATATTTGGAGCCAAGTTTAGGGCGGCAGATCTACGTCAAGGAACTCATATGCTAATGCCTTTGTATCACTTTTAATAAATCATCGTCTGCAGTAGTCTTAAGTGGCTCAACAAAGAGAATTACAATATGGTTACATGAATATTTAACAGACCCTATTACAAAAGTTATACTTTTTCCTCCTTAAAATGAGACAAATACACACATTTCGAAATGCCCTGTACAACACAGAAGATACAATATTGTTTTAAAGCAAAAATATTGGGTGGATTTAATGAGGTTTTGAAGTGTGCATTAAGTGTGTCTTTATAGGAGAACAGCAGCAGGGGCTTGGCTTAACATTTTTGTTAATGTGTCATGGTAAGAAGGGACACTTTATAAAACAATTCCAAAGATGAAAGAGAGAATAGTATTTGCTCAGTGATAAAGCAGAAATTAACAAGTTTAAAGTCACAACTTCTGAATTCTTTAGAGAACTCCAATGTTAAGAGCAAATCTAGGTAAAACTGGTTGCACCTTAAGAAAAATAAAACTACTAAATTGCTGAAAACTATTATTAACACCAAAGACAGATGATCTGTTCAAGAGTAATGTATTTGATTTAGCTCTTGCACAAGATGTGTTCCAAGATTTCCTAAAAATTTCTTAGACTTTCCCCTCAAGAAGAAATCTTCAGCTGATGTAGAAGATCTTAAAAACACTCAGTCTTCAACGGGGCTTCCTTTTTCCTCAAAGATCATCGAAAATTGTGTACTCTGAGAACTGAAATAATAAATTTTTGACAATTAACTTTTAGAAGAATTCCAATCAGGATTTGTCAAAAGATACGCAAAAATTATTTTCTGGTACCAGCCCTATTTAATCTCTACTTAACAATGTTTGGTGTCATCTATCAGATTTCATGGATATTACACAATACTTAGCTTTGTCCCAAGATCTCTTCTCCTCAGGATAATTCACACCTTGACCATTTCATAAAGATTGTTTACGACTGGTTGACAATCCAACACTTCAAATATTAATTTGTTAAAAATTGAGTTTCTCCTAATTTTTATGATGTATGTCAACATTGATCTGCACTTATGGATTGACTCCTTTAAGATGCTTAAATGTATTCCTGTGCTAATCAATAGCTCACAATTCCTAGGCTTCATGATTGACAAAAGATTGAAACCACTACCATATTACCTTTATCACTAAAAGTGTATGTTACCAACAGAGGTTATTGTGTATGATGAGACATTTCAGCCTTTAAGACCCTAGTACAATGCTTTTCCCAATCAATCCTTGATTGTAGCAGTTGTTCCTTTACAGCCTACCATCAGGAATCTGGCAAACTGCCAATAGATTGTAAGCCAGTTGCTACCTTACCCTAAACATAAAGTAAGATAGGATAAGATTGGGCTCAGGACCAGGCCTGCAGGCAGGTGCCCCTCTGTGCAGCTCCTTCAGTCGTGGGCAGCGTGAGCATGGGAACAGGGCCTGGCCTGAAGACAGGTCCTCCACAACCCCCCGGAGGAACTCAACCCCTGCTGCGGCAGACGGCTGACTATGTCATATGACAATATAAAGGGTGGCATTTTATGTAAGGAGACCTATAGGCTTTGCCAAAGGGCCAGGACACCAAAATATAAAAATGTGGGCCTATTGGCTTTTTCAAGGGATCAGCACATCAACATATATATCTATAAAAAAGACATATAGGCTTTATCAAACAGTCACCAATAGCTATCATCAAATGTTTATTTTATAAATTCACATACAGCAATATTTAATAATACCGACTGTCTCAAAATATTTTAAATAAAGCATTTTTTTTAAAATAACCATTAAACATGCCTTCAAGACTTTTTAAACATTGTTCAGGCCACAAAGGGCAGCCATTGAATCAACCACCGCAGGTGGAAAATATTTTGTTCCCACAAGGAAAACTCTTCTTCTAGGCCTCCACCAGTATTTTTGGTGCTTCGTTTCCCTTTCCACCCTGAATAGGGATTTACAGCTGCACTTGACAGAAGTCAGTCTTCGTTGATTTCCAGGTTGTAAATGAGCTGTCATCTGGCCCCATGTTGTGAGCCGGTTCTTCAGCCAGTTCTAGTGCATCCTAAAGGATAAGAATATATTGATGTGAGGGACTTACATACAGCATAAGTACGATCACCATCACATGGTACGGGGGAAGATGGTGAGAAGGGATAAGGGTGATGGTAATAAAAGAGCATGAAGAGTGTGGAAGTGGTTACGATTGGCATAATGGCATAAGGGTAGTGGAACAGCAGGTGGTTTTGTGAGGTGGAAGCTCAGTCCCCTTGAGGTTACACTGTACCAAGATGTTGATGGAGGAGATCGTTCTTCAGGTCCCTCAAGAAGTGACGGAGGAAGGGAACCTGCAGCATCAGGATGGAGTTCCAGCTCCTTGCAGCTAAAGAGGAGGAGACCTGTCACCTCCTTCCTGAGTGATGTCAAGAGTGGCTGTTGTGCTGTGGGTGTTGCAGTGCCCATCAGAGACAGTACTCTTGCTTGGCTTGGCTTAAAATGGAGCCTAAAGGGCACCAAAATATTCTGCCACCGAATACTCACAATCAGTTGCTGTTTGAGCTAAATATAAGGCAATCTTGCTCTTTAAATTGCATTAATATGTTTTTAAGGGGACACAACTACAACATGATAATTTTCCTTGGTGATTAAAAGGGTTGTTGTGATATGCTGGCTGTGCCAAAGAAAGGTTGAGTATGCAGAGGCCCATGCATTAAATCTAGGTTACGCTTTTGAAAATCATTCATCTTTCTGGCCTTTTTGTACAAAAGGAGAAAACAAGACAGCATCACAACATTTGGCAAGTATAATGGAGATTGAGTCATGGATACCTTTGGACTCAAAAATATGGTTTTCCCACCTTGGCTCTATTTTCTGGATGGGAGAAGGAAAACCAGTCCCAGTTTCTTGATTGGTGGGAGATGTAAGCGCCTATGGGGAACAACTTCTTTCCTGGGTGGCCATTTCCATTTGGTATTATGGTTCTGTGTGTGTGCCTGCACAATGTAGTTACATCAAAGGTGAATCAAGACTCTACTGAGGAGATTGAGGTGAAAATATACTTTCCTTCCTGTGAATTCCTATGGTACCACAGGCTCATCATAAAGTACTTTGTGTGGTCACAGATGATGCTGGCTATCAAAGCATCATCACTGATGCTCAGCACTTTGACATAAGCTCAATTGAAGTCTGTGAGGCAAACTTTTTGATATTTTCCTTTACGCAGTTGACCATCTCTGCAAAGCTTGCAATCTAAAGATTTTGTCTCTTCCAAGGAAGGAAGCTGACAGACAGACATCAGGGATATGGGTGCCTGTGCCGCTTTGGCTTTTTGATCAGGGAACTTGTTCTCATGGTGCCACTGCAGAGCTCGTTGACAGCGATACCCTCCTGCTCCGGTTAGGGTGCGATCCTGCTGAGATTTATTCTGCTGAACCCATTACCGGATAATTCAGACTTGCTTACTTCGTATGCCCCCTTTCGAAAGCCACGAGCAATATGGGAAGACTGCGTGCTTGGGGGTGGTATTTAGGGCAGGAGAGTGAACGAATTGAGAAGAGAAACCACTTCCTAATTAAGCCTCTTGGTTTGAGACGGACTTCCTACACTCTAGCTATATTGTAAATATTTGTTGATTGTAATTTTGTGTAATCCTCAAATCTCTCATTACCCAAAATGTGCACATTTTTCATCACTTCATATAATACAATAGGCATTTTCTCCATGAATGAGACATTTTCTCCGTAACCCTCTTTTCTGCTGGTATCTTGCATAGGTTTTTTATATGTATTTTACAAAACAAATGCATTTTGCACACCCTATTAGTATTTACTTTTCAGTGGCATTGATAAGATATTAATAAACAAAAAAATAAAATTATACACAGCTGTACTTGAAAGTCTCTTTGAAAGTCTTCTCAGCTTCAGACATTCCATGCCTCGAACATTACCTGCAAGTCTGCCACTCCTGGATGTCCAGCGCTTAACTGAAGCTCATCCTAACCAAGAAATCCACTTATATGCCAAAAACAAAAAACAAGACACAGTACAAACGTGGCTCAATGACATGAACCCAGGTGGCTTCAAATCTAGAAATGGGCATAACTTGCAAAACTTAATGTGGCGTAACTACATAAAATTACGCTGAATTAATTGAGGAACATAACTCTGTATTTAGCACTATTTTTTTAGTGCAAATTGAACTCTTGCATCCAAATGGATCAGAGAATGCATTTTGCAGAAAATAGCGCTAAATGCAAAAGAACAGGAACAGCAGCAGCCCCTTGTGCTCTGTTCCTGTGCTCTAGGGTAGACATTTTTGCCAGACGTTACGCAAACTTACATGAAAAGTCGGAATGCCATAATTGTTGGTAATTTCGTGTCACAAGAGTAATGGGAAATTACCCAAAATTACTCCGATATAATTAAAATTTCACCCAGGCCTATTTAAATCCCAACTTTCTCCGAATGCAATTTCACTTGGATCCACCGACTTCACAATCAAGGAATACATTGCCAAAAAACGGAAAGATGGCCTGGTACCAGCCCTCTCTTCTGAAGAAATTGCAATAATTTCACCCAGAAAGCCACTTCAGAACTGCTGTGTAAGGTCTCGTACTCTGGCTTCTGAAGAGTGGTAATGCCCAGTTCCGTGGCCTCCTAGACTCCACACTGGCACCCCTAAAGGGCATCCTACATACCTAAGCACTACTTATCAGGGGCCTTATGAATATGATCCCATAATCACCATCCTGATAGAACTCCATCGGCTCCCCTGCCGCCGGCCCCATTGTCAAAACCAACTGCATCGTTTACAAAGCCATCACAATCAGTACCCTTGTTTGCCTTGCAGAGAGGCTCACCATCTCTGGTGGTTCTCGGCACACCTGGAGCCTGGATACCAGACTGCAAACTAAAACATGTAAAAAAAAAAAAGTAAAAATAAGGTATCGCGCCCTTTCCATCTGTGCACTTAGGATCAACATCCCCATATATATCAGACCTCATCAGCACTTCTCCAATTTAGCAAAGAGTTGAAGACTCACCTCTTTAAAGAACACTACATCACTATGCAGTAACCATCCACAAACCAGCTACCTCGCCAAAATCACTGACTTTATTCTTTCTTTGATTCAGTGCAGCTCTTTGCTGCCTTTTGGCTATTTCCGGTCCATAAAAACCACACATATTCATACATACAATAAAACAAGCAATTCAAAGAGATACCTTACAAACAAACACAAATAAGGTACGTTTGTTTGTTGTATGTACTTAATCTCTGAATGTGACTAATCGGTATCATAAATTTTTTTTTAAATCATAGCTGTTTAGCGGTTCTGCAGTCCATGGCCCAAGTTAATTTCAATAAATATGTCCAACAATTAATCTTTCGAGAGAGCTGCCTGCTTATTGTTCTTCAGCCCCCTTTCACCTTGGCCAATTTCCAAATATAACCTATTGACAGGGCCAATGGAATTATGTGGCAAGGGAGAAACACAATATGCAGCAGTGTTGACTACATTTTGTGGCATTATGCAACACTTTCTGTGGCTATATTCTTTAGCAATGTTGTTATTTTAACACACAGTGATACACAATAGATCCCCAGGCTCTGCAAAATAAAATCACTAGTTCCTACTAAGACTGTTATCCACTGATAAATAATGAGTACATCTTACATAGGAGTAGGTCAACGGCATTTTATTAACTTCGACTCTTCTAATGCAACAGATATAAAGCCTACATGTGCAAGCTTCTTGTAATAAAAAGCGCCCCACTATTATTCTGCATATCCCACTAATGTTTAGAACTGAGCTTCAGTTTCGTGGCTACTCTTTTTCTACTCTTTGTGCCTCTAAAGGCAGCATTCAAGTTAATACAGGGCCTGATGTACGACCATTCCATTTTTGCGGGTCGCGAATTGCATTTTTTTACGACTCGCAAAGTGGAATGTATTAATGTGTCTCAGACACATTAGCGATTCCCAATTGGGTCGCAAATGACCTAGCTCATCAATATTCATGAGGCAGGTCGCAATTTGTGACCCATTCGGAATGGGCAATACACAGGGATGGTGGCCTGCTGGGGACAGCAGACCACAATCTGTGTTTGCTTTTTAAAATAAACCAACATTTTTTTTTCCAAATGCAGGACGTTTTTCGTAAAGGAAAACAAGATGCGTTTAAAAGAAACAAAAGAAAAGTTTTTGAGACCACTGCCTGCCCTCAAAAAATATTTTTGCTGCCAAACACAAAGGGGAAGGGGTTCCCTGGGGACCCCTTACCGTTTGCGACTGGCTTAACTGTGATCGTTTTGCGACCGCATGTGCAATCGCAAAACAATCATACATTCCCCTGCAACTCGCTATTATGAAAGGATGCCCTTGGCACGCCCCTTACTACTGGCGACTCACAAACCCGATTTTGCGAGTCAGTAATAGGTTACCGGCTCACACATTAGGGTTTGTACATGCTGCAACCCTTTATAGCAGTCACAAAAGGCCCGATTTTCCATTTGCAACTGCTAAAAATGGTCGTACATCTGGCCCAAAGAGTCCTGCTGAGCAGAACTGCACATAACATATGTATGCTGTAGCATATCACAAGATCCACTGTAACATTCAAGACATCAGTGCATGGAAAGCAAAGTAAAATGTTTGGGAATTCTGAAAGTCTTAAAATGCTGCTTTGAGAGCAGTGTCTCTGGTGTATTTTCATGTCACAGAAAGATCATTATTTCCACCCTGTTTGGATTTCATGTAGCTATTTAAGGATTTGGCTCATGCTGCAGACAATAGCCCTTCTTTAGTCCATCAACTGGGGACATTAATACTGTCTTGGCAAATGTTTCACACATTAGTGCCAGATTAATACTAGAATACAGCAGTCAAGAGCTGAAAGGTGACTGAATGACATTTGTGAAGTGTCTATCACTGGGTTGCACCATGTGTGCCATGTTTTAATAACTTTTAATCCTGTTGAACTGGAAACATTTTTTTGAAGTATGCAAATTATGCAGCAGATGGTTGAATATGTGGCATGTGTGTTAACTCAACAAGTATGCAGGAAATTCATAATCCCATAATTCCAGTGACCCAGCGAAAAAGATGTCAGGTAATCCAGTATCATGAAGGTGACTTTTATTAAATTCGGCTTTTTTATGACCACAACCCTAAGGATACTATAATTTGCAGTTTCACTTGTTGTTGGATGAGAATGTCCAGTACATGGTTGTGCTCCTCTGATGCAAGTACCAAACTGTACGGACGCGGTGCCATGGATTTTGTTTTGGGCCCCAGCCTCACGCTAATCTAGGGGCCTCAAAGGCTTAGATTGGGCTCTTGACATGAGTGAGGTCCTTGAACCCAGAGGGTGCACCAAGCATGCCTTCATCTGACTAATGATAGAGTACCAACACTGTCATCAGTTTAGCATGTAGAGCGGTGGTGGCAGCATACAGTGTTTTGTGAATCAGTAGTTGTGACCACTGGGGTGGAGGTCTACTGGCCCACACGTGCAAAGTTTCACTTTAATGTGTTAAGCTTGAAACTTGTGCTAACAGCAGAAGTACAGATGCATGTGAGCGGCCTGTGTGCAGTGGCGGCTGGCACAGATCGGGGCTGAGGGGGTGGGGCAGTAAAATAAAATTTTAAAACTTACCTTATTGCTGTGTCTTTTGTCGTCGTCCCTCCTCGTCCTCCCCTGCTCTGTCAGGAAGCACCCAGGTTCCCCATAGCGAATCACAACGCTGCAATGCAGCATTGTGATTGGTAAGCACTGAGGCTTCTCTGAGCCAATCACAATGCTGCAATGCAGTGTTGTGATTGGTCTGAGCGACGTTTTTCGGCACTCAGCCAGGGACTCGGGCTTGGGCATGTTCTCCACCCAGGCTGTAATGCAGCCTGGGTGGAGAACATGCATCGTGCACATGACTGTTTGGCTGGCCTGAGACGGCTGGCCAAACAATCATGTACACTGATAACAGTGCATACCACGCCCCATGGGTGCTTGTTATCCCCCCTGGCCCCGCCCCCAAGACATAAAATAAAACGATAATAAACCACAGTTTATTATCAATTTATTTTAATTTTATTTTTGGCTGCTGGAAGGGGGGGCGACGCTCCTCAGTCATAGTGGAAGAGCCACCGCTGTCTGTGTGGTGCATACTGTGTGTATATGAGTGAGCTGCCGGGGTAATGGAGGCCTGGTGTTTCCATTTGGGAAACCCTTGACCGGCTCCTATGCACAAGATGGAGGTGAGGTTGTTTTTCCAGACAATGGAAATGTTTTGCTGACATTCCTGCAGCTAGAGGGAGGGTAACTTTGGGGAAGAGGAAAGAGGTCTCCTTTAGAAATTAGATTAGGTCCTTTTGTTATGAGAGGCTGCTGGTTAGCTTTGCTGTAGGAGATGGCGGGGTGAAGGGTGCGGCTGCAGTTTCTATTTTTCAGGGTGAGAAAGATCTTTTAGGTGAGGCCGGCCTTTCGTCTTTCTCCTGGCTGCTGTCAATGTGGCTGTTGATCAGCTAGATGCAGAAAGCTCACGCTTATTTTTGTCTCTATTTTGGGTACTCCATACTGGAGGCTAGCCTGAGGAACAATAATACGACGTGCAAAGGCTGAGTTTGAAAAACCATCGGAGAGGACAGATAAATAGAGAACCAATCCAAAAAAGCTCTTAAAATTCAGACAAAGAATCCACATCCTCTTTCTGTATAACCCGTATAAAAGTGCGAGCAGCTGATCCACTTATCCTTCCAGTTCAAAGTTCTCTTTAACCAGGGAAGGGGATGCTCCATGGTGTACTCAAAGGGCTACTGCACAAGCAGAGCTGGTGTGTGTCTGACAGCCAGATTCCCAGCGGTGAGGGGACAGCACCTGGAGTCTGGCCTTGCTGGATAAAGCAGAGGTGCAACTGACCTGAAACCCCAGAGAAGCTTGACCGCTCTGCTACGTGGGTTTACCTGCAAGAGGAAGAACGAGAAGAGTAATCTGAATGCCCGGAGGGTTGTGAGCAGCAGTTTTTTCTGTGAAAGCGGTTCTAAGAGGCAAATGCAGTCAACGGTCCTGGCTGTTGCCATCAAGAGGTTTGTCCCAAGGTAGAGCATGCCACCCGTTTAGAAGTTTGTACCTGAGAAGGAGCGCTCAGTTGAGAAGTTTGTGTCCAAGGCGGTGTTCGCCTCCAAGAAGCTTGTGCCTGAGGCAGAGTGTGCTCCTACCCAGAAGTTGAGCCTATGCAGAGTACGCCACCACCATCTCAACCTGTACACAAGGTGTCCATGACACTGCAGTCATGATCTTTCTCTGGGTACCTGCATGCTGCAGTGACTTTTGACCTTGGTGACCCACCTACTATACCTCAACAATGACCCAAAAGAGGATGCAACATAGCCAGAGTTACTGCATACCTTTTATTACATTGGACAGTGGCTCCACTATCACCATTCTGCCACCAATCCCACATTATAGGTCGAGCCTCCAGTTAGCGCATCTCCCACCACGGGTAGAAGTGAAGGGAAATGTTTGCTGTGGGTACCTGTGGGATGCAAGAAAATGGACTCTGATGCCTGTACTTTGCTGAACCTGTACAATAGCAGAGATGTGCTTGAGAACAGTGGGTTTGAACTGAACTCTGTTGTTATTTACACCTACCTATGGCTTGATACATGCCCAAGGAACACACAGACCTTGGGGAGAGACCTACAAAGACCTACGTAAAGAGGGGAGTGGCACCCGAGAGAGGAGCAAGGTTGGGCAGACCATGGCGCCATTGCCCAGTTGCCTGTGCAAGAATTGTTATTGTTTTGTGTGAAGTGAAGTGTTACGTTTTAAGTGTGTAGATTAAAGTGCTTTTCCTTTACTGGGTTAGACATTCAGTTATTGTGCTACTGGTTGGCTGTTGGCTTCTTGGTTTGCGAAACTCCACACTATCTCCCTGAGAGGCCTGTGACTACTCATCATCGCTAATTCGGAGAGTCAAGTGTTGAAGGGGTTGTACTTGGCCCAGTTTGCATAGTCATAGAAGTACGGACCCCGGGACATCAGAGGCAAAACCTCCAAGGCTGTGGTCCATCAGCCCCTGCTTGCCCCATGACTTCCTGAATGGGTCTGACTCTTGTCCTACTGTGATAATGGGACTGTAAGTCCCAGCATGCTTAGTGTGGGTTTTCAATAACATCACTCAATAAAAGTCATCTCCTTGACTTGGCACGGACATAAGTTAGGGGTACTCAGTCTAAGAGCTGCTAAAACCTACTTCCCCTGTCCTGCCTGCCACTGACTACCCATGCTTCCACTGGGTGCGAGGATCATGAAGGTAGTAAAGGAAAGTGTTTCTAAAAAAGGTTACTTTCCTGTACTCATGTTTCTAATTGCAAGCAAAACCTTGATTACAGCAACCTGCTGCTCAGCTGTCAATACTTCTGTGTACCGGGGTCAATGAAATGTTGTGTATAATTGAGGCCAGTATAATGGTTCAAAGGGTTTTGAGGTCTGTGCTCCAGTAACTCATTCAACCCAGGTTGTAACTTTGTTCAAAGTAGTCCCCCTGCATCCTTCCAAATGTTCTTAGGTATATCTACTGCACGGCCCAATAGTCTCTCCAACTCTCTATAAATAGAATAACGTCTGTCTCCGACCAGTAATATCTTGCAATCACCTTTCCACTCTCAGTAGGTCCCATCCCTCTCTGATTCTCCATCTACTCCCCAGTTTACCTCCTCTCTGTTCTTGTTCCCCACTCCTTTAAGCAGATCTCCACAATGATGCTTGTATTGTTTACTATAATACATATTTAACCTGCACCATTTACCTCCTCTCTATCCATGCTCTAACCTCCTTTAAACAGATTGCCACAAAGGTACTTGTATTGTTTACTATTGCCAATGTTTATCTTGCTACCATAAGAAACTGGGTTTTGTTTTCGTCAGGTATATGTGTGTTCGACTAGAAGCTGGACATCTGCCATTTGCTGCACAATAGAAGTTAGTAAAAAGTGTGCGCATACAACTAGGACGTTGCTCGAAGGCAAATAATGGAATGGGGCCGCATTTTGCAAGCAGCTAGTTTATTTTGGGTAAATGTCCTTGAAACACTTTTACCTAGGCACTGAATGATACATGATGCTGCAAGATGAAGAAATATCTTAGAAGACACCATCACACTTGCTCATCTTACTCAGTTTCTAGATCTGTTTGCCAATCAAAAAGAGATCGCGCTATGGGCCTTATTACACTAATCCCCTTTAAAGGTGCAGGCGGGTTGCCGCCTGCACAGTGAAACACGGAGTGGCTACTTCAAAGCCAAGTTCAAGTTTCAAGTTCGCAGCTGCCCTGGGGGCAGCCCATTCTATGTAATAGGGCACACTTTCTCTGTTTGCGGCTGGCGCAGCTGTTTTAAGGTGTGCCAGGGCGCAAACAGGGAAAGTGCACCCTAGACATAATAGGGCCCTATGAGTCTAGTAAAGAGGAGAGGCTAAGATGATTGTTATTGAAACCTTATCCTCTCTTAAAAAGAAACCCTATTGCTCATCCTCCCACAGAAAATCAACATCATGCTCCTTGTTTTCTGGGGAGGAAGAGTTGTAGGGTGCTCCTGCAAACCAAATATGCGAATTCTCTGGAAAAGGTCTTCTGCCACAGGTACCTGCTCTTGTGTACTAGAATAGGGAGTTCTCTCCTCTCAATGCTCCAGGGACATTTTCAGAAACTTTGCTAAGTTCATTTCAGAGATCTCCTCGTATGAGCATGACTGTCCATATTCATTTTCTAGGTATTGAACACAGAGAACAGAAAGACCTTGATAAAATCAATATACCGTGTTTATGTCAAGATTATATCCCCATGAGGAGTGGGAGGAGGAATTAGCATAAGCTGTTCCAGTGGATTCTGTGGTGGTCAGTCCAGCAGGGAGAATATATATAGCAGAAAACTCCATTTTGAAATAGCCAACAGTAAAACAAAATATATATATTTCTTCCTTAAGAAAGTATATGATGGTTCACATCTAGCCATGAGCATTGGCGTTTGTTGAGCCCATACAGCACTGTCACTAGTGTCTGACTTTAAAGAACGTTTCCGTACTATTTAAAGTGGAGCTGACTTTTCAGCTCTGCTATAAGGGATGGTGCAACAGACTGAGTTCCTTCCGGATCTATATCAATTTCGCAAGAGCTTTGGCTTTAGCCGGTGGATCATCTATTGCAATACGAAACAATATTTTGCACACAGACTAGCATACTGACTCAGCACTCTCTGGATGACTTTTTATAGCACTCACCTTTATGAGGCAGAGTTAGCAGTAAAATGCCTAAAATCTTCAAGAAATAGAGACACTCTTCTTTTCAACAGCAACAACCGTCTTGATGATCCAGCTGGAAGAAATCATTTCTTCAGCCACTTTGACAACAACAATCACCTTTACAGTCAACAAAATACAGAGAGAGAAGCATTGCCAAAAACAACTATATCTTGCAAAACAGCCAAGATTCTGACTATACTCAAGGGGCTAGGAATTGACAGTCGTATGTCAAATTCAATATTTTGTAAAGGTCTGGGAAGACTCCACCTGAAACACCTGGGTCCTCAAGTGGTGAAGAAGGGGTTGGCAACCAAATTCCTAACTCTGTCTCCAGACTCTGGAATCAGCTAACCAAGAGGTTAGTATTCTCTGAGGCTCTTCAAGCCCTTCTACATAAGAAAGCATCAATTCTAGCTCCAGAGATAGAGAAAGGCCTTGTACTGTACTCACTCCTATTTCTAGTCCAAACAATATCAGTAAGGTTCAGGATGGAGATAGACTTGAAATCTCTGAACCAATGGACGCTGTCAAAGACCTTCAAAATGGAAACACTCCAATGGAAAAAACCTTTGATATATCCAGGGCACTTTATGATCCCAATAGCAATAGACCATCAACGCTTCCTCTGGTTTTGTGTTCAAGCCAATCTCTTCCAGTTTCGCCTTTGGCTAAAATCAGTGTCTCGAGTATTCATGGAAGATGGTAGCTGCGATCATTGCACTGCCTCATCTTTAGGGCTGGACAGTTTACTGTTATTTGGAAAGCTTTCTCCTTTATGCCCCATGAGTTTAGCAGACCTTACAGGGTTTGTGGATGGTCAGAGATTGCTTCTCTCATCATGGGTTCCTGCTCAGTCTCTCAAAATACCAGATGACAGCCTTACAAGACTGGATCTTCATGGGTGTACGTTCCAGGACAGACTTTCTGGTGGGTTTTCTTCCGCAGGACAGAGCCTTAAGACTGTGTCTTTTGTTGGTTTGTCTTCTGAAAATGCAAGCACCCCCAGGGAGACTGTGGCTGAGGGTGCATTAACATATGGCATCTTCCATCTTCACTGGACACTGTGTGTGACTGCATCTTTATCCACTAGTATCCCCTTAGTATTAGGGGTGGGTGATACATTCCGCTCCATCTGTGGAGTTTGCAGAGTTTTGGCCACTCCGTATTACGCTTGTCAAGCGGAGTTCTGGCCAAACTCTGCCAATCGCTGCATGGCAGAGTTTATTCTCATGCGTGTCTCTGCAATGGTAAGTTGGCGAGTGCGATCGAGAATTGTCATCCCCTAGCACTATTTTCTGGTGTTAGGAGTGCACCCGGCTAGATTTTCTCAATGTGGGCGGTTGCGGGCGATCGCAGTGTTCATGGTCGGAAAGCTGCTACTCAGCTAGAAAATCTATTCGAGCAGAAGCAAAGAAGCAGTGCTCTCTTGCGTTCTGTGTCGTGCGGTTCGCACTGATTTTGCAGTGCAGAACAAGATCCTGGTGCTCAAAATCAGTACAAGAGGCGCAACATGCCGATTTCCGCCTGTTCATGGAACTCCGCGGAATCTGAAGGAGTTTTCATGTAACTCTGCAAAATTCCGCAGAGTGAACCTCTGAGAGTTCCGCCCAACCCTAACTATATGCCGACTGGAGGCCACTATCTCCAAAGTTCAGTGCATCTGTCCTGGCCACAAAAGAGGTGTAAAATGCATTTCAAAGATGGATGAATCCTGTGTTCCTGTCAAAGGGTTTTCCTTTCCACACAGAGCCTCCAAGGTGGCAATGATGGATGCCAGTACTATTGGATGGGGTGTCACCTTGGAAGTCCTAACAACGCAAGTCCTGTGATCTGTACTGGTTGAACCAAAGATCCTCTAACTCCAGAGAATTGATAGAAGTGCTTTCTCTTCCTCAGAATCAAAACCACCATATTCTAGTCAGTCCAGACAACATGGTGCCTGGGGCTTACATCAGCTCTCATGGGAACTACATATTCTCCATCCGTAAGTTAACTGCTTATCTGGCAACTAGGCAGCTTAGTTGGGGGTATGGACAAAAAAAAAAGGTCTAAGTTTTCATAAAATCTCAGAATCTCTTTTAACTCTAAGTTTTCAGGAGATATGCAAATTATTTAAGAATTTGTTCATGTATTGATTCACATCTCCAATTAAAACTCAACTTTTCTGAATTTTCTCTGGATATGGGAGTGGACTCCTTGTCAGTGAGCTGGTTGTGGGAACTCATATGTCAATGCATACATCTCACTGATTCCAAAGGTAAAAGCCCACCTCTGGGGATCAACAGAAAGATGATTTAGAATGGTCTCTTTTTAGCAAAGGAGGGAACGGTTGCCTCGCCTCCAAAAATATCAATGCCTCAATGTGGAAAAATCCTGCTAAATCAATCCACTTTATGTCAACTATAAACCTTAAACAAGTATACAAAAATCTGTAGTTCCCTAACTTTAAGTGTTATTCACGCCATTATAGTTCCTTTGAAAGTTGATCAATCAGTTTATCCTTGGAATTGTGAATTTATTTATCTCTTGTAATTCTTATGGAGGGTTTTTATAACAATTTGGTAAATTCCACTTTGAGATCCCTATCGGCAGCTTTAAGACCTTTTCATGAACCCTGGACTAATTTAGAGGGAGGTGAAATTTTTGTGGCTTGGAAACTAAAATGTTTTTCTCTAGCCCGTCCTATGTGAAGTCTGCTTTCTCCTACATGAGATGTCATGTTGGTCTTTAAGTACTGCAAGTAAATCCATTTGAACAATTATCTATGGTGTGCTTAAAATCTTCAGTAATCAACATCGATTTGGTGGTCGCCTTTACCTCAGCTCGCACAAAAAGGTAATTGGGAGCTCCTCTTCGTCATGCTCCTTTTTTTAAATATTCTAGAGGATAGTGTAATTTTATGCACAGACCCAACTTTTGTATCAAAATATTGCTTCAGTCTCAAAACCAAGTCAAGAAATGTTACTGTGTATCTTTTTTCCATCCCCTGCCTCTTTGGAAAAAAGTTGTGGTATTTGTTGGATCTTAAAAATGCTGTTTTGGTTGATTTGGAAAGCAGTGGCGTAGCTAAGGTGGGGTGGGGAGCAGTCCATCCCGGGCAGCACTTTTTTTGGGGCGGCGAGTGCAAGTTACATTTTCTTTTTTTAAATTGTATTTTCCCTTGTCGTCTGTTGACACCCCAACACTGCCCGTACCTACACCGGCCGTCACTGGGCAGCAAACTCAGGGACCGCCGCGGGCAGCAAAAGCTCTAGCTACGCCATTGTTGGAAAGATCAAGAGGTCAGATCATTTGTTTGTAAATTTCAGTGCAGCAAGTCAGGGTGGAAAAGGTTCATACTTTACAATACCATAGGCTTGGCCTACTCTTTTGCAAAGCGCCCTTTTGTATTTGGAATCCAAGGAAGACTAAGAGTGGTCTGGATGCATCACTGGTACCCATTGCAGAGTGATGTGGTGCTGCCACATGGACTTCTGTGAATATTTTTGTTCGTCATTACAAATGGTTGGGATGCTGAAGGAAAGAACTTTGGTGTGGATTTCTTCCTTCTGCAATAAAATGTATTTATTTCTTCTTTAATTATAATAAATGACTCATTACTTGCAGCAAGTGATTTCATTTAGTAATTTTGTTCTTTCGGGGTTGAAGGCCATATTTAGATTTGGTATTCCTCATAAGTACTGGCTTGGGGGATGACCGTGGACGTGGAGGTAATGGCCTGGTTACTTACCAGTTATTTTCGATACTCTGCCCTCGTCCCAGAAATTATGACCTGCTTTCCCGCCCAACCAAGAAGCGATGGGGAGGGACAGCACTCAGAGTGATTTCCTGAAGCTTTTCCGATTTTAAAGAGGACTTTTTGGCAGTGGAAATTCTTTTCGTTCCCAATAAAATTTATTTTTAGCATGTAACTTATTTTGGCATGTTATCAAATGTTTAATTTAGCTGATTGTGTATTGTATATTGTATGGCCTGTCTTCGAGAGGCTGACACAATAAAGTATTTTGATTGTATTTTAAAGAGGTGGAATAAACCAAATAACTAATGCCTGGGGCGAAAACAAGTAGGACTGAGAGTAACTTTCCGAAATGTTTGTCCAGCCCCTATCTCAAAGCAACATTAAATAAAACGGAAAATAAAGAGTGCTGGGATCTCGATTTCTGCTCGCCAACTCCCTTATAGCACATTTCTTTTGCTGCTGGACACAGCGTCAGCTTTAAAGGAACCACAAAGAATGTTTCATTTTCCAGAGCTCCCCCTCCGTCATCACCTAACCTCACAGGCCCCTGTTCCTGGTCTCGAATGGTACATTCCTTTGCAGTGATCTCGCCACCTTCCCCTGGTACGGCAGGCAGCACATCCTCCACACCCCTCGGCCGCTCGCCTCGAATAAACTGCAGCGCAGTCTCCGAGTATGACTGCCTCTTCAGCTCCCCTTAGGGGCGTGGCTTCCAAGAGTGCAGCACGTGCAGGGGCACCGCGGCCCTGGAATACGAGGAAACAACTTCACCACATTTAAGGGCGGTTTTACTTTAACGGCAGGGGATGGGGGACGGACCCCGATTGACTCCCTTACATTAGGGCCTAGATACGCTTACTAAGCCACTGTCTCCCCTTTTATCATCTGTTTCTCGCACTCTCACATTCACTTTATTGCTTTCTCACCCTGACTCACTTTTCTCGCTCTCGGTTGCACCGTTTCTATTTTGTATACTTCCTCGCCGCTCGCTTTCTCCCCGTATGTCTATGTGACCTGCGTCGCAGTCATTCAACCTTGCAAGTCGCTGGAGACAGGGGCGTGACGCAGGCCTCTGCAGCACCTGTGGCTGAGGGGAGCCCCCAAGCCTTCAGGGGCTCCCCAACACTTCATGGCCAATGAAGATCTAAGAGACATTGGAGACTCGGGAGACCCTCTTCCAGGCCTTTAAGTGGGGAGCAAAACTTAGCGAGGGGGGGGGGGGGCTCTAAAAGAGGCGTGGCTAGCTAACTAAGGGCGTGGCTGAAACATGCTAACTGCATTTTTGTGATCCCTGCAGTGTGCCACCCCGACCGGTAATTTGGTGCAAGATGATGTAAAACACGTGAAATGTAAACAGGAGCTATATCACTTGCATAGAGTACCTTAACATTGTTTATATTAATTGTTGAAAACTCCATCAGGGTTATTTGCCAGTATGGTTAGGGACATGAATAGAGGGCCCTATAGGGACCCGTTTCAGTTTTCGTCTTTAATTAGTGACAGGCCTGAGACCTGGAGGGACACGGCCTACTTAAAGCCAGCTTCACATTCTGCAGGGAGGTCCCATCGTTTCGCGTAACAGCACTGGTTATAGCAACTGGGTGAACTTAAGTTGAGTGCCCTCTAGCAGTCTTTGTAAAGGGCAGCATTGTAGTTCTAAAAACACTAGTGGTGGGCGAGCCCCCAAATTAACATGGAGAGCCGAGCAAATGCACAGCACTTTCCCAAAGCAACCTTCTGAGGTCCAACAAATGAGCACCATGGAAGAATTTAGCTTTTCCTGCAACTTTAAGACAGTTGAGGTTAGGCTAGGACTTTTAATTAAAAAAAAAAAAAAAAATGACTTTTGCACCTGGACATGCACAGGCATTCTGTAATCTTTTCCAGAACTCTGCTGTCACAGTTCACTTCAATCTTCCCCAAAAGTACCCTGTTCCAGGCAACGTCGTGGCTTCCAGCCAAAGGCACTGTTGCTTCAAAGTCAGTCTACTCCACCGCAGAATGAGTTCTGCACGGACAGGAAGCTGCTCTGCAGGAAAAGGAAACTCCTGCGTCTTTTCATGAAAGTGCTCATTGTGCTTGTTTCTGAAGGGGGGGGGTGATCTGAAACCAGGGTGCTAGAGGGGCTTGTTTTCTGAAGAGGGGTGGTGATTTGGAACGCAGGTGTTAGAAGGGCTTGTTTTCTGAAGGGTGGGTGATCTGGAACACGGGTGCTAGAGGGGCTTGTTTTCTGAAGGGGGTGATCTGGAACGTGGGTGTTAGAGGGGCTTGTTTTCTGAAGGGGGGTGATCTGAAGCGCGGGTACTAGATGTGCTTGTTATCTGAAGAGGGGGGTGATCTGGAATGCGGGTGCTAACGCTGCTTGTTTTGTGAAGGGGGATCTGGAACACGGGTGCTAGAGGGGCTTGTTATCTGAAGGGGGTGATCTGCAACATGGGTGCTAGAGGTGCTAGTTTTCTGAAGAGGGGGTGATCTGGAATGTGGGTGCTAGAGGGGCTTATTTTCTGAAGGGAGGTGATCTGGAATGCGGGTGCTAGTGGGGCTTGTTTTCTGAAGGGGGTGATCTGGAACGTGGGTTCTAGAGGGGCTTGTTTTCTGAAGGGGGGGTGACCTGGAACGCAGGTGCTAGAGGGGCTTGTTTTCTGAAGAAGGGCATGATCTGGAACAAGGGTGCTAGAGGTGCTTGTTATCTGAAGGGGGTGATCTGGAACACAGGTGCTAGAGGTGCTTGTTTTCTGAAGATGGGGGCTGATCTGGAATGCGGGTGCTAAAGGGGCTTGTTTTCTGAAGGGGGTGATCTGGAATCCGGGTGCTAGAGGGGCTTGTTTTCTGAAGGGGGGTGATCTGGAACGCAGGTGCTAGAAGGGCTTGTTTTCTGAAGGGGGGGGTGATCTGAAACATGGGTGCTAGAGTAAGCAAGGGTTGTGAAGGTACACACGTAGATCTCGTGTTGCCCCCTGTCACGTATGAGTAACTCATGGAGTGGTTCTATCAATGCGCAATGGATAGCGGAAGTGACATCATACAACATCTGACTACTATCAGTTTATAATATGTTAAAATCATGAGACCAGTCATTTTCTTAAAATGTGGACTATGTTGCTAGAACTTTTAAGATTTTCTAAATCATGCATAAGTAAGGTATCCAATCTTCATTTTAGTTTGACATTCTTCTAATTGTATCTGGAAATGCTAGAACTGATTTTCCAAATGAAGGGCTCACAGTCATGGAATGCAAAGAATGCAGAAGGACTAGGACACAGATTTACAAAGCATTTTTGTGGTTGCAAACCGTGGACGCAAAAGTTGCTCCCACAACCAACACTTTCACGACGCCATTGCTTTTTCACACCTACCACTCTCACAACACCTAAACTCCCTGGCACGCATCTTCTCAAGAGATGAAAGAACTTGTAAAGTCTGCCAGCTCTGATGAAAGAACACCTTCAAAAAGACAACTAAATTAGTAGTTCTAGTGCCTATGAACTCCAAGCCCACGTTCCGTAACAGAGCGTTGCTTCTGGCACGATCATTCATGGTACGGGGGGTAGAATGATGTCAGTTGTAAACATGATGCTTGGAGTGTATATGTTTGATAGTTTTTTCATCTTTAGATTAGCCCAGCTATATCTGAATGTTTGCTCAATACTCCTATGCCTTATACGAGCTGGCCGTGTATTTTAGAAATGCACAACCTCCTGAGATGTATCTTTAAAATTGATCATTTATCCCAAATTTTTGTCCTGCATGATGACCCTTTGGCATGAATTTCACAATCACTGCCAAGAATTTGCCTTCTTGCCATGTTATCACCCTAACTCCCCCACCACCCGCACTAGGGGGTGAAAACAAAGGCCCCACATTCGATTAATGCGTGCTGGAAGTAGGATGTACATTGATTCAAATTGTGGAATGTTGTTTTCCTTTCAATTTGAAAAAAACCCTGAATTTTTATGGAGTATTCCGAGGTCAAAATGCAATACCTCGTTTCGAGAACATAACTTGTAATCCCAAATTTTGATGCATAGATACGGCTGGAGTAGGTGATTCTGGCACCCGCATCACAGCACCAAAATAAGGATAACTCATAATGATGGAATAAGTGTGGTAAAAACCTTGAGTCCAACATAATAAAATGTTACATTATGCAGTGCCCATTTATTTATAGAGCAAACAGTCTTAGAGCGTCTTGGTGCTAAGTAAAACCCAACAGTTAAAACACACACACTCACAAAAGAGAACGCACCAAGCGGATCAACACAAGTGGCAGGCAGCTTACAAGAATCATTGGTCAAACAGCCAGGTTTCCAGAAGTCTTTCTCAAATCCCTGATAGTGGGCTCATGTCATGGGACAAGAATCACACATTTTGTCAGAACCTTTTCGTGAGCCACAGAGCAAGGAGGGAGCTACTCAGTCTGAACCATGGTGGTTGGGGCCTTTTACCACTGATGTCCCGAGGCCTGACTTGCTATGGCACTGTGAACTGGCGCAAAGGACACCGTAACGCACTCAACACTCAGGGTAGCGGAGTAAGCAGCCAGAGGCAGAGACCCAGTACTCAAACAGTTATGCAGAAGAGACAATGCTGTGGCTTTCTTTATAGAGCAGGATAGGTACTTTTATTACACACAAAGTGAGGTTAATCGAGTACAGGGTTCTAATGAGGGTGCTAGGCAAGATTATGGCAAGGGTGTGTGCTCACTATGGCATGTGTTAGCAGGCTTCTTGGTGCTGTAACCCCCTAGGCCAGTTTCATCATGCCCCACTATTAAAACGTTTTCTCTGGCTAGAAAATTGGTAAGGGTCAAAATACCCGTTCATTTTAGCAGCAGAGGCAAAGTCAATGTTTGAGTTCACTGGGTTGGTTTACCTGGAATATCTGGTGCTTGGGAATTTGTAGCGCAAGGTCCACAGAGAACAGCAGTTTGAAGGGTCCTGCTGGTGATTTACAGCAGCAACACAAGAAAGTGCCCCGGTTCTTTTTCCCAGTGTCTTTGAGGAATGTGGCACCTCAAGAAAAGCAACAACTGAAGCGCAGGTGGTTCCACCATTCAAACAACAAGAACCATTGGCATCTATAGGTCCTCCAACCACTGTGTCAGCTCCCGGCAAAGTCAGCACAAGTCAGTCTGCTCCTGCCGGTGAGTTGCAACATTGTGCTGATTTGCACTCTCCCAGGCTGTCTGCTGTACAGGTGTACAAGACTTTGTCAGGAAATAATTGCCCCTAGATCTATTAAAAGCACTGCCGCATGGCAGCACCTGGTGGGACCTTGACCTCTGGAAGGAGGCGGGGGCGACAAAAGTGGGGATCTGTTCAGAGATACAGAGTTGCTTCCATTTGAGGAATTTCACGGAGAATTTGATCTACCAGAGGGACACTTCCTGCTGCCCAGATCAGTTGACTGGGGGCGAGTGTTTGATTGGCTCAAACGTTCCGTCCATCATCCCCTTTTGTATCGCCCAGAGCACCCACAGCAGCAATGTGCACGCATTGGAACATGGGCACTTCTGAACCTCCTACACCCCAGAGTTGCCAATATATAGCACTTTCAGCGGGCACTATCAAGACAGTCTCCTGCTTATACAGGGCATTTCGAACAGACCAGCAGCAGCCAATGGAGGCATTACGAGCCCGGTGGGAGGCCGATTTGGGCATCCCTATTACTGCTAAGGACTGGGATGGTGTTCTGTGAAAGAACACCCGCGGTCTCTAGTGAATGCGTGCTTCAAACCCATTAGTGCTTACGTTCTCCACGGGTCATACTTGACTCCCAGAGCGCGTGCTGCCGATACTTCTAAGTGGCTGCCGCAGCATGCCCTCGATGCGGAGAAGGAGGGGTAGCACATGCAGGCACATGTTTTAGGGGATCGTCCCATACTAACCATATTCTGGGGACGAGGTCTTTGTTGCTACGGCCGAGGAGTGCCGTTGACAGGAAGGTTCCCCACACCTTGAGAGACTGTTTACTGGGTTGGTTTCCCCACACATCTAAGACGAAAGTGCCAATCAAGTTCCAAGACTTAGAATTTATCCTGGCCAAACAAAAGATAGCGAGAAACTGGAAATCCCCGGGGGGGCCCCCGGACTCATCTATGGAAAAAAGAAATTATTAAATGGGTGGGATGCGAGGGGAGTATACTGCTACGAGAAGCCCGAAGAGGCATAGGAAAGATTGAAGTAGCTAGAACATGGGAAACTCTGGCGGACAATCTCACCAATCTTGAGAAAGACCCTCCCCCCTGGGTCGTCCGAATGTTCACCATGATAATTTTTAATTTGTACTGTACCGCCTGCCATGCCCTACATTACACACCACATGGCACTTAATGTTAATTAACGCTTGATGGCATATGGTTCGCGTCCCTCTGTCTGACACGCAGGAGCCCTCTCTTTGACCACAATGGGCAAGGTTACTTCGAGAATGCTGTACAGACTCATGGGGAGGGGAGGGGAGGGTGGGGAGTTGCTTGGGTATTACTTGTTTTCCATTGAACAGACACATGTCGACTGAAACATTTGTATTGTTTGATGAATGAAAACCAATAAACTCTGTTTAAAAAAAAAGCTTTGTCAGGAAACTTACTAAGTGACCAGGAGACCCACTTCTAGACTTGGGTTGGCACTGGTCACACTGCTTTGATTCAGTCTGCTCTAATGGGCTGTCCCATGATCTGGGCAGAGTGGCTGGGCTTCTGCTCAGTAACCTCCCTGCAGGCTCAGGCACTTCTACCCATCTCTCAGCAGGCTGGGGAGTCTTCCAGGTACGAAGCAGACTTGCTCCTCTTCCAGCAAGATGGCACAGACTTCAGGTGTTGACCCTTCAACTCTGGACATCTGGTTGGCAAGGACACCAGCCTGGGATCTCAGCATTTCTTTGAGTACTCAGAGGAGCAATCCTTCCCTTGGGTATGAAAAAACTGGAACAGGAACCAAGTGGGATAGCTTGGATCTCAATTTTACAGTCAATTTCAGACAGGGGATGTTGAATCCAATCTCATGGTTCTGGAATCCATTTGAATTGGTTCCCTATCAAACCTACCTTCTTTTGCAGAGCAGCTAGTCCTTGTTGAGGGCGATGGCCTTCGCAGCAGAAAGTGACAAGGCTGACTCCCAACTGGAACCCATAAAACACAGGACCACTGAAGTGTGAAGACTCTGCAATTGGCTGCAATCAGGCTTCTGGAGTAGCACTCTAGTGAGAGCCAAAGGGGCAGGCCCTGAAAGGAAAACTTTCTCTGCACATCGAAGAAGAGACCCGCTTCTTACCTGCCCACCACCACCATAAGCGAAATGGCAGTGCTGAGCAAGTAATGATTAGCAGGCCCTTGGTAGTAAAAGGTCACTGCTGTATTTGTACAGCAGTGTCTCTGTCGTCCCAAACTTCAGTGTCTGGGGCTACTCTTGAATGCAAGCAATATTCTATCACTATCAGGAGAGACGGTACCATGCATCTTGTGCTTCCTTTCAATGGGGCGCTCCAAAACGTATCGCACCAGCCATATACTCAAAATAACATTGTAGTCCTGCCATCAGTCACCATACACACAGCATGCACAGGGCACTCACACGGGGATGTCAGTGCAGGATCTGGGAATTACATTCAAGCACAAATTTACTCAGATGGATCCTGTAGGCCGCACACTCATATATATAAACAGGAAAACCTGTGGTTCATATTATGCAACAGAAAAATTGTACTGTGCCACCGTTTCATATATGTGTCCCAGGACATGGATGGTGGTCCATTGTCTACTAGGGTGTGCACTTGATGCGCCGCTCCAAACCTCAGAGCTGGGCCCTTACTCTCATGGGCAGTTACAAGGCCGAGGCCTCTATGCACAGGCAGGCCAAGAAAATATCAGCATACCAAATCACCTACAGCTGGGGTGGCGCAGGGGTGCACATCTGTACTACCATGTAGGAGGCATTCCCATCCCAACAGAGTTCCATAGTTTAACAGTGGTAACAGAAAAGGATCTGAAGTCCAAGGTCACTGATTTGACTTTCAAAACCATCAAGAGACATTGGAAGCCTGTAGTACCTAATTGGGGAATTCACCCACAGATTTAGCTACCAGAAATCCTGGGTTGTCAAATATATTGTCTAATGTACTATCGGCAGGGCTTTAAGGCAGAACCTGTTGTGGATGGGTAACTAGTGCGAAGATCTCAGCAGAGTAGAAATAAGTTCCTTTCTTAAGTGTCCGTGACAAGATGGGTGGTGGCATTCTGAACTAATCAAATGTGTTTTGGGTTCTTATTTGAGGCAGGAAGACAGACTGAGCTGGAATAATTAAAGCTGAACAGAAGAGGATCATTGCTGATCAGCATGTGAAATTGAGTGGTAATGAAAGAAAACGTTTTTTAAGAATTCTCAGCTAAGAAAAACAGTATCAAGAGACAGACTACATATATAAACATTGGTTCCAAAAATGCTCTAGCCGGTTGCAGCATCGGACCCATGACGTTACTCCATGAGGCATCGGCATAGGTGAGTAGAGGTCCCTTTTGGTGGGACTGAGTTTTAGGACTTTAGGTGCACCCAACACAGTGCAATGGTGAGATATGTAACATGGCAGCCAAATCATGGTTTGTGTTTTGGAGTCCTGTCAGTGACAGCAATATTTTCGCCATTGCTAAGTTGCATGCTTTGCAAGGGTGAGAATCCAAATTCTAATCAATTAAAGCATTATTGCTTATGCAAATGTATTTGCAACTCATAATGCCAAGATTGTGATTCCATGAGAACTGCACGGAAAAGTGGGTGGAAAAGAGGCGTGTGCTTATTCCTTGGGATTAGGACGGAAATGTATCAATGCTTTGTGACCACTCATGTGGTGGCAAACCCATTGAGAAGTTACCAACTGACTGTGTCAGTCCTTAACCACATGCCCAGTTGTAGCTATTCGTGAGGGCCAACTTTCAATGTGTGAATGGCAGATGTGGGTATAGGGGGAGCAGACCGTGGTCCCATGGACCTCGGCATAGTCCTTAAACTCCTTTTTGAAAAGCGTTCCTTATTTCAGCATTGAGACTCCCGTCCCTTTAAAAAAAAGCTGTTGCAATACCTGCAGTCCCCTACCAGCATCCATCTCATTATTTGCAGATTTTTGCAAGGGCTTACAGAAGGATACCCGGTTTCATGACCATTGTTGAGGTAGAATTTCTGCTAATCCATGCAACCAAACTCTTTGAGCTGTGCTGGGTTGATCCAGCCAAAAGAAGAACAAATGATGAATGGAATGCTGAACAATGCAAACATTCACCCCCAGTCAACAGATCTGGGTTTAACCCATCTTTTTTTTGCCCACCACGCCACCCCAGTTTGGACCCTGCCATGTGCAAGTCAGTCTTGACCCTGTTCCTCATGGGAACAGTCCAGCCTGAAATGCCAAGTCAGGTCCTCCTTGGACCAGAAACAAGCATCCTGGGACCGGTTTCAGGGTATCACCCTTCATCAGCCAGGCTAGCTTGAATCCAGTGACACAGTGAGCACGGGACCCACGACTGGGCACACCTGGCACACTTAGGGCAACAAAAGCAAAAAACCCAGAACAGGGTTGCTACAGCCAGCACATGATGAAGAACCGTCCAGGTCGTGCGACAGACGCTATGCATGTACAATATTTGCAATCAAACTTTGCCAATAATACATCTGGCTGTTCCTTGCTTAGCCCGGAGCAACCGTAAATGTTCCTATGTTTTTCAGAACATTCCTCTCCATCTCATGTTCCAATTAGTTCTTGGAGTATCTGATGCTACAGACACTGTTACTTGTTCAAAATAATTCTTGTAATTACACAGAGTGGCTCTCGTTCCACTCCCAAAACCTACTTTTTTCCCGAAATGTTATGGTACTTGTATAAATTAGTGAAAAATATGGAACAATGGAAGTAATAAATTACAAAGTATGTGGTCAATGCAACAATGAACATTTATACCACTCTGGCACACCATTTGAATTAGATACATATGTTTTTTTTAAAAAGCATGTGCTTGTGTATGTGCCATGGGCATATCCCAAAATTGCGTTGACTTTCACTTCCCAATAAGAAGTTATTATTTTTGTTCTAGGTCATAATGTCAAGTGTAATGCTTAGAGGACATTTAATCTGAAAACAAATATCAAACTTCTGATTAAACCTTGATAACATTGATTATGTCAATAATTCACAAACATTAATCCTGAAATGCCAAAAAAGGAAACATAAATATTAAACGTTGCTAAAGGTAAGCTCAAAGCTCGCTTTAAGCCCGGACCAATATCCTATCCCTTAGTGGAGCCTCACAATAACACTAGCTCTGAACTTTAGCTCAATATTAACCCTAAAACAAGCCCTAGCCCCATGCCTTGGCCCTAAGAATAATATAACCCATATGTGCCAAAACCTACTGAAAATTTTCATTTTAAATTTCTGCATTCTCATGTATTTACCATAAATTGTTTAACAATGTAAGAAGTATTCAACTTTAAATATTCATCATTTGTGTTTTCAGCTTTGGTTTCTTCATCTTTACTACTGCTCCCAAACATTCCATATATGCAGCAGAAAGCAAGACTGTTGACACAGTCCGTAGCTAAAACTCACACCATAGAGAAGAAATGGCCTTAAAGAACAAACAATCAGCTCACCCACAAGCTTGAGCCTTTTCCCATGTGGTTTAAAAACTTCAGTTGTTTGAAAAGATTAATGAGATCGCCCAGGATATATAGAAGCGATATGGAGATATACAACACAAAAACTCCACCAGACATTGCAGTTCGTCTGATAGCAGGCATAGGTCTGGGAAGGAAGTTTATGGTTCAGGAGGGGGGCTCTGAGAAGTTGGCTCAAAGTAATTATCCATAGGGTCAGAAGAATGGCGCTCCTGTTTATCGACTCTCCTTCTGTCAAGCACAGCATCACCGCAGTATCAGTATACTGTGCCCCTCTGTCTCACATCATCTGGGAGTACTAGCATTTATGTCTTCAAAATGTGCCCACCTGATAGGACTATTTGCTGCACTGCAAAAGAAATAGGATCGATGACAGAGGAGAAATGGTCTCTACCATATCTCATGAATTCCTTTCCTGATGAAAGAACTCCTCATACTCCTATGCAGAAGAAATTGCACCAATTTCAACTTTGGGCCTGATTAGGATGTCGGTCGGTAAGCCTCCAACCGCTCTTCGGAGGCTTACTGACCGACATCCTTCGTTTGAAGTCAGACCACCTTATTACGATGATGGCAGTCAGAGTCCAAACCGGCCGGTCAATCCAACTGGCTTATGATGGGCTGAAAGAGCCCGTTGGCCAGTCGGAACCGCCATACGGACGACGTTTCCGCCATCGGGATTATGATGTTGGTTTCCGACAGGCTTTCCATGTTGGCCTTTCCGACATGGAAAGCCTGTCGGAAAGTGACTTTGGGGGCCTCCTTCCGCGGCCTCCTTCTGCGGCCTCCGGTTGTGGACCGGGGGGCACCTATGGTGCCCCCTGTAAATCCCTTCACCATGAGGTGCCTGCCACAAGGTGCTGGGATTTACAATAACTCCCATAGGGAAATGGGAAGCTTTATGTGGTCGAATTGTAATTGCGGTTTCGAACTGCTGACCCGCGGTCAGTCGGTTCCGAAACAGCATAGATGTCGGTCGGAGCCAACTCAGACCGATATCATTATCAGGCCCTTTGTTTCCATGAGATGTAGAACCCAACCTTTTGGAACTGGTGTGCAAAAGAATGCCACACCATTACAAGTGCTGGCTTGGGTTGTATGTGATTTTATAGAAAAACAATGTAATAGAATACATTTAATAAGAAACCATTCATCTAAACTGTTTAATGGTAGTTTGCTGGATGAATGCATTTACTTTTTTATAGAAACCAATTCATAGAAACTCTTGCTTTTGAAATTGTAAATGCAATTGTTGTGGATCTTCAGAAACATTTTTTGAGAGATATTTATTTGAGTGAATGACTTCAGGGGTATTATTTAGCATTATATATTTTATTTCTATCTTTTACATTATTAAACAATTACTTTGGATGCTTTTAATTTGCTGACCCCTCACACCCTTAAACATCATCCGTCCCTGACCCCCTCGCAACCACTAAACACCATCCATCCCTGCCCTCTAAAAACCCCTTCCCTCTCCTAAACTATACCCGTCCCTGACCCCTAACCTTCACCCATGCCTGAACCCTAAAGGCTTTTACAGTCCTTAAACTCCACATAATCCATGAATCCTAAAATACCCTCACCACGCTTAAACTGCACCCTTCAATGACCCCTATACTCCACCCATCCCTGAGTCTTAAAAGCCCTTTCTACTTCTAAACTTCACCCATTCCTGACCTTTAAAACCACATACTACTCCTAAACTCCACTCATTCCAAAACCCTAAAATTCACTTTCTATGCCACACTCTGCCTATCCCTGAACCCTTAAAACATCTCACCACCCCTGAACAGCACCCATCCCTGAAACCTAAAAAGCCCTCCTTATCCTAAACTCCACAAATACCTGAAACCTAAGAACATCTTTCTACATCTAAACTCCACCCATCCCTGCACCTTTAAAAACTCAAATCTTGGGCCCTAAAAGTTTCAGCCCATTCCTGAACTCTAAAAACGCTTCACCACCCCTAAACTCTACTCATGACTGAATCTTAAAAACCTCCACCAGCCTTAAACTCCACCCATCCATGAACCCTAAGCACCCCTCAACAACCCTACACTCCACCCATCCTTAAACACTAAAAACCCCTCAACCTACACACTGCTCATCCATGAACCCTAAAAAACCCTCAACACCCCTAAACTCCTATTACTGATCCTAAAAAAACATCCAAAACCCCAAAATCCACCCACCTCTGAACCATAAAAAACATTTTCTACACCTGGACTCCACCTATCCGTGACACCTAACCCCCCCATCACCCTAAACGTTGCAAATCCCTGAACCTAAAACCCCCTCACTATCCCTAAACTCCTCCCACGTTTAATGTAATTTTGGCTTTTTCCATAATATTATCTTTTTGAAATGCTTCTTTTAACTTTGATTCATTTGTATTTCATTAAAAGTGTCTTTCCTTACAATTGGTTCTGTGTGAGTTGGTTTCCTTCAACGTGGTTTCTCAGTTTCCATTTTTCCATTAATTCATATACAGCAGCTAGCTGGCGTCATATCTCAAGATTCTGAACTCATATCACAATGTGACATCAACATACATATAGATACGTCTGACAAAATGCTGGGTGTTGTCAATATTATATGGGTGGCACCAATTATCTTACGGCATTCTGAGAAAAGGAGGGTCCTGACAATGAAATCAGTTACCCCAGTAGAATCCCTAACATTAGTGTTGCTCCACATTTTAGGTGTTTCCCGGTAGTATGGTGGTTCATCCATGGTCTCATTATTGGCTGCAATGACTCCTCAAAAGCTGTTTGTTCCCATTCACCTATAGCCAGTGAACACAATTGGGCCTACTACGATGGCGGTTGGAAAGCCTCCGACCTTTGGTCGGAGGCCTTTCGACTGCCATCGTTGGTTTCAATTCCGACTGGCTGATAATGATGCAGCCGGTCGGAATTGAAACCGACCGGTCATTCCGGCTGGCTTCTGACGGGCCAAAGGAGCCTGTCGGCCAGTCGGAACCGGCTCGTAATCCCAAACAATGCGCGATTTCCGGCATGGTTTCCATGCCGGCCTGTCCGGCATGGAAACCATGTCGGAAAGTGTATTTTGGGGCCCCCTGCAGGGTCCCCTTGTGTGTGCAACCTCCGGTTGGGCGCTGAGGGAGCACCTATGGTGCCCCCTGTTGATCCCTGCACCCCGTGGCAGGCACCTTGAGGTGCCTGCAATGGGGTTGCAGGGATGAACCACACCTCACATTTCCCTATGGGAGCATGTAGTACGGCAGGTTTACGGTCGTAATGCATGCTCCCAAAGGGAAATGTTGGAATGCGACCGAACACTGTTCGGTCGCATCCTAATTAGGCAGTCAGGACCGCCGACCAGAGGTTGGTCGGTCGCAGGACCGAGACGGTGTCGGTCGGACTTAAGTCCGCCTGACATCGTAATTAGGCCCAATATGTTTTGTAATGTGACACAGGGACATAACGCACGAGTCTGCCCTGTAAAACACAGTCTTCATCATGGAGGTTCCAGATCAGCCCAAATTGTTTACATGTCTCTCAAGCAATCTTCCTACTTCAATTTCATCATTATTTGGACCAGACACACCTAAGCTGTGGGCAATGGAAGCTCCCAGGATGGAATGCTGCTATTATAATGTTAGGTCCACATGCACTGATCACCAACCACTTGAGCACTGGCAGAGGAGCTTGACTTACACTGACAGTTTCCACTTTGTTTTTTTGGCCTACGGGGGGTGGGGGGGGGCTCATAAGTGAAAGATAGATCGGTTCAGTATAGAGCAGCCTTCTCTCCCAGTATGCTATTTTTATAATCATTTTGTGCAAATGTACATTTTTCATTGTCTCATTAAGTTCAAAGGTTTCCATTTGACGATATTACAAACAGTACAACCAAGGTTATCAGTCACATTAGCAACCAGGAAAACTTTTCATGTCATATGACTTATGGTGTAGGGTCCTTTAGAATACAGTTCTCATCCGTCTGTCTAGACTGCCCAACAAGGTCAATAAAATCATTTATTTTTCCAGACATTGTTGTATCATCAGCTGTGCTGTTCCCCTAGATGGTGGTATTCAATGCAGAGAAATGCCATTATAAAGTTTGTTTATCCTGTATGGGGGTGGAAATGTGTCAGGGGTGTGTGGGGAAAAAAGTTTACCCATTTACCCTTTATTCACTATAATCCTCACCTGCCTTGTTAGCTATATGGGTCTGCTTTATATGGATCTCCTCTTCCAGTCATCATTTTAACCCTGTGCATACAAATGATAAATACACTAGCTAGAACAATATTAAACCAAAATCATCACAAGAAGGACTGAAAGTTCAGAAACAGCCAAGTGTCCAGGAATGTAGAATATAAGGGGTTTTAAAGTAGGAGGTATGTGATTTTAGGAGATACTGAGACCTTCCACTTGAATGTGCTAAAAAATATTATAACTAAGGTCTATCTGTTCATGTTTCTGACATTTTCCTATCCTTTTTTGGAATAGACAATTTCTTATAATATTGCATAGTGATCTTCTTATAACTGATAGAGAACACCCACCCCCAAATTGAATAAGCAGTAACAGAAGAGCAAGAGAAGGAGGAAGGAAGGAATGGCCTTGCTTTTAAAAGCTTATCTTGTGCTCAGTTCTGTAACAGCACTTGTTGTCCTTTTGTGAATTAGTGATTAGCTTTAATCATCAGGTGTAGATAATGTTGCCTTTTTGAGCTACGGATGGGACCTTCGGAGGTGGATCCTTGGTGAAACATTTGCACTTCCAATTGTGTGCACTGCCCTGCTGCATTTCTACATAACTGTAATGAAACTGTTCTCCTAGTAGATACAGAAGTGCTGGAATGGTCATAAGAATGAGCTTTTCTCAGACATTATGAGTGATGTCGTAATTGACTTTCTATTGCGGTCACACTATGCCTCTGAGACCTGTTCCATCTATGGCTTCATTCATAGAAGTCCCACATATTAAATCTTGCTAAGGCAAAATCTCTGTGATCATTAGTGTCTTGCAGAGTTAAGACCTATGCTTGCTGTGTGCTACCAGCTCAGATACTTTGAGCCAGGGAATACTTTTAACCATTTCCACACTTTCCTGTCATTCTCAGTGGTTAAGTAGCATATAGTCATCTTCAGGTGCTGATTTAAAGGGCACTACTTTGATGAGCATCTACGGGAGAGGAACATGTGGGGTGATAAATAGGGGTGCGTGAAACTTGTTTAATTTGCTGCAGTGTAATAACATGAAATGAGAGCAAAATAATGCGTAATCATGAGAAATGCACCTTGCACCCAAAAAATTACCCGAACGTACCGCTCGGTAAATTCAACTCAAAAATGTAACTTCAAGTGGATTTCCAGTTGCTCACATTCAAAACACTGCTGTTCGTTTTTTCGATTTGCAGTTTTGTGCTAAAAAATTACCCGAACAGTCTGCTCAGGTAAAAAAATCACCTGGAATGTTGGTTGGCTACCCACGTTGAAAGAACAGCCTCTCGCATTCAAAACACTGCTGCTCGTGATCCAATTTCTAGTTTTTTGTTCAACAAGTGCTAGAAAGTCCTGCTCTGGTAAAAATTATATCTAAAATGCTGAACAGTACATCTTGGGCCTGATTCACAGAACTAACTTACGTCAAAAACGTAAAGTTAGTACTTTTTGGTATTCACAGAATACACTTACTCATTTGGTATTCACAGAATGAACTTACTCATTTCAGTATTCACAGAAGTTGGTAGTCCTAACTTTAGGACTCCTAAATGCCTTCTGTGAATACCGAAAGTCTTAAAGTTAGGATTTTTCTCAGTTTAGGAGTAATTACTACTCCTAAACTGAGAAAAATCCTATTTTACTTTGCTTTTTTTCACTTTTGTTGCCTCAACACACAACAGTATTGTTCTTGCCTCGCCGTGCTTTTTATCTGCCCCGCACTCTATCCTGCCACTTATCCTCATGTTTTTAACTTTAGGTGCCTGTTCCTCTGCCCCACACTGTCCTGCCACTTATCCTCATGTTTTTAACTTTAGGTGCCTGTTCCTCTGCCCCACACTAATCCTCATGTTCTTCATTTGCGCTCTGTCTTCCCACCTATACTCATATTCTTGCTTCGCCCTGCCTTTCACTATGCCCCGCACTCTGTCCTGCCAGAGCAGAGCTGCTTTAGAGCCATAGAACCAGGTCAGCAGAGCTGCTCTAGAGCCTAAGAACCAGGTCAGCAGAGCTGCTCTAGAGCCAGAGAACCAGGTCAGCAGAGCTGCTCTAGAGCCAGAGAACCAGGTCAGCAGAGCTGCTGTAGAGCCAGAGAAACCAGGTCAGCAGAGCTGCTTTAGAGGCAGAGAACCAGGTCCTCAGAGCTACTGTAGAGTCAGAGAAACCAGGTCAGCAGAGCTGCGATTAGAGGGAGAGAACCAGGTCAGCAGAGCTGCTTTAGAGCCAGAGAACCATGTCAGCAGAGCTGCTCTAGGCCAGAGAACCAGGGCAGCAGAGCTGCTTTAGAGCCATAGAACCAGGTCAGCAGAGCTGCTTTAGAGGGAGAGAACCAGGTCAGCAGAGCTGCTTTAGAGCCAGTGAACCAGGTCAGCAGAGCTGCTTTAGAGCCAGAGAACCAGGTCAGCAGAGCCGTTATAGAGCCAGAGAACCAGGTCAGCAGAGCTGCTCTAGAGCCTAAGAACCAGGTCAGCAGAGCTGCTCTAGAAGCCAGAGAACCAGGTCAGCAGAGCTGCTGTAGAGCCAGAGAAACCAGGTCAGCAGAGCTGCTTTAAAGCCAGAGAACCAGGTCAGCAGAGCTGCTTTAAAGCCAGAGAACCAGGTCAGCAGAGCTGCTTTAGAGCCAGAGAACCAGGTCAGCAGAGGCTGCTCTAGAGCCTAAGAACCAGGTCAGCAGAGCTGCTCTAGAGCCAGAGAACCAGGTCAGCAGAGCTGCTGTAGAGCCAGAGAAACCAGGTCAGCAGAGCTGCTTTAGAGGAGAGAACCAGGTCAGCAGTGCTGCTTTAGAGCCAGAGAACCAGGTCAGCAGAGCTGCTTTAGAGCCAGGAGAACCAGGTCAGCAGAGCTGCTCTAGAGCCTAAGAACCAGGTCAGCAGAGTTGCTCTAGAGGCAGAGAACCAGGTCAGCAGAGCTGCTGTAGAGCCAGAGAAACCAGGTCAGCAGAGCTGCTTTAGAGGGAGAGAACCAGGTCAGCAGAGCTGCTTTAGAGCCAGAGAACCAGGTCAGCAGAGCTGCTTTAGAGCCAGAGAACCAGGTCAGCAGAGCTGCTCTAGAGCCAGAGAACCAGGTCAGCAGAGCTGCTTTAGAGCCATAGGAACCAGGTCAGCAGAGCTGCTTTAGAGCCAGAGAACCAGGTCAGCAGAGCTGCTCTAGAGCCAGAGAACCAGGTCAGCAGAGCTGCTCTAGAGCCAGAGAACCAGGTCAGCAGAGCTGCTGTAGAGCCAGAGAACCAGGTCAGCAGAGCTGCTTTAGAGGAGAGAACCAGGTCAGCAGAGCTGCTTTAGAGCCAGAGAACCAGGTCAGCAGAGCTGCTTTAGAAGCCAGAGAACCAGGTCAGCAGAGCTGCTCTAGAGCCTAAGAACCAGGTCAGCAGAGCTGCTCTAAAGGCAGAGAACCAGGTCAGCAGAGCTGCTCTAGAGGCAGAGAAACCAGGTCAGCAGAGCTGCTTTAGAGGAGAGAACCAGGTCAGCAGAGCTGCTTCAGAGCCAGAGAACCAGGTCAGCAGAGCTGCTTTAGAGCCAGAGAACCAGGTCAGCAGAGCTGCTCTAGAGACAGAGAACCAGGTCCTAGCAGAGCTGCTTTAGAGCCAGAGAACCAGGTCAGCAGAACTGCTTTAGAGCCCAGAGAACCAGGTCAGCAGAGCGTTGTAGAGCCAGAGAACCAGGTCAGCAGAGCTGCTCTAGAGCCTAAGAACCAGGTCAGCAGAGCTGCTCTAGAGGCAGAGAACCAGGTCAGCAGAGCTGCTCTAGAGGCAGAGAAACCAGGTCAGCAGAGCTGCTTTAGAGGGAGAGAACCAGGTCAGCAGAGCTGTGTTTAGAGCCAGAGAACCAGGTCAGCAGAGCTGCTTTAGAGCCAGAGAACCAGGTCAGCAGAGCTGCTGTAGAGCCATAGAACCAGGTCAGCAGAGCTGCTGTGGAGCCAGAGAACCAGGTAAGCAGAGCCGTTGTAGAGCCAGAGAACCAGGTCAGCAGAGCTGCTCTAGAGACAGAGAACTAGGTCAGCAGAGCTGCTTTAGAGGGAGAGAACCAGGTCAGCAGAGCTGCTTTAGAGCCAGAGAACCAGGTCAGCAGAGCTGCTTTAGAGCCAGAGAACCAGGTCAGCAGAGCTGCTCTAGAGCCTAAGAACCAGGTCAGCAGAGCTGCTCTAGAGGCAGAGAACCAGGTCAGCAGAGCTGCTCTAGAGGCAGAGAAACCAGGTCAGCAGAGCTGCTTTAGAGGGAGCGAACCAGGTCAGCAGAGCTGCTTTAGAGCCAGAGAACCAGGTCAGCAGAGCTGCTTTAGAGCCAGAGAACCAGGTTAGCAGAGCCGCTCTAGAGCCACAGAACCAGGTCAGCAGAGCTGCTTTAGAGCCAGTGAACCAGGTCAACAGAGCTGCTGTAGAGCCAGAGAACCAGTCAGCAGAGCTGCTTTAGAGCCAGAGAACCAGGTCAGCAGAGCCGTTGTAGAGCCAGAGAACCAGGTCAGCAAAGCTGCTTTAGAGCCAGAGAAACAGGACATTGGGGCTTATTTACAAGTCCCTTGCGCCGCTCAGCTGCGTCACTTTTCCCACACAAAGTGAAGCATCGGCAGTGCAAAGGACTTGTAAATAAGCCCCATTGTGCCCATTCGAACGCAATAAAACAGTTACGTAACCTTCACACCACGGAAAAGGTGAAATAAAGCACCAGTTTCTAAAGTTATTGCTCTTTCCACAGTTACTGGTAACTCAAGTCTCCTGCCTGAGGTCTACTACATTTATTGTAATTTAAAACTTCAGGTATCAAAATGCAAAGTTGTGTGAGCTATTAGCCTTACACTGGCTGAACAACTGCCTCCTACCATAGGGCTGTTACGAGTGTCTACAAATCTAAGATTGTATTTTGGGAAGTAGATGATGCACCTCATGCCTGCAACATAAAACAAGCATTTGCAATGCAATAGGGCTGGCATTACTAAAAGTTTGAGCTATTGGCGTTGCAAATGATAATGTTTGTTAGTTTTTGTATTTTTTTGTTAAAAATATTCCAGCAGTAGCATAAGTAATGAAATAAAATTAC
Source organism: Calotriton arnoldi (assembly GCA_963921515.1). Lineage (NCBI taxonomy): Eukaryota > Metazoa > Chordata > Amphibia > Caudata > Salamandridae > Calotriton > Calotriton arnoldi. The sequence goes on along the minus strand of CAWUFW010001833.1, from coordinate 393,516 downwards.
TATTATAAATTACAATACCTGTTAATTTTTCAAAAGGCATTGCCATTTACAATACCAATAGCTCTAAAACTCACAGTTGCAAGACCTATTGCATTGTAAATGCTTGTTCAGTCTAGAAATTGCCTCCTTCATATGATTTACTGAGAACCAATTTTTGATTTCCAATACATACTCTACCTTTGCAAAGAAGACTCTGCCATTTGAATTGTCAAATCTGCTTATCTTTTTCAAGGATTCAATTGAGATTTCATTCTCAGATACACTCTGAAAATTATGTATCCAGATGACTTGTGAGAGAAGGGCCATTCTTTAAAAAGACCCAGAGGAAATCCTATTCCAGATGACCATGGCATCATTGTTCTGTGCCATTAGTTGTGTCTTTCCTTTTCTGATGGAAAAAATTCATTTTATTTCTTTCAATTAGGGTATTGTGTTCATTCCTTAAAAGTTATATCATTGTAGTTGACGAATAAACACACTCAGCCATTGAACAATTACGGAGTATTCTGTTCCTTGTGCGCTACAGTAAGTAATGTAGAAATGATGCCAGCTCTGGTGCATCCCTAAAGTCTTTGTTGTCCTCTCATCATTTTCCTAATTTTGTGTTGAAGTTCCCAGCATGACAGGATGGAGACATTTGGACCCCAACACAACTTTCAAGATCAAGCATCAGAACTTCTAACAATATCAGCCTGAGTACTGTGTTGTCCAGAAGGAGAATAACTGTCATACACCTGACTGGATGTTGTCTCCTGTTTCATTTTGTCACGCCTGCAGTTGCTATGAAGGCTCTCGAGTTCCATCCAGCGTTATTTTCATTTAATGAAACATCGACGCTTCCATAAACTTGTGGTCCCCCTAGGTGAAGGTGCCATGCTTCCTTCAAAAAAACTATAAACCTTTCGTTGAGAAATGTTTTGATCTCTGAATCTGTTGTAGAGAAGGTGATGTCCATTCAGATATTGTCATTAAGATCCCTCAGAACCATACATATTACCAAGCAACTTTTAGGTTTTTAGCAAGAACAACAGGAGCCAGCTACTCGAAGGCTCCTATGGGCTTCATTGTTCCTTCAATCACACAACCATGCCAACTCGGCTATCTACTGACGCCTCAATGTCACAGGTACGTTTCACACCTTATGCATCACAGGTTGCATATCTTCTTTATGACTGATGTGTGCAAATCCCTTGTGAATCCCTAGACTCTTACTCAGCACCTCTGGATACAACTCATACCACTTCCTACAGTTAACGTTTCCATTCTGCACACTTAATACTTTATCTGAATTTTTGGGGAGCACTGCAAGGGCAAAAGCAGTGACTACAGTTGTAACAATAACAGTAACAACAGCCGGATCCTAGACAGCAACAACAGATACTATTAAAGCAGCTGAAACAGCTCCCCATCAGCAAACCACATCAGCGACAAGCTACAGTTCTCATAGCAACAGCGCCCACAGCTGCCACAGCTGCGGTGTCCAAATCAGGAACCTAAGGAGTGAGAACAGATACCACCCTGACAAAGACATCAGCACCAACAACAATTGCAAGCAGTGCAGAAACCATAATTGTAACCATAGCAGGGACAACAGATTCAACAACTAACACAACAGCTGTAATAGCTGTCGCCACAGCAAGGACAACAACTGCAACAACAATTGGCCAGCAAGGTAGGGATAATGCTATTACCCTTAGCTGTAACCACTGAGAACAACAAGAGTAATGAATGGAATACCTGGATTAATCTCAGGCACTACTCTGGGTTCCATCATTTTTTGCTCACTGAGCTCCCACAGACAGGGCCCAAGACTATGTAAATCATCCTTGGTTCTACTGTAATACGTAAAACAAATATTCCCTTGGGTTATGAAAGGAACAAAATATAAGGTTCAACTCACAACTAGGTCGTACCTCACAAGGCGCACAAAAATACAATTCGTCAAGGAAAATCCCACCTAATATTTGAATTAATTGCTAAATACCACTGAAGTTTAAAAAAAAAAAATCTTTTATTATTAAAAAAATGGTTACAATGTTAAAATTTCAATACATTCCTATCTATCACAGTTTTATGCAAAACAATTGATAAAAACAATTCATAAAAACAATAAATGTAAAATCCCCAATTGCAATCAGTTTACACAATAGTGCTATGACATAAAAAGAGAACAATGGTTAGACAGTATACTTTGTCTTTCAAAGGAACATATCCTATGGGACAGTTTAGAAACCTGGCCTGGATACACTCATTTTCGTATCTGCAGGTCCAAATTTTCCCTTGGACCTGCAGTTACGAAAATGAGTGTATCCAGGCCAGGTTTCTAAACTGTCCCATAGGATATGTTCCTTTGAAAGACAAAGTATACTGTCTAACCATAGTTCTCTTTTTATGTCATAGCATATTGTGTAAACTGATTGTAGTGGGGATTTTACATTTATTGTTTTTATGAATTGTTTTTATGGATTGTTTTGCATAAAACTGTGATAGATAGGAAGTGTATTGAAATTTTAACATTGTAACCATTTTTTTAATAATAAAAGATTTTTTTAAAAACTTCAGTGCTATTTAGCAATTGATTCAAATATTAGGTGGGATTTTCCTTGGCGAGTTGTATTTTTGTGCGCCTTGTGAGGTAGACCTAGTTGTGAGTTGAACCTTATATTCTGTTCCTTTCATAACCCAAGGGAATATTTGTTTTACTTGTCAAGAGTACCCTACTCCCTTGGCTACACCAAGGGGTCTCTCGCTCCTTTTTACATATCTACTGTAATACGAACATTCCAGCTTGAACTGCTAAGCAATGTCCCGTCTGCACAAGAACACACACAATCAACCCCAGACTGGTTTAAGCTGAGCTCAAGTCCAAAGGCACAGTGAACATGGGACCCACGTCTGGGTATACCAATTGTATGTGGGACTTCTCTCTGGGAAAAACAAACAAGCATTGGGAAAGCCAATTGGTCTGGCTCTACTGTGCTAACACATTTAAATAGGGGCATGCAGGAAGGAGCAGGGAGTACGCCTCCTCTCTATGCAACGTCTTTCTCTGTGTCTTTCGTGTTGGTTCCTTGTTTTTTTTCATTGCCCAAGCCCTGGGCTCCATGCAGCAGGTTTTACAGTGACATGACACAAGTACTCTGTGCGGATTTGAGCATGCCTGCGTTTGCCTGCATTAGCACATTAAAGTCATACCTATTGGCCTATCCTACCGCAGTCACAGCCTGCCTGCTGGGGGTTCTGCTGCACCCAGCATGCGCCCTAGATTCTACGTTTCTCTCAATTATCTCTTCCCAAAATGTGGGTAAAATAATTAACTCCTGGCCAGGCCCGGCGTTATCCCCCTGTGGGTCCGCCCTGGTTTACGCTGCCGCCTCAACAGTAGTAGCTCGCGCCTTCCAGAGGGCAAATGACGCAATTGTTTTCCAGCGTCGCGCGCCCATCACGTTTTAATTTAAGGTGGCCTCGAGCCGGCCCTATTCAAGAAGGCGTCAAATATACCGTAGCGGGCAGAGGAGGGGGCGACTCTCGGAGGCAGATGTCTCATTGTGCTAGCGTGGCATATTGAATACTTTAATACCCCCTCCCTTGCCCCCCAACAGCCTCCCGGCTCCGAAGAACGGCTGAAAAGGAAAGAAACAAAGGCACATAATAGGGGAGGGTGCCGAGCCGTGGTGTGCGGTGCTCGTCGGTGATTTTGTGTGCGCACCCAGTGTGCTGACAGGTGCATGCGCGGGGCATGGCTCAGGCAATGGGCGGCAGCAGGGCCGCTGCTCGGAGAGCCCCCACCGCCCTTTTATTTCGCCCCACTTCCCTCAGTCAAATTCTTGTAAAGCTGACAGGGCACTTAAGTTTAGATCAATTCTACCCCCGTCCCCACCCTTGCAATTCGGAGGGGAATTCCCCGCTTAACCCCTTCCTCCCCGGATTTAGCAGACACGGCAGATGTGTCTAGCAGGGGCACAGCTCTCAGCAGAGCAGCAAGTGCAGTCACACCAGGGCCTAAGGGTGTGTGAGGAACCATCTGCATTCCCAACTATATTGTATTTTATTTCTCAGCTGGAGGTATAAACGGGTTCAAAGCAACTTCGGTAGATGACGTGCATCAAGGGCAGCTCGTGGTCCTAAACCCCCCAAAATGCTTTTCCTTTGTTCTTAAAAGCGCTCTGGAACATCTTCTAACCGGATGCACCATGGGTAAAATAATGACGTAAACAAATATCATACGGCGGGTTTTGGTGTGGGGAGTTCCTCCTGCGCGTGGAGGGCTAGAAGGGAGCAGGGTGGTCGCAGGCAGCGCTCCGTACCCAGCCTTCGGTATATGGATCCATTCTCAATACTTGGGACCCAATATAATTAAATGGTCAAGCTTGCGTTGCCTTTTATTTTTTAAAAGTGCCTCCAGCTCTGAATTTTCTTCTAGAAAATTGAGGATTTATTTTGCAGAATTTGGTGCATATGTAGAACAAATTCCACGTTTTGAAAATAACCATCCATTTTTCCAGCTGTAATCATCGACAGATTAGACTGCCCAAATTTACCAGGTGGAAATGGGGTGTGGGAGATGGGGGGTGGGGCATTACTGCTTAACTCATAATTTGATGCCTGAGCAGGATTTTGCACAGAGACTGGAATTTAATGGCCTGTTGGCAGCTGGCTAAGATTCTGATTTCCACAGAGTGAAGACAAAGAGCTGCTTTGCCTATATGCGCTTTGGGTTCATTGTGTTTGAAAGGTGATTGAGTGAGGGCACACGAGACAAGCACCTCCAATGCATTTCAAGATGTTCACTGTTTTTTGATGTGCTGGAGGAGGTCACACTGTGGTTGTCCCTCAAGCTTCCACACTTTATTTATTTGTTATTTTTTGCAGACTTATATAGCGTGAATTCGACCCCAAGGTAAATGGAGCGCTTTACATGAGCACCAGTTACGTTACACAAGGACACACTCATTTTTTGGTAGGCACGGGGAGATTAAGTGATTTGCCCAGAATCACAGGATGCTGAGCCGACGCTGTGGCTCGAACCCCGTTTTCCAGCTCCAAAGTTACAAGCTCTAGCCGTGATGTCACATCCTCTCCTCGCTCCTTATGTGCTCAACCTCCTCACACTGTGGATGCATTCGCCATTAGCTCCTCCGGATCTGTCAATTTTATGTAGCTCCGCCCATTGTGTATCTTTGCTGTCCTGGCTCCTCCTGTATGGTCTATGTGCCTTACACTCTGTCACACGGTCTGTTCATGCACCGAAAGCTCCTCATGCTTCAGGTTCCTTACAGATTCCATGTGCCCCCAGCACCTCACACTGGCTGTTGGTGTGCCCCGAGCACAAAGCCTAATCCCCTAAGCATCTCACACTGTCCTCCATGTGCGTTAATTTCCTCACACTATATTACAGTACGTCCTACTTTTCCCACACACCCCCGGTGACACCCATTTTTCTCACCCTAGCCTGTCTATGCGCCTAAAGTCCCCTATGCAATGTATGAGTTTCCTAAATGCTCCATACTTTGCGACAATGTTTCCAAAGTTCTCCACGCTATCTGACCATGTGTACTTTTGAAATAACTCCTGTGCCTAGAACATTGCCAGCGATGCAAACATGACTTCGCTCGACTAGCAAGATGGATTCATTGTTTACACTTCATATGAACTGCATTTAAGTTTTTAAGTTTTTTGTTTCTTTCTTCAGACTAACACCCTTCCCCCAGACCATCTGGTCAAAACTGCCACTAATCTGCCTAAATACAGCAAGCTGGAAGGTGACCAGCTAACTTTTTCAAAGCATAAGTGGTAGCTTTGCATCACATGCAAACAATTTTAATAGCTTCACAGACGTTCCTATGGGGAAAGTGGAAATCTGCTCGAGCCCCACCTTCGTATGGGCTCCCTCCTTAAAAGTTCATCACAAGCCTCGCTGAGTCCAGCAAGGTCTAATGCAAGCAGGGGTGCAGCTAGACCGAACCTTCAGGGAGACTAACACTTCCAACAAGTGGTGCGGGTCAAGAATTTCAAGCAATGCAGGCAGAGGTATCTTTTTAGCCAATATGAGGGAGAGAAGTAACAAACATTGCAGTTGAAACACATTGGACAAACCCAATAAGATTTTGATTAAAAGATTGAAATCCATGGTTACCCCTAGATTCCTCACCAGGGTTGAGTTGTTTTGTTGGGGCCTGGTTGCTAAGGCCATATTGTTCATGGGTGGTCCTTGATTTTTTTTGCCGCAAATGAATATTTCAATATGTGACATATTTATTTCACTGTGGCTCCGTATCATCCTTAATTTGACCTTTCGAGGCAATGTCCATTTAAGTATGAGTCAAAGTCAGATGGGTTTTCATATTTAAATCTAATTTGAGTATTATCTGCATAACAGTAATAGCTGAGGTTGAAGGAGGAGATTAGGTCCGGTGAAGGGCCAAGGCAAGTGTTACAGGGCAGGTAGAACTGTTAGGCACATCAGTTGTGAATTGAACGGAGCGGCCTGAAGGGATAAAGTAAGATGATGATCTTTCTGATAGAAAAGATGCAATCTGCTTCAGTTCGGTCCCTGCCTTCTGATGTTGTCAAGTCTCTGTAGAAGCTTGGCTTGAGGAACAGTATTCAATGCAAGGAAGAGCTCAAATAATAAGCATGTTGGTACTCCAATGCAGATATTTGCCCTAAATCACGTCTTTCAATCTCTCTATCATTTTGACTGGAGGGTCTCTTTTTTCAAGGCATCTTTGTTTTATGTTGGGTTTATGTAAGACATTAAGAGTTCCTTTGGGAGCAGACATGTTTTCAAGGAGTTGTTGACAGTTCTGGCTGGATTGGCTACAGAGCTATTCAAGATCACATTGGTCTGCTGATGATTCTGCTGGCTACAAGAGTTTTCAGCATTGATGAATTCTTCTGTGGTCAGGAAGGTTACAAATGATTAACTGTAGTTGCTTTAGTGTTTTGTTATCTGGAGAACTGAGCTGTGCTGCTACAATTGTGGTTGAGCAGTGGAAAGGCAAGGATGAAGGCTGACACGGGTGGGTGGGAAGTAATTCATGTGTGTCTTGCAGACAGCAAGGGTCAGTGGTGTGAAGGTCTTGTTACTGTGTTGCCAATGAACCAAGATGTCCTTGGGTACTGCGACTTTAGGTGCTGCGTTTGATTGACCCTTTTTACCTGAACTCTTCTAGAGGGGCTGTTGCTTGTGACCTTTAGGCCCCTCAGCAGGTCTACAGGCCACTCAGCAGCTCTCCCTATTCAGATCTTCCTGTGTTATGAGCTATTGGCTGCTGTCAGCTCGCGATGCTGCAGCTCAGCTCTCCAGGACATAAGGTCTCCCTGAAGCAAGGCAGACATCAGGTATCGCTCGAGCCAGCCTTCTTCGCTACCTTCTCCAGAAGAAAATAAAATAAAACATCCACATTGTTCACCATTTACAGGCTGCAGAGAGGCTATTACAGCATGTGTGCATGGAAATAATGTATATTTAGACCAATGCCTTTACCCTGAGACACATACATGCACTTGTTTAGTGTCCACAAAACATCTATTTACAGGAGTCAACTAAACATGTACAGAGTGAAAAGACCATAAGAGAAGCCATATTAATTTAGGAAAATATAATATTGCCTGAACATGATGTTGGGACGAGAATGTCCCCTGTGAGGTGTACAGTCATGCTGCCCTATCCTGAATACCTGACTGTGAGCATCTGACATCCCAGAGATTAATTTTGGCCCTAGCATCGTGCTAATCTAGTGCATAGAGGCCTATGCTGTCCCTTGACGTGGCTGAGGTCCTGGACCTGTCCTGTGACCTGGAGGCACATGTCAAGCATGCCCTCATTTTCCCGACAGTGGACTACCAGCCTGCCAAAGGTTTAGCATGTAGATTGATGGCGCAGCATACTGTGTTTTGTGAATCCATAGTTGTGACCAGACCTTTTATCTGTGGCACTGGAGTGGAGGCCCCGCGCATGTGAAGTTCTGCTTCAGTGCGCTAATCCTAATCCTAGGGCTAACTTTCCAAATATATGTTGTGCTCGTTTATGTTTGTGGCTTGTGTGGTAAATGCTATATGTTCATGAGTGGGCCTGCTTAATGGAGGCCTCTGGGTTCCATTCTGGAAGCCCCTGACCTGCTCCTGTGCACAAGATGGAGGTGAGATTGTTTTCCAAGGCAGTGGAAGTGTTTTGCTGACATTCCTGAAGCTGGAGGGATGAGACCTAGACAGAAAAGTGGGGACAGAGGAGACAAGACACCTTTAGAAATTCACCGAAGCCCTTTTGCTGAGAGGATCTGCTGATTAGTCCTCCTGTAGCACTGCCATTTGGAGGATGGTGTGGGTGAAGGGTGGTACTGAAGTCTCTTTTTCAGTGTGGAAAATATCTTTTAGATGTGCCAACCTTTTGTATTTCCCCTGATCACTGTACAGTGTGGCTGTTGATAAGCCAGGTATGGAAAGCTCACACCTCTTTGTGCCTCTGTTGTGTTTACTCTAGGATGGAGACTACCATACTATGAGGAGCATCACTCTGCTCTGCAGCATACTTTGACGACTTCTGTGCTCTCAGAGCTGGTGTCTGTCTGAAAGCCAGCTTCCCAGATGACAGGGGTTATTCCCTGGACTCTTGCCTTGCTGGAAGAGCTGTATTTCTGACCTCAAGAGCATGGAAGCCCGTCTGCTTACTGAGAGAGGGAACAATCGTGCCAACACTGCAGGAGGTGTTGGAGTAACATCCAAGTCCTGGTGCTGAGGGTCTACCCAGGGGAAAGGAGACTGCAAAGTCCGATAGTATGGCAGAGTGTTTCCAGAAGTGAGGTGCCAAATGAGGATTGCGGCTTGGCCGCTAACCTCGCCGCTGTGCAATAAAAATGATTACGGGAGTCCTCACTGCTACAATGAAACAAACTGTGCCCATGGAGATCTTGGCCATCAAAGCCAAGACCTGTGCCTGTCGTCACTGGTGCATTTACAAAGTGCACACCTTGACTGCTAGCATGCCGTTGTGTCCCTGTCTACGTTACTGCCCCTCTAAGTGACCCAGACGTGGGTCCAATGCCTGTTGTGTTCCCCCACCGCCAGTATCTACATTTGTCGAAGAACTCCAGGCTACCAATCTGGCTACCCGTCCTGTTACAGCTTACCGAGATCGAGGGCCACTTCTGCAACCACCACGTCTCATTACAGAAGTGGAAGAGATTGGAGACACTTGCTGCTGAAAGGATATGGAGAGCTGTGTTGTGGTGAGACTGTATCAAAGGGACTGTATTGAACTGAGCTCAAGCATTATTGAAATGGGGTATCTGTGTCTGAGCCTTGATTGATGTTTCACAAAACTCTCTAACCTAAGGTGGACAGGCCTAGCTTCACAAGAAGAGGGACTCCTGGGAAATGGGGAAATCAGGGCATTATCCAAAGGCACAGTAGCTCATTCCCCAGTGTATATCATTGTACCTGCTACTATTACCAATGTGGCATTCCACTTAAAGGGAGTTCTCTTCTTTTCCCAGTTGTACTGGGCAAACAGCTATTGTTCTACTAGGTGGTTGAGTTCTGAGTTTGTGCACCCCCACACTACCTTCCTGAGAAGCCTGTGACTGCTTTACCACTGAGACTCAAGTGCAGCAGAGGATGCACTTGACCCAGCTTGCACAGCCCTAATAGGATGGATTCCCGGACATCAGAGGCAAACAACCCCAGCTCAAGGAGACTTGTTCTCCGAAACGCGTTGAGTTGCACTGTCATGAATAAACCTTAATGCTTAAATGCATTAGGGGCCGTGGTGTGTTGTTTTATGAAGGAGACGACGCGTATGTTGGATATATATATATATATATATATATATATATATATATATATATATATATATATATATATATATATATCTCTATATATCCACAACAAAAGTGCTCCTTCTGGAATCCTTGGCCCGTTGGCAGGTGGTGCGCAATGCCGGCGGAGCAAGCCGGCTGTAATTTTGCCACAGAGAATCCCAATGATGCGCACACTCTGGAGTTTGCCAGTAACAGGTTTAATGGTCACAGGTTGACCATTAAACCTGTTACTGGCAAACTTCAGAGTGTCAGAGTGTGTGCATCATTGGGATTCTCTGTGGCAAAATATATATATACATACTTATGGATGTTTTCAGGCAGCCCTCCTTTTCAATTGGTCTGTTGTTGTGTCATTCGCATTTTTCTTCCGCACACTACCGCACTTCTGCCATTTGCTACCTTCAATATGAGTGACAGCATTCTGCTCTTTCACGAGAAACACATTCTCAAACACGTTTCCTCGGGAGGCTGGAAAGGTGGGGCCGCAAATGTTACTGGGGGCCAGTTTTGTTGCAGTGCAGCAGTTTTGAAAGCACTGCAGTGTTCCTTGTATATCCAACAGTTTTCAGGAAACAATAAAAGTGCTAAGATAACTCGTGATTAATCAGGACTGGTCTGGCCCTGCTCAAAAATTATAAATTCAACCCCCATGTTCAGACGTGCTAATGCTTACTAGAACCAGAGCAACTCTTTCACGTTGCCACCAGGATCGTGTAACATGCACCACCACTCCTGAAGGTTGAAACCAGCCTCCAAGGGTCAAAACTATCCTCCTGGGACGCCAGGCTCCTGGGGGATTGCTCGCTTGCCTGGCTTGCGATTAATGTACCTGCTGATCGAAGTTTGGTCTAGTGGCAGTTTTGACTCATCTAAGATAGCGCAGAGGGTTAAAATGCCTGCTGCAAAGAACTATGCACATCACAGAACAGTATTTTATGTGCATAACTCAGTGGGTTGCTGCTTTTGTCACAGAGATTCTTTTTTTTACTGTGCTGTTCATAAATTACAGTTTTAATCTAGGTTAGAAATGTAAGTTTTTTCCCCCAGTATTTCATTCTCCTAATTTTGTTACAAAGGGTTTGTTTGGGTACAAATAAATTCTTGTTAGTAAAGTCAACCCTAACCACTGAGTTACGTTCTGAATCCTGAGTCTGTGCTTCTCCAGACCAAGCACTCTTAAAAAATGGCTACCAGTATGGATGACATGTTTACACCTTGTAGTCCCCTTTGTCTTATGTAACATTTTCTATACGCTGATTCACACACTTAGGATTCATTGTCTCTGTATGTATGTGTGATGTAAAATGCTCCGACACCCTACAGTGGTACGAGAGGCATTATAAAACAAATTAAATAAATGTGAGAGGAGCTATGGAGAGATGAGAGGCACTGTTGGAGGATGCTAGAGGAACTCACTGAAGAGCCCCCAATAAAGATTGACGTATCCTGGTGTAAGCCCTCGCAAGGATCAGGCTGGACACGGGATCTGGGTAGACTTGGTTTTATTCGTCTACTGGGTTTGTCACGATGGGCCAGCTTTACAATCGTGGGGGACCTAGTCCAAGGTATGTCCTGGTGTTCTTCCTCTGGTCTCGTCCGGTCCTGTTCACGCCACAGGTCACGGATTCCCTCGCTCTTCGGGCTTCTCCCTGGGATCCCTCGGGCTCGTTTCCCATCAGGTGCAAGATAAAGAAAGACAAAAGGATCTGTGAAACTCCCCGTTTTGCTCTCACGGGTTCAGGGTAGGAGTGAGGGAGCACCAGTGCCACAAACACACTACCGGCGGCGTGAGGGGCTGTGCTAGGGGTCGGGTGAAGTGTAGGGGTAGTTGGAGGTGCCCTATTAAAAGCGGCTGGTCTCCTCCCCATCCACCCAGTCATACGGTTTCGTACCTGTTGGAGCCACACTCCTCCAGGAGTGTGGCGGGGCGCAGAGCCGAACCGTTGGCCTCCTGGCGTCCTGGTGTCAGGTTCTCCCTCTGGTACAGTCAGCAGGGCCAGTCGTTCCTCTTCTCCGATGCCTGCCTTCGCGCTCTCCTTCTTCGGCGTCCTCCTCTCGCTCCGGTCTCCTCGGTTCTCTTCCGGGTTCGTTCTCTCCCTGCTCTCCTGGGCGGGCCCGATATGACGGCGGGAGCGGGGCGGGGTCTCTGAAGATGTCCTCCCTGTTAAAGGGACCCGGCCCGTAATGCACCACGTTGTCCTCCGTGCTGTCAGGGTCGTCAGGGTCCCAGTCATCTGGCTGAAAAGAGAGGAGACGGCCGGTTTCAGGGGGGACGGACCACCACTCGCCCCCCTGCTCCTCCCGAGGTCCGTCGAAACTGTGACACACCCCCCCCCTCAGGATTCTCCCGTTCGGGGAGAGGGAATACCCTAGATAGAAAGTCAGCACCACCATTGTCGGTACCCCTGCGATGTTTCACCTCAAAGGAGAACGGTTGTAATGACAGGAACCAACGCAAGATGCGGGGGTTATGTCCCTTGTTCCTGCTCATCCATTGAAGGGGCGCATGGTCAGTGTACAAGGTGAAGTGAGTGCCTTCCAGGTAATACCGCAGTTTTTCTATAGCCCACTTTACCGCAAGGCACTCTTTCTCGATGGTTGGGTATTTCTCCTCACGAGGAAACAAACGCCTGCTTATAAAGAGGATCGGATGATCGACCCCCTCGGGGGATATCTGCGACAATACCGCCCCCAGGCCAATGTCTGAGGCATCGGTATGGAGGAGGAATGGTCTCTCAAAATCGGGTGATGCCAACACCGGGCTTGTTGTGATGGCTTCCTTAAGTCGGGAGAAGGCTCTCAACATCTCTTTCGACGGATTTAGGAGTGCCTTGGCTTTTGTGTCTTTTCGCAAAACATCTGTTAGGGGTGCCGCTATGTCTGAGTATTGTGGGATAAACGTCGATAATACCCGAGCAACCCTAAGAAGGCCCTCACTTCCTTTTTTGTAGATGGGAACTCTGTTTCAGTGATGGCCCTCACCTTTTCCCTTTGGGGGGCTATGACTCCATGTCCTAGGACGTACCCCAGGTACTTCACTGATTGGAACCCCACTCGGGACTTTTTGGAATTGATATGCAACCCTGCTTGTCTTAGGGACCGAAAAATGTGTTCTATGTGGTTTAGGTGGTCCTCCGAGCTAAACACCACTATGTCATCTAGGTAAGCGGATGAATAACCCTGGTGTTCCCTGAGTACCAGGTTCATCAGGCGCTGGAAGGTGGCAGGTGCACCGTGAAGGCCGAAGGGGAGGACCGTAAACTCATATAGGCCGTCTGGTGTTGTGAAAGCTGTCTTCTCCCTATCGGTTTCTTTCAGGGGCACCTGCCAGTATCCCTTTGTAAGGTCAATGGTGGTAATGAATCTAGCGTTACCCAACTTTTCGATTAGTTCGTCTACCCTTGGGATTGGGTAGGCATCGAATTTGGAGATGGAGTTGAGGGCACAGAAGTCCATACAAAATCTGATGGACCCGTCTGGTTTGGGAACCATGACTATGGGAGAGGACCACTCGCTCCTGGAAGGACGAATGACCCCCATCCTCAACATAGCCTTTACTTCTGTGCGTACCGCCTCTCTCCGTGCGGCGGGTCTGCGGTATGGCCGCTGTTTGACTATCCGGCCAGGTTGGGTCGTGATGGAATGTTCTGCGAGCTAGGTTTCCCTGGTTCGTCCGAGAACAAGGAAGCAAAGGGGTTTATGAATACCCATTAGGGATTGTCTCTCTGAGGGTGTTAGCTCCACATTTACGACTAAGTGGGATAGGGTACTGGGTGAGGAGCCCTCTTCTGTGGGTATGGCTACATGGGCTGAGCTAGGCAGGGGTCCCAACCATTTTTTTAGTAGGTTGATATGATACGTCTGTATCCGAGAGGGCTTTACCTGAACTCGGTAGCTTGTTCTCCCTACCGTCCCCACCACTTTGTACGGCCCCAGCCATTCCGCCTTGAATCTGCTGGAGGAGGAAGGCAACAACACCAGTACCCAATCGTTAATAGCTAGATGTCGCCACCTCTTCCCTTTGTCGTAGAAATGTTTCTGTTGCGCTTGCTTCTTCTCCAAATGGGAATAGGCAAGATCCCTCAGCTTCCCTATCTTGGACTTAAGGCTCTTGGTGTAGTCCAGAAGATCTCTAGCTTCGTCTGCTTCCTCTTTCTCCCAAGCTTCTTTGGTCATCTCCAGGAGCGATCTCGGTTGTCTCCCATAAAGCATCTCAAAAGAAGAGCAACCGAGACTGCTCTGGACCTGGCTCCGGTTGACATACAACGCTAAGGGAAGGAGTCGGTCCCATTCCACCCCTTCTCCTGCCAACATTTTCTTCAGTATACGTTTTAGCGTCCCGTTATACCTCTCAACGAGGCCATCCGTCTGGGGATGATACACCGAGGTCTTTAGGTGTTTCAGATTCAATGTCCTACATACTTCTTTCATTAAACGTGAGACAAATGGAGTGCCCTGGTCGGTTAAGATCTCCCTGGGAAACCCTACCCTCGAGAACAGTTCTATCAGCTTGTCCGAAATGTTCTGGGTAGTGGGGGCGGAGAGGGGAAATGCCTCTGGGTAGCGGGTTGTATAGTCCACTATCACCAGAGCATATTGATGTCCTTTCCGGGTTCTAGGGAGGGGACCTATAAGGTCCATCCCCACTCTTTCAAATGGGACCCCTAATATAGGTAACGGCTGGAGGGGAACCGGAGGGGGTCGATAAGGGTTTTTTCGCTGGCAGGTCTCGCATTCCTGACAATACTTCTTGATGTCCCCATACACCCCGGGCCAATAAAAGTGTCTCAGGACGTTTTGCGTGACCTTCTCTACCCCTATGTGTCCAGCTGTAAGGTGAGAGTGGGAAAAGAACAGGATTTGTTCACGGAAGGACTTAGGGACCAGTAACTGGGGTTCTTCCTCTTGGGCGCCCTGTCGGTATAGTAACCCCTTTTAGAAAAAAACGAGGGTAAGTATAGGGGGTGCTCCATTGGTGTTTTGGGCACTTTGCCAGGCCTGCTGGAGGGTTGGGTCATTAATTTGTGTGAACTGGAAGTTCCTATCCAGGAGCCATGGCTCCGTGGTGATCAAGGCGGGTGAGGATTCTTCCTGCTTGTTGTCCCTCCTTCCCCCTAGAGCCTGAAAAACGATGGCCAGGAACATATCTAGGAACCCCGGATTGTCAGTCCCTATGATGACCTCTTCTGGTAAATCAGGTAGTACCCCCACCCTGACTCTACACGGTGGCCCTCCCATTGTGGTGATGTCTATCTCAGCAACTGGGTATGCCTTCACATCCCCGTGCACACATCTAATGTGGACAAACAGATCTGGTTGATGTTGTGAGGGATGTATCAGCGCCCCTTGTATCACGGATTGTCTACACCCCGAATCCAGTAAGGCCCTAACCCATTTCCCATTCACTCCTACACTCACGTAGAATGCCGTCCCCATCTCTGCGGTGTATAGGATGGAACGGGGAATATATCCCACTTCCATTGGCTCCTCCGACATCTTCTTGAGCGGACATGCCCTGGCGATATGGCCCCACTCGCCACAGTCGTAACATTGGGGCCCTCTATACAATGGAGGACCTGCCTTGGGTGGTCGGAGTCTCAGGGGTTCTGCAGGGAGTCTGACATTCCTTTTCTCGGGTTTCCCTGGCGGAGGACGGGTTCTGTCTGGTTCCCAGGACGGGACACGTGGTTGGGCCCTTGAGAAGGTGGTGGCCATTTCTATTGCTTGTCAGCCGTGGATGTTGTCGGAGCCACCTCTGTGTGTTATATGGTAGTGCCTCTAGGTACTGCTCAAGATATATGCGGTCCATGATATCTTCCTTTGAGGCCTCGAGAGGTCTTAACCATTTGTCCGCCGCCGCTTTGAGGCGGAAGAACAGCGTTTTCGGGTTCTCCCCGGGATGTCCTCTTTCCCTACGAAAGCGCACTCTGAAAGCCTCCGCGTCCATACCCAGGTGGTCCAGAATGATCAATTTGATCTCGCCAGGGCGTGGTGCCTGTGCTGTTGGCCACCTGGTAGGCAGCCTGGGCTTCGCCCGTCAGTAAGGGGGCCAGAAAGAAGGGCCATTTGTCCGCCGGCCATCCACAGGCCCTGGCCGCCCTCTCGAAGTTCAGAAGGAATGCATCCGGATCCTCCCCGGCTATATACTTTTGGAGGGTTATGCCGGAGGGTCCTGGTGTATGGGGGCTTCTTGTTTCTCTGAGCCGACCAGCCGTCTGTTCTGTGGCTAGTCTCTGCAGCTCCTCCTGCTGTGCGGCTATGCTGTCCCTAAAGACATCCCTGTCAGCTTGGGCCGTACTCATGTGCCGCTCCACGGCCCATCCCAGTTTCTCCTGGCCCGCTATCAGATGCTGGATGATGGCGTCCATTATGCCTTTCTCAATAGACGGGCTGCCCGCATTCTCCACCACTTGTAAGCCCTCGCAAGGATCAGGCTGGACACGGGATCTGGGTAGACTTGGTTTTATTCGTCTACTGGGTTTGTCACGATGGGCCAGCTTTACAATCGTGGGGGACCTAGTCCAAGGTATGTCCTGGTGTTCTTCCTCTGGTCTCGTCCGGTCCTGTTCACGCCACAGGTCACGGATTCCCTCGCTCTTCGGGCTTCTCCCTGGGATCCCTCGGGCTCGTTTCCCATCAGGTGCAAGATAAAGAAAGACAAAAGGATCTGTGAAACTCCCCGTTTTGCTCTCACGGGTTCAGGGTAGGAGTGAGGGAGCACCAGTGCCACAAACACACTACCGGCGGCGTGAGGGGCTGTGCTAGGGGTCGGGTGAAGTGTAGGGGTAGTTGGAGGTGCCCTATTAAAAACGGCTGGTCTCCTCCACATCCACCCAGTCATACGGTTTCGTACCTGTTGGAGCCACACTCCTCCAGGAGTGTGGCGGGGCGCAGAGCCGAACCGTTGGCCTCCTGGCGTCCTGGTGTCAGGTTCTCCCTCTGGTACGGTCAGCAGGGCCAGTCGTTCCTCTTCTCGATGCCTGCCTTCGCGCTCTCCTTCTTCGACGTCCTCCTCTCGCTCCGGTCTCCTTGGTTCTCTTCCGGGTTCGTTCTCTCCCGCTCTCCTGGGCGGGCCCGATATGACGGCGGGAGCGGGGGCGGGGTCTCTGAAGGTGTCCTCCCTGTTAAAGGGACCCGGCCCGTAATGCACTACGTCGTCCTCCGTGCTGTCAGGGTCGTCAGGGTCCCAGTCATCTGGCTGAAAAGAGAGGAGACGGCCGGTTTCAGGGGGGACGGACCACCACTCGCCCCCCTGCTCCTCCCGAGGTCCGTCGAAACTGTGACACCTGGTGAACTGTAAGGTTATCATTTACTATGCTTTAAAAACGAATACAATTGAATGTATAATGAAAAATGTGTTGTAGAATACACAATTTTTGCCATTGTTTCCTAAGTTTTTTTTTGGGGGGGGGGGTCCCCCAAATCTCCTTTCTAGTGGTCAGGCTTGCTCACTGCGCTCGCTATGCTCCGTACGGGGGCTGGTCTGTCAAAATTTGCCAAGGCTGCTTTGGGTTCCCAGTCCCTGCTCAAATAGTAATTCCCTTCAGTGCTAGGGACTACTATGGCAATGTGTGCTTTTCACAAATATATATATTTTTTTAAATTGTGGAGGGCCCAGCAGTTCCAACACAATAGAGGTTTAAAAAAAGAATCACAAGGCAAGTATTGATAAAATCATAAGGGTCGTAGCCAATGCCAGCCCTGTTTTACCTGTGAAGCTGCAATGCTGTAGCTAGAAGAGCTTAAGTGTATTTCCTTTGGAAACTGGCGTTATGAAAATGAAAGCTGGTTGCGCATTTTAATTCTTCTTTGTCATGTCTGTTTCAAAATCGTGGGTGAAGAAAAACGGAGAACTTGAAACTGGCAACCCTTGAGCAGCCCAATACCAGATACTGCACCAGAGGCAAGCAGACCTCTTTGTTGAAAGACATCTGCTGCAAGCCAGTGCTCCACAATGCAGCAGTGCCCCCTGTGGCCATAGAACGGTAGTGCACTCTTGAAGACCACGACGAGCCATGTGCTGAGGTCTGTTACTGGCTCTTAAAGCAGAGCAGTTTTTGTGACATTGCTCGTGACAGACTTTGTTCATACGAAACTGGCATTTCACAAGGACAGGCCTCACAGACTGTCTTCAGCACTGCCAGACCAGCTGCCTCGCCTTTGAAACCCGTTCAAAGCTTGGATCATCTTCTGAGAGTATTTTAGATCAACAGCATTTGTAATCTTTTGAGCACCTGTAGTAAAATGACTGTGTCGAAAGTTGCCCAAGTCTAGTAAACTTCATACGCACATTTAACATGCATTTGTTTTGATTAGCCCAATCGTAGTGAGTTCAGAATCCTTCCTCAAGTAGTAAATATGAATAAAGTAATCGCGCGTCGTTCTTGGCTTTCGTGTATTGGGAGGATTGTGATTGGTGCCACAGACGCCTCATAACCAGGTCCACTCTCGGTTTGTGAAAGCAGTGAGATTCTCTTGATGATGAAATATTGGCCCAGCTCCACCGTTCTCTTAAAATGCACCGGCCTGATGAGGTCAGCATCTACAATGCTTGGGTAAAATCAGCGTTGACCATAAATTAGCGTCCTTCACCCAGACGTAGCATTAGAAAGCTTGCTGTCTGATGGACCATTTTACTATATTGTGCTGCAACATTTATATGGCGCTTACTATCCCTCTAAAGGCCACTGAAGCACTTGTCTACATTGGTAGCACATCACACCATATAGGTATGTGGGAAGTGTTTCAAGCGTGGTGACCTCTGAGGTGCGGTTGTCATGTTATCAGATGCATCGCTTAGCATTGTGATGGATGAATTGAGAGAAAGAGGGGCAGGCAATGTATGGTTTTGAGTAAGCTGGCAGATTCAAAGAGCTCGGCAAGCCCCTTTATGGTACTCCTTATGATCAGGGCGACTGGAATTATGTGATTGTGCGGGCGCAACGATTTTCGCATAATTATACCTTTGTCACATTTGCCCATAATCTATCATTTGCTGCATAATCTGCAGATTTCTACAAACAATTTTGCTTCTAGCTCAAACGGGTTAAAAGTTACAAAAAATACAGCACAACATGTTGCCGCACAGTGGAAGGCCTTTTGCAGGCGTTGACTGGTCATCTTTCTGTTGCTTATTGCTATATTTGGGTGTTAAACTGGTACTAATGAGTTACACCCAATGCCCAGACAATGTAAAAAGTACAAACTAATGAAAAAATACTGTCAGAAAATGTGCCACATTAAGTTGCATAATTTGCCTTTTCTTGCCACATTATTTACTCAACCGTGCCACATAATTTAGCCGTCCCCTGTCGCATAATTCCAGTGGCCCTGCTTATGATCTTCCATAGCACGTTTGTAATGTTTCACAAATAATTACTATTGGCAAAATATTCCATCACTGATATCAATGTGATGAGCTCCAAGCATAAACAACTTTAATAGCACATAGCTGCAAACTCAATATTTGCATTTTTTCATTTATGTTTATTTGCATATCATGTATGTACGCTTTCAATCATTTCCTACTGTACAAATGATTAAGTTGCATGGATTATGCTTTCAATGTACACTTGCATATTGTCTAAAGTTAATGTTTTCCATTCAGATGCAAGTAGATGTACATGGATGTTTGGTTTATACAACAAAACTGTCAAAAAGCAGGCTATTCATTTGGTTAGGGAACCTTCAACAACTTAATAAACACCCCCTGTTAGGTCTCAATAAAAGCCTCAGTGAAACTCTGCTCAGCCCTTGTGAACTGGTGCCGAAGCACCACGCATTTTCACAGAGAAATGTGTGTTAGGTTCAAGCGGTACCAACAATTTCAAAGTCAGGAAAACAAAACAAAAAAATCGCAAACGCGAATTTAGAAACATATAAAAAAAAATAATGAGCAAAAAATACAACAAAACAAATATAATCAGATAAGGGGAACTGAAGATACATATTTTATTTAAACATTTTAAGGCACAAAATATCTATGAAAAGTATCAGTTCATGGCTGACCAAGATCTAGGCATATCTCAGACCAGCCACAATGGAGTGTCATATTTCCAAACCAGCCATGATGGACAGAAGTCAGATACACCAAGAAGGTCAGTCAGGTCAAAGGTTTTACCTTTGGACCCAGTCTTTTTCTGATGGTTATAGTCTTCCAGCAGGCAAGGCTGAAGCCAATGAGGGTCCCTCAAAGTTGCACAAGTCATTGTTGATCTTCCACAGAAGCCATTGATTTTGCTGCCAAAAGATCTTTACGTTATACAGATATATTTTGTAGCTGTCAAAAATGCCTCCTCCAGACAGCAAATCCCAGTTAAGTGTCCAGTTGTTAACAACAATCCTGCTTTCTTTAGCTCAGAGGCAAGGCTTTTGTCCTCTGGAAAGCGGGGTCATTAACTCTAGCCACACATCTCACCTGGAGCTGAGACAAGTGACAACATTGGCTCTACACCTCTTTTGGGCTCAGGCATCACAAAGTACATTTTTATAAAGCTACTTTTACTCTAAAGTCATCAATGATCTGATTTTCCCATTATACTAGATTTTAAAATGGAGTGGAAAGTAACTTGGACTCATTTTGCTAGCATTTCCCAGGTAAAGCCAGGAATTAAGGATTTTGGGCCATATGTACACATTTTAGGAATAGCGATTACCTAATTGAGATTTTCTGCAAATCGCAATTAGGAAATTGCTATTTCTAATGTAAGAAACACATTGGATTTCAATTAGCGATTCCTAATGGGGTCGCAAATAGACCTTCCTCATGAATATTAAGGAGGAAGGTCGCAGTCTGTGTCCCATTAGGAATTGCAGGGATGGTGACCTGCTGGAGTCAGCAGACCACCATGTCTGTGATTGACTTTTAATAAAACAATCTTTGTTTTTCTGAAATGCAGCCTATTCTCCTTAAAGGAAAACGGGCTGTGTTTCAAAGAATGAAATGAAACGTTTAAGTTTCATTTTTTAAGCGTAGGCAGTGGTTCCTTGTTTCAACATTCACAAAGGGGAAGGGGTCCCATGGGGACCCCTTCCCATTTGCAAATGGTTACCACCACCCTTGAGGTGTTGGTAAAAAATGAATGTTTTGTGACTGTAATTCGGTCGCAAATCATTCATACATACCACTGCCATTCAGCATTTGGAAGCGGCGCCCTAAACATGTCATTACCTTTAAGAAAACAGGGCTTCTTGCAGATGTCCCTCCACTTTTTGTTCCCATTTGGACTACTAGATGCTGGTTTTTTACTCTGACAGTGCACTGAAGCCTGCTAGCCAGGCTCCAGTGCGAGTGCTCTCTCCATAAAACTGATGTGTGCAATTAACAACCCCAATTGCTAAGGACTTTACCTGCCTTATAAGCCCCTAGTATATGGTACCAGTGGTATCCAGGGCATGGGTGGTAAAGGGGTACCCAGGGCTTACAGCACTGTTTGCGCCACCCTGGGTGACCCAAGTAAACTACTGACAGCAGCCCTGCCATTGCAGATTGCAGGAACAGTGTACGCTGCTCCATTTTGGCTTTGCCCTCACCATGAGAGGCAAAGTCAATGCACTTCTTTCAGTATATGTCAGTCGTCCTTAAGGAAGTTTCCTGAGCCCACGAGGCAGGGTGCCTTATACTAAAGGTGTGGGCATGTAAGTGCAAGCTGATATGTCCCTAAAGTGGCCTTTACTATTGAAGGGCTCTATAAGTGATAGATGGTCCATAGGATAGCATGGGCTGCCACCCGGGCAAACCTGAGGTAATTTTGATTTATTTATCATATTTTATAAAGCGCAAACATGACCATCATGGTATCAAAGCGCTGTACAATGAGCGAGCTGAAGAGGGTTGCAGTACATTAAAACACCTGTCACATTGAATAATCTGTACAAAATTCTCGGGGCAAGGTATAAAACAATAGGATACAAATAAAAATAAGGAACGCTGTACATAGAGTTCAGAGAGCAAGGTAAAGAACAATAGAATACAGTATAAAATCAGGTGAATAACAGTTTCAAAATCATTCTCTGAAGACACATGTTTTTCTAGTAGTATGGCTTTAACTTTCTTCTTGAAAAGCCTGAGTGAGGTAATTGCTCTCGCTGAGGGTGGTAGGGAGTTCCATATTTTTGGAGCAGATCCAGCGAAGGTGCGTCCATGTGTTTTCTTTTTTTATAATCTGGCTGGTTCTAGTGTTAGGGATTTAGCACTTCTCGAATCCTTTCCGTCTCCTGAGAGTTGATCCTATTGGCCATGTATTGAGGACCAGAATTGTGAAGAGCTTTGTGTGTCATACAAGCCACCTTCAGTTGGTTCCTAGCTTCAACTGGGAGCCAGAACAGGGCTCTGAATGATGGCAAAATGTGGTCATACTGATGCGTGACTGTTAACACTCTTGCTGCTGCATGTATTGTTGGTTTCATTAGGCTAGGCTGGTTCTCAGTAGACCCATGAGTGTGGCATTCCCATAATCCAGTCTTGAGAGCACTAGTGACTGAACTGCCGTTTTGAGGTCATCTAGCTGTATGAAGGGTTTAAGCTTTCTTAGCAGGTGCAGATGTAGGTTAGCGCTTTTCCTTGCAGCTTGCAAGTGGCCTCATATGTTTAAATTAGAGTCTAGTGTGATGCCTAATGATTTTACAGAGTTGCAGATGGTTGCGGTGCAGTTTAGCAATTTGAGATTAAGAGACCAAAGTTGCGGTTGAGTGGATTTAAGGGTTGGGGAGAAGAGAATGAATTTTTTTTTTGTCGGGTTGAGTTTTAGATGGTTGTGTGCCAGTCATTCCTGTGTTTTCTTCCTGGTGTCATCCAGTCTCCGGATAGCCTCATGAGAAGAAAGTTTGATGTATAGCTGAGTATCATCAGCATACATGTGGTATGAGATTTCTGATTGTTTAAGGATTTCAGTGAGTGGCACCCCCTAAATATGCCATGTTTGGTATCAAACAACATGCCTTCTCAACCCTGACATGAATCTCATGCCAGAAGGGATGTTGCATGCACCCAGGTGGCTATCTTAGAAGCCGCCCACTTGGTTGCCCCATCTTTCCTGTTCTCTGGCTGCCAGCCTGCTCTTGCTGCCACCAAGACAGGATTCTGTCTTCCTGCCCGGCAGTGTGATCACTCCCAGGAGTCAGGAACAAATGCTTGGGCAGGAAGGAGGTCACACCTCCTCCCTCCTAGGGTGGCTAGTGAAGTGGCACATCAAGGCCATGAGCTTGAAAGGCTACACCACCTCTGATATGCATCTAGGCTGCCTCCCCATGGAAGAACTGCCACCCCCCTGCCACCAGGCACATTTGCACCCAGGTAGGTGAGAATATTAGGTAGTCAAGATGGGTACAACCTCAGAAGGCTAGCCTCACTTCTAGGGTGAGCTGCTGCCAGGTCTGTACACCAAAGGAAGACTTCTGCCATTTTCAAAACTGGCAGAAATAGTGGGTTCTGGGAAGAAAAGGTGACCTACAACCCCGGATTTGGTCACCTCTGGGATGATTAGCTGCAAGAACTAGCATCCTATTGGCTACTTGCTCCCACACCCCTAACTCCCATAAATCTAAGATTTAGGGGACACCACTGACACCAGAACCTCAGTTTTGATCAAACTTGCAACAAAGAGGACAAAGAAGGAATCTGTGTAGGCAACAACATGACTAACACCAAAGCAAAAGAGGGATATTCTGTCCTTATGGCAACACTCCTGGAACTGCCTGATCGAGATTCGTCCTAGGCTATCTCTCAGTTCCCCCAGACAGAGGGACCCCTGTGGAAGCCTGAAGCACCCTCAGACTCCCCTGGACTAGTCACTAGTCCCACGCAAACTGCAGGTAAAACAACGGTCCGGATCCAAACAATCTCTGGCCATCTGGCCCTCCAAGGGATTGCCTAAGTCCAGATGGTCTAGTGCATTGTGGGAACTGTAGTCCTGCCTTTCACGCAGTTACAGGCAGCTACCGCATTCCCCGGGACCACAGGACATCAAAGCAACTTTCTGCTCTACTTACGGCTGCTAAGGCTGTTGGTTCCCAATCCGGCAACCGACCTTTGCATTCGATGCTGGACCTAGAGCGAACCCCATCTGACATCAGCAGACACCCCATTGTGTTTTTGGATCTCCCCCCCCCCAGCACTGTTTTAGGGGTAAAAGAAGCTCTCCCGTGGCTCCCGTTCAGCACCAAGGACAGCCAGGACAACTCTGCACCCAGGCTCTACAGGCCAGGTAACATTGAACTGACTGTTGTGGCTTGGGCCTAGGACCCACATCACCTTTACCCTGCAACGGTTCCACGCAACTCGACCTGCAAGTGACCGATTGTCACTAGTGATTTTTCTTATTGACCGTAATGATAACGTTTCACTGTATTCTTTTGCACAGATTTTATATTGCCTCAAAAATCTATAACTCTGGTTAAAATGTATGCTATTCTGTTCATTTTGGTGTCTATATTAAGATAAGAATACACTCTATTTTTATAAATTGTTGCCGGATTTCTCTTGAGTCGGGAACGGCGGGGCCGGCATCGGCCACGCCAAAAGTATGGCGGTCGTGCCGGCCCCCTTCCGGAGACCACAGAGGCAAGCCTGTCGCGCACGTTGGTGACGCGACGGGCGAGCCTCGCCACTCATTGGTCCCGTGTCGGGGGGCGTGCCCCGGAAGTGATTGGTATCACTTCCGGGTCACGCGAGAGGATAGCGCCAGGCCGGTGGGAACCGGCCTGGCATAGAAAGCTTTAAAAGGCTGGCGAGCGCGGGAGTAGGTCTCTTTGCTCCCCGCTCCCCAGCCCACCACACCAGCCTCGCTAGGAGGCTGTAACTGTAATTTGTTTTTACCCTCTACAGGAGAATCACCTCGGCGCCGGAACAGATCGCAGAGCGACGTCGGACTTTCCCCCTGCTTCGAGCGGCGAGCCAGAACTCATCGCGGGGCAGTGTTGGTCTTTTCGCTGCACCGAGCGGCAGCAACAGAGGCGTGCGAGGGCGCAGAACGCCGCGGTGGGGGCAGATAACGATCGTGTGCCCGGAAACGCGGTGATATCGGCGGCATAGGACGGCAGGTACCCGGTAGTGGTGGCGCTCAACCAGTGAGGGCGCGCACCCTTCCGGTTTTGTAAATCTGTGACTGCGGGCCTGTTTAGGAAGGCATCGACAGCTGTGGCTTTGCTGGGGGTCTGTGTATAACGCGGCAGGTGCCCAGGGCTGTATGCTGCCCCATTTCGCTGTATTAAGGGTTTTGGTAAGCTCGTGCAAGGGCTTAGGGGGGTGCAGCTGGTGTTCATAGTCTGTTTTCACTGGCCTAATATAAAAGCTGTTGGTAACAGGAGGGTGTTGCCAATACAGGCGCTTGGGTAATTACAAGGTCCTTAGAACAAAGGGGGTTTTGTCATTGGGCTTTGTGGTATAGAGGGCTTTGGGCATTAATTTCCAGCCGCGGTCAGCACGATCACAGTGATCAGGGGTCATATACTTGACTGTTTATATGGCCGGGAAGGCGAAGAGGGGGGGCAAGCCCTCCCGCATGGAGAACTTTATGGAGGCAATGCTCAAGAAGGTAGAAGAGTTGGGGCAGGGCCTTGCGAATCTCACCGAACGAGTAGACGCACAAGGGGGGGCGGAGGAGAGAGAAGAAAGAGCCAGGCGCAGCATGGTGCCCCCGAGGTCGGCTTTTCCTCCCCTCCCAAAAAGGGTCAGGCCTAACAAGGGGGGGCGGAGGGAACCATTGTCACCGGCCCCTGTTTTGCCTACAGAGGAGGTACCTGTCCCAGCGCCTGTCCCAGCGCCTGTGCCAGGGCCAGCTCACCAGCCCCCCGTTACTCCGGTCCCAGTCCCCCTGCCCAGTGGAGGGCCTGGACCATCAGGGGATAGCCCACACTTGCCAGTGTTGCCCGGCACGGGGGGAGAAGGCACTCCGCAGGATGTGGTGTCACACTTAGCGGCAATACTTCCGTGGTTGGGACAAGTGGGGATCCTGTCATCAACGGTGGGGGATAAGGGCGGTGATCCACTGGTAGAGGCGAGGCGAATAGTGGCCCAGTTTCATGGGACACCAGCAGACAAAACAGGCGGGGGTCAGGGTGCGCTGTCCCCTCTCATTCCAGCTGGGGGGCAAAGCCACTTGGACACAGCGGGGAAGTTCCGGGGAGCAGCTTGACGAAAGAGAAAACGTCAGGGTCAGCCGGGTCCGCAGGAGGAGGTAAGCTGATGACACTGCCAATGTTGAATGTGGGTGAGTCCCGCACGGATCGGGAGAATTTGGGGAGGCATGTAACACAGGATGTAAAGGATAGGATTTGGTCGGGTTCGTACATAAACATGTTCTCTTTACTTATTTGTGAAAAAGAGAGGGAAGAGGCCAGGAAGAACAAAGACTGGATGCTCCCGAGGGAATGGGCAAACGAACTCATGAAGTACAGGGTCGAAGAAAACTTGTTGAATTGGATTAGAGGTTTTTCCATTTTCATGGCAGTCATGGCTGAGCGTTTCCCTAATTTACAGGCTGAGATGGCATGTTACCAAAACAGGATTGTGCTTGCGCATGATAAATACGGGGGTGAGGGATGGAAGGAATATGATAAGAGCTTCAGGAGAACTAAAGCGTCTGACACATCCCTATCATGGGACCGTCTAGACACAATTGCATGGTTAGACCAAATGGGCGGTTTGTTCCAGGACAGGTCCAGGAACCAGTCCTTTCAGTCCTCTCAGTCCTTTCAGTCCTTTCGGTCACAGCCAAACACAGGTCCTCCCAGCCATACAAACACCGGGGGAGGGCGCAAAGGGACATGCTGGGATTTCAATAGACGGACTTGCACTAGGCCAGAAGGCACGTGCAGGTTTAAGCATGCGTGTTCCATCTGCGCGAACCCGTCTCACCCCGAGTCCAAGTGCTTCAAGAAACCAAAGGATAAGGGAGGGAAGAAGCAGGAATGAGGCGCATGGACAACTAAAGGCACGGTCACCTATTGATGTAACGGCATTGACACCCTGGCTAAACAAATATCCTTGTCACATCACCGCAAAAATGCTGCTAGATGGTTTCAGGTACGGTTTTAGGATACCGGCACCTGACTATGTGGGGGCATCAGAATGCAAAAATCAACTCTCAGTGCGGGCCAAACCTAGCGTGGCGGCAATGAAAATTGAAAAAGAGCTGCGACTGGGCAGGGTAGCTGGCCCATATGATTCTATCCCGGTAGAGAATTTTGTCTGCTCTCCTTTGGGCGTGGTCCCCAAGAAAGAAAGGGGGAATTCAGACTCATACACAACCTATCAGCACCCAGGGGAAGTTCATTGAATGAAGCAATTGATGAGGCGTTTTGCAGTGTGAGATATGCTTCTTTTGATGAAGCGGTGGAGATGCTCAGGGGCTTGGGCCCTGGAGCCCTTTTGGCCAAATCAGACATAGAGTCCGCTTTTCGTCTATTACCAGTCCACCCGTCTGATTTTCATCTACTTGGTTTTCAATTTTCAGGGAAGTTCTACATGGACATGTGTATGCCCATGGGTTGCTCTGTCTCCTGCGCATATTTTGAAAAATTCAGTTCATTTCTGGAGTGGGTTTTTAGGCAGGTGACAGGGCACCAGTGGGTAATGCATTACCTGGATGACTTTCTTATCTTGGGGTCACCGGGATCGCGGGAGTGTGCGTGGGCGCTGCAGGAATTTTGCGCGCTCATGCATGCTTTTGGGGTCCCCTTGGCCTTAGGAAAGACAGTGGGACCTAATACAACAATAGAGTTCCTAGGTATTGAGTTAGATTCCATACAGGGGTGTTTCAGGTTGCCCGCGGACAAGATCAGCAAGTTCAGGTCCACACTGCAGCAGTGCCTGGTTAGGGAGAGGGTAACATTGCACCAGTTACAACAGACAGTAGGGCAGTTGAATTTTGCACTAAGGATCATTCCTATGGCAAGGCCATTTTCCCGATCCATCTCACAGGCGATGGCGGGGCTCAGGGAAAGACACCACCACACCAGGCTGTCAGCCGAGGTCAGGCAGGACATGCGCATTTGGTTGGCATTCCTGCAGGACTTCAATGGCAGGGTAGTGTGGCCCGGTCCACCCACTACTTCCGCGGAGTTAGGTTTAATGACTGACGCCGCGGGGAGTGAGGGATTTGGCGCCATACTCGGTACCGAGTGGGTGGCGCAACGGTGGCCAGCATGGTGGGCAGAGACAGGTTTGACGGCCAACATAGGTTTTCTAGAATTGTTCCCCATCTGGGTGGCATTAACAGTATGGCCAGAACAACTGCGTAATCAATCAGTGGTGTTCTGGTCAGATAACATGACAGTGGTCGAATGCATCAACCAACAAGCAGCACGGTGTCGGATGATTCTCCGGCTGCTGAAGGAGATTGTACTATTATGCATGAAGCTAAATATGCAATTTAGAGCTAAACATGTGCCAGGGGTATTAAATCATGCGGCTGATGCACTTTCTCGCTTTAAAATGCAGGTTTTCAGGGCTCACCTCCCGGCGGCGGCGGAGTATGCCACCCCTTTCCCAGAACTACTTTGGCAAATTGGTGCCCCCAACTACCGGACCTCGTGGCAGCTAGCCTAGCACCCAGGACCAGGAAAGCATATGAAGGGGCGTTTGGGGCATATTGTTCCTTTTTAGGAAGGGGGTGGGCTGAAAACTGGTACAACGCAGGGGCACTGCTTCATTACTTAGGTTATTTGAAGGGGGAGGGGCGCTCAGCGGCAGCGGCTAAACGGCATGTGGCGGCAATCTCCTTTTTTGCCCAAACTAGGGACAAAGGCAATCCTACCAGCAGCTTTATAGTCAGGAAAGCACTGAAGGGTTGGCAGCGCCTCCAAGGGTCTACCCCAGATACAAGACGGCCAATCGGGGTGGAGCTGCTAACGTCTTTACTAAGGACCCTCCCCTGATTTGCACCACATCAGAGGAAGTTCTGTTGTTCACCGCCGCTTTCTCATTGGCCTTTTATGGTGCTTTTAGAATTGGGGAATTGGTGGCCCAAAACAAAACAGATGTGCAGGGCGGATTGCAGTTTGATGACGTGAAGGTGCGGGGGGACATTCTAACAATATCAATCAGGAAGTCCAAGACGGACCAGGAGGCACGAGGGGATGGGGTAGTGCTCCATCGGGCACAGGACAATCCGTGTTGCCCCCTGTCACAGGTGGAGGCTTTCCTACAATCTAGACCTGTTAGCAAAGGGGGCCCCTCCTGGTGCATGCTGATGGTATTCCACTTACACGGTTTCAGTTTAAGAGGGTCCTGGATATGGCAATACAGAGGGCGGGGCTTAACCCAAGCTGTTTTGGGACGCACTCTTTTAGGATAGGGGCGGCCACGGAAGCAGCAGCTAGGGGTTTACCTAGCAACAGCGTCCAAAGGATTGGGAGGTGGTCCTCCAGTTGTTACAAGCGCTATGTGCGGTTACATATGTTATGAGCAGGATAATTACCAGGAAGCTGATGCATATGTCTTCTCTGTTTCATCTACAGTTTCTCAAACCTGTCACGCAGGGGGAAACTGCGAACGCCGCAACAGCAACAAGCAACACAAGGAACGTCATCAACAAATCAGGGATCACAGGTCGCATGGATCATTGGTCACTCGTATGTAAAACGTCTGTCTAATTTTTTCCTTACAGGGAGCTACAAGACTAGGGTAGAGCGAGCAGGTTTTACGGTATCATTTCATGGGAAAGGGGGCCTATGCTTGAGCCAGTTTAGGGGTTTCACATTGGGGCTATTAGAGAAGGGTGGTCCCCGTCCCAGTATTATTATCTTACACCTGGGGGGAAATGATTTGGCAAGCCTCGGTAGAAGGGGGCTAGTGGAAGCAATAATATCAGAAGTGAGTTGGTTAGCAAAGACATTCCCGGGGTGTACCATTGTATGGTCACAAATGATCCCAAGATTCCAATGGAGGGGGGGGGAGTCGGTAAGAGCACTGAATCACTCTGTAAGGAGAATAAATAACAAAATAGAGAGGCTTTTCAGGGCTCCTCGTCTACAGACAATCGCCCACGGGTGTATCAGGGGTGAGTCTTGCTTTGTAAAGGACGGGGTCCATCTGTCAAGAGTAGGCAATGAGGCTTTCCTAGAAAATCTACTGGCATGGTTCGATCTCCGGGGGCAGGGTATGACCTCCTAGTGAGCGCAGGGGGGCCAGATAGTCGGTCAACTATGCTGGCCTGTGGCGGTAAGGTCATGATTGGTGAGCAGTAAATTTAAGGTCCTTAGAGGGCGGCGCCATTCTTGAATGGGGTCGCCCAAGTGGGAGGGACAAGTGGTCTCTCCTAGAACTCCAGGGGCAGTTTACAGCCGGTTGGCTGGATGGGTGCGGGGAGGGGGAGTCACGCTTTCCCTAGGCTGGTTGGCCACCCCGCACGTGCACAAGGTCGCCAGTAAACGGCGCAGAACTGCAAGGGCCCCTTTATGGAGATAAGATACAGAGCGTACGGGGGTAACCGGGGGGAGTACCCTCACGGTAAACGGGCCCTCTGCGCATGCGCACTCCGGCTGGAGGGCGTGGTTAAAAATTGATAAGGATCTGACACCAGTTAGTGACCTTGCCGTAGGCCCAAATAGGATACGCAGAAAAGAAAAATGCTGTGATGATTATTAAAGATATGTTAGATTCGGATAGGAAAACCTTTGTATTAGAGTCATGTTAAGGTTAGCCAACCGACATATGTACTTATCAATTGTAATCAGTGTAATGCATAATTTTCTGCGTAATTGGTAAATCTTGTATATATTAATAATGTTTTCATTTTGTTAATAAATACGGCCGGGGGTTTACGACCCCCACATCCAAACCCTTCTCATGTCATTTAATCGGGGTCCAGTTATGGGAGGAGGGGGTGTAGGTAGTACCTGGCCATAGGGAACGGCGGGGCCGGCATCGGCCACGCCAAAAGTATGGCGGTCGTGCCGGCCCCCTTCCGGAGACCACAGAGGCAAGCCTGTCGCGCACGTTGGTGACGCGACGGGCGAGCCTCGCCACTCATTGGTCCCGTGTCGGGGGGCGTGCCCCGGAAGTGATTGGTATCACTTCCGGGTCACGCGAGAGGATAGCGCCAGGCCGGTGGGAACCGGCCTGGCATAGAAAGCTTTAAAAGGCTGGCGAGCGCGGGAGTAGGTCTCTTTGCTCCCCGCTCCCCAGCCCACCACACCAGCCTCGCTAGGAGGCTGTAACTGTAATTTGCCCACCCACCGTCCCCTAAAGCGAAGGTAGTGACAACAAGCGGGTATAAGTATTTCGGGGTATGTGTATCAAACTTGTGTTTTCCCACCAACGTTTTCAGTTTACAGGTCTTCAATCGTCGTATTTTAGTTGCTATTCCTAGGTCAGGCGGTAAGGTCATGATTGGTGAGCAGTAAATTTAAGGTCCTTAGAGGGCGGCGCCATTCTTGAATGGGGTCGCCCAAGTGGGAGGGACAAGTGGTCTCTCCTAGAACTCCAGGGGCAGTTTACAGCCGGTTGGCTGGATGGGTGCGGGGGAGGGGGAGTCACGCTTTCCCTAGGCTGGTTGGCC
This sequence comes from Calotriton arnoldi, assembly GCA_963921515.1. Lineage (NCBI taxonomy): Eukaryota > Metazoa > Chordata > Amphibia > Caudata > Salamandridae > Calotriton > Calotriton arnoldi. The sequence goes on along the minus strand of CAWUFW010001833.1, from coordinate 362,195 downwards.
ACCCCGCACGTGCACAAGGTCGCCAGTAAACGGCGCAGAACTGCAAGGGCCCCTTTATGGAGATAAGATACAGAGCGTACGGGGGTAACCGGGGGGGAGGAGTACCCTCACGGTAAACGGGCCCTCTGCGCATGCGCACTCCGGCTGGAGGGCGTGGTTAAAAAATTGATAAGGATCTGACACCAGTTAGTGACCTTGCCGTAGGCCCAAATAGGATACGCAGAAAAGAAAAATGCTGTGATGATTATTAAAGATATGTTAGATTCGGATAGGAAAACCTTTGTATTAGAGTCATGTTAAGGTTAGCCAACCGACATATGTACTTATCAATTGTAATCAGTGTAATGCATAATTTTCTGCGTAATTGGTAAATCTTGTATATATTAATAATGTTTTCATTTTGTTAATAAATACGGCCGGGGGTTTACGACCCCCACATCCAAACCCTTCTCATGTCATTTAATCGGGGTCCAGTTATGGGAGGAGGGGGTGTAGGTAGTACCTGGCCATAGTGTCAATTACTTATCGTCCATGTTGGTACTCTGAAATCCTTAACACATGTTCCTCTAGAAAAGTCTTGCTGCTCTTTGCCACTCTACCAGGAGCTACGGGTTTATTATTGTGAAGCCAAGGACCATCTTTGGGGTATCATGATAGTATTACATGGTTAGGCATAACCTCCACACCACATAATACTCCACTTTCCTACACTTCCATATACCGTATCGCTAAACCTTGCGATTCGGTAACATGCTACTAAAACGCACTTTGTGTTTTGCACATATCAAAAAGCATGCCATTTCTGACTGCAAAAATGCTTTTTACACATGGCCCTTTATTTTTACCTAGGCAATTGAGAATCTAGATAAACTTGCACAGTGAAAACATCTTTTGGACACCTAGTCGCTGCAAGGGCCCACTATTACAAATGCGCAGTTTGCAACTTTACTTATTTTTATATTAGGCACCCAGGCTTGAAAGGTACATTGAGGGAGGTGACTTATTAATAGATAAAAATAGGCTTTCCTACATAACAAAGGCACGTTTCCTTTCTATTTGTCATTGCAGTGTTTTTGAAACTGAGCCCAGACAGAGCACAGTGGTGCTCCTGGTAGCAATCTATTTTTGTCATATATGTAGGTGGTGTAAATACACTCTGCGGCCCGCATTTGGCACTAACCTTCTATGCCACTGGTGGGTTTTCTATGCCAGCTACTCTAGCATTACATGAAAGTTAAATAAGCCAGTTCAGTAAATTCAATGCCCAGTACGTGTATTTTACAGTGGCTTAGAGTGCAGAGTACTACAACCAGCACAAACACACAGGAAATAATTGGTGGGGTACCACAACAAAAATGATATCCTTTCTTACAAAAAAATACAGTATATACATGTGTTAACATTAATATATTATATTTAGTAAGAACTAGCTCAGCTTTGACTAAAACAGGCAGGGAATGTGATGGTGTTGTGACATCACTTCCTCTGTTACAACCTAACTCAGTGTGACAGACGTCATTAAATATCACCTGCGCCAATTAGTCTCACCTATTTTTAGCATTTGTTCCCTGATAGTACTCACTAGAGAAATAAAAGAAAGAAGGAAAGGAGAGGGAGAAAGAACAAGTAAACAGGATAGTTTGAGAGGAATGTGTTTATTTATTTTAAAGGTGGTTTATAAAGCACTATATTCCACAAAGCTGCTCCAAAGTGATGACCAGCTGAGGGAGGAGACTGGAGAAGGAAGATAGAGAATGGAGAAATTCAAAGAACCAGAGCCAAAGGTAATAATTCCTATTTGTAAAGCGTGAACATATCACCCCCTTAAGGGTTTCAAGGCGCTGGGGGCCGACGGGGAAGTTAAGTGAGCTATTGCCCAGAGTCACATGATGCTGAACTGTGCTTCCGCCAGTGATCGAACCGTGAGCCCTGCACTCCAGAGTCCGCCACTCTGGCCGCTGTGCCACACCTACAAAGGTACACAACGAAGTATTATTCAGTGTTGAGTTGGACTCATAGTACAAGCAGAACATTCCAGAACCAAAAGGGTATGAAAGATGGAGGAGTCTGGAAGCCAAGAAGGAGCGAGGGTGGGAAAAACGAGAGCAAAAGAGCCCTACGGCGCAGAATGAGGTTCGAGGCAGATCTTGGCGTACTCATGAAAAGTATGGTGGTAAAAGATGGTTTTTAGTTCTTTCCTGAATTTGAAGTGGTCCGGCTGATTCCAGGGGAAAGGTTGTTCACTGAGAAGAGCCACAAATGCTCAGCATTTTCCTTCCAAGTATTTTCCTCTTGAATGTTGACATGAGAATCCTGTAGTCCTGCCAGGAACTAAGTAGGTGGGAAGGCCTGGAGCATAAGAACAGTTCTCACAAGTAGCCCCGGGGACCAGAGTGCTCTATATGTACTGCGGAGCGACATGAAGGTGAGCCATTGTTCGAAGGGAAGCCAATGCATATTGCAGAGGGTTAGGATAAGGTGTGCTGATGTTTAAGACCTGTTACTAGATTTGCAGCTCAGTTCTGGACTAGTTGGAGTTGTAGTAGGTCTGATGGAGAGATTGATGAAGAGAGTGAAACTGAATGATATGGTCATAGATTGAGTAAGAGGAGTGACAATAACTATGACGTGAATGGCATGTTTTTTAATGTTTGTTTTTATAATGTTGCATACAATACAGGCCTTACTGTATCTTGATATGGTTACTGTGCGTGCATTAAATGCATTGGAGTGTGTGATATAAGATTAAGGCCTGTAAACAGGACTATTTTTTCTCACAAGACCAATTCAGTTTATGCAGACTAAAAAATATGTTCTTTAAATGTCACGTTTTTTAAGGCTCGTGTTAACCGTTCATAGAAGCAATTTTCAACTCTCTGCAACTCTTTAATAAACACTGTTGCTAAATGTGGCTGTGAAGAGAAATATCCTTGCAAGTTCCATCTAGAGAGAATATATTTTAGAAATTGGCCTTTGATTACTGCCTTTGACCTGAACAGAAGTGTAGTTCATTGTCCAATGTAGAAAAACAGGAGCCGAGAACAAGCTAACCTCTGCTCACTCCACAGAGCACCATATACAAGGAAGGTATAAAAGATAGGGCCAGACACATGGGCCAGTTGCTGGGGGAATGCTGAAATACTGAGTTCTTGCTTCTGATTACTTGAAAGGAATGCAGGGGGCTTTAAAGGACTTTCCATAAAATAAACTTATGCAACTAGGCTCTTACTCAGCTGGTTATAATTTAGACAGATTAAAATAATAGATTAGGAATGTGTGACAGAATATGACTGGGCCGTTTCTAATTTTTACCCTTTTGTATATATTTGGGGAGTGAGTTCATAATTTTTACAGTCATTATTACTATTATCACATGTAGAAGAATAGTATATAGCCAGTGCCACTGGAATTATGTTGCAGGAGAGGACTAAATTATGCAACAGTTTTGACTAAATTATGTGGCAAGAAAAGGCAAATTAATGCGTAATTCTGCACATTCCGTGTTAGTATTATCTCATTAGTTTGTCATTTTTACATATGTTAACATCAGGGCACGAGTCGGGGGTACACGCGGGTGGACGGCGTCCACCCACTTTTTCACAGGGTGAGCGGCGTCCATCCTGCCAAGAATTTGGGCCCCACTGAATAATATGCTGAACTCGTCCCGGTGTAATTTCCAAACACTGGGACTCTTTCAGCAGCGCCTGCACGTTGTCTGCTTTCCTTCTGCAACAAGCAACGAGAAAGGCGGGGCCGGCATCGGCCACGCCGAAAGTATGGCGGTCGTGCCGGCCCCTGACGACCACAGAGGCGGGCCTGTCGCGCACAGTGATGACGCGACAGGCGCGCCTCGACCGTAATTGGTCGCGGTTCCTGGGCGTGACCCGGAAGTGATTCTAATCACTTCCGGGTCACCCGTTGAGTGAACGCCAGGCCAGTTAGAACTGGCCTGGCAGGAAAGGCCGATAAAAGGCTGGGGAGCGTAGGGGTCTGCCTCTTTGCTCCCCGCTCCCCCAGCTTGCTGCACCAGCCTCGCTAGGAGGCTGTAACGTGTTTTTTCTTTTCTCTCCCTTCAGGTTGCCGTGACGACATCGACGCGGAGTTCGAGGATTTCTGCGGTGCGGCGTTCCAGTGCGGCGGTCCGAGGAGGCGGTTCGAGCGGGAGAGGATCAGCTGTTGCAGCGATCGAGACCAGCGGTCGGCGTACTGCGTGTGGGCAGTAGAGGCGGTTCGAGCGGGAGAGGATCAGCTGTTGCGGCGGCCGGGACAGCGATCGAGACCAGCGGTCGGCGTACTGCGTTGTGGGCAGTCGAGGCGGTTCGAGCGGGAGAGGATCAGCTGTTGCTGCGGCCGTGCCGGGAGATCATCTGTGAGCAATTCCGAGCGGATCGAGAGCCGGCAGCAGGCAAAGTAAGGCGGCGGGGGTGCAAAGTAAGGGCGGGGTGAGTGTCATCTCCCCGTGGGTTCCAGGGGCCTAGTGTTAAGGTCTCTCCCCGTGCCTGAATGTAATACGGTGCGCGTGTAGAACGCTACAATACCTTCGGGTCGATTTCGCGCTATTGAAAAGGAGGCAGCATTTAAACTTTAAACAGATAGGGCTGCCGGGGTCCCTGGGCAAGCACGGGGGGTGCTTTTAGTGCGGTTTGTCATGAAAGAAGGCATATCGCCAGCCTTGTGGGAGCCTTGGGTCATTGAAATAAGTGGGGCCTTGAGCTGGTGGTGTTTTTTCCAGTACCCCTGGTCATCAATGGGGTGTTTTTTCGCTAGTGGGTGTTGAGAGTGTGTGGTTAAGGGTACACTTCTCCTGTATTGTGGGAGCCTCGCGGGGAGGCTTTACATATTCTGTGCTTTATTTTGAAGGAGGAATCACTGAAGGATTCTGGTGAAGCGGACACAGCGCGGGATCCTTAAGGGGACACAGACAGGCCGGCATTCCAGCGCTTCCGGGAGCCACGCGGGTTTGAGATTACTCACCTGACCCACTGGACTAGCTGGTGTGGAGTGGCTTCGGTTGCGTGGGTGCCTACGGCCGGTTGTGTGCCTCCTACGTGCTAAGGTAAGGGCTTGGTCGGTGGGCCAAGTCATTGAGGTGCGGGAGGGGTGCGTTTAAGTTAGGCTATTACACGTTGCCTTTTCTTAGGAGGACTTGGGTAATAGTCAGCACTCTACCAGTTTTTTCACTACAGCGTGGATAGGTGCAATGGCTGGTAAAGCAAAGCGGGGTGACCAGCATTCCCGGATGGAAAAACTGATGGAAGCAATGATGAAAAAGAATGACGAGTTGGGGCAGGGTCTCGCTGACCTCAGGGAGAAAGTGGATGGGCAAGAAGGGACAGAGGAGAGGGCTAGGCGTAGCATGGTGCCCCCCAGGGCGGCATTTCCCCCCCTACCCAGGCGGGATCGGTCGAAGAAAGGGAGGCCAACTGTACCTGCTCCACCTGGGGTCCCTGAACCTGTCCCCCAGCCCAGGGAGGAGCCCGGACCTTCAGGGGTGGTCCCTTGTGGGAGTGTCCCACCAGTGATACCTGCGGCCCCGGTGCCGGTCCCCCAGCCCAGGGAAGAGCCCGTGCCTTCTGGGGTGGTCCCCGTTCCACAGGCCCCATCTGCACCTGCGGGGGGGGGCGGAAGGATAATAGCCGACAATCCCCAGTGGTCCCTGCGGGCGGGAACCCGGTTCCGCAAGATTTAGTGTCACAGTTAGCCGCAGTCCTGCCTTGGTTGGGGAAGGTGGGGATCTTGTCACCAGCAGTGGGTGCGAGGGACATCGGGGAGGATGTACTCGCGGAAGCAAAGCGGATAGTAGCCCGGTTCGAAGGGACACCTGGAGATAAGACAGGTGAGGGGCAGGGTGCACCTTCCCCTGTCATTCCAGCGGGGGGGGGGCGACCCCAATTGAACCAACCGGAGGACTACCAGCACTCAGCATGGCAAAGGAGAAGCTGACGGAGCCAACTGGGGCGGCTTCAGTAGGTAAGCGGGAAACATTGCCTGTGTTAGGTGTGGGGGAATCCCGCACCGAGAGGGAACACTTAGCGAGACATGTCACGCAAGAAGTGAAGGAAAAAATTTGGTCGGGGAGTTATGTTAGTATGTTCTCATTGCTTCTTGACGAAAGTGAAAGGGAGGAAGCAAGGAAAAGGAAGGACTGGATGCTCCCTAGGGAATGGGCAAGTGAACTCCAAAAGTTCAGGATTGAGGAAAATTTGAATAATTGGATCAGATGTTTCTCAATATTCATGGCGGTGATGGCTGAACGTTTTCCTAATATGCAGGCAGAGATGGCATGTTACCAGTGCAGGATCACTTGGGTGCATGACAAGTACGGGGGATGGGATGGAAAGAATACGACAAGACTTTTAGGAGGGCCAAAGCGTCGGACCCATCCCTCTCTTGGGACCGCATTGACACGATCGCCTGGTTGGACCATTTTGGTGGGGGGTCTCAGGACAATGCAAGAAGCCAGTCCTTTCAGTCCTTTCGGCAGCCTTCATCCACAGGCTCCTACAACAGTGCAGGTAGCGGAGGAGGAAGGAAAGGGACATGTTGGGACTTTAATAGGCGCACATCCACTAGGCCGCAGGGCACGTGCAAGTTCAAACATGCTTGCTCTATCTGTGCCAACCCATCGCACCCGGAGTCCAAATGTTTCAGAAAGTCAAAGGATAGGGGAAAGAAGAAGCAGGAGTAAGGGTATAGCACGACATAAGGCGCGTTCACCCATTAATGTAATGGTTCTGACACCTTGGCTAAACAAATACCCTTGTCATGCAACTGCTAGGATACTGCTAGATGGTTTCAGGTATGGTTTCAGGATTCCAGCACCTGCATATGTGGGGACTCCGGAATGCAAGAATCAACTCTCGGTTAGGACCAACCCAGGTGTAGCAGCAACAAAAATTGAAAAAGAATTGCGCTTAGGCAGAGTAGCGGGCACATTTGATTCCATCCCGGTAGAGAATTTTGTCTGCTCCCCTTTGGGAGTGGTTCCCAAGAAGGAAAGCGGAGAGTTCAGGTTGATACATAATCTGTCAGCACCCAAGGGCAACTCATTGAATGACGCTATCAGTGATGACATTTGTAGTGTGAAGTATGCCTCCTTTGATCAGGCAGTGGAGATGCTCAGGAGGCTAGGCCCGGGAGCGTTTTTGGCTAAATCTGACATAGAGTCCGCTTTTCGTTTGTTGCCTGTTCACCCATCTGACTTCCATCTCCTTGGTTTTCAGTTCCAGGGTAGATTCTACATGGATATGTGTATGCCTATGGGCTGCTCGGTCTCCTGTGCTTATTTTGAAAAATTCAGCTCGTTTTTGGAATGGGTCTTTAGACAGGTGACTGGGCACCATTTTGTCATGCACTACCTGGATGACTTTCTTATCTTGGGGTCACCGGGCTCCCGGGAGTGTGGGTGGGCACTGCAAGAATTTTGCGTGCTCATGCAGGCTTTTGGGGTTCCCTTGGCACCAGGTAAGACGGTGGGCCAACAACCACGATAGAATTCCTAGGGATCGAACTAGATTCTGTTCAAGGGTGTTTTCGGTTGCCTGCAGACAAGATAGCTAAATTCAAGGCAACATTGCAGCAATGCTTGGCGAAAGAAAAAGTCACCTTACACCAGCTACAGCAGACAGTAGGACAGTTGAATTTCGCTCTCAGGGTTATCCCTATGGCACGGCCATTTTCCCGTTCCATCTCACAAGCCATGGCCGGCCTCGAGGACAAACACCACCACACCAGGCTGTCTGCTGAGGTTAGGCAGGACATGCGGATTTGGATGGCATTCCTGCGTGACTTCAACGGCAGAGTGGTGTGGCCCGGTCCACCCACTACTTCCGCGGAGTTAGGTTTAATGACTGACGCTGCGGGTAGTGAGGGATTTGGGGCCATACTCGGTACTGAGTGGGTGGCACAGCGATGGCCGGCCTGGTGGGTGGAGACTGGTTTGACGGGTAACATCAGTTTCTTGGAGCTGTTCCCCATCTGGGTGGCATTAACAGTATGGCCGGAGCAATTGCGTAATCAATCTGTGGTGTTCTGGTCGGACAACATGACTGTGGTCGAATGCATCAACCAACAGGCAGCACGGTGTAAAATGATTCTCCGCTTGTTGAAAGAGATAGTTTTACTATGCATGAGACTGAATATACAGTTTAAAGCTAAGCATGTGCCAGGGGTGTTGAATCATGCTGCTGATGCACTTTCTCGCTTCAAGATGCAGGTTTTCAGGGCACACCTCCCGTCGGCAGCAGCAACTCCCACACCCTTCCCAGAACTACTTTGGCAGATTGGTGCCCCCAACTACCGGACCTCGTGGCAGCTAGCCTAGCACCCAGGACCAGGAAAGCGTATGAAGGGGCGTTCCGGGCATATTGCACCTTTTTGGGAAGGGAGTGGGCAGAGAAGTGGCATGACACGGGAGCACTCCTTCATTACTGGGGGCGCTAAAAAGGGAGGGGCGCTCAGCGGCAGCAGCCAAGCGGCATGTAGCGGCAATATCTTTCTTTGCTCAAGCGAGAGACAGGGGAGATCCCACCAACAGCTTCACAGTTAGAAAGGCCTTGAAGGCGTGGCAGCGCCTCCAGGGAGCAACACCGGACATGAGGCGGCCCATCGGGGTTGAGCTGCTAGCATCATTACTGGGGGCCCTTCCTCTTATTTGTAGCAACACCGAAGAGGTGTTTTTGTTCAACGCCGCTTTTTCATTGGCCTTCTATGGTGCATTCAGGATTGGGGAATTAGTGGCCCAAAACAAGCAGGATGTTCAGGGTGGCTTGCAATTTGACCGTGTGCAGGTTCAAGGTGATGCTTTATTGATTTCAATTAGGAAGTCCAAGACGGACCAGGAGGCGCGTGGGGAAGGGGTAGTGCTGCATCGGGCATTGGGTAATCCTTGCTGCCCCCTCACACATTTAGAGGCATTCCTACATCGTAGACCCAACGGTAAGGGGGGGACGTTGTTAATCCATACAGATGGCACTCCACTCACAAGGTTTCATTTTAAAAGAGTCATGGACATGGCAATTCTGAAGGCAGGTTTTGACCCTAGCTGTTTTGGAACTCATTCTTTCCGAATAGGGGCTGCCACTGAAGCAACGGCAAGGGGTTTCCACAGCAGCAACGTTCAGAGGATTGGGAGGTGGTCCTCCAATTGTTATAAGCGCTATGTGCGGCTGCATATGTTGTGAGTAGGGCAATTGCCAGGTGCTGATGCATGTTCCTTCTCTGCTCGCTTTACAGTTTCTCAAGCCTGTCACGCAGGGGGGAAACTGGAGAAGGCACGACAACACCATCAAGCATCGCAAGGACGGTCACACTCAAGCAAGCAAAGACCACATGTCGTTTGGATTATTGGCCATTCATATGTGAGGCGTCTGTCTAACTTTTTTCTTTCAGGCAATTATAGGTCCAGAGCGGAGCAGGCAGGTTTTAAGGTATCATGTCATGGGCAGGGGGGTCTCCGCTTGAGCCAGTTTAGACGCTTGGTGGTCGACCTATTGAACAGGGGCGGGGCTCTTCCAAGTATTGTTATCCTGCACCTGGGAGGAAATGACCAGGCGAATCTGGGTAGAAGGGGGCTAGTGGAAGCCTTAATCACCGAGGTGGGTTGGTTAGCTAAGACATTACAGGGGTGTACCATAGTGTGGTCACAATTAATACCCAGATTCCAATGGAGGGGAGGCGAGTCTGTGAGGGCACTGAATCACTCAGTGAGAAGAATCAACAAGAAAATAGAGAGGCTGTTCAGGGCTCCTCATCTACAGTCGATCGCCCACGGGTGCATCAGGGGGGAGCCGTGCTTCTTAAAAGACGGTGTCCATTTGTCTAGAGTAGGCAATGAAATCTACCTAGAGAATGTGCTGGCTTGGTTGGGTGGCTTCAGGAGTAGGACATGACCTTCTAGTGAGCATAGGGGGGGGGGGCCAGATAGTCGGTCAACTATGCTGGCCTGTGGCGTTAAGGTCATGATTGGTGAGCAGTAAATTTAAGGTCCTTAGAGGGCGGCGCCATTCTTGAATGGGGTCGCCCAAGGGGGAGGGACAAGTGGTCTCTCCTAGAACTCCAGGGGCAGTTACAGCCGGTTGGCTGGATGGGTGCGGGGAGTGGGGAGTAACGCTTTCCCTAGGCTGGTTGGCCACCCCGCACGTGCACAATGCACAGAACTGCAAGGGCCCCTTAGGGAGATAATAATATACAGAGCGTACGGGGGTAACCGGGGGGGGGAAGTACCCTCACGGTGAACGGGCCCTCTGCGCATGCGCACTCCGGTCGGAGGGCGGGCATAATGTGATAAGGATCTGACACCAGTTATTGACCTTGCCGTAGGCTCAAATAGGGATACGCAGAAAAAGTAACTGCTATGATGATTATTGATGATGATGTTTTAGATTCGGATAGGAATACCTTGTATTAGAGATATGTTAAGGTTAGCCATCTGACATCTGTACTTATCAATGTAATCAATGTAATGCAATGTTTTCTGCGTATTTGGTAAATTGTATATATTAATTATGTTTAAGTTTATATGTTAATAAATACGGCCGGGGGTTTTACGACCCCCTCATCCAAAACTCTTCTCATGTTATTACCTGGATCTTGATAAGGGAGGAGGGGGTGTAGGTAGTACCTGGCCATAAAGGTGCAAGCTGGGGATGGGCTTTCTTATTTAAGACTCCTGCTGGGCCCATAACAAAGGCCGAATTTGAGGGGTCATCAGGCCTCCTTTTGTTCGAGAGTCTCTTGGCTGGGAGCAGCCAGAAGCCTCACACCTGATGCAAATGAAGCGGAGGGGAAACAAAGGCTCACACCTTTTTAGCACTTCACACATACTTAAGAGAGGCAGCTTTTCACTTTGTTCAGTCCCTGTTTAGGAGATATGCATGCACTGTAAGAATATCAGATGTGCTGGTCTTTCCCAGGATTACAACAAAACAAATTGCATTTATATAGAGCTTACTTCCCCTGAGGAGGCATTGAAAAATATTAAGTACCACTATTTTTTCTTGTATAGCCCTACTCATTCCAATGCAGGGTGTCAGAGCGCTTTACATCAACACCTGCGTATTACATGTACAATAAATTATATAAGTTTGTAAATGAATGTACAGGATGTGTTACATAAAACTGGGGGATTGCAAGGTGTAGAAGTCACATATCATCTTCCATAGCTCACTGTGCTATTATCCTCGCAATGCCCTCAAATGTACAGATGATATACCTGCTAAACATATATGTGAGGGCTTTAGATCTGATGTCACTTCTTGTGATGCCACTTCCTGTAAAGTCGTGGCTTGTGATGCCACTTTCTATGATGTCAATTCCTGCGATGCTATGTGTGATGTCATGCTCTGTGATGTTGTGTGCCGTGATGTCGTGCGCCGTGATGTTGCGCGCCGTGATGTTGCGCGCCGTGATGTCACTCGCATACTGCCTAACTAGGTTAGTCCCCCACTTCTTTTTTTAGGACTTGTGCCCTGGTTAACATGTTATGGGCAACGGTTTCACTTCATTAGTACCACTTGACAACTAAATACAGAAATATGCAACAGAAAAGTGACCAGTCAACATTTGAGACAGGCCTTCCGGCACGCGTCAACACAAGCTGCAGCATTATTAGTAACTTTTGATCTGTTTGAGCTAGAAACATTGTTTTTGCTGACAGCTGCAGATAACTGATTGTCTGACAAATGTGGCAAACTCATAACTATGCAGAAAATGTGACAAAATCGCGTAATTCCAGTGGCCCTGATTATAACAGATAAATAAATATAATGTAAAAAACCAAGACTTGTGGGAGTTCATTTCTGAGTTCCGTGAAGAGCTTCATAATATTATCTGCAAATAAGAGATTCTCTGACAAGTTCTGCCTGACCCTTAACACTCCTACCTAAAAGAGCATAGCTCAATGAGAAGGGCTGACAGACACACCTGCAATTTTTCCTTTTCTCACAAAAGGCCACTGTTTCTTTCCTTTTGGCTACGGAAATCAACCGGATGTGACCCAAATTGTTTCAGTGAAAGAGAACGTTATATTAAAAAAGAGAGCTGCGAAGTAGGGTCGTAGCAAAAAAGAAGGTGAACGAATATGTTAAAGAGAAATGAGATAAGGGGAGAAAGACAGAAACAAAGAATACTGGTACGCTTTCACAGAAAACAATGGATCTGGCTGCCACCCCAGCGAAGAGGCCAAGAACTGAATGGTCATGGAGTCTATCCTTTCCCAGTCTCACAGCAGGTTTCGTGCACATCTCATTGCAGTGTGGGGAGTAGGCTCTGGTGTAAAATGTAAGGAGCTGGCAATGATGGGTAGCGTAGGTGGCTGGCACAAGGAGAGGCCACTGACGTGCAGAGTAAAAGAGCGAACACTAGTGGGCATTATGTTGAGCTGGTAATATTGAGGAATGCCAGTATCTTGAACTAGTCGGCTGCACAAGGAGTTGCCATTTGATGGCAATGTGAGGAGTGGGCACTTCTCTGCATTATGAGAAGCTGGCATTGGTGGGCAGTGTAAGGAATAAAAAGCAGAATAAAAAGCAGGCACAGGTGGGGGCCTTATTGGTGAGCAATGTGAGAAACAGACCCTGGTATGCAGTGTGGTGAACTAGCACTGATGAGCATTGTGAGGAATCTAGTAACAACTCCAAACATCACAGTACGCCAGCAGGAGCTCGTAAGCCTCTTTGTACACATGCACCTCAGTGGTTCATACTAAACCAGGGAGATCTCAATGTATTTCCTTTTATTCCCTGTACTGATGAATCTCTTTCATACGCAAGCCCTGGGGTGCTAAATCCAGGCATAGATACTCCTCTTGGTTTTAAATCCTGATCTAAGTAGGCTTCTGGCCTGATAGAGAAAGACAAGACTGGCGTCCACGCCCTTCTAGACCCCCAATGCACCCCTATTGACCTACTTTCTATTCTGATTTAAATAGTGGCCCTGGGAAGGCGTGGCACCAGTGACCCTTCCATTGAATTGTGATAGGATCCCATCTTTTGGAAATGTTTACTTCTGGAGAAAGGTCCCTGGCTCATAGCCCTCCTCCTCCAAATTGTAGGCCACTCCCTTCTTTCCTAAGAAGCATGGCTATAGTCCATGGTGGAATAAAGCTGGGAAACATATATAGAAAAAGATGGCAAATAGAAGGGTGTTTGGCTCCCCAACCTGCCAATAAGTGCAGTGCGGCACACGTGGGAGCCTGCGGGACGCCCTCGGTGGGAGTTCAGTCCTGTTCACATTGGACCTGTGTGATGGCTGTGCTTCATGAAAACAACGGTACGTGTTGTAGGATCAGACGTGCATCCTCTCTGGCCCTTCCACTGTGTCCACAGTAAAGCCTGACAGAGAGAACACCCTTACACAAGCCTCCACCAGTGCACACTGTGGAGTGTAGGCTCTGGTGGGCAGTGTGAACCACTACTATTGTTAGGAAGTGTGAGAAGCAGTCACTGACCTGAAGAATGAAATGGAATTTTTGGTCAATATAAGGGTCCCATTTTAGAGATCAGCATAGGAACTAAAGGGCAATACGAGAACGGTTTGGTGGGCTCTGAGAAACAGGCCCTTGTGTCTCATGTGAGGAGCAGAATAAAAAAGCCAGGACTGTCGGAAGGTATCACACATGGCCAGTGGCGGTTGGTGACATTAAAAAATGGTGAGGCACACAGTCAAGCTCACAAAAACACACTCTCACATACAGTCACAATCATAAACACAGCTGCACAACACACACAATCAGTCACACAGCGAGTCAGAAAGGCAAAAAAACATGAGTATTTCACTTACCTTGCAGCACGTCCTCACGACTCCTCCGAGCACGAGGTGACATAGCAAAGCAAGCTACGACTTATCCAATCCAGACGCTGCTCAGAGCAGCATCTGGATTGGCTGGAGCAGGCTGCCTCAGTGATCCGAAAGAAACTGGAGCCCTGTGCCTGCTCTCCAACCCAGCTGTCTAAGACAGCTGGGTTGGAGAGTTTGAACTGCGCATGTCAGTATGGCCGTAGCAAGTTAGCCGGCCAAACCGACATGCCCACTTCAAAGTGAAGGGGCCACTCATCATTGTGGCCAATCAACAGCAATGACACACTGGCCCCGCCCTGCTCTCTCCGTTTGGCAGAAAGCTGGAAAAGTAAAATGGTAATAAAATCATTTTTATTACCATTTTATTTTTCCAGCTTTCTACGCAGCAGTGGGAAGAGGAGGGGGCGACACTCCTCTGCTCGTATGGAGACACCGCCACTGCATATGACATGTAACCACTTACCGGCTATGTTGACCTAACTCAGTTCTTTGTAGCACCGTGGTCTAAACTACGTAGCCTGCAACTGCGGTGGGTATGTACTTCGTTTTTTTCATTTTGTAGATATTTAAGCATGTTATTTTTATTTTCCATCAGTTTTCTACTTACCTTAATAAACACAATCACACATAGATTTGCCTGTAAGCAACACTTAATTTCATATCATGTTCGTTTTTCTGCTCATATTTTTGAACATTTATAACGTTTAGCACTAAGAATGCTGGGACACACATGCTTATACATGTATTTGAAGAAGTGGATCTAAAAGTCCAATCAAGCTAGGAGCTATTGACTAAAAAACACAACATTAGCAGAAAGTAACCCTCATGACACAAGGCATGTTGCAAACTTCCTTCACAACCCCAGGTCTCCTCACCAGCACTAAAATATCTGATGCTCTTATAGAGAATGTTTCTTATCCTTCATGGTGCCTCTCCATTCATACTCTGTACCAGCTAGCATCCACACCATCAAACACAAGGCCCACTGGAATAATGCAATTCTGTGGCTGTGTCATTTTTCGCATTACGGATTTACTGGTTTTGCTATATAATCCATCATCTGCTGCACAATCTGCAGATTTTATCAAAATATAAGCAATGTTTCCAGCTCAAATGAATCAAAAGTTACTAAAAACTTGGTAACGCGCTTGCATGTAGTTAAAGGCCCTTTCCAAAGGTTAACTGGGCATGCTTCAGTCTTTTATTTTTGAACTTGGTTTTTATACTGGTACTAATGAGGTTAAATATTTGCCCAGACAGTATTACCATGTGTAAAAATGACAAAATAATGAAGTAATATAAAAAAAACTGCTACATTATGCAGCATAACTTGCCTTTCCATGCTGCAGAATTTAGTCAACCCTGCCGCATAATTCCAGTGGTTCTGTCAAACATCAACTTGAAAACACCTGCCTAATGTCCCACATGTAACCAGATGACTCAGTGCCAGGGGTGGGCAGAGTTCGCGGAGTTGCATAAAAATTCAGTGGAATTCTACGGAGTTCCGCTCCGCCCACTTGGCACAATTGATTCTCTTCCATGCTCTCTGCTCCTCCCTACCTGTCCTCCGGTCCGACCGCCCTAGCAAGTCCAAGTCAAAATGAAACTGAAAGCCCTGTTTCTGGGAAAACTCGAGCGCAGTGGCTTTCAGATGCCAGGCGGCTCCGATGCCTGGCCAGTAACCTGCAGCGTTAATCTCACTAAGCTCCTCTCTGCAAACTTGATTGTTCAAGCCTCTTCCTGGTTGGTGCTGAAGGTGGAGGGGCAATCAGAAAACAAGTTTCAGTTTCATTTTCAGCACAGTGAATGCTGGGACACTGCTGAAATGAAAGGGGGTATGTGGCCCAGATTTATCGCTTTCCCCTGCGCAGCACGTGCCCTGCTTGTGCACCCTCCTCACAGGGCCAAATACAGCCCGGCATCCATGGAAAGACTCTGTGTGGGCCCTCTGCGTAACTGGCATGAAAACAAGGAAAACACCATCCCTACGCAGCACACTGACCCACCAGCTCTCTGACACTTCCAATGACGTGTGCCAGTACAGCTTCAACTTGTGCACCGAAAGGGACATCACACCTGACTCAAAATGGCACCCTAGACTGTCCAGCTCTTATGAATCACGATGTCTCAGAAGAACCCTTGGCGTGTTGTGGAAGAACAGGGGTCCTTCGAAATAAGGGATCCTCACTCGAAACGAGTATACGTTTGTATAGCATGAATTAGGAGTGAAGGTATTGGAGCCCTTTACATGAGCACCAGTTACATTACACAAGGATACATTCATTCTTTTGTGGGCACAGGGAGGTTAATTGGTTCCCCAGAATCACAAGATGTTGAGCGGACGCCGAGACTCGAACCCTGGGACTGTTCCCCAGTTCCAAAGTCAGCAGCTGGAGACTTTCCATCAATAATCGGTCCAGTTTAGCTGGACACAGTGACAACTACTGTTCACCCGCTAAACTTTATGTTGCATGAACTTGCTTCTGAGTTACTTTAATTCCAATGCCTACTTTTCCTCACTTTTTTCAATTCTAGCCCTGAATATAGAAGTTCATCAGTCTTACCAGAAGTCTCATGCGATGCCACCCCTCAGCAGAAGATGCTGAGTGCCAGCACCAGCCGGGCTGCCATGTCCATCACTGCGGTACCCAGGGCAGCGCCCGGGGGATGGTTAGCCGGATTCTTAAGTTATCCTTTGGGGGCAGTGGAGCCAGAATAGGGTCTCTCCTCACGCAGTTAGCATCCTGCATCGCTCACTGGGCCCGGGGATCTACTGTCCGGAGGGATGCAAGCAGTGACAGTGTGGGCTGAAGACTCTGTCGGGAAACAGCCTTTACAACGAGGATTTTTGCACGTTGTAACTTTACCACGCATTTTCTATCACACATGTTTTTAGAACGCATATGCTTTTACAACGTATGCCTTTGCCACGCATTTGAGGTAAGGTTGGGGGTGTGGGGGGAATCCCCCCACAAATACATTGTTTATATATAAATTTATATATGCACAACACGATCCCACCTCGCCACATCCAAAGGCCAGGAAAACAGGTACAGACCACCAGGTGAAGATTTTTCAAAATTGCAGTGCTTTATTCCAAGATTCAAAGTTCATAGCAACCAGTCATAAAGGCTAGTGCCCAGCAGGACGCGTTTCGACCGTTTCCTCACGGTCTTGATCACATATATATATAAACAATGCGTGGTAAAGGCATAAGTTGTAAAAGCATATGCGATCTAAAAAATAAATGCGTGGTAAAAATGCGTGGTAAAGGCATGCAGAGTATTTTCCTGTGTTGTTCTGTCATACAACCCACTCTGTCCTATGTGAGGAGTGCAGCTCAGCAGCAAA
The DNA here is from genome assembly GCA_963921515.1 of Calotriton arnoldi. Taxonomy (NCBI): domain Eukaryota; kingdom Metazoa; phylum Chordata; class Amphibia; order Caudata; family Salamandridae; genus Calotriton; species Calotriton arnoldi. The sequence continues at coordinate 345,047 of CAWUFW010001833.1, read as the reverse complement.
AGAGACTTGGTTTACTCCTCCCACCTGACAACAGGCCGCCTTCCCAGAGCCTGGACACTCCCCCTGCGTGCACCCAGTGGCGAGCTGGGGTTCCTTTGCCTCACACTGATCCCTCTTGGCCCAGAGGGGGACGCACGTTCGGAACTCCTAATACTCACCACGAAGGGGGTGTCTAAGCGCTTCCTTCTTAAGCGTGTTGTTCTTTCATGGTTTCTAGAGAAGCAATGTTATCATTAGGAGTAGGCAGCGGGGGCAAACTTGGGAGTTGGCAAAACTCTGCAAACTACACTGGGGGAGCGGAGTTCACCGCCCACCCCTACAGTCAGTGTCCACACACAACCGCATTCCAGCACTGAGCATTTATTAGTCAGAGTGTTGAAGCCTCAGTTCTCTTCGGTGCAAGGGTTCCAGCGACCCAGGCCGAATTACATTTCGCCATTTGGGCACCCCATTCAACTTGCAACAACGCATTTTTCGTCAGCTCATCCTCAAATGAAACAATTGAACTGTCAGGGATTTGTAATAAAGTTCAGGCCTGCATTTAAGGCTGTGTGCCCCCATAGCATAAAAACCACAATTCAGTCTATTGAATACTTTATTTAATTTGCATTTTTATTTAAATACCGTTACTGTCTATTCATTTCTGAGTTTAATAAAGCGCTATGAGTCCCCTGTCATATACCTCGTCTTATTTACAACTCTCTCCTCACATTACAGGTTTGTAGTACCTTACACTACTACATTCCGTCTGATGCTAAGAAAATCTTTCAGATGCACGGCAAATAAATAAATCCAAAGAGAAACCCTGGACAGGTGTTCGCCGAGCTGGAAAACAAACAGTATTTTGTTTGGTTGCTGCTTTTTGGTCCCAAGGGATGCGAGCGGGGAGGGAGCGCCGCTCCCCAACACGTCAGGTGCCTCCAATTACCGTCTAGACACGGGATCGCAAGGGAGGGCCGGGAACTCGTGTAGCGTTCCCCCGGGGCACGGCCTAGCTGCGTGCGCAGCATGCTTTACTACCAGGCGCGCGCCAGCAGTCACGCCTCAGTCACTTCATTCTAAAGCACTGGCGCGTGCTCGGGGAAGATTCGTACAGCTAAAGGATGTCTATTATTAGAGGGTTTTCTCTCACAAAGCAGGAGTGGGGTCTTACATCGTATATTTGTACCAGTTTAGCTCTACTTTGGGAATAGATGCGCGGAGTGCAGCATTGTAGACTGTTAACCAGCCACCTTGGGTTTTCCGCTTGTAAATCAATGGTATGCGTGTGAGCCAATTAAAGCAAACGGGCTATAAATCACAGAACGCATTGATTTGTTAAATAGACGCTAAAGACTGAAACATGCTGTTTGATTAATAAATATGGTGTCACCTAGCCAGTGCTTAATTTGTGCCGGTGGTTGAAAGTGATGGCACCCACGCTCATTTTTTGGGACTGACACTTATTTTTTTTTCTTCATCATAAGACTAACTCAGAGCAAGCAAGAGAAGGGAGGAAGATAAAAATGAGAAAACAAGAACAAAGGATGTAATAAGGGATGCAAAACGGAAAGAGGGATATAACGAGACAGTAGGTGAAAGGAAGAAACAAGAGGTGGCAGCATTAGTGTCTGGCAGCGTCACCCTCCTAATAAAAAGCTTTGGGCTCCTGCACTAATTGCATTTAGTTTTCTTTTAATTCTTCATTTTTTTCCACAACGAAAGCACTATTAGTAAATCCAGTTAAGAAGTGATGAGCCACCAAACGAGGCAGAATGGGCTTTAGGGACCTATGGAATCTATAGATGTCTACAGCAGGCCATAAGGGCTGGTAAACATAGGAGGCACGAGGCCAACATGCAACCGAATCGTCACTTGTGTTAAGGCGGTGATACTCAAAGTACAGCCCGGGGGCCGCTTGCGACCCTCTTTACCTTTACATGCGGCCCCCCTGGTGAACAGCAGCACGAGCTGATGTTTCCTTGCTGAGCACTAATATTCAGAATTTTTTTTTAAATAAATGGGCAAGCATTTACTTGCAGGTTAAATGAAGTAACTACAATGGTGTCCTGCTCCACTTAACTTTAGTTAACCTCCAAACAAATGCTTGCCCGTTTATTAAATTTTTTTTAGACCTCCTCACACAATTCCTGAATCATCCAGACCCCCTACCACCACCCTGCTGGCATCAGTGCGACCCTCGGTCACACCACAGTCTATACTTTGTGGCCCTGGGGCAAATGTTTGCAAGTACCCATGTGTTAAGGGCTTGTTGGGCAATTTGCTGATTCTCTGGGGTTCAGACATTGCTCTGGGCTAGGAGGAGCACATGTAGCCAGTCCTGGCCTTTAATTTAACAAAAAGTGTATAATTGGACGTAGAGTTTTCACTTCAATGGAACCTCTGGAACTAACATACCTGATTGCAATGTTTTTTTAAATGAAATCCTGCAAACTCATTGTCCTCCTCACATGGAGTGATGTGGCAGCCCTAAGAGTATAATAGGTATTTCTATACGAAAGGACTTTATAGCATCTATAAACACCACAAGTAAAAGGTGTTGCTATTACCCAATTTAAAGCAATCCAGTTAGTTATAGACTAGTTCACCTTTCTAGGATTCAAATTTATGAGATGTAGGTCACAACAGATGTCGGGAGGAGGAGTTCGCTCAGTCAGCTTGCTGGTAGCACAGCAAGCTGGTTTCTCTGAAAGGTAATTCGGTTTGTGGCATTTAGTGACATCTGGCGATTGCTCGATAGGCCAATGTGAAGCAATTTCTCTGGATCATGGAACTGTCAGAGGTCACTCAGCAATATCCATGGTGAGTGAATGAATTAAGTGATTGAACTGATTACACCACTTACTCCAGATTCAATTATAATTCAATTATTGTGGAATAATAGTGCCATGTTTGCCAGTAAAAAATGCCTTTTCCATTATTGTTTTCCCTTTTCTTTTCCTTGGGATACAAATCAATTAACCAACAACTTTCATAAAATCAGCTGCCCTGGGCAACACACACACACACACACACACACACACACCTTTTCATCTGTGCACATTAGACTGAGCACTTCACACATATCCAGCACACATCCTGAGATTGCTGGTGCAGTAATCTTACATTATTTCTGATCCAGCAATTAACTCTGGTTATCACTGGAGCACCAGTCGACCTATAATGATAGCCTCACAATCATAGTCACAGAAAGCAAACTCTGCCAGGACATCAGTGGCGGCTGGCATCTACGGGGATAGGGCGTGGGCGCGGCACGTACAAAATTTAAAAAAAAGAATAAAAACTTATCTGAACACGATGCAACTCCCGTTGCATCGTGTTCATGTACGTTTTTATTCTTTTTTTCTTAGCGGTCACCACTAGGTAGTTATAGTTAGGTCAGCTGTTCCATTGGAAAATCATTTTTTGCGTTGCTAATAACTTTGGCACCGTTTGACAAATCACCCAAAAACATTCGGAAAAGGTGCTACATTTTGATTAGTTTGTGCATGAAAAGTTTTGGGGCGATCTGTCAAGCGGGGACTGAGAAAAAAGGGGGGTCCCAAAACACAAAATCCCCATGCATTTTCCATAGACTTCTTTAGGCAGGGCTACAACAAAAACTGCTGAATGGAATTATACCAAACATTAGCAGGAAGATAGATCTTGGTACGAGATTGTGCTTTTTGTGATTCTGTGTAAATTAGTTTAATACTTTATGAGAAATTAATGGTAAAAAATTATTGTATATAGTTGTGTGAGCTAATTGCTCGAGAGACTCACGCGGCAGCACCAGTTTAAAAATGGAGCACTTTGATTGGCCCAGGGAGCTTTATTTACCTTGGGCCATCTCGCTCCCTTAGGAGTTAAACTCCCATAGGAGCGGACTCTATGATTAGCTGCCAGCAACATGAGAAAAATGCTGCTGGCAGCCATTAAAGGACTCAGGGACTTAGTCCTCTGTCCTGAAGTAGTAAAATAAATATAGTATAAGGAGACACAGAAGGAATACCCTGACACCCTAGGCCCATTAGGGGAACCCAGAGGTATCCCCTTCCCGGGTCAAAAACAAACAAACAAATCAGCAAAAAATGCTGTGATCCAACAAAAAAATAAAAAATGGCAGCTGGGATGTATTTTTGCCCTTGGGAGCCCACCCCTAGGGCTGTATTCATAAATGGTAGGGGAGCTGCGTGGACCTCCTCCTCAAGTCCAAAGTTAGTTTATATGGGGAGGAAGGGTGCGAGCCCCCCGCCCCTAACCTCAAAAGGCCCCAGGGAGCCCACCCCCGGAAACAATTACTTTATGCAAGGGGGGCCGCGGAGCCCCCCTCCCTGAGCCATTAATGGCCCGGGACCCTATCCTCTGGTGCCGGCTCAGAAGCTATTTCTCAGGGGAGACCGTCCCCTGGGATATAGCGGTTTCCCTGCCTGCACAGGCACAAAGTCTTCTCCCAGCAGGTGGGAGCTTTGAAAATGCTCCTGCCTGCTGGGAGCAGACTTTTGATCTGTTTCCCTGCACGCACAGAAGCGGGCAGGGAAACAGATCAAAATATTGCTCCCACCTGGAGGAAGAAGAATTAGCTGCTGCTCCCTCGGGGTGGGTGCAATGCTGGCTCCGGGGCTGTGGAGGACTTGGGGCTTCCCCCACCGCCCCCAACAAGTATAGTATGGGTGCCTTGGGTGGGTTTAGCTGCAGTTGGGGCCGGCAATGCGGCAAACGCAAGGCAAGTGGTTTTATTTCTTTTTTTATTTAATTTTACTTATCCTGTCGTCTGTCGCCTTTCCCGACTACCTCCCTGCCCCATCCCTGCCCGCCCTACCGCTCTTATCTGTGATGGCCGCCACTGGTTCCCAGGACCATGCCCTGTGGCCAACCCCACAACAGCCAAAGGCCATGTGCAGGTTGGGGTTGGCTGCATTTGGGGGGGTTCACCAAAGTGTTGTATGGTTCCTACTAATTCAGCTAGACTGTGTGTTTGGGCAACATAAGCCTTAAAACTATGTGGGACCATCAGAATATGTTGACCTAGTTCCTGGCTAGCTCACAGTGCACATCTGGCACTCTAAACCTTACAAGGTACCTGATGGTGTCTGCAACCTCAGAACATGAAAACCCTGATTCCCTAAAGGAAATCATGATAACAGAGCTACCCTTTTGCTGTTAACTCAGGCATGCCCAAAGGGAGACACAAGAAGTACACAAATTGGCACTTCCAATATTTATTGAAGCACATGGACTCTTCTGTAAAATATGCACGCAGCAATGATTACTAGAAGGAAACAGAACAAGGTAACCAACATTACAAGAATGGTGAAAAAGATTACAATTCAACCATTGTGCCTTTGCATTGATTATATAAATACATATAATTGCACTGCTACCTAGCGCTGTCTAACTTAAAAACATAGGGGCAGATCTACAAGGAAGTGCTGCAGCGCGGCAACGCAAGCCCTTTGGCTGCGCCATGCTGCGGCACTTCCAAAGCACAGGAATGCGACATATTTACAATAATATGTTGCATTCCTCTTCTCTCCCCTGCGCTGGCGCACAAACTGCTGCCATGCGCCGGCGCAGGCACCCTTGCACCATGGTGCAAGGATGCCTGCGTCATGGGGAGATTGTTTTTGTGCAGGAAGGGGCACCTTCCTGAACAAAAACAATCACTACAGGCATTTTCTTCTTTCAATGCGTGCTGTAGAATGCAGCATGCATTGAAAGAGGAAAAACGAGGAGAAATGAAAACATTTCTCCTCGATGCGCCTCGCTACGCCACCCCTAGGGTGGCGTAGCATTCAGACGCATTTCCAGATTTACGATTCCTCGTAAATCTGGAAATGTGTATCGTTCCATGAGTGTTGTGTGGGAACACCCAACAGCAACACCCATGGAACGCCCCTTTCACGCAAAGTGCTGCGTGTAAAGGGGCCATATTTACAAGGACAGGAAAAGCCACGCAGGGTGGCTTTTCCTGTCCTTGTAAATATGGAGCAGTAACATGCGCCACCAGTACGTCACAAAAAGTGACGTACTGGTGGCGCAGGGGGCTTGTAAATCTGCCCCATAGGGTGTGCGAGTCTGCCAGATACTTTAGAATGATTTAACTCCCCATTTACCTACAGGCGTGTGTCATCTGGTAGCCAGTCTTGGTATAGAACAGGCCGCCGTCCTTCTCAGGATGGTGATGGAATTTAGCTAGGCTAGAATTCAGGCAAGGGGCAACCTTGACAATACATCGAAATGCTCCTTTGCCTAAAAAAGGCTTGGTGCATTTTATATAATAAACTGGACCCATTCGTTCTGTGCCTGAGCTCTGGTCCGGCTGTTATTGTTGATTCCACCTACCCAGAGCTGTCACCGAGTGTAGAACAACAACAACATTATGTGCAGTGTACCTAGTCCTTGTACAGAATGTTCTACGGGATAATAATGTGCCTACAAAGAAGTATGACTGTAAGCAAACTATGTCTGAGTACACTATCTCATGCGGGCATGCAAGCAAATGTGTGTCATTGTTTAAAAAGATGTCAACTTTTTAAATTTGGACATGTTAAATGGAAGTGTTTGTGCCTGGGGCCTATGTAACCTCATGACAACAGGGCCTGACCGCAGGCCAGGCCTTATGACCAACCCTCCACCGTGAACGGCTAAAGGGTTGGCTGCAATTGGGGGGCACTTTTTGCATAACGAGTGCACTGTTCTTAGTAGATACTCTTTAATACTTTATGGTGTATTTCTCATAAGAGTTCCACTGTCTGCAAACAAACTGGTACTCTATCCATCGAGTAAACAGTGTCAACAGTATCCACTTTTCTACTTATATCCACTTCTTTTCTCATTGTAGGTTCAGTGACTGTCAGGGGTTTTATACAGGTAAAGACTGTCCATAGTAGAGCATTAATTATGTAATAGGGCTTCAGTATCTGGAGGAACTTGGTTTTCCCTGAACAGGTGTATACAGATTGAACACAGTGTGCAGGATAGGTTAACCTTTCATCTGTGGTTCAAAGTCAACATGAACTCGGCTGTCCATGAGGTGTATGGTATAGGGTCAATGTTGCACATAACACAAGCTTCGTGTACCTATCGGGTGTTATGTATGGAAGCAGTAATGGCACTTCATATTATACTGAGCTATTTTGCACTTACTTTCATAGCTCTAATGATATACCCGTTGGTATGCCTGTTTATAGAGCAACGTGTACTAAAGAAGCTTGGATGATGGCATCAGTGATTTCATTTACATTGTAATGAGTGATGTAATAGAACACGTCATGAGGGATGCAATATGTGAAGCCATAAGCAGTGCATGGTGAGAGCGCAAGTTATAGTTAGCTATGCTAGCTATAACTGGTGAATTTCTATGTTTTTTTAGTTCAAAGCGTTGTCTTGCCTGACAAATTCACTTAACTATCACATTACTTACATTACTTTAACCTTTGTTTCTTTCAGTAAAATAAATAAATAAATAAATATAAATATATGTGATCAAGACCTTTCGTAGGTCGAAACGCGTCATGGCGGATTTCAAGGGCGTTTGATTAATAAATACACTGCACCTTACTTTTGGGTCTGTCTTCGTTCATCCAGCACGATTTCAGCAGCGGAGTTTGTCTCGCATATATATATATATATATATATATATATATATATATATATATATATATATATGTATGTATATATATATATATATATATATATATATATATCTTAACAAAACGACTGTTCCCTTATAAGAAACAGACTCCAGCACGCTCAGGATAGCTGAAAAGGGATTTATTATCGAGCCACGCTAATCCAGGTAACGCGTTTCAACTGCACACGCAGTCTTTGTCAAACCTGTTTCGCCGCCATTTTTTAAATTATTTATAGCAGTTTCAAATTTTAAAGTGACAGTGCATTAAAGTGATTAAAGTTTGAACAAGAATGAAAAAGTGACAGTGCATCCTTTTTACAAGCAATGACATTGACAGAGTAACGCAAAGCAAACACAAGGAGATGATGGACGGAGTGCTGAAACTTTTCAAACACTCACCCCCAGTCACAGATCTGGGTTGAATCCATCATCATTCTTTAGCTCACTTTGCCACCCCAGTTCAGACACAGCTATATGCAAATCATTCTTGACCCTGTGCCTCATGGGAACAGTCCAGACCGAACTGCCAAGCCATGTCTTCCCTTGACCAGAATCAAGTATCCTGGGCCCGGTTTCGGGCTAACAGCCCTCATCTGCCGTCCCTCTCATCTGTTGGTATAGATCTTTACCAAACAGGAAGATGTTATTTTTTAGACACCAATCCAGCATGTCAACTAGCATTTCAGTGTGCCTGTAAAGCGTTAAGGGTCGGGAACTCAAATAGTATTTTATCGCCCTTATACCATCTTCATGTGAAATACTGGTATAGAGGGAGGAGACATCTAGAGTTATCATAAGGAAACCCTCCTCCCAATTGATGTCATATACCTTTCTTAAAAAGTCCCCGTGTCCTTAGTAAAGATGACAGATTTTTTCCAAAGTCCTGTAAAAAGAAATCTAAAAACCTAGAGGTATTTTCAAATAGGCTTCCAATCGCCGATATAATCGGACGACCTGGTGGTTTAGTCATACTTTTATGCACCTTAGGTATAAGGTACAGGACAGGTGTCACAGGTGAATCAATTTTAAGAAACCTATATTCAGGTTGAGAGTTGAGGCTACAGATCTCCACTGATCTAGCTGCATATGATAGCTAGTAATGACATTTTGCAAAATACCTTCATCCACCCTCCGGTAGCATTGCCTGTCCCTAAGTTGTGATTTTGCTTCTTCTTGGTACATAGCCAGCGGCCACAGGACAATATTTCCACCCTTATCTGCCTGTCTAACAACTATGTGAGTCCTTGCTTGTAACTTTTCCACTCGTTTTCCATACCCTATGTCCCTTGCTTGCATTGAACTTTTGGTTAGTTGTTTTGTATATAGGACCTTCAAGTCATGGATGACTAACTCATTGAAGGAATCTAGGGAGTCCTTGGGGACCATGGGTAAAAAAGTTGAACGTGGTTTAAAGGGCGTACTGGGTGTGTCATATACTCGGAGACCTTGTTCCATCAGAAATATGTCATCAGATACATCTTGCGTGCCACCCATTTCCAAACTGTTCAGGTCCCTCAAGACCCCTAAGTCAGAAACTTGTAATACTCTGGTACACTCTACATTTTCATTTGCCCAGGTCCCTGTTGGTTTACTAACTGAAAAATATTTAGCAAGCCTAAGTTTACGTGTAAACTTGAAACAATCGATTCTAGTTTGCACATAATCCATGTCTTGGGGGGTATCGTAAGAGAGGCCGCGTGACAGAATATGCATTTCATCTGAATTTAATACTAGGTCTGACAAATTGATAATGCTTATATTATTGTCCTTGTTCATTTCTTCTTGTTGCCTAGCTTCTTGTTCGTGTGTTCTTCTTGTTCTTCTCGATCTGCGGCTCTTCCTCTCCCCCCCCCCCCTCCTCTGGCAGATCTTCCTTGCCCCCGTAAAGGCCCTAGGCTGCTGTTCCTGGCCCATCGTAAAAAACGCAGCTCATCCTCTATTGAGGGAATGTTGCCGGTTTGTCGTGATTCATCATTATCAGTATCTGCCTCAGAGCTTATTTCACACTCTGATTCCTCATTCCGTTTGGCTGTATTACTCACAAGGCCAGTAGACATCTTTTGCCGCCGGATGTTCTCAAATCGTTTGGAGAACGTAAAAATTTGGCCCCTCTGATAATCTAATTTGTCCCTTCGGAACTTCGTTGCCTTCCGATCTTTAATAGTTTGTTCGTATTTCTTTATTCGGTCTTGCATTTCTTGCTGCATGTTTTTTGATGACTTCCTGGTCCGGCAGCTTACTCAACTGTTCAGACAGTATGTCTATTTCTTTCAGAAGGGCTTCCCTGTCTATGTCTGCATATTTGATCAAAATTGCTAACATACGCCTTGATGACTCCGCATTGTTCTGGGCCCACTCTTTGAGCATTTCTGGATTCGGGTGCTCATACGTGGGTGCGATTAGTATGCGCAAACCTCTGGGGACCCGCCCCACTTCTAGATATCGAGCCAGGGACTTGCTTTCCCACCACTTAGAGGTTTCCCGTTTTATTAATTTCTCCAATGTTTTTAGCAATTCTTTGGGGTCATTAGTATTAATAGGCTCACCCTCCTTCCTTTTCTTCGAACTCTCTTCAGTTATCTCAACATCGCTGAATAACTGCTCCGCTGCACTCTCCCTTTCTTTGAGCCACTCCATAATTCGTTACGTGGCTCAAGTAAATCCCTATTAGTCAAGCGTCCCGTTATGCAGCCAAATGCTGCTATCCTCTCTCCCCGATGTCAAGTCTCTTTATGCAGCCAGCGTCTTACTGCTTACTCCGGACACAGTCCTGCGATCGCGGCTCTCCGTTGGCCTCCAGCAATTGCTCTGTTTTAGTCCATCGACAGCAGGGAGGCTCCGCGCTGTGTATCCAATACAGCATTTACATCATCTCCATTCCTCGTGGTGCTCCTGAGCGGGAGGGCGTGCCGGAATTCGGCAACGGCTGACGAACTTAATCTCTTAACAAAACGACTGCTCCCTTATAAGAAACAGACTCCAGCACGCTCGGAATAGCTGAAAAGGGATTTATTATCAAGCCACCCTCCTTCTGGAACCGTGGACCCTTGGGAAGTGGTGCGTATGTCGGCGGAGCAAGCTGGCAAATAGATCTTTTGCACAAATATCATATAACGCACTCTCAGGACAGGGTACAGATGCTGTCAGAAATCCATTTATTCCTCTGTGCATTATGCGTTTCGGCTGCCCCACAGCCTTGATCACATACAAAGTTTACACCAATCAAGTGCAATATAAAAATAATGCACTAAACATAAACGATGGACTGTCAGAACCGGCCACATGTCGGCCATCTTGTAACATGTTATAATAAATGTAAAACATATTTTATAATACAGAGATTCGTACATCAGTAAGACCCCTTGTGTCATAATTGACAAATCTTTAATGTGATATATGTGATTGTTTCGTCGCAGATAATGTTGACACAACAGTCTCAATGTATGAGGGATTCCGTGGTACATATCACCAGTATTATTATAATGATAGTCAGTGGGCATGTAGGTGGAATGTCCTATGGTAGGATTGTCACCAGTCTTCCCCCAAGAAACATCTGTTTGTTTATTTAACTATTTTAATGATGTAAAGGGACTGGAGCCCATACATGATGTAATAAACTCCGCGTTAGCAGAGGACAGATTGGCATCCTGAGATAAGGGCAGCAAAAGATGGGATCTCCCCCACTACGGGATGCCAGGACCACAAATGGGGGTGTCCCCAAGACAGTGATACCCACAGTGGGATGAGAGAGAGAATCAGATACATGGCAAGTGCCCCATTCTAAGACTCGCTCACATGGTGATTATAGCAAGTGAATGCTTCAAATAAAGCCTGAAAGACTCCAGGGAAGCAGAGAAACCCTGTGTGTATAGAGGGGAAAGACCATCTTGTAAATGGGGGAATAAACACTAAAGCCCATATCTGAAATGATGCTATGTTAAAGGGGAACTTATCTCTAGTGAGAAAGTGTCCATCTTGTTATACCGAGACAAACTGATTCAGTTCTAAGAGTAACTAAGTAATCCAAGTGAAAAATTGATATCATAATTCTTATTTGGATGTGCATCACCCTGTTGTGCCTTTGAAAAAAAGGGTAGCGAACCCTTGCAGGTGTCACCGCCAGAGCAGAATGGGTCCCTTCCTTTCCTCCTGTACCCAAAATAAAAAGCAAATATAAGTTAAAATCACATTGTAAAATGCGAGGTACCAAGTATACATGTCAAATATAGTATTCAGACCTCCCTAAAAGGCATCATGGAATGAGGACATACATACAGTTGGGAGGGGGAGTGGTGGGCTGTGGAGGGGGGGTTGAGTAGTAGGAGTAAGGAGGGGGATGTAAGGGGGGAGAGACAGGGGTAAAGGAGGGGTTTGGAAGGGGGGTGGGGGATGGTTCAGTCCTCCCATACGTGAACTCCTAGCTCTTCATCTAGGTTCAGTCCCCCATGGTCTTGATTTGAAGGTCAATAATGTATTTGGATTCTTGTTTTCTCCACTTGAGAACCCTGTCACTACCTCTGGTTGTGGTTGTTATATGTTCAATGGCAAAATAGGAAAGCAGAGAGCTGTCTGAGAAGTGTTTATATTGAAAATGGCGTACTACAGGTTAGTGAGGGTCCTTCTTTGTAATCACCCTCATGTGTTCCAATATCCTTTTCTTGGCCATCTGTGTGGTGCTTCCAATGTTTCTCAGTTTGCAGGGACACTCTAACACATATATAACAAATGTTGTGCTGCAAGTGAGGAATTGTGTTATGGGTTTCAATGTGTTGTGGTTGCCCATAGTGAATTCCTTGCACATGTAACTATTCCTGCAGGCTTTACAATGACCACATGGGAAGAAATCCTGAAGGTTGTGTTCCTTTCCTGCTTTGGGCATAGTGATGTCACTGTGGACACGTATATCTCTCATACTTCATCCTCTTCTATATGTGATCCTGGCTCTTTCCTGTACTGAGTGGCCTATGGCGGGATCACTCATAAGTATATCCCAACTCTTGACCAAAATTCTCTTGATGTCATAAGAGTTGTCATTGTAAGTCAGGATGATTCTGATGCTTTCATCACTATCATCATCCTTGTTGTTGTTGGCGTTGAATACTGTATTGTTCCTACTGATTTCACTTACTTTGTTGATGGCCTTATTGAGTACCCATTGTGGCTAGCCTCTCTCTCTGAATTTATTGATCATTGTTGTCTGTTCAGCTAAAAAGGCCTCTTCTGTATTGCAATTACGTTTTGCCCTCAGCAGTTCCCCAAATGGAATACTCCATTTCAGGGTGTCTGGGTGGCTGCTGAGGGCATGCAAGTTGCTGTTACCTGCAGTATCTTCGCGGAAGAGTTTAGTATGTATCTTGTATTGCATGTTTTCAATCCTGATATCAAGATAATCAACTGTTTTATTGTGGATACTACGTGTGAGGCACAGGTTACAGGTGTTGATATTAAGATTGTCAATGAACCTGTCCACCTCAGCCTCCATCCCTTTCCAGATGATGAACAGGCCATCAATGTACCTAAGACAGAGTATGACCTGTTCGACCTCTTGAAAGTTCTCAGTATTTTTGAATATCTTCTCCTCCCACAGACCCAAGAAAAGGTTGGCAAAACTTGGGACAAAGCACGTGCCCATAGCAGTCCTTAGTATCTGTTTGAATAGAGTATCATCAAAAAGGAAGATATTTTTCTTTAAACAGTGTTCTATCAGATCTAGGATCACGTCTGTATGGGCTTTGTATTGTTTGTGCCTTGTCTAAAGAAAATGTTGACAAGCGTGTATACTCTGCTTGTGGTCAATTATAGTGTACAGGGAATTGACATCCAATGTAATTATTAGAAAATCTTTTTCCCGGTAAAATCCTTCAACTTTGTCTAAAAAGTCTTTGGTGTCTCTGACATGGGAAGAGAGGTTAGATACCTGGTCCCTAAGAAAATGATCCACATATTTAGAGACATTTTCCAGGGCACTGCCCCTGGATGACACTATTGGCCTGCCCGGTGGGTTGCAGGGACCTTTGTGTACTTTGGGTAATAAGTACATAACCGGGATTTTCGGGAAGTCTCTCTTAAGAAAACAGTATTCCTCCCACTCTAGTATACCCCTATCTCTCCATTCTGCTAGCTTGTCCCATATCTCTACCACACTGTTGGATAGGACCTTCACTACCCTGTAGCACGTCATTCTCAATATAAACACTTCTCAGACAGCTCTCTCCTCTCCTCTCCTATTTTGCCATTGAACATATAGCGACCACAACCAGAGGTGGTGACAGGTTTCTCAAGCTGAGAAAGAAAGAATCCAAATACATTATTGACCTTCAAATCAAGAGCCCAGGTGTACTGAACTTAGATGAAGAACTAGAAGATCACTTACAGGAGGACTGAACCATACCCCCCACTCACTTCCAAACCCCTCCTTTTCCCCTGTCTCTCCCCCTTACAACCCCTCCCCCTCCTTACCACTACTACCAAACTCCCCCACCCCTGGACAGCCCACCACTCCCCCCTCCCAACTGTATGTATTTCCTCATTCCATAATGCCTTCTAGGGAGGTCTGGATACTATATTTGACATGTATATTTGGTATTTTGCATTTTACAATGTGATTTTAACGTATATATTTTTTATTTTGGTTATAGGAGGAAAGGAAGGGACCTATTCTGCTCCGGTGGTGACACCTGCACGGGTTCCCTACCCTGTTCTTCGAAGGCACAACTGGGTGATGCACCTCCAGATAAAAATTATTATATACATTTTTTGCTTGGATTACTTAGTTACTCTTGGACTTTTAGAACTGATGCAGTTTGCCTCGGGTATAACGTGATGGAAACTTACTCACTAGAGATGGATTCCCCTTTGACATAGCATGATTTCATATATGGGCTTTAGGGTTTTTCCCCCCATTTATAAGATGGTCTTTCCCCTCTATACACACAGGGTCTCTCGGCTTCCCTGGAGTCTTTCAGGCTTTATTTGAAGCATTCACTTGCTATACTCACTATGCGAGTAATAGAATGGGGCACTTGCCATGTATCTGATTCTCTCTCTCATCCCACTGTGGGTATCACTATCTTGGGGACACCTCCATTTGCGGTCCTGGGATCCCGCGGTGGGGGAAAGCCCATCTTTTGCTTCCCTTATCTCAGGATGGCAATCTGTCCTCTGCTAACATGGAGTTTATTACATCAAGTATGAGCTTCAGTCACTATACATTTTTAAAATAGTTAAATAAACAGATGTTTCTTAGGGGAAGAATGGGGACAATCCTACCATAGGACATACCACCTACATGCCCACTGACTATCTGTTATGATAATACTTGTGATATGTACACGGAAACCTCATACATAGAGACGATTGTGTCAGAATTATCTAGGACGAAACAATCACATATATTACATTAAGATTTGTAAACTATGACACAAGGGATCTAACTGTTGTACGAAACTCTACATTATAAAATATGTTTTACATTTATTAGAACATGTTACAAGATGGCTGATGTGGCCGGTTCTGACAGTCCCTCATTGATGATTATCTTTATATTGCACTTGAATGGGGGTAAACTTTGCATATGATGAAGGCTGAGGGGCAGCCAAAACACGTAATCCAAAGAAGAATGAATGGATTTCTGACAGCATCTGTGTCCTGTCCTAAGAGTGCGTCTGCTGATCAAGAATAAATGAAAATTTTGACCCGCCGAGTGCTCCTTTTTCTTTTGGAACTCTTGGTGAAGAATATGATACCGTGCAGCCACATGCACGGACAGGAGGCACCCATTTGTTCAGCAAGTGCAATGTGGCTTTGGTGGACTTATATATATATATATATATATATATGTGTATATTTTATTATATATATATTTATTTATTTTATTATTTTATTTTATTTCTAACTTTCTCAACTCTGGTACCCTGAGGTAGTTGTGCTGCAGTCTGAGCCAGCTCCTGACAGTCTGTAAAATCCAGCGATCAGTGTCACACAAAGAAAGGACACTCTCAGACAATCATTTGTGTTTATTAGTGGCGTTTATTTTGGAGAGCCTTCTGAAAATAAATTGCACTATTGAACATGCCATGGTGTCTGAGTGTGTCCTTCTTTTGTGTGACACTGATTGTTGGATTATGTTACCTACTGGGGGTCACCAGTAGGTAGTTATAGTTAGGACCTAGTTTCTAAAGTAAGAGCGTTTTTTCATTTGCAAATAACTTTGGCGGCATTTGACGAATCCTCACAAAATTTTCAAAACTAGTATGATGCTCACTTCAGCTGCGGTCTTGAAAGTTTTGTGGTGATCCATCAAACGGAACCCCCTCCAGGGGCTAATAAGTGCCCCGGGGACCACCACCTACCCAGGGCTTATGAGTTTTCAAGCGGGGGGCCTCTTGGACCCCCACGGGCCCTGGGGACCAACGTCTCCCCAGGGCCACATTGAAAAAATGAATCGGGGGGCGTTCTTGTGGACCCCCGTGCCCCAGGAACCACCACGTCCCCGGGGCTATTTAATTTGTAATGGGGGGGCCTCAGGGTGCCCCCCTGGGCCCCAAAGACCACCACCTCCCCAGGCCAAATTCTTTTTTAAAAATGGGATGGGGGCCACGCGGCCTCCCTCCTGGGCCGTTCTCGGCCATGGGGATCGCCACATCAAATAAATCAGGGAGGGGGCCACGCAGCAGCTCTCCTTGAGCCATAGATGGCAACAATCTCTCCTGCTACCTCCAATAAGTCCCACACAGCAGTATTGCTGAGAGCTCATCCAAGGCCCGCCCCCTTTCTCCACCACTGCAAACATGCCTCCTGTCACAGTACTGGTTGGGGGATGAAGTTCCCTTGCATGCTGAAAGTCTTTGGAAGGCCAAGAACCCTTCCTGTTACCTCCAGGAAGTCCCACACAGCTGGATTGCTGAGAGATCCTTGGAGACCCCACCCTCTTTCTCTACCACTCTGCAAACAAGCCTCCTGGTGCACTTCTTGTTGGGGGATGAAGACCCTTTGGATGCTGAGGGTCATTAGGGCTGAAGAAGCCTTCCTGTTACCAGCAGTAAGTCCTACACAAAGGGATTGCTGAGAGCTGGTCGGAGGTCCTTTCCCCTTTTTACACCACTCTGCAAATTCGCCTAGTAGTTAAAAAACATAGAAATTCACTTAAAAAACCAAAGGTTACAGAGACGTCATACTTAGGAAATAGTTTTTAAAAAAATATAGAAATTCACTGAAATAAACAAAGGTTACAGAGACGTTATAGTTAGGAAATAGAATAAAAAAAACCATAGAAAGTCACTGAAAAAAACAAAGGTTATGGGTACGTTATAGTTAGGCCCAGATTTTTTTTTTTCAAAGTTTTATGCAGCGCGAACTTGACCCGAAGGTATCGGGTATCAGAGCGCTTTACATGAGCACCAGTTGCGTTACATATGGGCACATTAATTTTTGTTAGGCACAGGGAGATTAAGTGATTTGCCCAGAATCACAGGATGGTAAGCGTCGTTGCCGAGACTCGAACCCGGGTCCCCAGATTCCAGGTCGACCGCCATAGCTGCTAGGCCACATACTCTCCTCAAGATTTCACATGTACACAACCATTGAAATTCAGCAGTTATAGTTACCTGAGCTAACTATAACTTATGCCCCTGCAATGCACTGCGTATGACCTCACATGTTACATCACTCATGACATGGTCAGTGATATCACTGATGACATGTCAAATGACATCACTGATGACACCATCCACATAACCACTCACAAACCCACTCACACCCCCATTAACCTCTTGTATACCCACTCACACACCCACACAACCACTCACATACCCATTCTCAGACCCATATAAGTACTCACACCACAACTCCTTAGAGCAACTCACACACCCACTCATACAGCCACTCACTCACCCATTCACTCACCCTAGACAGCCACTCATATAACCAGTCACTCACCCACACAGCCACTCACACAACCATACACTCAATCATACAGCTACTAACACAGACTTATTCAACTATACAGCCATTCACACACCCATACAGCCTCTCAACACAGCCACTCGCTCACCCACACAACCACTCACACACACATTCACACACCCACACAACCACTTACACACCCATTTACACATCCATCCATATGTATATATTTTCTTTTCACTGAAAAAAACAAAGGTTACAGGGACGTCAGTTTTCACTCCTACAAAACCTGTGAAATTCAGCACTTATAGTTACGTGGGCTAACTACAACTACAACTACAACTTACGCTTTATATATATATATATACAGCGTAAGTTGTAGTTAGCCCAGGTAACTAAAAGTGCTGAATTTCACAAATATATATATATATATATTATCTACTGGCGGTCGCCAGTAGATAGTTATAGTTAGGACCTATTATCCATAGGAAATTCGTAACATTCTTTTCCCAATAACTTTGGCGCCGGTTGACGAATCTTCACGAAATTTTCAAAACTTATGGCCCGCTCCGGTCCGCTCCTATATTGAAAGTTTCGGGGTGATTTGGCAAGTGGGGGCTGAGAAAAAAGGGGGGTCCCAAAACATGTTTTCTCCATGTTAATTCCCATAGGAAACTTTAGCCACGGCTACAGCCCGAACTGCTGAACGGAATTACACCAAATTTGGCAAAAGGTAGTGCTTGGTTCAGAAAGCGCCCTTTTTTTAAATGGTGTAAATCCGTTCAGTAATTCCAGAAAAATTCAAAAAATAAGAGTCAAAAATCAATTTCCCATAGGAAACTTTATGCAAGGCTACAGCCGAAACTACTGAACGGATTTACCCCAAATTTGGCAAAAAGGTAGTGCTTGGTTCAGAAAGCGACCTTTTTAAAAATGGTGTAAATCCGTTCAGTAGTTGCTGAGAAATTCAAAAAATAAAAGTTTCGATATCTATGGCCGCAGTGGATCCGCGCACCCTCCCGACCACGAGCTTCATGCTACTTGGCTGTCAACACTCCAAACCAGGAAGTGTTGGCAGCCATCTTGTGACTCGGTAACCGAGTCACAAGAAAAAAGAAAAAGAAACGCGAAAAAAAGAAAGGGGGCAGGGTAGAAACACCCTGACCCCTAGGCCTGCTTAGGGGTCCCACAAGGTCCCCCAGGGCCCAAAAAGCATTTTTTTTTTTAAATCGGCAAAATGCGCGCTGGATTCGCGGATCCGGCCGCAAAACAAAAAAAAACGAAGCGCAGACTCCCGCGCTTCGTTAATAATTAGCCCCCGGGTGGGCCAAGTCCCGAGGGCAGTGAAAAAAAAGTGTGGGGGGGCCTCAATCCCCCCCACACTGCCCCGGGGACCGCCACCTCCCCGGGGCTTAATTAATGAGTTGCGAAGGGCACGCAGCCCCGGGGACCGCCACCCCCCCGGGGCTTTGTTTTTTAAAGTTTGGGGGGCCTCTAAGGCCCCCCCAAGCCCCGGGGACCGCCACCCCTGGGGCTTTCATTAATTATAATAGCAGGGGCACACTGCCCCCCCGCAGCCCCGGGGACCGCCACCCCCTGGGGCTTCATTTAAAAAAATATATATATACGTGTGTGGGGGGGCTCGAGCCCCCCCCACACGCCCCGGGGACCGCCATCTCCCCGGGGCACTAATATTTAAATTTGGGGGTCTGTAGTGGACCCCAAGCCCCGGGGACCACCACCTGCCCGGGGCTTTGCAATTGTTGGGAGGGGGGCTGCGCGGCCCCCCTCCTGGAGCCCTTGATGGCCCTGGGGACCACCACCCCCAGGGCCGGCTCCTGCAGTGTCCCGGGGTGCCCACCCCGGGACACTGCTGTTTGCAATGACAGGGCGGGAGCCTCGCGGCTCCCGCCCTGTCATTGCAAACTGCTTTGCTTCATTGAAGCGAGAGCAGGAAACCTGCTCTCGCTTCAATGAAGCAAAGCAGATTGCTTTCCACAAGGGGCTGCATGTCAGCAGCTCCCCATGTGGAAAGCAATGCCGGCTCCCGCAGGACGCGGGAGCCGGCAGGACCGTGGGGGATTGGGGACCCCCCCACGGTCCCCAACGAGAGGCCAGGCCCCGGGGGATGGGGTCCCCGGGGCTGGAAGTGGCCCGGAAGGGGGGCCACGCGGCCCGCCTCCCCTGTTTTTTTTTGTTTTTTGTTTTAAATGGAGGGGCCAGGCCCCGGGGATGGGGTCCCCGGGGCCGTATTTGGCCTGAGGAGGGGGGCCACGCAGCCCCCCTCCCCCCAAAAAACAAAAAGGATGGCCAGGCCCCGGGGATGGGGTCCCCGGGGCAGGATTAGCCCGGGAGGGGGCCACGCGGCCCCCCTCCCCCAAAAATGAAAAAACAACGAGGCAGAGCCCGGGGGATGGGGTCCCCGGGGCTAAAAGAAGCCTCAGGAGGGGGCCACGCAGCCCCCTCCTTTGTAAATATATATATATTTTTTAAATAAAGTGGCCATGCCCCGGGGGATGGGGTCCCCGGGGCCGAAAATGGCCTCGGGAGGGGGGCCCATGAGGCCCCCTTCCCGATTAAAAAAAAAAAAATAGGGGTCAGGCCCTGGGGGATGGGGTCCCCAGGGCCCAAAAAACAGGAAAGGATGGGGGGCCACAAAGCCCCCCTTCTATAAAAGAAAAAGATAAAAAAAGCTGGCATCGCGCTGGAGGCCCCGCCCCCTCCCACCAACACTATGCAAACGCGCCCTGTGGCGCGTTTTAAGCTTAGGAATTAATTCCCCTACAATCCTGAGGGTCCCTGGGGCTAACTAGCCCACCAGGTACCTCCAGTTAGCGCCACAGGGTTGCGTTGCAGAGAGGTGGTCTGAGGCCACGCCCCTTTTTACACCTCTCTGCAACGCAGCTCTGTGGCGCTTACTGGAGGTACCTGTTGGGCTAGTTGGACCCCAGGGACCCTCAGGATTCAAGGGGACTTAATCCCCCAACTTAAAACGCGCCACGGGGCGCGTTTGCACAGTGGTGAAGGGAGGGGGCGGGGCCTGAGGTGACATGTGTGCAAACACGCCCTGGGGCGCGTTATAAGTTGGGGAATTAATTCCTCTTCAATCCTGAGGGTCCCTGGGGACCAACTAGCCCACCAGGTACCTTCAGTAAGCGCCACAGAGCTGCGTTGCAAAGAGGTGTAAAAAGGGGCGTGGCCTCTGAACACCTCTCTGCAACGCAGCTCCCTGGCGCATACTGGAGGTACCTGGTGGGCTAGTTGGCCCCAGGGACCTTCAGGATTGAAGAGGAATTAATTCCCGAGTTAAAACACGCCACAGGGCGTGTTTGCACACATGTCACCTCAGGCCCCGCCCCCTTCCTTCACTACTGTGCAAACGCGCCTCCTGGCGAGTTGTAAGTTGGGGAATTAATTCCCCTTGAATACTGAGGGTCCCTGGGGGCCAACTAGCCCACCAGGTACCTTCAGTATGCGCTAGGGAGCTGCGTTGCAGATAGGTGTTCAGAGGCCACGCCCCTTTTTACACCTCTCTGCAACGCAGCTCTGTGGCGCTTACTGGAGGTACCTGGTGAGCTAGTTGGACCCCAGGGACCCTCAGGATTCAAGTGGACTTTATCCCCCAACTCAAAACGCGCCACGGGGTGCGTTTGCACAGTGGTGAAGGGAGGGGGCGGGGCCTGAGGTGACATGTGTGAAACCACGCCCTGTGGCGCGTTTTAAGATGGGGAATTAATTCCTCTTCAATCCTGAGGGTCCCTGGGGGCCAACTAGCCCACCACTTACCTCCAGTAAGCGACACTGCGCTGCGTTGCAGAGAGGTGGCCCAGGCCATGCCCCTTTTTACACCACTCTGCAACGCAGATCTGTGGCGCTTACTGGAGGTAAGTGGTGGGCTCGTTGGCCCCCAGGGACCCTCAGGACTCAAGGGGACTTAATCCCCCAATTTACAACGCACCAGGGGGTGCGTTTGCGCAGTGGTGCAGGGAGGGGGCGTGGCCTGATGTCACAAGTGTGCAAACGCGCCCTGTGGCGCGTTTTAAGTTGGGGAATTAAGTCCCCTTGAATCCTGAGGGTCCCTGGGTGCAACTAACCCACCAGGTACATCCAGTAAGTGCCACAGAGTTGCATTGCAGAGAGGTGTAAAATGGGGCATGGCCTTGGACCACCTCTCTGCAACGCAGCTCTGTGGCGCTTACTGGAGATACCTGGTGGGCTAGTTGGACCCCAGGGACCCTCAGGATTCAAGGGGACTTAATTCCCCAACTTAAAACGTGCCATGGGCGTGTTTGCACAGTGGTGAAGGGAGGGGGCGGGGCCTGAGGTGATGTGTGCAAACACGCCCTGTGGCGCGTTTTCAGTTGGGGAATTAAGTTCCCTTCAATCCTGAGGGCCCCTGGGGCCAACTAGCCCACCAGGTGCTTCCAGTAAGCGCCACAGAGCTGCGTTGCAGAGAGGTGGTCCAGGCCATGCCCCTTTTACACCTCTCTGCAATGCAGCTCTGTGGCGCTTACTGGAGGTACCTGGTTGGCTAGTTGGACCCCAGGGACCGGCAGGATTGAAGGGGAGTTAATCTCCCAACTTAAAACGGCCACAGGGCGTGTTTGCACACGTCACCTCAGGCCCCCCCCCTCCCTTCACCACTGTGCAAACGCGCCCCGTAGCGCGTTTTAAGAGGTAGTTTTAATCCTCCTGCCCTATTATGTACTAGGGACTTACAGAGGAGGTCATGCTAATCACAGGGGTACCCCAACGCATAGTGTTCCCTAGTGTATGTAGGTGTTTTCACTGAATTCTAAGTGTCTTTTAGCATAGCACTGGCTCTAGGCCTGGTTAGTCAGAGTCAGTTACCACCAGTACCCGTCTGAAAAAGTTGTGGGCACAGGATGATTTTGGAACAAGGCCTCTTTCTGCGCCCCTGTTGGTTCTTTCTGCACATGTCTTGCTTCTTCCTGCACTTTTCTTCGTCTTTGTGAACTTCTGTTGCTTCTTTCTGCATTTCTTTTGCTTCTTTCTGTGCGTTTTTTTCTTCTTTCTTCACATGTCCTACCTCTGTAGGCATAGTTAGAAACTAGCATTTGAAAAACCTTTGAAATTCACTGAAAAAACGAAAGGTTTCAGGCACGTTATAGTTAGAAATTAGCATTTAAAAAACCTTTGAAATTCACTGAAAAAACCATAGGTTTCAGGCACGTTATAGTTAGAAATTAGCATTGTTATTGGTATTGGAGTGTCTATGGTTTTGAGAATGGCAGTCTGTAATTTAGAGTGGGTGTATGAAAAGTTATATTAGGGTGTGAGAAGATGTATCAAATTATCACATGGATGATGTCATCAGTGATGTCATCAGTGATGTCATCAGTGATGTCATTTGAGATGTCATCAGTGATGTCACTGACCATGTCATGAGTGATGTAATATGTGACGTCATCAGCAGTGCATTGCGGGGGCGCAAGTTATAGTTAGCTGAACTAACTATAACGGGGGAATTTCACGGGTTTTGTACGAGTTCAATGTCCAACTAACTATAACTTTCCCTAAAACCTATGGTTTTTTCAGTGAATTTCTAAGGTTTTTTAAATGCTAATTTCTAACTATAACGTGCTTGAAACCTATGGTTTTTTCAGTGAATATATATATATATTTATTCTTTTTTTTCCACTGATTTTTTTTAAGAAACGTTATAAATTCACTGAAAGAAACAAAGGTTATGGGGACATTATAGTTAGGCTCAGATTTCACTCAGACAAAACCAGTGAAATTATAGTTTCCTGAGCTAACTATAACTTACACCCCTGAAATGCACTTTTTATGACCTCACATATTACATCCCTCATGACGTGGTCTGTGACATCGCTGATGACATCTCAAATGACATTACTGATGGCATCATTCAGTGATTTAAGCATTTCGCAAACGTTTCTGAGACTTACAGATATATACTAAGCTACTGCATAAGTTAAATGACTATTCCTTATGTACTACTAAGTGATACTATTATTAACATATGTGACCTGAGTGGTTGTGTGACTGTCTGTATCCATGTGTGTTTGGGTGTGTGAGTGGCTGTATGGCTGTGTGAGTGGTGGTATGGGTGAATAAATGGGTGTTTGAGTAGCTGTATGCGTGAATAAGTGGGTTTGTGAGTAGCTGTACGGGTGAGTGGATGTGTAAGAGACTGTATTGGTGAGTGAGTGGGTGCGTGAGTGGCTGTATGGGTGGGTGACTGGCTGTATGGTTGGGGGAGTGGGTGTGTGAATGGCTGTATTAGAGTGAGTGTCTGTGTGAATGGCTGTATGGGTGAGTGGGTGGTCATGTGAGTGCTTGTATGAATGGGTATGTAAGGAGTTGTGTTGGTGTGTGAGTGGGTACGTGAGTGGCTGTATGGTTCAGTTGCTCTGTTGAGAGGCTGTATGGGTGAGTGAGTGGGGGTATGAGTGGCTGTATGAATGAATACGTGGGTGTGTGAGTAGCTGCATGGGTGAGTGAGTGACTGTTTATGGGACAGTATGGGTGGGTGAGTGAGTGGCTTTATGAATAGGTGTATGGGTGAGTAGCTGTGTGAGTGGCTATATGGGTGCGTGAATGGGTGTGTGTTTGGCTCTATGGATGAGTGAGTGGGTGTGTGAGTGGTTGTGTGGGTATGTGAGTGGTTCTGTGGATGATGTCATCAGTGATGTCATTTGTGATGTCATCCGTGATGTCACTGACCAGATCATGAGTGATATAGTATGTGAGGTCATAAACAGTGCATTGCAGAGACATAAGTTATAGCTAGCAAAGGTAACTATAAGTGCTGAATTTCACTGGTTTTCTACGCATGAAATCTGAGCCTAACTAAAATGTCCCTGTAACCTTCGTTTTTCCAGTGCATTGCTAAGGTTTTTTTAATTACTATTTCCTAACTATAATGTCCCTGTAACCTTTGTTTTTTCCAGTGAATTTCTAAAAAATTTTAAATGTTATTTCCTAACTATAAAGTCCCTGTAACCTTTGGTTTTTTGTGTGAATTTCTATGTTTTTTTAATGTTATTTCAAAACTATAACATCCCTGTAACCTTTGTTTTTTTAGTGAATTTCTAAGGTTTTTTAATTTTTATTTCCAAACTGTAACCTTTGAGAGTGAGTATGTGAGTGGCTGTATAGGTCAGTGAGAGGGTGTGTGAGTGGTTTTGTAGGTATGTGAGTGGTTGTATGGGTTGGTGAGTGGATGTGTGATTGGCTGTTTAGGTCTGTGAATGGGTGTGTGAGTGGCTGTATGGATCTGTAAGTGTGTGTGTGTCAGTATGGATCTGTAAGTGGGTGTGTGAATGGCTGTGTGAGTGGGTGTGTGAGTAGTTTTCTGGGTGTGTGAGTGGCTGTATAGGTCTGTGAGAGGGTACGTGAATGGTTATGTGGGTATGTGAGTGGCTGTATGGGTCTCTGAGTGAGTGTGTTAGTGTTTTTGTGGGTGTGTCAGTGGGTGTGTGAGTGGCTGTAGGGATGTGTATCGGTGTGTGTGAGTGGTTGTATGGGTCTGTTTGTGTATGTCAGAGTGGCTGAGTGGGTGTCTGAGTGTCTATGTGGGTGTGTCAGTAGCTATGTGAGTGACTGCACCTCAATGTAACCTCACTTGTCCCTTTATCCGAGAAGAGTCCACAGTTTTCCACAAAATACCTACCCAACTGGAGTACGTTCTACTGGTTAATTAGTAAGTGCTACCTCGTTGGGTAAATGTCTAGTGCATATTCTTCACTACAGCTGTGTAAAGGACCACAAGATAATGTTTCCAGTGACCTTCTGTGCATGTAATTTTGGCAATGTGATTGCTCCTGCAGTGTATTCATCCACAAATCTGCGATAACATGAATCCTTATCAAGAAGAGACTACAAGCCTACAAAAAGGTGAATCTCCACCAAACAGTGGCATTTCCTTTTAACAAGATGAGATGTCCTCATATTCCTCTACATCGAGGACGCGCCACCCACATCAGCGGGAAACGCGCTTGGGGGCCTTTTGGTAAGCTGTCCATCAACGTGCGAAAAGGTGGGAAGACCTTTGCATACTACTAAGGAAAACGGGCGGGGCCAAACAAGTGGAGCTTGATGATGATTTAAGGTATTTGCAAACTCAGGGTAATTAAAAGGCAGTACCATAGACTCCTTTCTCAAAGGGAAGGGGCACCCAGTCTGCAGCGTTCAGGACCGCGGGGGGAGGCTTAATGCCCTTGCGGTCTCTGCCAGCTCCCCATCTCCAGCAGGAGCCGGCATTGCTCCCACACGTAGGGAGCAGCCAAAAATGCTGCTCCCTGCATGTGGGAGCAATTCTTTCATCTGTTTTAACAGGCAATTCTTTCATCTGTTTTCCTTCCCGCTTGACAGCGGGCAGGAAAACAGATGAAAAGTCCGCTCCCAGCGAGCGAGAGCACTTTTCCTGATTCCGCCAACTGTGAGCACACTTACTGTTTGCTCTCGCTTGGCGGAAGCTGTCAAAGCACCCGCCAAGTGAAAGCAAACAGCTATGTCCCGGGTCGGCGGTCCCCAGGGCCATTAATGGCTCCAGAAGGGGGGCTGCACAGCCCCCCTCCTTTGTTTATTTAGGGCCAGTCCCAGGGAGATGGTTGTCCCCTGGGACTTTAAGAGAAATGGAGGGGGATCTGCGCAGCCCCTCTCCAATTTTTTAACAAAGCCCCCGGGAGGTGGTAGTCCCCAGGGCTTGTTAGAGCCTCAGGAGGAGGGCCGCGTGGCCCTCATCTAGTAAACATTTTCAATCAGCCTGCCCCGGGGAGGTGGTGGTCCCTGAGGCCAAGATTGGTGATGGGGAGGGGGTATGGCTGCCGCCACGGATTTCTGAGGTATTGCATCCATACAGCTTTGAAAATAAGACTGAGTGGAACGGATGCTTGCACAGCACATCTTAATAAAATGTACAAGAAGGAAATATTTGGCAACAAAAAAGCCCACTGGAGGGTAAAAATGTTTTATTAATCTTTCCGGCCAAGTTTGAACTTTAAGCTGTAATAATAAAGGCAAGAAAATGGCATTAAAGGCCCACTGGAGGGCAGACAAAGCATTTGAGTGACCACAAGTTCCAGAATGCAATTCGTTTTCCATCTGGGAGGTCCACCAGAGGGCCAAAATTATAATAAAATTTGCAAAGGGAAGAATGGTCGCCATCATGCTCATTAAATTGCTGGACTTCCTTTGATAAAGGTCATGCGACCGAAACGCGTTAGGACTGCAGATACAACTTAGAGATTAAAGCTTCATACCATTGCATCCAAGAGAGGGCGACTCATTTCTTTCTGCTTGAAGGAGTTTGTTTCATGTTTTAGCAGCGGGGTGCTGCTGCTGAGAATGCACCGCCAGAGAGAGCGGCAAATGCTCACAGGACTAAATCAGGAGGGACATGCAAAATGTTTTGGGGTATGGCTGCCGCCACGGATTTCCGAGGTATTGGCTCTATAAAGCTTTGAAAATAAGACTGAGTGGAACGGATGCTTACACAGCACATCTTAATAAAATGTACAAGATGGAAATATTTGGCAACAAAAAAGCCCACCGGAGTGTAAACATTGTTAATTAATCTTTCCGGCCAAGTTTGAACTTTAAGCTGTAATAATAAAGGCAAGAAAATGGCATTAAACGCCCACTGGAGGGCAGACAAAGCATGTGAGTGATCACAAGTTCCAGAATGCAATTCGTTTTCCATCTGGGAGATACACCAGAGGGCCAAATTGATAAAATGTGCAAAGGGAAGAATGGTCACCATCATGCTCATTAAATTGCTGGACTTCCTTTGATAAAGGTCATGCAACCGAAACGCGTCAGGACTGCCGATACAGCTTGAAGATTAAAGCTACATACCACTGCATCCGGGATTGCGACTCTATCCTTTCTGTTTGAAGGAGTTCGTTTCATATTTTAGCAGCATGGTTCTGCTGCTGAGAACACACCACAAGAGAGAGCACCAAGTGCCCACAGGACTAAATCAGGAGGGACATGCAAAATGTTTTGGGGTATGCCTGCTGCCACGTATTTCCGAGGTTTTGGATCCATACAGCTTTAAAAATAAGACTGAGTTGAATGGATGCTTGCGTCAGGACTGCCGATACAAGTTGAAGATTAAAGCTACATACCGCTGCATCCAGGAGTGCGACTCATTTCTTTCTGCTTGAAGGAGTTTGTTTCATATTTTTTTCATATATATATACATATATACCTAAATATACATATATATATACATATATACCTATATAAACCTATATATACATATAAGTATATTGAAATATATATATGTGTGTGTGTGTGTGTATGCGTGTGTGTGTATATATATATATATATTCCAGTACGGTTTTCTGTAATTTTGGGTGAGATTTGCAGGGCCATAAATGTTCATTCAAATTCATTATCCTTACTTAAGTGTGTGCAGTTAATAAAGGCAATGGCAAGTCAGATCTAAATCTTTAAAAAGGTAGAGCCCTCATTTAGAGGGTGGTAGGTGGGTTTCCACATCAACAGAGGCTTAGGCCTCTGTTCCCATGGTGGAGTACAACTCGCCCGATACTGCGGAGGTTGCTCTGAAGGCTGAAGTGCTTGCCAAATGTGGCGGTGTTTGTTGTTCCTTCTCAGCAAACTTTATTGTTTATCAAGTATAAAGTATCAAAACAAGAGTCTGCGCTTGAAAAACACAAACAAACACAACAGCTCTGGTCTGCAAGAACCTTTGACTCAACATCTGAAGTCCTGGCCGATTTACTTGTTCAGGACTGCCCGAAGCAGAGCAGTTTAGTGATAGTCGCCAACAGGGTGACGGTCATTATGATTTGGTGGCCCGTGCCGGACTGCCCCAGACCAAAGCTTTCCACTTGTTGAGGCAGCTGAGGCTCTGCCGGCAGAAACCTGAGGTTCATCCACCTCTAGATGAGTGTGGGAAATGCCAATTCATGGGAGCTCTTCCATTCCACCAAAGACTCAATGGGGATCCGATTTTTAATTTACAATGAGGCAGGCAGGTCAGTTTTCAAAAAAACAAATAGAGCATATCAAAAACACAAGGTTTCAGCAACTTATAGGGCTGAGATACATCTCCAAATACAATTCTAGTTCGTATATTGTAAAGACACTAAAGTACAAATAACATTGGCCCTATGGCCAAAGTTATCCTGTGTAGGAAGTTTCCAGTGTCCCTAGCACACGTAGCAAGTTATTGGGTTAAATATGGTTTGTGCTCACTAAAGTCAGTCAATGGGGCAGAGATAAAAGACAGGCAGCCACGTTTCATTTGTTATTATTTACGAGAAATGTGCTAATTACAATTGCCATCAAGACCTCTAACTACAATTGCCATCAAGACAGCTTCAAGGAAACAGACATTAGAACACCCAATTACATAAAAACAACATAGAACAAATTCATATTAACGTTTGAATGAAAGGGATATTAAAGTGAGATTAACATAAACACACACAGTAAAGAACCTTAACTGATAACATTTTGGGGGTTCAACAAAATTCAGACAAATAGTTCCTCACTGTTGTTGTAAAGGCATGGGATGAAGACATGTTGTTCAGATATCAGGAAGGCATACCATACCTCATCCGCAGTGGCTTTCTGGGTCTTACAACCTAATCCATTTAGAGTGCTTTACTAGTTAACGTCGGATCAGACCTTAATCACACTGTGAGTGTAACAACACCCTGAAGGCCGGGCTGAAAGCAAGAACCCAAAACATGGCGAGATGATCAAGCTGTGTAAATATGTATTTTATATTTGTCGAACCCTAACCTGTTTCAACTTTCATTAAAATGTAATCTTGAGTTAATTTGCAACATGTATATATGTAACTCTAATCACTAGTATCTGTGGTAGTCTTTTGTAATTACTACCATTCTTATGTGAATTTAGAGTGTATCTGTTTGTATCTTTGCCTTGAGTTAATTTGCAATTTGTATATATGTAACTCTAACCACTAGTATCTGTAGACTTTTGTACTTGCTACCATTCTTATGTGAAATTAGAGTTGTTCTGTTTGTATTTTTATGTAACTCATGTACTCTGATGTCCTTATGTAATGTAACTGGTCCTTTTGTAAAGCGCCCTGACACCTTCGGGTAAAGTTTGCGCTATATAAAATCGCATTAAATAAATAAAATAGATAAATAAATAAAGCCGGAATAGGAAGTGATCTAAGGGTGGTAAGAGTGCTTTAATGAGCTGCCACGTATGTAACACACCCCTTGATTGTATCTGGGAGTCCGTACTTACCTAAGCAAGTACTTTAAGCAATGAGGTCAAGTTATTGTTTTACTTAGGGCTATAAAGGCTCTTTGTGGCCCTGTATTGAAGTAACCACAGTTTATTTAGCAAATTATGATGCAGTATTATAGATGTGAATGTAAGTGTGAAAGTCAGCTGCTTGCAGAAGGAGCATTCTATGATTTTTATCAAGGAATTTGCAGATCTTTGTCAGTGAATAAAGATGGCATTGCAAGCTTTGTAATAGCATTTCCTTGGGACATAAAAGATAATGTGTGTGAAAAACCACTTTGTGATTTCCTACATTCTCCGCGGGAGCTGCATAGAATTGTGAGGATCACTGGAATGCAAGGAGGGAAGTGTTTAGCAGGACTTATAACTTTTCTTCATTCAGTCCATCAAAGTTGCCCTCCATTCACCACGTCACCACTCCAGAATGTTTCACAACTCTAAACTTCCTCCCAAGTCCCCATGCAAATCCAACAAGATCTGAGAATCACCAAAACAGAACTGACAATTTACCTCACAGCCATCTATGTGCTGGCTCTAATGAAGCATGAATATTGTATGTTGAAGGTCAGGGGGAAAATGCTCATCCGAGTGGTCTTCGTCAGAAGGAGTATCACGCTTGCTATGATACGCCTGCACGTTACCCTTGTTTCTCAGCAGCACTGGCTGCAAGGTTGGGCAACTCAGTGATTCTGAGCTGATAAAGTTGAGTCTCTCAAAGTTCAACCATCCAAAATAAACAGGATTTTCACACCAGACATGAGTAATGTTTTAGGGTTCCAAGAATGCACCACTCAAATGCATTGATGTCGATTTAACGGGG
Source organism: Calotriton arnoldi (assembly GCA_963921515.1). Taxonomy (NCBI): domain Eukaryota; kingdom Metazoa; phylum Chordata; class Amphibia; order Caudata; family Salamandridae; genus Calotriton; species Calotriton arnoldi. The sequence goes on along the minus strand of CAWUFW010001833.1, from coordinate 314,460 downwards.
TTGCCAGGAATTCAGCATTCAGCATATGGAACATGAACACAGTTGAGGATGGAACATTTTTTAGCTAAACTTGCCAGATTCACAATTTAAAGAATTGTTGATGGAGTGGCGCTACAGCCTAAAGTATGTCCTTTACGTTTACCAGATTTGAAGGGCCCAGATCTTCCGACTGGTTAACAATTGTCAAAATATTTCATTAGCATAGAGCCCCACTGGTATAGGTGCATCCACTGGACCTACACATAACCCGTTGGGATGGGGAAATCAGTACTTAGGGTTGGGGCAAATCCAATTGTAGTCGTATTACACTTATTGTACAGGAGCATCCCCAAAGACTCTGTAGCATTAAGCAGTGTGACTGCAGCAGTGACCTCCCCTCTGTGCAGCATCTTTGGCCTCTTTGCCCATAAGCGACCTGTGCAGTGTTTCAGTCAACTCATTGCTTGCCTACAACCACTGCAAGTGTCAGTGCTTGTGCACAACACTACAAAAGAGCCCTATTCCGGTGTGTCTGTGTAAAAGTCTGACAGCCTTAATTTAGCAACAGTGTCTTTGCAGTACTAGAAAATTGCTGGCATTTTTGCTATCTATATCCTTTCCATGATTTCCTGCCTGCTCATAATTGGTGAGATCAGTCTCTCCATTTCTTTGCACCTTTCGTACTTTAACAATCTAATTTTCCCGAACTCTCTGCATGCCTGCCAGTTCTCTGCCATAAATCAGGTGTTGGTGTTCCTCACTAACTCCAGCAATTGCCAGAACTTTCGCAACCAAGTTCCTTTACTCGCTTGACCTCAATGGCTACCACCATAGCCGGACAGTCCAGCCGGGCAAGCGGGTAATCCCTCGGGAGGCTGGATCCCCAGGAGGCCTGTTTTGACACTTGGCAGCCGGTTTCGGCCTGCAGGAGTGGTGGTGCACATTACGCGATCCCGGCGGCAACTTAAAAGTATTGCTCCGGTTCTAGCATGCATTGGCATGTCTGAAAATGGGGGCTGAGTTTATCATTTTGACCAGGGCTGTTTTAAGTTCCTGGCTACCACAGTCGTATAATGGTCTTCAGCAACCTGGATACATATGCCCCTGCTTCTCAGTTCCTGTTGACTGCACAGTCATGACCCTAACCGAAGGTTAAGGATAAATGTGTGTTCACATCAGATCTGTCCATCCAAAAGTTTACTGCATATGGCGATATCTCAAAACTATAAGGGCTAGAGAGACAAGTAAAATGATTGGTAAATCATGGCAACCAACCACAGCCATAGGGTCTAGGTTGAAGAGAAAAACTCTCTAGCCCCTCAGAGGCTCATAAAGTTAGGAATGTTAGGGAGTATGTCAGGTTCATCCCATTCGCCATTCAAAAATGCTCTCTGCAAGTCTTTGGCCCCCTCATTACACAAGATGGCCTTCAACCAATTCTGGGTTATTAGGCTAAAACGTACGTATGTCTCATAGGTAACCTATTAATTCACATAACCGTAGGTCTTAATCAGCAAAGCCTTGCTATTTGTCCTCTTCCTAAGAGGCCCACTTATCTCTACTCCTGACAATAGTTCTTCCTCCTTTTCCAATGGATGGATGTAGCATCAGAGTTTTTCTAATCTGGGAAACTGAGGAATAAACAGTAACAAAGAGAGCCTGGTCCATGGTACGTCTCTGGCCTGGTGCACTGACACTTCTTTCAATATCCAGATAAAGGATACTGATGGCTGAATGGGGCAAGTACTTAGTCTACTGAGAAGGTACTCAAGGGCTAAGCCCAGCCAAAGCCCAGGTGTGATTTAAAATGTGAACTCTCTTTGAAACAATAGAAAATGTACTTCACTACAACACACTTCCTGCTGTCGTATTGGACGTCTGCAGAGGAGAGGGAAGGAGTTGAACCTGGACCGAACAGAGGCTCCCACAGCCAAGACCTCCTGGTTGCAAGGTCAATAGGCGCAGGTACCAGTACCAGGGCAATTTTGGCTTTGCCGGAAAGGGAATCATATCTATACCAGCCCACCAGATAGCTAGAAAATCTCTCAGACTGAGTCCTGAGCAGGGCACGAGTAGGGGGTCCACGCGGGTGGACGGCGTCCCCCCACTTATTTTAGAGGGTGGACGCCGTCCACCCTGCTCAAAAGCTGGACTTTCTTAGATGGCGCAACTTGCCGGCCGGCCGCCCATAACTTTCTTAGATGGCGTTGACTTACCCGCCCATCTCCCGGCTGTCAATCTAGTGTAGCGCGCGAATGCGCTACCTATCAAAGCACTGCCTTGCCCTTTGAACCTGCCCCCATCGCCTTATAACCTTGCCGGGCACCTACCAGTGGACGCTGTGAGCTGCGACCAATCAGTGTTCAAATTAAAAAACGTGCTATTGAACACTTTAAAATTCTATTGAGAACTTACTCTGAGGGGTTGTTTTCCAGTATAATTATTATTATTATAGAAGGGAGACAGTTTCTGGTATAAGGAGAGGGCAGGCTTGGCAGTCTCTGTGACAGGAAGAGACATGGCACCGCAGTCTCTCTGGCATGGAACAGCCGAGCTGTGCAGTCTCGGGCACAGGAGAAGGCCAGGCTCTGCAGTGTCTGCAAGCCGGAGAGGACAGGCTGGACAGTCTCTGTGACAGGAAGAGACACAGCACTGCAGTCTCTCTAGCACGGAACAACCGGGCTGTGCAGTCTCGGCCACGGGAGAAGGCCAGAGGGCCGAGATTGCAACAGGAAAAGACAGACACGCCAGTCTCTGCAAGAGGAAGAGACATGGCACCGCAGTCTCTCTGGCATGGAACAGCCGAGCTGTGCTGTCTCAGGAGAAGGCCAGGCATGGCAGTCTCCGCAACAGGGAACGGGAGGCTTTTGAGCCCGATTAACAGGGAGAGGGCCGGCCCTCGAGCCTGTGACAGGGAGCAGCCGACGGCGCCTGTGCTCTGTAGTGTCCGTGACAGGGAGGTCGGGTTCCGCAGCCCCTCTGACGGAGCAGGGATGATTTGCTATTTGTCATGTCAGTAACGCTAGCATTACTTGTAATCCGTGCAGGCCAACAGAAGGGCATCTGCATTTTAATTGAATTTCAGACAGAGGATAGCAAGGGGGAGGGCGTGAGTCTGCAGTATTGAGTTGGGAGGGAAGGAGTGAGCGTGCAGTACCGAGAGGGCCTGGGGAGGGAAGGAGTGAGTGTGCAGTATTGAGTGCCGGCATGGAAGGGGCTGCAAGACTTGAGCAACGCAGAGAATTAGTCACAGAGAATGAACAGCAAGAACTAAGTCATAGAGAATCAGATACTTGGAATGGGCCACAGGGGAAAAGGGCATGCAAGGAGTGAGCCACAGGAATTGAGTGACATACCGAATGAACCATAAGGAATCGGCCACGCAGGCCACGCGCCACACTGGGAATGAGCCACAGAGAATGGGCAACGGGGAATGAGCCACAAAGAATGCACCCAAATGGAATTGGCTCCAAGAATTGAGCAACACCGAGAATTAGTCACAGGGAATGAACAGCAAGAACTAATCTAGAGAGAATGAGATACTGAGAATGGGCCACAGAGGAAAAGGGCATGCAACGAGTGAGCCACAAGGAATGAGCTGCAGTGAATGAGCCACATATGGCAGGACGAGCTGAGTTACCAAAATCAATTTGGTAGTTGGCTGAAATCTTCATGGAAAATAGCATTTAACACCCCTATTACTGATCAGATACCTCCACAAACAGTGTCCTGGGAGGCACAGGCCATGAGGGTGAGTGGGCCTGCAGTGGACTCTGGTATCTTGCTCATGTTGAGACCTGAAAAACGCTATCAGTGGACCATCCGATACAAGTTGTCCGCAATCGGTTCCTTAGCTGCAGTTGGTAGTCCCATGAAGATTTTTCGACTGCAATAGGAGGAGGCTTCTCTTTCGTCCTGCAAAATCTGAAGAGTAAGATGTGTGATCAGTACTTGTGTCTCGACTTGCCAATCTTTTTCAACCCTCCCATGGAGCATAGGTACTTTACCATCGCTTTTAATTGGCTGGCTTTTAGAAAGTTAAATTTTCCTTGCTTAAAGCATGTGTAGGCTAATCAGTATTTGCTCTCCAATTTCTCCCAACTACTGTCCCATAATGTCTGCAATAACAGATGTACAGAGTATCGGGTTGAAACTGTACAGTGTGCGCCTTGCATTTTTTTTATCATGGTCACAGTGTATTAAACTTGTCAGTATATTTAAATGTGGTGTTCTAGGTAGCATAATAAAATTGATCGTTTTGATAATCACAATTGTAGTTTCTAGCATGTGGCTTTCTTTGTTTTTTTTACAACGCACAAACTCTGCTTTTGTTCATGGTGCCATGTTTTAGTATGCCTCGCTTACAGCACTTAGTGGCTTGATTAATGTAGTTGTACACCAAACCTCACACACATTTGGGCTGTTAATTCCTCCATACAGGGACCTTAAGTCACAAGCTTAAGTACTGAGCAGCTTCAATTGTTAAATCTTGCAATACGTGCAAATGATAGACCTGCTGCAATGTGGTCACTTCCTGTTGTGATGTCACTTCCTGTTGTGATGTCACTTCCTGTGACACCACCTAACTTGGAGAGTCCCCCCACTTCTTTTTTTAGGACTTGTGCCCTGGTCCTGAGGACAGCAGAAGTCAGTCTGTCAAGTTTAAAAAGTAGAGATGAAAAAAACCTGAGGAGAAGCCACCATCACGTGCCAGGTTTCTCACTCTAGGACAGATGAACAATGCAAACATTGTCTGTAGACAGCTATGCAATAATTTTAAATCAAAGATTGTTCATCCGAGAAAAATACAAGTAGACATTTATTCTTCATAGGTTAATAAACTCATAACTTTAAAACCAGAAAACAATTTAGCAGCTGGTGTGTAGTGCTCTGAAACAGATAAAAACTGCAAGTGAAGTGAGCCACATGAAATCTTATAATAAAATAATTATATGTAATTGGCGGATAAAACTGGTGATGCCAGGAAATTACTTTGAATTCCCATCGTAATTGTGACAATATGATAGTTGAGCGGGTTAACGCACCTTTTGCTGAGACTCGTGTAATTCGTGAAACAGTACACCTGTTAAGTGATAACACTTTCGTACCAAACGTCTAAAAACTGCCTGATGCATTTGAGGAAATGTTGTGAATTACATTAGTACTACTATCGTTTAACAACAATAATGTCGTTTTGAAATTCCTGAAATACTACATTCATTCATCGATGAGGGCAACTTAAAGAAATCTTCTCTGCTTGCCCTCTCCAGATGTGGATTTATGAAGCGGCTCTACTGTGTTTCCTTCTCTTGTGCACAAGTGCTCTCCTGTTTTCTCCTCGGTACATTAACATTATAAATCACCTAAAAAGTCGCACAAGCCAGCCTATTGATTTCCAAACGGTGGGTGGCGCGTGCAGTGGAGCCTGCGCTGTCTTCGGACCTTCCGCTACCCAGTGGTTGGGCCTGCGGTGGCGGTGCTCGGATGTCGAGTGGGAGGAAGACAGGAAGGTATATTGCGCTCCGCCACCAGTGCAGCAGGTGCCTGAGGCTCCCGCTTCCCCTGCTTCCTCCCGCGCGAGCACCAGCGGGATTACGCAGCGTCGGGTCCAGGTGCCTCGCCGGCCACAAGACGCCTGATTGGCTGACGCTGACATCACGCTTTACCGAACTGCTATGATCTCATCACCTGCGCTCTCCGTGCTGCTGTGCACGCGGGCCTGCCTGCTGCTGCCTCAGCTGCACCCCCGCGCCGGGTGTCTTGGGAGGGCGGCAGTGTCAACTAACTCGTTGTCATTAGGCAGGAAAACGCAATCTTTATCGTAAGGCCCAAGGTGGCTGCAGAATAGTCACCGGGGCACATTTAGACACTTTGGGGGTTTATCTTGCACTGTGTTAAACTCTGGGGCCGTAGCTGCTGTGTTTCCGATTTCTCGCCGTGACTATCTGCTCCAGTCTGGGTAGGGTGACCAGAATTTAAAAGCCAAAAACCGGGACATTTCCCAAAAATAGAAAAAGGACTACAATTGTATTTCAACCCAGCGCACAGAATGACAGTGCTCCTGAGCAGAGAATTACAGAAGAGGCAGTAAGAACATACATAAAATGCCATTTTTAAAGCCAGTAGTATGCCTGTTAATTAAATTGCTTTCTTATAATAGCTGCTAACTATCCCTGCTATGCAAAACATAAGAAGATGGCGTCCACCTATTATTTTCACAGGGTGTACGTAGTCCACCCTGCCAAGAATTTGTGCCCCACTGAATAATGTGCTGAACTCCTCCTGGTGTAATTTCCAAACACCGGGACACTTTCAGCAATGTCTGCAACAAGCAACAACGTGCAGGCAAGGAGATGGGGCTTTCTTATTTAAGACTCCTGCTGGGCCCATAACAAAGGCAGAATTTGAGTGGTCATCGGTCATCAGACCTCCTTTTGTTCGAGTCTCTTTGGCTGGGAGCAGTCAGGAGCCTCACACCTCATACAAATGAAGCTGAGGGGAAACAAAGACTCACACCTTGTTAGCACTTCACACATACTTAAGAGAGGCAGCTTTTCACTTTGTTCAGTGCCTTTTTAGGAGATATGCATGCACTGTAAGAATGTCACACAAAGCAAATTGCATTTATATAGAGCTTACTACACCTGAGGAGGCGTTGAAATAATTTAAGTACCACTATTTTTTCATGTATTACCCTACTCATCCCAATGCAGGGTGTCAGAGCGCTTTACATCAACATGTGCATATCACATGTACAATAAATTATATACGTTTGTAAATGAATGTACAGGATGTGTTACATATAACTGGGGGACTGCAAGGTGTAGAAGTCACCTATCATCTTCCATAGCTCACAGTGCTATTAGCCTCGCAATGCCCTCAAACGTACACATGACAGACCTACTAAACATATATGTGAGGGCTTTAGCTATGATGTCACTTCTTGTGATGCCACTTCCTGTAAAGTTGTGGCTTGTGATGCCACGTTCTGTGATGTCAATTCCTGTGATGGTATGTGTGATGTCATGCGCCGTGATGTCGCGCGCCGTGATGTAGTGCGCCGTGATGTCGCGCGCCGTGATGTCACTTGCATACTGCCTAACTAGGTGTGGCGTGGAATTGTGTGGTGTTGAGAGGAGTTATGTGTAGTGGAATTATGTGGCATGGTGTGCTGTCAAATTATGTGGATAGTAATTGTGCAGTATTGAGTGTACTGGAATTATGTGGAGTGGGATTGTGTGTTATGGAGTGTAATTATGTGGAATGGTATTTTGTGTTGTGGACTGAAATGCCGTGGAGTGTAATTATGTGGTGTGCTGTTGAATTTTGTGGCACTATGTGGAATTGTGTGGTGTGGATTGGCTGTATGTGGTGTGGTGTGTTGTGTAATTGAGTTGTTGAGTTGTATTATGTGGTTTGGTGTTGAATTATGTGTTGTGGATTGGAAATGTGTGGAGTTGAATTGTGTGTCCTGGAACTTTGTAGATAGCTTTGTTTTTTTGAGTGCTATTGGCATTGTCAATCTCAATGTGTTTTAGCCATGTGTTAAGGAGTGGAGTGGATGTGGATTGGAATTATGTGGGTTGGATTGGATTTGTTTGTTGTGTAATTGTGTGGTGTTGAGAGGAGTTATGTGTAGTGGAATTATGTGGCATGGTGTGCAGTGGAATTATGTGGATAGTAATTATCTGGCATCAAGTGTAGTGGAATTATGTGGCATAGGATTGTGTGTTATGGAGTGTAATTATGTGGAGTGGTATTGTGTGTCCTGTAGTGGCATGTAGTGAAGTGGAATTATGTGGTGTTGAATTTTGTAACACAATGTGGAATTCTGTGTAGTGGAATTATGTTGTGTGGTTGAATTATGTGGTTTGGTGTGAAATTATGTGGCGAGGAATGGAATTTTGCAGAGTTAAATTGTGTGGCATGGAACTGTGTGGCGTTGAGTGAAATTATATTGAGTGGAATTATGTGGCATGGTGTGGAGTGTATTTATGTGGATTGTTATATGGTGTAGATTTATGTGGGGTGTATTTATGTGGTATTGAGTAGAGTGTAATTAGGTGGAGTTGAATTGTGTTGTTGAGTGATATTATGTGGAGTGTAAATATGTTGCATGGTGTTATACAGTGGGCTGGTTGAATCATGGTTGTATTGTCGCGTCGCTAGTATCCAGTCAATACCTTTAATAAACTGCTCAAGAATGCTGACGGTGGTACTGGTTGCCATCCACAAATGAACAAACTGAAAATTAAAGGTTAGAGTATTGATATTTGTCAAAGTTGGGGATTTCTTCTGTTATTGCACCATTTTCAAAGGAAAGTCGACGTCTGCAGGTCGTATGGTAAGTGAAAAATAATGACCATCTAAAAATTTCAGTGGAGAAAATATAAAAAAAAACTTGCATGAAGCAACAGTCAACCGGGAAGAGCGCCAAAGGCTAATCAAAGTTAAAAAAAAACAACAACACATAAAAAAGGACTATCCCCAGCACCAAGCATATACGCTTATGCGTTACGACTCTGCATATTTTTTTTACTATTTTGCCAGTTCCAGCATGATGACATGTATGTGCTCATGTATCATGATGCACACAATGGTGTAGCAGTCATTATTTTTTTTTTTACTTTTGATTTACTCTTCCAAGATGGCGGGTGCCCATTTTGACACAGTAAATTAAAAAGTGCACAAAAGCGCATTATTGAGAAAGGAGCAGCTCAGCAGCACAATCTTTTCAGTCTGTGTTTTCTTTTTTTTACACACACATCATTATCAATCAATCAATCAGGGGCTTGTATAGCGCAGCTACTCATCCGTGAGGGTCTCAAGGCGCTGGGGGGGGGGGGGTGGCAGCTCCATTATAAGGTGTGCTGGTCCATTTGTTTTATTTACACAAATAAAGGGTAATTTTTCTTCCTTAATGAACTTCCAGGACTTGATTTGTGGTATTCGGCGTACATGGATACCGAGAGATCTGGCAACCCGAGATGCAGGCTTAATGCCAACATGCATGCAGCGCTTTACTCATACCCTTCATGTAAGCATAGAAATATATCAGCAGCTGAGGCAGGACAAGAGTCCCTTTTATCATCAGAAAGGAAAACACAGCCTAATTTCAAATACCACCTTCCTATTTTACCGTGGACTGACAAAGTCTGTGGTGATAAAAGCACACTCCTATTAATCACGTTTCATTGTGAGAGCATTTTAAGTCACCCATTACAGCCCGGGCACCTCCAACATGTGTCTGCTGGTGTTGACAAGAGAAAATATGTGCTCTGCTCCCCTTGCCTGTCCTTCCTCCCTAAAACTCCCCACACTTCTTTTTCTACCTTTAATTGAGAAAGGAGGCATAAATCATCCAGTTAGCTGAGCGGTTTAATAAAGTGTAATTGATAATGTCACTGGCAGTGTTATCACTTCATCACTCCCGGGCTTACTTCTGTACACCCAGTAACATGTAGTTAAACAAGTTTGATGTGGCTGTGTGGCAGGCCACAATGTGCTGTGATAGCACGTTTGGGTGAGGTGGCACCCGAGTTACAGGGAAGTTTATAGTAGGAGAATAGATGTATCTGCCTGTGCTTTGTTTTTTTTTTGAGCAGTCAGGATAGTATGCTTTTTGATGGCAGAAAGCCTGCAGAAAGGCATTGCGATGCATGTCGTCCCAAGCTGGAGACTGAACTGCAGCAAGCCAGCAGGCATGTGGTAGATATCGATGACACCACAAAGGTTTTGCAGTGCTTGGCTCCGAGGCGAGCAGCAAACCCTTCTTCCTTGTCTCCAGTCTAGATCGCGAAGAGCAGGCCCAGACAGCAGTGCCCCCTGTTCTGAGGTAGGTGAGGATCTAGAGGCCCACAGAGAAACACGGGTGACTCAGCACCATGCTAACTGGCCTGCTTGCCTTTCTTTTTGTATTAAGCCCTTCATTCGAACACCCTCGTCCCCAATTTCCTGGATACAAATCTGCGAGTTGCCATAGATATGGCAGTTGCTAGCCACCAATATCTAAGTTTCTGCTTTGTTCAAAAAAATTAAAAAACGTGTGTGTGAGTGTGGGGGAGCGGAGGCGGGACATGTTAAATGGAGCGCCAAATGTTTTGTCTTTTGATGGGAAACGTGTAAAGCGTCACAGGGGATTGTCAAGCTGTGCCGAGAGCTGTATAAATGGTTTTACGACTTAGGGCACACCCAGGACCAGGAAGAGGGGGCACAGAGTAAATAGGGGCGAAGACTAGAGTAAAGAAGGGCCTTACATCTCTGCGGAAAAACAGTCTGCTTCACTGGGGTGGGGGGCTTTGGGGGTGGAGTGCCAGTTGGCAGTACTGCTAGTCCCGATCACAGTCTCCATTGTCGCAAACAGCTTGTGCTTCTAGGGTGCTGCACACACATTAAGAGGGGTTGGACGCCAACTAGACTTGTCAGCCCTGTTCGACCCGTGGACTGCCAAACAGAACAAAACAATGTCTCTAAGTTAAACCAATCCACATTCCATATGTTGAGTTGTAATACTTCTTTGTGGGCTTTTTCTGACCTCAATAACATGCAGAACGTTCTGCAGTCCTTGGTCCCAGAGTGCCAAGTGAGGGAGTGAATTGAAAAAAAAGCACGGCCGCCATGGTAAAAGATGAAGCGCAGCGTGCACCGTGTCAACAACAACGGCCGGATGAGAACTGCAGAAGTGAAAAATGAAGTCAGATTTTGGTATTGGTGTTTGCTGGCAAAGCTGCCCTACTCTCCCCTGCAGCCTCCTATGCGTGCCCTCTGCTGCCCAGGCAGAAGTGAGCTCTAGAGGCAAATAAAAAAAGAAAATAGTGCCACAAACGAACATAAATTAAAAGAAAAGGAAGAACACATGTAAAAGGGGCAGTCTGCTGGGAGGATCCGAAACAGCAAAAGGCGGGACGAAATAACCATATTCACCAATCAGAAGCCGCCATTTACAAAAAAGGCATTAACAGGAGCCAATAGAAAACATGGGAGGTGCTTCATGCCCATGTTCTAGACAGTAGAGGCTGGCAGAGAGCGGGAGTGGAGGGGCGGGTGGGGGTCGTGGGGGGGGGGGAATTACAAAATTAAAAAAAAAAACTCGCCGCGTCTCAAGTCCTAAGCCGTCTCTTCTACGCTGTCCCACGTCGTCTCTCTGCCGGAACTAGGAAGCACACAGGCTCCTTCCAGCATTGTGATTGATCTGAGCGCCATGGCCCGGCGCTTGGACGGGGTATGGGAGGCTGGGCTTGTTCCCCACCAAGCTGTGTAATGCAGCCTGGTGGTGAACATGCAAAGTGCGCATGACTGCTTGGCCGGCCTTAAGCATCATGCGCACATTAGAGTGCAGCAACTACTCCTCCTACCGGACATCACAGGAGTCCCAGCCCCGCCCACCCTGGCCAAAAAGTAAATAAAATGATAATAACAGAAATAACTTCTTTTATTATCATTTTTTTTATACTGCTCTGCGAGCAGTGGGGGGACACTCCTCCGCCTTAGCAGAGGAGCCGCCACTGGTTCTAGATACATCATGTCTCAAAGAGACAGTGCATGCGCTGCCTAGGCAACACCTAAAAACATGGACTGGAGCCGCTTGTCACCTATATGGGAAACTTGGCAGGGTTATGATACTGGAATTCATTTTACCTCCAAAGAAATTAACGATCCGTCACATTTGAATATGGGTGGACATTATAGCTGATAATACTTTAATTGTTGCTTATTCTGGTTATGTTCTACAACTGTGCTACTGTCACAAGGGCAAACTCTCTGTGACCTAAAAAAGGTAGGATTTTTAAAGTTTTAAAACCACCAATTGCATATTTGTGGCATCACTGAAGATTAGGCACATGCAAAATGGACCAATAAGCGTAACAGAAAAGCACAGGAACTCACTGAGCAATCTCATTAGGATACACTTTCTGACCTGTGGTTGAAACAGTGGTCTACAGCAAACACATCATACTGAAAGGCTGTTTTATACTGATTCAAACATCTGACTACTGGATTACGAACACATTTCTGTTGGCAGTTTATTAGCCGCCTATCTCAGCTTTGTCACCACTAATGTGCCCAGAGGCTTGTTGGATACACGTAATACCCTGCAGCAGATGTTTTAACCCCATATCGCAAGGTGCAGGCAGTGCTGTCAATGACATGATCCTCCTTTACAACCTCCTTTCTGAAGCTAGCTTTTCCCACTACCTACCTTTCCCCGCATTCATTGGTTCCTGGAGTCATTTTTAGGTTTCAACTGAACAGCGCGCAAGTGCTGTCAGCGAAATCTATTGCTAACAGAAAAAGCTTAAAATGGGGTTAGGGCCCGATGATAACTTATAATTACTTACCATTGGTTGGCTACCACAGCACTCTTGTTTCCTTGCTTCTGGTTGGGCAGCGCCTCATGCACCTTTCTGCTTCCTCCAGCCACTTCCAGTGTGTGTCCCTGCCATGGAGCATGGACCTAGTACAGCTTCCTGTCTGTGACCAGTGTCCTTCCTCTGGTCGCAGGCTCCTGTAGGCTCTTTTAAAAAACATTTTTAAATGCACTCTCTAAGAGTGCATGTGTCTCCAGTCCCTTCCCCTCCACTCGCCGTTGTGTTACTGCTCCATCCGTCCACCTCCGCACCTCCTTCCTGTTGCTTCTTCCCCGCTACCCTTCTCCCAGTGTCTGTTCTCGGTGCTCCCGTTCTTTTCCCTGCAACTCCCTCGTTTGGCTTTCCCCACACCCCCTCGTCACCTCCTCCTACGTACCTCCCTCATGTTGCTTTTCTCCCACTCTGTTGTTGATGCTCCCTCCCTCCTCCCCTCACCTCCCTCATGTGCTTTCCTCCCATGCACTTATTCTGAACATATTGCACAGCAGCGAAGGCTGCTGTGGAACATGGATTAAAAAAAAACTTGTGCTGCTTTGGAACATGGCTCAAAGAAAAGAAATAAATGTGCAATGACATGGCCAATGCTGGCCACGTCACAACATTTTTAAAACTTGATTTTAAGCCATGTTGCATAGCAAGTCGCGCTGCTATGCAAAATGTCTAAAAATCATCAACAAAGCCAATAGATCTTGCATAGGCAAAACCTATTGCATTTGGCAATGCTTGTTTGTACATCTGTCCAATATACCACTGTTTCCCTGATCATGAGTGATTTGGTGTTTCTGTGCAAACCCTTGTTTGTGTGTGGGTTGAAATTCTGATTTGTGTGGTATTTACCGTGCCTGGTAATTAACGGCTCAGTTAAACAGCTCACTCTTCTTTACATTGCGGCAGGTCAACCCTGCTGGAATTTAACAGAGGAAGACAGTGGAGTATTTTCTGTGACTGGTAAATTTTTGTGTGCGTTAAGCAAAAAATATGCCTTTTATTCCATAACTCGGAATAGGTGCTAATTATGGCACCTGATAAATTCCGAACCAAGGGAGTCGGATTTTTTTGGGTGCTACTCCAAAACCCCTCCAACACACTCAAAATCAGGGTCTTTGATAGGAAGCTGCAAGAACCTGTCATGGCAGTGTTTATGGTGTCTTTGAAAGTGCCATGCCTGTAGGCAGCATGTGGACTATGTCTGCTCCTTTAAGAGCTCTTTCAGATGACGTTACTCCCGTCAGAAAGAGATCTCCTCCCGGTACCAGGCTCTGATGCAGATTTCCTCCTTCAAGTTCTCTGCACCATCTCATCTCTCCTCTTAAAAAGCAACTGCATTAAAACATCATAAAATGCCTTTCTTTCCTCCTTAATGTTAGATACATCAGCTATTGCCTGCAGATTGAAGACTAAGTCTATCGATAGACCTAGCTCCACAATGAGAGTAAGCGCACATATCCACTCTATGAGGCCTATTTCATCGTTTGGCCTCTCAGTAAATTCCAAGAGCAGACTGCCACAGTAACCTGAGTGGCTTGATCGTTGGCCTTGAGAAAAAAGATGGAGGATCACCCTGATGAATCGGTAGATGGTAGGATTACCATAAAAGTTGTAGCCCACCACCTAAATCGGTAAAGTTGTCAAGAATGTACTATGCCCACAAGCGTTCGGAATCAGACTTTTGCCACGCACCGTGCATTATTAAATACAAACATAGATCAAGAAATAAAGTTGTTACTCTTTCCATATATGGTCAACACAGCTTTTTAAATTTTCTATTCGAAAATGTAAATTGATTTACTTTTGGGATATCTGCTAAGCTGATGAACACTGCTGGAAATGGGACTCTTGAGTCCCATAATGTGGGATTGGCAGAAGGAGAGAAGGAGGAGTCCTGAAGGGCAGTATCGGAGAATGATGTCATGAAGAGTGGAGTCAAAGACTGTCAGACTATGCATAACAGTTGACAAACTTTGCAACCCAAAGAAATTGTCAACAAGCAAAAATGTGATGAAAATGTGGTTCTGGTTTCGTGGTCATAGAATGCATTTTGAGACAATGTTGGGGCGCTGAAGGGGTGTAATACGTGAGCTGAAAAAGTTGAGGTCTGCCAAAGTGTTTTGGCATAAGAAGTAATTAAGAATACTTTACAAGAGGTGTGGCCTCCATAACTAAATACAAGTCCTTATACCTGTGGTCTACACTTACCCTAGCCTGTATCTCTTAGTTTTCCTCCTCTTCCTCCTGGTCCTTCTGCTTATCCTCATCAGCCCTTCCTGGTCCTCCTCTTCCTTGTTCTTCTCCTCCTAGTCCCCTCTTCCTCATCGTATTACTTCCCCTGATCATCCTTCTTCTGCTCTCGAATTACTTCTTGGTGCCTCTCCTAGCCTCCTCCTGGTCCTCATTTTCCTGGTTATCCTGGTCATTCTAATACTCCTGGTCTTCCTCCGCACCCTATCCTTCTGTTACTACTCCTCCTGGTCTTCCTCCGGCTGGTGCTGCTCAGCCTCTTGATTTACCACCGCCTAGTCCTGAACTGGTCTTGCTATACTCCTGGTTAGCCCTGGGCGCAGTTCGACGGGTGTTTATCCCGCGCTGTAAAATCATCACGAACGACACCATGTGCAGCGCAAGAGGGCACAGCTTACTTTCTGCTGCACGACTAGATTTTGTACTCAGACGGCAGCTTTCTCAACATGAGTGGCCGCGACCTGCCGCGACCACTCGCATTGAGAAATCCAACCTCCCGGGTTGAGAAGTCTCTCCAGGAGGTTGATTTTCCTCGCTCGCGCTCGGCAACTAGACCTTGGTGAGCACGAGCGAAGAAAAATCTTGCCGGGAGGTGGATTTTCCTTGCTCGCCAACTTGGCATTAACGAGCGTGAGTGAGGAAAAAAACTACGCTCCGCGGAGTGCAGAAAAGTCCGCAAACTCCACGAACAGAGCGGAGTTCACCGCCCAGGGTTACTCCTGGTGCTTCTTCTCCTGGTCATGCTTCACCAGGCTCTTGTAGATCTGATCTTCCCTATCCTGTCCCTTGTTCTTGTCCTACTGGTGCTGTTCCCTTTGGTCTTCCTGTTTTTGCCCTTTTGGCCCTGATCCAATGAATCCTGGTTGACCTGGTCCTTGTCTTACTTGCCCAGGCCCTTTTTGTCTTAGTCCCACTAGTCCGGCTTGTTCTCTTGGTCGACTTGGCCCTAGTCCTCCTGCTCCACTGGTGGTCCCGGTCCTCCAGGTGATGCTGATCTGCTGGTTCTCCTCCTACCCAGGCCAGCCAGATACTGCTTTAAAGGCTGTCAATGAGGTCTGTGGTTTTCATTTTTTTAAGTACTACCAGATTCTTATGCCTGGGGGCGGCAATAAAAGAAAAACAGAGCAAAGTAGGGACCAATCAACATAGTTATGTTATTTCATTGTTGTTTCTCAGCATCCAGGATGAGGTATGGCTGCTGCTTGAAGCAATCTATGGGTACCCATAGTTTTTAGGATACAATAGTGGTGAGGTACCTCTACAGCAAGGGCCTTAAGCATCAGTTATGTGTGCCATCATTTGTCACATTTTTGCAGCATCATAACATAACCCAGCACACAGTGTTTATGTGGCAACTTCAAAGCACAGGGTGGAACTTATGTACTACATATTCCTATATGTAAGAAAGCTTAGGGAGTTAACGATCTTATCAGAGATCCTTGTGTTACATGCATGGCAGAAGTTACAATTCTGGTAAAATAGCTCAATGAGTAATGCACCTGCTTCAAACAGCAGCAGCTTGTAACCCGTAACACATATATTTCTAAAACTTGCTCGATTGAATGCAATTTGTTTTGTATTCTGATTAATAAAAATGGATTCCCTTGGGCATTATTAAGTACTTATTGTTAAGTGATCAAAGATGTGGGTGTTTTGGGTGCTATATGAGCGGGGATGTGCTATATAACTGGGTCGTGTGAGTGTACCCGCACACATTAACATACAGGCTGATGTACCTGACACTCTCACAGAACTACGCATCATTCACACATACTGTGCGCAATGAAAGTCTAGAAAAAGTTTTAAATCACAGGTTATCGCTTGAAAACTTTTTGCGTGACATGCTGAATCTATTTTAGGGCCTGATTACGATGGCGGTGGGACCGTCAGGCCATCGGTGGCAGTCCCACCGCCATTGGCCCCTGCAGGACCGCCTGCCGCATTAGGATGACGGGTGCATGGTGGGCTGGCAGAGAGACCGTCCGCCATGCATCTGACGGGCTCGAGGAGCTTGACCAACCATTGGAGCGACTGCAATCCCTACAATAGTGGCGGTGCCTGCAGAGGCACCGCCGTAGGGATTACAATGTCCCTTTCTGGCTGCCATTTCATGGCGGTCCGCCTGCCATGTAAAGGCAGGAGGAAAGGGACTTTGGGGGCCCCTTGCAGGCCCTCCTTACCCCCTGGCCCTCAGCTATTAGTTCTGGGGGCCACCAAACATCCCTGCACCGTGTGGCAGGAACCGCATGGTGCCTGTCACAAGGTGCAAGGATGTTTACAAACATGCCTCTTAGCAGTGAGGATTGTGCTGCAGCCCTTTTTCGGGCCGAAGCACAAGCCTCAATGCTAGGAGGCATGTTTACGACTGCCTCCACGGCGGTCGGATCGTAATCTGTCTGGCGAGATTTCGCCGACTCCTTGTCGGCTGGTCCTGTTCCTGACAGGATGGCGGTCGGACGCTCGTCCGACAGCCATCATAATCAGGCCCTAAGTTCCACCAACACCTG
This sequence comes from Calotriton arnoldi, assembly GCA_963921515.1. NCBI lineage: Eukaryota > Metazoa > Chordata > Amphibia > Caudata > Salamandridae > Calotriton > Calotriton arnoldi. The sequence continues at coordinate 297,368 of CAWUFW010001833.1, read as the reverse complement.
CCTCTAGTGTGATGGGGAAAGCATTGGTCTCCAACTGTGTTCCTCTGGAGCTCTTGCCGCTCCAAGCCAGGGCGCAACTCGGACAAAAAATCAGTTGAATGTTTTTTATGTAGGGCATTTTCATTCCCCTGCAGGCTGATCTCTGAACAGGGAAGTACCCAATGTATGTGCAATGGCACTACTGCTGTGGCCTGCTGTTGGTGTTGACATACTGCATAGGGACACAGGTGGGATGAATCACTGTGGATATAAAACACAATAGGGTAACACAGTCTCCCCTCAGGAGATATATAAACAATCTGAACGACAAGAAACCCCTGAACGAATTATTTTAAATCAAATGCTTCAAAAAGTTTTATATTGGTCACACAAGATCCAATTAAAATGAATCAATTGCTGAATATAGTTTACATAGAAAATTCATTGAGGGCATATATATTGAAAGAAAGAAAGTGAGTATTCTGTGCTAAGGTATAAAAAATTGATAATTCAGTAATAACAAACACACATTTATAAACTTTGTACTATTTATACAACAGAAGAATACATATTGGCTCACATATATACAATGTACGACAAATAAGACAGACAAGTACATAATATATTTGATTTCCCAAGACAGCCTATGTGGTGTACAATACCAATAAGTCTTAAAAACATAGGGACATATTTACAAAAGAAGTGACGGAGCGCAGCGTTAACCTTTGTTGGCTTAACGCCACGCTCAGCCACTTCTGAAACACAGGGCTGCACCGTATGTGTGCTGCTTTCTGCAGCACACATAGAAGTTGCAAATCGTCTTTTTTTTTATGTTTGTTTATGTGCAGGAAGGGACACCCTCCTGCAGATAAACAAGCAATAACGTTTTGCTGTTTCTATGTGTGGTGCACAACGCAGCTCACATAGAAGAAAAAACGAGGAGAAATTAATCATTTTTCCTTGTTACGCCAGGGTGAGACCAGGTTTTCTCTGGTCTTAATATTGGCGCTGCCCCATATTTACGCCACCCGTGTAAATATGGGGCATCATCAAAATCAAAGGGTGTTGCGGCGGAACGCCCACCACAACACCCATTGCCCTCCCCTTTCATGCTAAGTGAAAGGGTGCCTTATTTACAAAGCAGCGTTAAGCCACATTAAGTGGCTTAATGATGCCTTGTAAATAAGGCAAAGCCCATATCGCCACAGGAACGTCACTAAAAGTGACGTTCCTGTAGCGATAGGGGCTTGTAAATATGCCCCATAATCTTCGAGGCACGAGTACAAACAGTTATAATACAAATAGTTTTGTTGTAAGGGCTGATGTGTGAAAATTGTTGACGTTTCGGTCTCTGTAGGGTAAACTACCGCAAGACCATCCACAGGACTATTTTTGCGGGACAGAACCATCTAGAAATCCATTAACATGCAGCTTACAGGTGTAACTGTCAGTAAGCCTCATGGCAGTGTAAGGGAAAAGAGTAGCTAGGAAATTTAGCTGAGCTCTCGCAACACCCTTGCTAAGAACGTACCACAAAAGCCATCCAAAGTTTCCATAAAGCGCAGCTCGTCAAACCCAAGGCTTACCTTTTCGATGGTAATGGGATGTCTGGATTAACTAGTCAAAGAAGTGCACAGCGAAAAGTATTAATGTAAGGTTTACACCAAGTTCATAAAAATAAACAAGCACTAGCTAACTACTAAAAATAAATTTAGGGGAACGAAGACTAAAGATAACCAGAGGAAAAAACTTTAATAATAGCCTTTACTTTGTTTCAATCATCTGGAGCATAATGCAGAATTACAGGGCAACACGTGTGGCTCTGGTGCATTAATTGTTGAAACAGCAGCATTATAGCCCTAACAAACAGCGAGATTAGTCACAGGTATTAAGACTGGACTGGAATAACGTTTGAACCTTCAGTGACTTGCCTACCTCTACCAGGCACCCCATAACATGTCAGTAAAATAATGCAAAATAGCTTGTTCGTTTCAAACAGTGACAGCTAATTCCTTCAAAATTTGGAACATGCCTGGAGATTTTGGGGCATGTTCAGCAGAAACATTGATTCATTGGTCGTAGGCACAAGTCTCCCCCGACAGCGATGGGCTGCCAGTCTCATTTCCAATATTTACCAGGAGGTGTGGCTTACGACCGGAGAAACCTCCCCAATTTACTGTTGCGCCATCATGTTATTACAGTAATGTTTTTAATACTTTAAAGAAAAAATTTACTGAAAGGTAGATTATCAGATATTTTACCTTTCGGGCATTAAGTGATTTACCAAAAGGTATACAATAACTAAGCCTGGGTGTAGCAGGCGTAGTGCCTCTATGCATATTTCCACCGAGTTTGAAAAAACTCTGTGGAAATACGCTACGCTCTCTCCCCCCTCCCAAATTAATAAAAAATTAAAAAGACGGCACTCCGCCACGGAGGGGAGCTTTTGCCTAAACTCTACGTTTGGAACTGAGCGCGGAGTAGGCAAAAATCGCAAACTCCGTTGGCGGAGCGGAGTTACCCGCCCGGGGTTAACAATAACCCAATATCAGTTAACAGGTGTTATGTATATAATTGTATTTTTTTGTGTTTTACTCTTTTTGATATTGATATCAAATCTCAACGATAGCTTTATTTAAAAAACATAAATATAAACATAAAATGACCCAGAAATAAAACACGGGTGGGGTGGATAACACTGAACTATTTCAATGTGTTGTAGTCGTATCACACTGCAGAATTTACATAACGCCCACACTCCCGGGCACAAAGCACTCAATTGGCTAACAAAGCCATATTTCAAGTAATATTATATATCCTATAAATTAAGAATATATTGTAAACCTTTGCTTGGATTGTTGGTAGCGAAAATGTGTTTGTTGCTTTTGCTGTGGAAATGAACATAGAAAAGCGAGCCAACAAATTAACAAGGTGAGCCGCACCAAGGGTCTAACTTGTGCTTAAAGAGTGTGCACAAGCCAAGCACTGAAAATGTTTGCCATGTAAATCATGCAACAAACATCACATAAAATATAGGAATGTCTCTTTAAAATTAAAAAAAGTGTTTCTTTAACATGTGGAAGCTTTGACATTAGTATGCCACATTATAGCACTACACAGAAAGGAACTTATTAAAAGTGATAATTTTTAAACATGAACCTAGAACCAATCCTGCCCCACTCTGATGACAGAAGTTAGTTGTCATGTAAAGCCTGTAAGTGGCCAGATTCTTATAGATAGATCAACATTATAGTCTATTAGATTAAAAACAATAGGTTTTATTTGTACAGCTGGTATTCTGAAATCACGTATTTAAACATGCTTTCATATGCGATGACGGAAAATGAGGATTGGTGAAATAAAATATTTGCCTAAGATTACACAATTTGGGTAAGCGTGGAAGCTGGGATTAATCCAGTATTTCTGGTTTCACTTTTGTACAAAGCAGCCACTAAATGAGTACCTATTTTCTCTACGTTTTACCTCAACTTCTAATGCTTTGTTTTGACCTCGTTGTGTATAAGGGAAGAGCGACGGTGGCCGAAAGAAGCCACACGGAAATTCGGCACATTTTGGGCGGGTACCAGACCTGAGCATCTGGCTTCAGCCTGAATCGAGCTTTCAGTGGCTCGTGCGCCTCTAAAAGTGATTACAAATAATAGCCCGAGTTCTACCTGCACCTTCGAGTTGGACAGGAAGCCTCGGGTGACGGCTAGAATTAGGTATGTAATGTTAAATTGACTCTCTCTCTGTCCTGCAGCTACGAAAATGAAAGAAAACAAAGCAAGTCTGAGGCCTGCCCTAACCTGCCTTGGAGAACAGCAGAAACTACACATACTGAGGACGGCCTGGTATAGAAAACAGACGCCAGATACTGAGGACGTCCTGGTACAGAAAACAGACGCCAGTTTACCCCGGGGCACGTTTAGCTCAGCGGTATCCTTTCAAGACACCAAAACCTTCACCTGTGAAACGTGTAATATACTTGGGTTCGAGACCCGCGTGCCATATTTGACCTTTTATACTTAATTATTATTTCTGGGTCTTTAATATTATTTCTGATTTTGTTGATTGTAATTTTGTTAAATTGTATTGCAGTGCACTTTTTTATTTTGCTCTACCACACTCGCTCACAAAGTACAGGAGGGCAAATTTGCAAGCCCCTTGCGCCGCTGGTGCGTCACCTTTTTTTACACACTAGCAGCGCAGTGTGTGCTCCATATGTACAAGGCCACGTAAAGCCACCCTGCGTGGCTTTTCGTGGCCTTGTAAATACTGCCCCTTTTGCGTGAAAGGGGCGTGCCATGGGTGTTGCTGTGGGTGTTTCCACGCAACACCCATGGATTCTGCCGCCTTCCCGGATTTGCAACATTTCGTAAACCTGGGAATGCGTCAGAATCCTTCGCCTCCCCAGGAGGCACAACCAGGAGAAATACTTATATTTCTCCTCATTTTTTCCTCTTTCTGCAGCACACATAGAAAGAAGAAAACACCTTACGTGATTGTTTTTGTGCAGGAAGGTGTCCCTTCCTGCACAAAAACAATCTCCCCTAAAACGCACCATAGCACAAGGGTGCCTGTGTTGGCGCAAGGCAGTCAATTGTGAATTGTGCACCAGCGAAGGTGAAAGCACAGGGATGCAACATATTGTTGTAAATATGACGCATCCCTGTGCTTTGAAAGTGACGCAGCACAGCACAGCCAAATGCTTGCAGTGCCCCGCTGCGTCACTTTCTTGTAAATAAGGCCCAGGATCTGCTAACAAAGGGTCCGTCCCCCAGAATGGTCCCTGACGTAATGAGTGATGCCTCCTAACATACATCCAATCTCTTTATCGCTATCGCCCATGACCAGTGACGTTATTCTCACCGTAAATGGCGTAGTACTGCCTTATTTATTGGATATTGAGGAATCTCTGTTTATTGCTGTTGCCTTCCCTTTCGAACTATTGCACTACAGGAATATGGTTGAACTGGAAAGTTTATTCTAGGAACCCATAAATTGAGGGTCAATGTGTATCAGCGGAAAGGGGTGGAGTCACGAGCGGCAGAGTCATGATTATTTTCAAAGTATACATTTATTTTTTTTAAAGTCTGCTGCTAAGAAATTGGCAAAGAGGATAAACATGGCAGTAAGTGGGACAAAGAGTCCACATTTAAAAAAAAGGCACCTATCGCAGACAGGCCTGGCACTCAGATTTTTGCTCTGAAAGGACGATAAACAAGGCTGTGTGGGGCACGAAGATGAAGGGACCGTGGTCAAAAAACAGCAAAGTATTCCAGAGATCTGATATCATCTGTCCACTTCTGACATTTTTAACACAATAATCACTGCCCTTTGCAAAACTTAATAAATAAAATGTTAAAAAAGCACAAAACAATCACTGCCCAACGAGCTCCATATTCCGCTTTCACTGCTGAGCTTCCAGCTTTGTAGAAGAGGAAGAACGCTGTGTGCAAATGAACTGGAGCGCGCTCCTACTTACGCGGAGCAAAAACGTTCCTGCTGCTGCACATGGTCCCTTAGCAGATTTTCATGTTTTTAAAAGACAAACGTTGCCAGCTTTGCACTTTGCAAAGCATTGAAGTTTAAAAATGTGGAGCAGTGAGCCCTGGAACTACTTTGCACACCTCTACCTAATACTATAATGCAGACTTGACCATTATTTATCTCCCTTTCTCCGCACACATTCACTAAAAAAAGCGCAGTTAAAAACTCGGTTATGATTTTGACAAACGTGCAAAACCAATGGAACTCACCAGTTAGGTCACCCACCGCACAAGGCACAGGCCATAACTCATGTTGCCCGTCATGCTCAAAACCCATTCTCTATTGGGCCTATGTCTTTCTCCCATCTGTTTTGAGGCCATTCAAGTTTTTTTTGCCTGAGATATTGGGCCATTCTAGCCTCTACCAGCCTTCCCTCTAGTGGCGACACTCCCAGCATTACCATCTCCCCCTTAATGAAAGAAGGAACTGCGTGCTTGAGCTGCTAGCATTTAGATTCCTGGGTGTTTTGTAATGTGTAATTGGTTTGCAAATGTGTAAATGGCGCTTAACATGTACCAAGTGATAAAAGAAGATTTATTCATTCAGGAAACAATACTGTGTTGTATTGTATTGTAATTGCATTTATATAGTTCTTACTACCCCTGATGAGGCGTCAAAGCGCTTTTTCGGTGAGTAGCAAACTACTCCGGAACCCATAAAGGATTAGTGTTGAATTAGTATATTGAAATATGAAAGTAATTTGAGTGGTGGATATGTTAGTCTGTTATTTGGATTGAGAAGGATAGAGGAGGGATAGAAGAGGGAAAAGGTTTGCAATTATTTAGCGCTTGCTACCCCTGATTAAGTGTTGAAGCGCTTTTTCGGTGAGTAGCATGCTACTCTGGCACCCATAAAGCCCTGATGAGGTTTTGAAGCACTGAAACCCATAAAGGATTAGTGGTAAATTAGTAATTTGAGTGGTGGACATGTTAGTCTGTTATATAGATTGAGAAGGCTAGTGGAGGGATAGAAGAGGTAAAAGGTGGTGCCCCATAGTAAACACATGTGGAAGCATACATACTCAGACTAGACAGCACCATAATGTGCACCATACAGCGCTGCTTAAACACTCATTTAATATAAAGACTTCAACAGGAGTTAATGTAAATGAATCTTTATTGTTCAATTAATTAAAATTGTTACAATATTCTATCAATAAACAAAAGCTTGTTTAAAATCTCACACAATTAGATAAGAATGAAAAGATGTTTAAAACGATTAAAATAGTAAAAGGACTATTACTAGAACTATTGTCCTATCTAGCAGTAAGGTGCTGTACATGGGACTTGAGGAAAAGTTTTATCATAGCCTCTCTTGCTTAATGGCCGACTGAATGCTTTTATGTCTCAATTTTCAGTTTCAGTGCGGCCCGGATTGCGTCTGTGAATTTCCCTAGTCGGGCCACAATTTGAGTTGTTTTAGCGGAGAAGCACAGGTCTGAAACTTCTCTGCAACTTTGTAGGCCATACAACCTACAGATGGGAAAAACCAGTCGCTGCCGCTCACTGACTAACTTTGGGCAGCAGCACAACAGATGGAGCCAAGATTCACGGTGGTAATTGCAGAGTCGGCAGGCCGTTGAATTGTCCTGCCGGGCCCAAGTTGAGTTAAAATCCGTGATAGGCAGAGCGAGAAGTCTCATATAGGTGATTCTTCCCCGAGCCAGGACTGTCAGAGCTTGTTCAAGGTAGGGCTGCGGTTTTCTCATGATGTATGAGGAATCCAGTGAAGAAAGATTGAATTGGTGATGCAGGCTTTCCAGGTCCCTTTCAAAAGATATTCTCTTGGCCTGAGTATTCACTGTTTTCCTCCAGGCTATTATTGGGATGTCAGGGTTGTGCAGATTTTGGACACCAATATCCAGTAATCTAGTGGCTGCTGCCAAGTGCACCTGCCATGGGGAACCCTCCTCTTCGAAGAACGTTTTAATTTGCCTTTTTAATGACACTTCTGGGGCTCGCCTAGTCCTGATATAGTATTTTATTAAATCACCTGAGCAAGTAATGTCCGGACTGGTGAGACCCAGCTCCAGCCTTACTCTTGCTCTCCTGGCCTGTCTAGGGAGAGCTAGGACCTTTTTATAAGCCAAAATTTGTTGGTTCGCAAGGAACTTATTGAAGGCACCGGGAAAAACTAAATGGCCATAATTAAGAGAGGGCAATAATTTTGCCTTAAGAACTTTCAGAATGGGTTCAGCAGTTGGACTGTGAAGTCGCTGGTTAAGGCTTTTTAAGGTAAAAATGATGCCTGCCGCTTTCCTTCTCAGATGTTTCAGGTGGGCTGTAGATTTTGCCCCTTCCGATAGCCAGAAGCCCAAGTACTTGTAGCTTATACTTGTTTTGATTTGCAGGGCGCCAAGTCGCCAATATATGGTCTTCTTTCTTGGATACTTCCCGAATACAAGTATCCTGGTCTTCTCCTGATTCACCAGGAGTTTATTCTGTTGATTATATCCGTCCAAAGCTTTTAGGGCCTTCTGTAAGCCGGTTCTCGTGTGATCCATTACTACAATGTCATCCGCATACTGGAGTATTTGAAGCCGTATATTCCCCAGTCTTGGAGGCAGTAGGCTTGCCCCCTCCAGCACTTTCCCCAGGTCAGCTGTGTACAGATTAAAAAGTATAGGGGCAAGTACGCACCCTTGTTTTAGACCGTTATTAGTTGGTACCTTGGCAGTGACTGATGTTTGACTGATTTTAATACGAACCCAGGTCCCCTGATATAGAGAAATTATGGCCTTTAGCAGCTGTTGGGGAATTCCCCAAGATTGCAGTTTTTCCCACAGCTTCCCTCGATCGACCCGGTCAAAAGCTGCACTATAGTCCACAAAACAGCAAAAAAGTGGTAACTGAGATGGCTGGGTAGCGCGGTTAGATAGGTGGTCCAGTACTAAGATGTTATCTGTGGTAGAGCTTTGGGCCCTAAATCCTGTTTGAAAAAGGGGAAGAATGTTATTATCTGTTGCCCAGGCTTCCAGTTCTTTCAAAAGTATTCTGGCATATGCTTTCGCTTCAACATCTAGTAAAGCAATAAGCCGGTAATTTTCGGGTTTTGTGCTGTCCCCTTGTTTATAAATTGGGGAAAGTATTGAGCCTTTCCACGACGATGGAACAGTAGAAGTGGCGAAGGTATGCTTAAAAAGTGTTGTTAACTGTTCTGCCCAGAATCCCTGCGAAGCTTTGAACACAGATGCGGGAACTCCATTGGGTCCTGGAGCGCCATCTGACCTCATTTTTTTGATCAGGGTAGTTACCTCGGCCACTGTGATGTTAGTAGTTTTGACGACTTTGTCTTTTATTGGAGATTGTTGATGAGGATAAGTTTGAATGATATTCTGATGGGTTGAGTACAGCTGAGTTGCATGTTTAACCCACTCCAAGGCTGCCACTCCGTTTTCTTTTATCTGACTGGTGTAAGTGAATTGCTTAATATATCTCCAAAGTGGAATATGACCCCTTTCTTTAAGGAAGGTAAAAATTTTCACCCATTCTGCCTCGATTTTCTTGGAACGTATTTCCCAGACTTTCTTCCTATGCGCTGCACGGAGAGCTGTAATTTCCTGAGTTTGGGGGTTTTTGGTGCCTTTCCTTCTTGCCTTCAAGGCCCTTGAAAGACTGCGTTTTGTGTGAATTAGGTCTCTTGATTTAATACATTGCGGGGGTCCCAGAGAGTGGGTATCCTGCACTTGGGCGCCTCCAGTCCGTACCCCTAGGGCTGATTTTAATTCTGCTAGGAGTGCTTCCCAGTACACCTGGGGAGAAACTGTGCTCATGACTATGGAATTTGATTCTTTGTAAGTTACCCACTCCAGGAGTTTGGGGCCAAGATTAATAGTCCATTTTATTCTACTCAGGACTTCGTAGCGTTCTTCGCCGGTTGAAACCCCCAGTGTTTCCAGTTGTGTTGCAGATTCCCCGTTTAGCTGCAGGGTTATCCTCAGTGGCCTGTGATCGCTCTCATCCCTGTTGTCCACTTCAAAGTTGTTAAAGTATGGTACTAGATGATCCGAAATAAAGATATAGTCTATTGTAGACTTATCCCTGAAGGTGGGGAGAGGGAGCCAGAGAGGATCCGCAGCTGTTTTGATGGTGTGAGCAGAGAACAAACTATGATTTAGAAAAAACTGCTGCAATGAGGCACCATCAATGTGTGGTAGGATATGCACGTTCGACTTCCCTAGCTCCCGAGTGTTCAGGTCACCAGCGATAACGGGAAAGTGTGAAACATATTTGTTTATAAGCTGGTCCATTTTTGTTGTCAGTATTTTTAGAACATGTTTTTTTTGCTGGGAGGCAGGGTTTACATAGCAGTTGATTACCAAGAGACGAATTGGGTTATTGTTAATTTTCAGTCCGCTAACTAGGACCGCTTGCATGTCTGGGATGTTGGTTGCAATAAAAGTTGTCTCTAGTCTGCGTGCTTGGTTTATGTAGATTGACTGCCCGCCAGAAGCTCTCCCGAAGATGTTGCGTTTTATAGCTGTGGTATGTAATTCGTAGAAGCCGTGAAGAATTAATGGTTCAGTGGCCCAGGTCTCTTGTAGGCACAAGATGTCATTTTCACAAAAATAGTTACTCACTGAACTGTGCTCAAGAAGTCTTTTTAAGCCAGCTACATTCCAGGAGATCATGGACAGCTGAATGTTATTTCCCGGAGTTCCGGTGCTGAACAGATGGCGTGCAGGGTTTTTGATGTTAGAGGTGCCGTCGTAGTTGCTGCTCTGCTGGACGAGACCTAATGCCAGGGCCGGACTTGCTACCGGGCGTTTTGCTGTGCTGCCAAGCTGGGGGCTGATTACGCTGCGGTGGGGGCTGATTTCGTTGATGGGGACCTACGTGTGCTTTTAAATAAACATTTCAAAACGAATGTTTTTAAGCACACGCAGCTCCCCATCAACGAAATCATCCCCCAGCTCGGCAGCACAGCAAAACGCCCGGTAGCCAGTCCAGCCCTGCCTAATGCCCCCGCCAGGGGAGTGGCTTGGCCTAGTTGCGTGCACTGTCCTATGTTCTGAGGTACTTGTAATCCTGAATGTATGGTACATACTTGACTCTGCAGCTAGTTTGTTCGCTTGTGGGTTGCACACTGTCCCCTTTAGGACTGAGTAAACTTCCTTGGTAGGTGATGGTGCCACTAACACGTGCGGATATTTCTCTGGGATAGGAAAAGCAATGTCAATGCCCCAGTCTGCCATTTGCGATATTTCTTCTGGAGTTAACCCCACACTGGTGTGACGACTCAGCCCTATCGAGGTTGAATCCCCATGGGTGTCACTGGTAAGGCGAAGGAACTTAACCCAGACTAATTCATCCGAGTATGTTCCTGACAGCGTCGGAATGTGTTTGAATAGACGAAGTATATTGCCCCTATTTAAGGTGTCATGTTGGCCTTTGATGAGATATCTAGGCATGAGGATTACCTCATGGTTTTTTTTGCAGACTTTACTTAAATTGCTGACTTGCTCTGCTTTTTGATGGATGTTTAAACCGGTGTATAAGGTACTTTGGTTGGCGCCTGGGCCTGTATCACACTGACAGGTCTCTAAGCTGGTCCTGAGATTTTGTATTGGCGGAGTGGTCCTCAAAGGAGCCGATGGGAGAGGTCCCTGGGGGACGCAAATCCCAGTGTCAGATCCTTGTTCCTTGGGCGAACTTAGTTGATCTTTGTGCTCCAACTTCTTGATGTTGATGTTTGGAGGGGGAACTGGTTGAATATTTATTGCCAGACCTGGTAAGCTGTGCGAATCCCCCGTTCGGGGAATTGACTGTAATGATCTTTCAGTCGCTTGTTTTGCATCTGATGGAATTGATGCTATAGATTTTTCATCACTCAAGGCATGTTTTATAGTGAAAATTGGAAAATTTCGGATTTTCCCATTGTCGGCTTGTGATATTTGATTACAGGTTGACACGGAGAGGGCAACTTTTTTAATAGCCTTTATTTTTTTCTCTAATTTCCTTAGCTTTTTTTTAGCCCTCCTTGAGAGAGGTACGTCCATTCTTCCCTGGGTGGGATCGTTGCTCTAAAGCTCTTTGGCTAGGTGTATAGATCCAGGGCTGGAGTTGAGACCTAATGAGCTGATGTGAACTTTGGTGGATGTGGATAAAACTTGGTTGTCAGGCTTTATTGCAGGATTACTCGAGGAAATTGTAACCAAATTGGCTTGATGCTCTGCACTGTTTATTATGGATGCCGTGCCACTGTTATTTAATTGGCAAGTAGTTCCTTCTGTTTGTTCCTTCAATGAGGCTACCAAGGCTGTTAGGATTTTAGGGAGTGTTGCCCATTTATCGATGAGTTCAGCACACGTGCAAGTACAGTGTTGATTGTCCTGCGTATGACTAAGCTTGTTTTCTATAAAATCCACCTTGTTGTTTAGCTCCACCAAGCGTTGTGCAATTGTAGATAACAAATCAATTTGCAGCTCCATTTTATTGGACTGCCAAAGTAGTGCCCTTGCCATTGATTGGTTCGTTTCGCCAGTTAAGGTAGGACCAGGGTCATTTATGAAGCTGCTACTATGTAGACTTTGGCCTTAAAAAAGCTTTGGATTGAAGAAGAAGAGAGCCGAGTATCATTGGCCGTTCTGAGGAGTTTTGGAGTAAGCTCCAAAGTTCTTTGTATCTTTGTTTCCAAATTCTGTAGAAATATTGGTGATAGGTACCCGCAATTTCCTTGTTGTGCTGGTGTTTCAGTCTTAATTGAGCCAAGTCCTGATGGCTCTACGGAGGACATCAGAATGGGGGACTGCAAAGTTGCTTGTTGGTGGCAGTGTATTTGAACTGGGACAACCTGCTCATGTTTTCCAAGGATTGGAGCAGAGGTGGTCCCAGGTAAATCGGATAGATCAGTTGCTTGTTTATATTCATTTCCCGGCCAAGTGCAGGATTGGCACCGGTGTCTCCCAGTTTGAATGCTCTGGTCTAATATTGCAGAGGGTTGAATGTTATGAGATCTCTCCAGGAGGGAGTTCGTAACATTGCTGGATTTAATCCTTACTGGTGAGTCAATCGGAAAGGGGGAATTCTTATCATTAAAATGACGTTTGTGAAAAAATTGAGTAATAAAGCCTGCTTTTGGTGACTTTAAAAATGACTTCGGGGGGGGGGCGCTAGAGGGCGCCAGGCGAAATGGCCACACTGTAGTGCTGCTCCGCCCGGCTGATCCGTAATCCGCCTAATATTGGCAAATTACAGAGGCATCCAAAACTCCTTCTCTACCGGTTAGCGGGCAGAACCATCCCTGCCACAGATTGAACCGGGAGGTAAGACTGGTGAGCGCTGTGGCACCGGGAGAATCGGTGAAGCGTGCTCCGCTGGCTACGGGGGCAAGATGGCGGCCTGAGCAGACTGCGGGACGAGCCCGACAAGACACAGGCGCTTTGTGGAGGACGGCGGCGGTTCTGCGCTGTCTGCGCCTGGATCCTGGGAGAGAACCGGCTGGCTGCCCTGAGCGCTGACGGTGCAGAGAGAGAGACTTGTGCATTATAGCGGGACAGCACCGTGATCCCCCCTGGCTGCGGACCGCTTGCTGGCCTGGTGCGGCCGGCTTGGATTGCGGGCCGTGACCGAGGGACGCAGTGCGGCTTGTCGGCGACTCCCGGACCCGGAGGTGAATACGCATCGGCGCCCGCCGTGGGCTGCGGTAGGTGGGGGCGGCCCAGGCCTTGGCCCGCGGCTGTGGAGGTGGGTGTGGGCCGAGGTTCTGGGTTGCGGCCTGCGGGCGGGGCTGGTGTGAGCCTGTATGCTGCCCTTAATTGGAGACCCTCCACCCTGGGAATTGACTGTGCTCTGAGCGGAACGAGACGCAGCAGAGGAGAGACTTGCTTGTTGTGCTCTGGCCGGTCCCTATTTCCCTGCTTTGCGGGCCTGGAGGTGCGGGCTGCGAGTGATTGCCTGCCTGGCGCCTAGTGACTGTCTCGGTGTACTGGGAGTGGGCGCCACAGCATCTGGGGCCTGGGACCCCACTACCACCACGTGGTGTGCCTGCGGCCTGTAGTGAAGTTGCATCATTGCCCACCGTTTGAATGTGAGCATATGTGCGGACACTGTGGGGGCCTGGCTGACTCCTGGTGGCCCTGTGAAGGTGATAAGACTGCTCATTGATATCCCTTGGTCGTTTGAACTTCTACCTGATACCTGGAGGCATAAATCCTTGGCTCTATGAGGAATCGCCGCTCTGTGGTGAGACTGACACTGGGCTTGCTGTGGGTATAGGATCCCCTCTGCGCCACGGGAGAGTGTCACTGTGCATATAGCGCAAACGTGGTGGCTTGATGGACATTGGCCTATGGTTGTACACTAACTGCGTGGCGCTACTGGAATATTCGCTCAGGGCCTGCCGCGTAGGAGCACCTCTGGGTGGTTGTTGATATCTTGAACACTCACCATGGGGAAGCCGGATAAGTCGCAGCCCCGCCTCACGTTTGAGGCGCGAAAGTCGGGCAGGGCTCAACAGAAGGCAGCATCTGACTCTGAAGCTGATGGGCAGGGAGACGGCCCGTCTAATCTGGAGTCCACGCTGCTAGCCATGCAGAAAAGTCTTCAGGCTATAGAGGGGAGCATGTCCACTATCAACCATCGGCTGGACCATATGTCCTCCCAACTGGAAAAACAATCTGCGAGAATGGGTGAGGTCGAGCAGAGGGTATCAACTGCTGAGGATGGTCTCGCTGAGGTGACGAGCAAGGCCCTTAATATGGAGAAGGTACTGGCACTCATACAGGCCAAGAATGAGGATTTGGAGGCCCGGTCACGGAGGAACAACGTTCGCGTCACGGCCTTCCAGAATCGACGAACACCGGGAGAATGGAGTGCTTCACAGAGACCCTATTCAAGGAAATATTTGGTCCCGAGAACTTATCCTCCATGTTTGTTGTGGAGCGCGCACACCGCTCCCTGGCGGCGCGCCCTCCCCCGGGAGCACCACCACTCCCCATAATAGCTCGATTATTGAATTATCGGGACCGGGACACTATTCTGCGGCTGGCCAGGGAGAGGGGGACCATCAGCTATCAGGGGAGCGCGTTGTCCTTTTTTCCCAATTTCACTGTCGCCGTCCAGGCTGCAAGGCGTGACTATGGTGCAGTCAAGAAACTTCTACAGACCGAAAACATACCCTACGCCATGCTCTATCCTGCGCGGCTTCGTGTGGGATCAGACGGGAACTCTAAGGTTTGTTCCACTCCCAGGGCAGCGATGGAGCATGCTAAGCAACTGAAGAGACAACGGCGCGAGGCCGAAGTAGAACACGGGGTGAACGATGATAAAGATCAATGAGGGCTCTTATTATGCTGATTCTCGTACGCCTTCTGATGGCCGCCTTGCCCATTTATAGGTGTATATGTGCACAGACACTGCTATCGCTAAGTCCGGCAAATTCAATTGTGTTCTCTGTATGCTGAGGGAAGCCTCATGTTTTAGAATTTGCACATGTATTGTAACACAGGTATTAGACCTGATCAGCCACCTCCTATGTAATGGGAGGTTAGTAGCACTCTGACGCCCCCCGTAAGGGAGTTCCCCGCACCACGTTATTGTGCTGTTGTTCTAATGGGGTTCGTTTAGGCACTCTTGGGATGGCTTTGGCAAGTTGGGGTAGCCAAAGTGGGCGGGGGGTACACAGGGGGGAGGGTGGGAATCAGCGGTGTGGGTTGGGCGAGCTTGATGACAGAATATGCTTGGTCTATTACATATCTTCTACTGTCCAATTAGTATATACTGCGATATATGAGTAGTAAATTAAGGTTTCTTACCTGGAATGTTCGTGGCCTTAATAGTCCCAAGAAAATCCGCACTGTGATTGCTAGCCTTGATCGGTTGAATGTTCAGGTCGCCTTGCTGCAAGAGACCCACCTTACTAGGGTCTCTGAGAAGCGTGTGGGTACAAGATGGGCGGGGGTGAGGCTGACCTCTTCTTACTCTTCTTACTCACGCGGAGTGATGATACTTGTGAAGAAGGGTATCCCATTTCGAGTACATGGAACAGACGTAGATGAGCAGGGCCGATTGGCTATAGTACATGGGACGATTGGAGGCATGAATGTTTTATTAGTGAATGTGTATGGTCCCAATGTGGATGATCGCGCCTTTTTTGATGAAGTATGGAGACGTATCTCAGTATTTCCTACTGCTGACATTATATGGGGGGGGATTGTAATACTTGTCTGGATGTGGCTGTTGATAGAGAAGGTGCAGGGGTGGCTAGACACAGGCTATCTACTGACGCCCTCCGGGGCATAATGGACGCTGGCAATTTACATGACGTTTGGCGCATGCGTCACCCTGGTGCCAGGGAACATACATTCATCTCCACTGTGCACGGCACCTGGTCCCGCCTGGACTACTGGATCGTGTCGGAGGCCATGTGTCCCTATGTGGTGGATGTTCAACACTTGGCCAAAACTCTATCAGACCACTCACCGGTACTTCTTGAGATACAGGCACCCGAGTATGTCAGGCCTCCCTTTGCATGGCGACTACAGCCTTCTTCTTTGACTGACCCGGTGTTCAAACACACTGTGGGTGAAGCCATAAATAACTATTTCAGGGAAAATGCCGGAACGGTTGAAAACGCGGGAGTATTGTGGGAAGCCTTCAAGGCAACGATTCGAGGAGTCTGCATTGGCGCGCAGGCAGGGGTCTTGAAGGATCTGAGGCGCAGAATTGGTAAGCTTGCAGAGGAGATAGTTGCGCTGGAGCGAGAATATGTCCAGAATTCCGCCCCTGCGCTTCTTTCTAAGATCCGTGAACTGGTTACAGAACATAACGAAACTGTAGACCAGGAAATGTTGCATAGATCTCGTCGCTGCACTGCCCGGTATTATGGCGAGGGTGGACGTCCTAGCCGCTCGCTAGCACAGAAATTAGCGGCGCCGCGCAGCCAGGCTCACATAACCGAACTGCTGGACCGGGAGGGAGTGCCACATTATGATACCTCGGGAATAAGTAGGGTGGTGATGGACTTTTATTCAAATCTGTACGGTAAACGCACCTCTCTGCCAGCCGCAGATGTAAATGAGTACCTAGAGGATGTGACTCTGGGCTGGTTGTCCTTGGCACAGCGTGAATATATCACACAGCCTTTTGATGAAGAGGATGTGAAGGTAGCTATTATGTCCCTCCCCACCTGCAAATCGGCGGGATTAGACGGACTCCCCAGTGAGGTTTATAAGGCATATGTTGATGAGCTTGCGCCAAGGCTGCTGGAGGTCTATCCAGAGGCGTATGACTCGGGTGCTTTGCCCCCTTCTCTTACGGAGGCCCTGTTGGTGCTTCTTCTAAAGCCTGACAAGGCGGCAAATGATTGTGGCTCTTATCGACCGCTGTCTCTCATAAATATTGATGCCAAAATACTGGCTAAAATGATAGCTACCAGACTCCAGCCATTGGTACCTAATCTAGTGCTTCCGGACCAGTCGGGGTTCGTGCCCTCCCGATCTACGTCACATAATCTTCGCACTATCTTTTCTACGTTGCATTATTTCGAACATGACTTTCAGGCAGTGGCGGTGCTACTAGACGCCGCCAAGGCATTCGATTCGCTCCAGTGGGACTATACGTTCACGACCTTGCTACGAATGGGCCTGCCACTGTTTTTTCTAAAATGGATCCATCTATTATATACTGCACCAGTGGCCCGGATTCGTGTAAATGGCTGGGTAACTGATGCATTTGCCATTCATGGTGGCACCCGACAGGGGTGCCCCCTGTCGCCCATGCTGTTCGCGTTAGCTCTAGAACCTTTAGCATGTAAGCTGCGTCAAAAGCACGGGGGGGCTGCTTTACGGTTTAGGCAGCGACCCCTAGTGGTGTCGCTGTACGCGGATGATATGCTGCTGTACGTCCGAGACCCTGCTATATATCTATCGGAACTGATACGTGAATACATCAAATTTGAACGATACTCTGGTCTGGGCATCAATTGGGCCAAATCTACTGTTTTCCCGCTTACAGCAGGCACTAGGGAGATAGAACTTGAATTCCCCCTGAGGTGGTCAACCGACCCTGTTAAGTATCTGGGTGTGTGGCTGCACAGGGACCCGGAGGTTGTGATTGCCGAAAATTATGGTCGTGTTGTCACCACGATTACGGAACGGGCTGAGCGCTGGGCTAAACTCCCTCTCTCTCTTGCGGACCGCATTGCGGTCATAAAACTGACCTTTTTGCCAAAGCTGCTCTATTTATTTATCAATATCCCTATACGTCTGAATCTCGCACTGTTCAATACCTTGCAGTCGTCCATGTCCACGTTTGTGTGGGGAGGCAAAAAACCCCGCTGCAGCTGGAGTGTACTGGTCCAGCCGTTTGAGCGTGGAGGGTTTGAGGCTCCTGACTTACGACTATATTACTTATGCGCACAGGCGCAGTATGCGCACTTTTGGTACTATCCACAGAAATTTCAGCCACATACTGCTATTGAGGCGGATTCGGTCCTTCCAGTGCCACTCACTGCCGCGGCCTTGATGGGTGGAGCGGGAGGTCCAAGTGGAGAAATTAGCCCTGTGCATTGTACGGCCTGGGCATGGAAAACATTGGCCAAGAGGGTGGGTCTGGAGTATTTATATGCCCCAGCGCTCCCCTTCGCCCGCGCATCCGGGTATATCGGCGGCGCAGGAGCCGGCGGCTCTGAAGGCGTTAAGTGGAGTTGGGATTACACTTTTGGGAGACTTCTATAGCCAGGGTCGCTTTCAATCACTGACGGATCTCCAGAGCGGGCGAGATACCGGAATGATGCTGCGCTTCACGTATGTACGGGTGCGACAGGCAATTCGAGCGGCATACCCAGCATACCCGACGGAGCCGCGCACTCTGATGGCACCGCGGGCGGTGCTGGCGAGTACAGAACGCAGAGGTCTTATTACTAAATTATACAACGCATCCCTCAGAGAAACCGATCTTACTGATTCACCTTCCTATAATAAATGGAAGATAATCTTGGGAGACACGTTCTCGATAGACTCCTGGAAGTTCTGTTGTACGTTGACTGGGCGCTGACGGCGAACTGTAATCTTCGCATAATCCACTTCAAATACATACACCAGTTATACTATACACCGTTGCAGCTGCGAAGGTTTGGGTTGCGGGACAATGCATGCTGTGTACGCTGTGGACAGGCGGATGCGGATTTTGTGCATCTGGCCTGGAGTTGCATGGGTGTACACAACTTCTGGGTGAAGGTTACGCGCATACTTTAGGATGTGGTCCTGGAAACTGTTGAGTGTGTACCAGAGGTGTGTCTGTTTGGATGGGTGCAGAAACTCAAGCCCTGTAATAGACGGATAGTAGCTATATCTACCCTGTTTGCCAAACGGGCCGTGGCACTGTGTTGGGGTGCAAAAGCTGTTCCGACTGTGCAGAAATGGATTCGTGATTTGTTATATTGCAGGGATCAGTTGGGCATATATGCTGAAGAGCTACCTGAGGCCTCACGTCCCAAGGACTTTTGGGCCCCCCTGACGGGGTATCTTCTAGGGAACCCAGACTTGCAGTGAGGCAGTGTACATACTGAGCTGTTAGGTGCGATAGGACTATTAAGCTTGATGGGATGTATTGTCATATTCACAATGCATTGACAGAAGATGTAATAATATTATGCAACCATGCCGGGGTTCTGGGGGCTGGGTGAAGGGTTGTTAGTTGGGGTTCCATGTTTGCATTAAGTTGTAATACTAGGACAAAATCGGCTTGCATTCAGTCACTGTATACAAGGCTTGATACACCCGGTGTTCGGGGTGATGCATGATCTTAATGTGCAAGTTGTTTAATAAACAAATTTCAACAACAAAAAAAAAAAATGACTTCGGGTCAGGGACTGTGTTCCTTGAACTCCTCAAGTTTCTGGGTGAAACTTGAGCCGAGGGGTTTGATTTTACAAGGACGTTTCCTTGACGTTGGGAAGCTGTTTTTTTTTTAGGCATCCTGTGGTTGAGGCCCAGCTGTCAATGACTGTGTTTTACCCCGGTAGTCTTTACCCTCCTCTGGGGATAGCTGATCACCGGAAAGGAAGGCTTCAGCAAGTCACCTCTCACCCGGGGGGCCAAAGGAAGTCACCCCTCTGTGCCTCGGGCGTACCTTCCTGCAGCCTCCTGAGTCTCTGCTGCACACGAGGCGCTGGCGAGGCACTTCACTTCCTTCGGCGGTGAGTCGCACAACCAGAGAGAGCCTTAACGACTAGCAGCGACTACCGCTACGCCAATTTCCCCGCTGATGCTGCACCAACCAAGGCAACCGCCGACAGCCCAGGAGCTGAGGGTCGCAGGCAACCGGACTCCGCGTATTCCCTGGCTCCACCGGCTCAATCTGCAGCGTTACAGCGTTACGGCGTTGCAAATGATTGACCAATTTACTGGGAAAAGAGGTGACTGGAGAGGGTAGCGGGGCCAGCAGGGGAGACAGCTAGCGAACAATTGGCAATTTGGCTGATTTACTGGTTGGCGGTGACTCACCTCCGCTTCATGCCCCTGCTGCCTCTACTGCACTTGCATGGCTGCTCTCCCGCTCCGGTGCTCCCTGCTGCGGGGGGCTTCTTGGGGGGGCTCCTTGCTCTTGCCGGGCACCGCGACTGGACCGGCACTCACAACCGCCTTACGCCAGCTCACCGCCACCTCCTCGTGAGCCTGTGGGGTACGGGAGCCATAGGGGCAGCGGGAACCGCAATCCCGGAATCAGCGCGGCTTAGCGATTTACACGCGGTTTTCACCGCGGCAGGTGCCCGGCTGGTGCGGGCGGGTGGGGAGCAACGGGCAGATGGCGATATGGGAGCGAGCGATAAATGTCCCACACAAGCTCAAGCTCCCTGCTCCCGACTCCGATTCCAACTCCAACTCCAACACCTGCGCCTGCTCCGGTGCAGTCCCCGCACAATCAGTGTTAAATGTCACACCACCCAAGGGAGCCTGGGCTCTGACAAACTTTGGGTGTTAGTAACTAAACGAAAATCAAAGTAGGATTTGCCTTGGACTTCGTTGTTCCACCTTTTCGTTTTGCTGGCACCATTCAACTTTCACCACACGGTCCTGTAGCATCACACCACCCAAAGAAGCCTGGTCTCTGGTAAGCCGGCAAGCCCCCCACCTCACATCACACGCCACACACCGGGACCCCTCAGGGACCGGCGCTGGCTCAACAGGGAGACTGTGCTCTTCGCGACCCGGTAACAGTCTCAGCAGGCAGCGGGCAGTCTCGGCGGGCGGACGGGCCGCGGCTCCGAACTCAAAGCTCAGTAGGAACACAAGCAGGCTCCGCCTCCGGAAACTGGTCAATAGAGAGGCGGCGCACTTCCACACGGTACAGGAGTTAAGGGTGCAACAGGTGTTCTCTATGAACCTCAAACACATATCGTGAAGGCACTGAAATACATCAGGTAAGGTGCTTTTGGGGGGAAAAACATAATATTATGTTACAAAATGCTTACCCAATCTGAATGAGCATCACTATTAAGCAATATGAATTCCTGTATAATTTATGAATAACAAAAGTATTTGCATAGTGTTACAATGCATTTTTTTTAAAAACACTCCAACTGATGCATTTCAGTACTTTTTAGATTTTCTTCCTTAGATGTTGCCGCCTACAGCAGTTGAAATTTTAATATTTATTGAATTTTCCCCCCAAAAAATTAAATATATAATGACTTGTTTTTATGTGGAATTTGCTACCTCATATTTTGCCTCACATGTTCCTATTAGTTAACCGAAAGACACCCATTTTTATCAGTATAACAAGAATGAAAACCTGAGTTGACACCGATGGGAATCAAAATAGTGTCCAGTCGGTTACATTCCTGCACAAAGCACCATTCTATCAAAGGTTCTGTGAATTATTATCCTGATGTTTAGAATGTTCTTTCTTTGACCCAAGAATAGGATGAAACATTTCTTTTGTTGACTTTTACATTAATTTATTTTTCATATAATGCTGCAAGTTAGGACTAGCCTCACTGCAGGAAGAAAATATAACAACCCCAACTAAAATCTATGGCCTAATGGTATGCACATTTTCATTTACTTTTCCAGAAAACAGGAAGATCCTTTGCAGAGCGTTTCTGTCATATTGTTTCTGTCATATCACGGTAGCCTGCAGCCTCATCTCTGTGAGTGAGTGAGAGTGTTCGGGATAGCTGTGCTGTTGAATAGTGTATGATAGCAGCTACTATCCATGCTGACATTACACCTGTCCCCAGGCCTGAAAGTAGCCTACCCTAGGGTTGAATTGGGACCAACAATTTGCCCGGGCGTCCAAGAAGAAAGTGGCCCACTTTTGCAGGTCGCAACATTTCATGAAACGTTGCTTGGTTAGTACCAGGGAGCTAATTTGGGGAGAAATATGTGATAAATGAAGCTTTTTCATTGTTCTAGGGCTGATAGCATTATCTAATGCTGGAAATACCATCATTTCACTGTACACATCTAAGTTTTTCATGGACCCGTTTAGTCGCCACACGGATGTCTGCCTGCAGGTGATGTCTTGGTGTCTAACACAGCTTGGGAAGAGACATGATCTTAATCTGCTTGACATGCTGCAAGGAATCACTTCAGCTGCAAGATTTCTTTTAATTTTCTGTATATTATCCGTGCCCTTCCTCTCTTTCACTCACCCACATGCATGAACAGCCCTTCACTCCTCCCACTAGGGTTTAGGTTGTCTGACAGAATGTCAATGTCAAAAATATTGTGTGGACAGAATATGGTGCCAAAAATATAGAGAACCAAAATATTGAGACAGTAAGTGCAAACAGATAAGTACAGTGTTACTATTCTTAAATCTACATCTGCATACCTTGAAGATATATATCATGAAGGTACATATATAAGGATTTATATATAGAAAAACTTTGCTTACCCATAGAAACTCACCTTCATGATATTTTCTGTCCTATATATTCTTGACACAATATTTTGCCTACACAATATTTTGTCTTCAATATTTTGTCCAAACCCCCTTATTTATCCCTCTATCGCCCCTTTTATTACTCTCTCATTTCACCGGCACTCTCACCTTCTCACCCAGTGCATCTATTGGATTTCATTGTCTGTCCATCAATCATACTAACGTTTCATTCTCTATGTTCCTCCCGGTGTCTTTCTCTCATTCTAGAAACTACTGTATTTATTTCAATCCATCCTTTATCATTCTCCCTCCCTTCTTGCCCCTCTCATTTTCCATCCCAATCAATCAATCAATCAATCAATCAGGGGTTTGTAAAGCACGGCTGCTCACCTGTGAGGTCTCAAAGCACTGGGGCGGGGTTGCAGATCTGTTTGAGGTCTGGGTTCATTCGAAGAGCCATGTCTTGAGGTCCTTCGTGAATTGGGACAACAATGGGGATTGCCTGAGGCGGGGGGCATGGTGGCGAGGTAGGAGAAGGATCTTCCTCCGGTTCTGGTCTTGGTGATCCGTGCGACGGGTGCCAGTGACAGTTGGGCGGAGCGGAGGGGTTTGTTGGGTGCGTGGAATGAGAGGTGGTGGTTCAGGTACACTGGTCCCGCGTTGTGGAGGGCCTTGTATGCATGGGTGAGGAACTTGAAGGTTATTCTTCCGTCGACTGGGAGTCCTTTTGGGCTCGGTGGTCTCTCCTACGGCCCCTGTACTACTCAAGGCGCCAGGAGTGCTCATGAAATAATTTTGCCTCATGTGGTGTTGGAAATAAGTTGGGCCTTGATCCACCCCAGATTAGCCAGTAGATTAAGCCCTGGTTGGAGATCTGCATGTAACCTTAAGCCCATAGGTTTTTGTTCTGGCAGGACTGGCTCAGCTGTTCGTCCTTTCAAGTTCGAGAATACCAGTGCCCTGTGACATCCCTAATTTTGAATCTGGTGCAATATATTGAAAGAATACAGTGATACACCTACATTTAAACATTACCACAAGTCGAGAACTAAAAGTGCATTAAACATGGTAATCCTGCATGCATTTACAGCATGTGTTAGCACAGGTTATATCACTGCCCACAGTAACGTGGGCCGGCACTGAGTAATATTAAGGGCAGGACAACATTTGCCCCTTCCCGTCCCTCTCTGCTTCTAATGTGTTTTCCTCTCTGCTCACGTGCCAAGTGACAGAGCCACATCGGTCGGATGCCTCTCAGTTTGCTACAATTATTGGGCATCATTATTTCCTGTACTTTGTGCTTACGCTTCAGGGACTACCTTGGGCTGGGTGAGCAGGCTGTATGCAAACTAACAGGCTGAGACTGTTCACGATTACTGTGTATGCTTTTTCACACAGACTTAGAGATGGGTGAGGGCCACCCCTCCAGGCAGGGGCTCCCCACAGTGCAGGGTTGCAGTGGCGTGTGTTACACCCCTGCAGACTGTAAATAAATTCCTGTCCTTATGAGTACTTTGTTCTGCATTCCTCCAAAGGTAATTCATGAAGGTGGAGGGGCCTTTTTCTACCTTTAGTAGAGGACAGGCCAAAAGTCTGATTTAGAAATGTGGGAGAGGAAAATCCACCTATTTCTGGAGGAAGTGTTAAAAACAGTGGAGAATCCACAGGTGGCATTTCTTTTACCATACTATCTCTTTCCTGAAGGGATAGTACCATCCTATCCCTTTCTTGGGTTTAATTCTGGATTTGTCGCTTCCTCTTGGTATTGCCAACCTCACAGTGTTATGTTATGTTAAAGGTTTTATAAAGCGCATAGCTGCCCGAGGGCCTCCCAGCGCTGAGAGTGAAGTACAGTACTGAGAAGGTAGGGGGACTTTTTAATGGTACTGCTGAAAAATCCATGTCTTCAGCTTTTTTCTGAAGCTAGATTCAGCTTCTAAGGGTCAAGCTTTGAAGTGCTGGAACATCAAAACTATGAAGTGTGTGTGAGGCCTTGATACATCCTTTCCTTATTATTACTGAACAGGAAACTTGTAACATCCTCTTCTGCATCCATCCTTCGCTTTGTCCTTCACTGTTCTTTTTCTCCCTTTACCATCACCCTTCTCTCCACTTTTGCTCCCTATCCTTTCCTCTCTATATTAACTTCTTGTTCTACCCTTCTCTCCAATTATTCTTTTTTCACTTAATCTTTTCCTTGGTCTTTTCCCTCTCTCCTTTCTCCCTCTCACTTTCCCTCCATCTGCATATCCAGAATTATTTCCCCCACCTTTATAGTCTCTTTTCCTCTCTTCTCTTTCTCAATTATTTCTCCTTCTTTTCTCTCCCTCTCTCCATTTGTCTTTACTCCCCCTCCAAGTCTCATTTCCTTTTGTTTCTCGTTCCCTTTGCTTATCTCTCCTTTGCTTTTACCTCTCATTTTGCTCCAAGATAGAAGGTAAATGAGTTTTTTCACTACAACATTGTCAAAACTGTGTTTTCTTTTCACCTGTTTCTAGTCCTATATATTTCTTTATATTTAAAGTTATTTCAGCTCTTAGTGTTTTTTTCTGAAGTTACATCGCTCTTGAGCTGTGCTCAGCACGCTCCCCATTCCATAATTTGATGGAATTTCAAAGAATGAATGAAACTCCCAATGTCAATCTCCCAATGAACCTCCTGATCTCATTCTTGTATGTCACTGCAAAGTTTGTAAACCAAGATGGCTAACACTTGGGCAGCTGTCGCTTTTCTATCCTATTGTTGTGGTCTGCTGTGAAGAACTAAAGTTCACGTCTCCCACCTAAAACTTGCTAATAGTACTACTCAAAAGCAGCAGCTCCCCCGAGGACTCCATGTCACTTCCCAAGGCCTGAGATGGGAAGAGGACCACCACATACATGTTTGACTTACTCGGCTGGCCCATTGACAGAGTCACACTTGCCTAAGCTGTAGCAGCCTTTCAGGTTGTGCGCCTGCAAGCAAGTCGGCCAGTGTATGTGGAGCTCTTTCCACTTCTGAATAGCCTTGGGTGGACCAGGATCTTCCTTGGGAGGGTCTGGCATGCCTGGCCCACCCACTAGAACCGGGCCTGGTTGCAGAGATCTTTGCGTGCCCGTCAATTTGCAGTGGATAATAAAGGTAATATAACTCTGCTGGTTTATGCATTGCCTAGATAGATCTGTCTTTTGTCTAGTCACAGTTTGATTCATAAAGTAGTATAGAAGGTTAAGGTGCCTACTGCAAAGCACATGTGAAACATGCAGAGCACCAATTTGTATTTTATTTAGAACTGTAAGTGGGTTGCTGCTTGTGACACAGAGATCCTTTTGTTATAAGGTATAATCCTTTTATTATAGTGCCATGAGTTATTACCTGGCATCAAGGAACTGTGTGCTAACTACAAATTGTGGGTTTAGATCCTTTTGTTGTTTTCTGAATCTGTTATTATCCTAGGGGTTTTGTAATAAAGTCATGTTAGTACAGACAACCCTAAACACTACATTACATTTTTGAATCCTGACCATGTGCTTCTCTCAAGACTGTGCTCTTAATATAATGCATACACATATGGACAATATGTGACTCTTACACCTCATAACCCTCATAGTCTTATGTAACATCTCAAGTACATTGACTTACGCATTTGTATGATTTATTGTCTGTGTCTCACTCACCCTACACTAGAATAAGTAGCTCTATAAAGTAAATAAAAAATATAAATTAGTAATGTCATTTAAATTGTTATGTGTGTAATTACTCATACACACATATATGTCAGAGGTTTTTACAGTGTACGCATATCTCTTACATACAGGGGCTGAATAGAGTCAAGAAACCTCCTCCAAAGGATAGTTTTTCTTAAGTACTTGCGAAGTGATAAAAAGCTCTGTGCCTTTGTTTTGCTCCATTGCATTGGCACCTAGGTTTTAAGATCCAGATAGCTCCTAGCCAGGATGGTACTCAAACAAAAGAAGGGCTGATTGCCTTTTTAATTCAGGCTTTTATTTTGGGTCTTACTGTAAGTAAAAATAAGAAATAATGCAAAGAAAAGAGAGATGGCCCCACACTGATGGGGACGGGGCACAACACTAGGAACCAGAAGCTAATTTCCCATCCAAGGCTAATACGCTCACTATCACCGCTCCATTCACACCACAAGCATTCCAAAGTCACTCTTAGTCTGGTACCGCAGAAGTGTTATATGGGTGCAAAAAATGTAATAATATATCACATTAAAAAAAATTACAGTATGTATATACCCACAATTGCAATGATAATCACAAAAGCATCTCATACAAAAACTAAAAACAGTTAAAAATCCAAACACATTTAAAAAGGAAGAGTTTCTCTTCACTGTATGATACAAACTATTTATTACATTGGAAGAACCCCAAAATGGACACAAAAAGACAGGGAGAAACACAACACAGACTCGTATGTGGTATTGGCATGTATATCGCCACAATATGATGTCTTATTTGTAATACGTGTGGCCCCTCTCCCGGGCCGTTCTCGGCCCCGGGGACTACTTCCTCCCCTGGGCAGGCCATTGAAAATCAAAAGAGGGGGTCCACGCAGCCCCCTTCATGGAGCCATAAATGGCCCTGGGGACTGCCATCCCCCAGGGCCGGCTCCTGCTATGTCCCGGGGTGCCCACCCCGGAACATAGCTGTATGTTTTTGCTTGGCGGGTGCTGTGACAGCTCCCGCCATGTTAATGTAAACACTCCGGTTCCAGCGGGCAGGAGTTGTCAAAGTGCTGCCGCCCGCTGGAAGTGGAGGTTTCAACTCTTTCCCTGCCCGCAGATATGCAGATAGAGAAAGAGATTAAACTATTGCTCCTGCACGGAGGGGACTGCCTTTCCAGTAGCACCCATCATGCAGCCCCCGCAATGCACTGCTTATGACCTCACATATAACATAATTCATGGCATAGTCAGTGGCTTCACTGATGACATTATCCATAGACCCACTCACACCCCCATACAACCTCTCATACACTGACACACACCCACTCATACCCATTCACAGACCCATACAACTACAGACACACACTTACTCACTCATACAGCCACTCAGACAACCACTCACTCACCCATACAGCCACTCACACAGCCACTCACAGACACATACAGCTACTCACACACCCACAAAACCACTCCCACTTACAGACACATACAGCCACTCACACACTCACTCACACAACCACTCACATACTCATTCACACACCTGCTCACACATACAGCCACTCACACAGCCACTCACTCAGCCATACAGCTACTAACAGAGCTACTCACTCATCCATACAGCCACTCACACTTCCATCCACAAAACCACATACATATCCATTCACACATCAATACAATCACTCACACACCCACTCACTCATCTATACAGCCACTCACATGAATACGAACTGTGCAAAACAGTCACTCACACACCCAGTCACTTACCCATGCACCCAGTCAAACAGCTACTCACTTACCCATACATCCACTTACACACCCAGTCACTCACCCATAGAGCCATTTACACAGCAACTCAGTCACTCTTACAGCCACTCACAAATGCACTCATCCACCCATAGAGCCACTCACAGATCCACCACAGTCACTGATGCAACTACTCACACACACTCACCCACCCATACAGCCACTCACACAGTCACTCACTCACCCATACTATTACTCACACCCCCACTTACTTATCCATACAGCCACTCACACATCCACTCACACACCCAAACAGCCATTCAGACACCCACTACCACACTGATACAGACAGTCACAGTGCCACTTAGATGACATATATTAGAAAGAGTATCTCTCAATAGTAGTACACAAGAATAGTAATTTAACTTATGTATAAGCTTAGTATATATCTTTAACTCTCACAAATGTTTACGAAACACACTCACTGGAAGATGTCATCAATGATATCATTTGAGATGTCATCAATGATGTCATAAGTGATTTCACTAATCATGTCATGAGTGAAGTAATATATAACGCCGCTGTAACCTTTGTTTTTTCAGTGTATATATATATATATATATATGTATATGTATATATATATATATATATCCCAAAAAAAGATGCCCTGAAGCAAGGACGCCTCCAACGTTTGAGTGCTTAGCAAGCCTTTAATGAAAAACCGGCAAATTCAGCTCCGATAAAATCTAAATCCCAACGCGTTTCAGAGCTCACAGGCTCCTTCTTCAAAGGGTAACAACTGATAGAACTGAATCGCTCATCGGCACCATTCACTGCATGCAATTTGTACGACCAATTAGGCCTCTCAGGTGAGTTTTTTATTTCAAGCATGCTGGTACCTGTAGTCTTCATCGAGCTTTTATTTTGCCCCAGTGGGCTCAGTGCATATTAGTGTCCTTTCTTTGTAAATAATCCAGCCCCAGTGGGCTACGGAATAGAATCTCCGGTTTCTTATCCTCTACTCATCCGTGCCAAAGGTTCCGACATTTCAAAGCCTCTCCGGCCCCTTTGTTAGTTGAACAGGGTGTGGCGCCCTTCACGGCCAGGCTGCCGTGTATATGTCCCAAAAAAAGATGCCCTGAAGCAAGGACGCCTCCAACATTTGAGTGCTTAGCAAGCCTTTAATGAAAAACCGGCAAATTCAGCTCCGATAAAATCTAAATCCCAACGCGTTTCAGAGCTCACAGGCTCCTTCTTCAAAGGGTAACAACTGATAGAACTGAATCGCTCATCGGCACCATTCATGAGTGATGTAATATGTGACGTCATCAGCAGTGCATTGCGGGGGCGCGAGTTATAGTTAGCTGAACTAACTATAACGGGGGAATTTCACGGGTTTTGTACGGGTTTTGTACGAGTGCAATGTCCAACTAACTATAACTTTCCCTAAAACCTATGGTTTTTTCAGTGAATTTCAAAGGTTTTTTAAATGCTAATTTCTAACTATAACGTGTCTGAAACCTATGGTTTTTTCAGTGAATTTCAAAGGTTTTTTAAATGCTAACTTCTAACTATGCCTACAGAGGTAGGACATGTAAAGAAAGAAGAAAAAACGCACAGAAAGAAGCAAAAGAAATGCAGAAAGAAGCAACAGAAGTCCACAAAGACGAAGAAAAGTGAAGGAAGAAGCAAAAGATGTGCAGAAAGAACAAACAGAGGAGCAGAAAGAGGCCTTGTTGCAAAATCATCCTGTGCCCACAACTTTTTCAGACGTGTACTGGTGGTAACTGACTCTGACTAACCAGAGTCAGTGCTATGCTAAAAGACACTTAGAATACAGTGAAAACACCTACATACACTAGGGAACACTATGCGTTGGGGTACCCCTGTGATTAGCATGACCTCCTCTGTAAGTCCCCAGTACATAATATGGCAGGGGGATTAAAACTACCTCTTAAAACGCGCTACAGGGCGCGTTTGCACAGTGGTGAAGGGAGGGGGGGACCTGAGGTGACATGTGTGCAAACGCGTTCCGTGGCGCGTTTTAAGTTGCGGGATTAAGTCCCCTTGAATTCTGAGGTCCCTGGGGCCCAACTAGCCCCCAGGTACCTACAGTTAGGACCACAGAGCTGAGTTGCAGAGAGCGTTCCGAGGCCACGCACCTTTTTTCACCTCTCTGCAACGCAACTCTGTTGTGCTTACTGAAGGCACCTGGTGGGCTAGTTGGCCCCCAGGGTCCCTCAGGATTCAAGGGAATTAATTCCCGGATCACTGACATAATATCGACTACAAAAATATCGAATATACAAAATATAGGCGTCTAAATATCGACTACAATAATATCTACTACCTATACTTATTTATAAAATTACTAAAATATCGAGTACACAATATCGTAAATAAAAAATATCGTTCACCACAATATCGAAATGCTAAATATCGTTACATTAAATATCGTTTAAATTTTTATAACATACAACATTACAAAAATATCGAATACCAAAATATAGACATCAATAATATCGACTTTTTAGAAATATCGACTATATAAAAACTGCTCAATTAAATATATCTTTAGCACCAAATATAAATTCACATTATAAAACAATATAAAATACTTAAACAACATAATAAAATAATTTGCAAACACATCAATATATAAAAATATATATTTTGGCTAAACAAACATATTACAATAATTAAATATAAACTTTAAATATATAATACTTACATTATTTCACATTAAAAACAACATTTAAATTATTTACAAAAAGTAAAAAGATAAAATATTTACTTTCTACTAACAGTTTCTTAATTAGCGTTTCCCTTATATGGAAAGAAAGTGCCAAAACAATAAAAACAATTAACTTCAACGAATAAAACGCTTACATTTCTAAATACACCAATAACATTAAGCAACCAATTAAATAAACCCTATATAAACATCAAACACATACATCTCTTTTACACTTAAAAACTACAACAAAGAAGAAGGTGAAACTGTGCCCAACTGTTTCCTGAAAGAAAACTTTCATTACTAAAAAGAAATTTAAAACTGCACTAAGTAAGTAAAACTGTTTTTAAAATATTACTAAACTACTAACCTGCACCAAAAATTATTTCTAAAACTTAATTAACTATTCTTTCATTCCTTACTTTTATATCACCTCTACAGATATCCTACAAAGCCAGAAAATTATTTCAAAAATACTCACCAATAAAAAAACAATAAATGTAAGTATATTCTATTTTTGCCAAACAGACCTAAAAATATTTTCAAAACGTTATTCACTAATATATATTTTCTTTTTCATCTATCTCCTCTACAGCCAACAGCAAAAGCCTCCAAAATAATTCTACAACTACACAAAATAAATACAACTAAAAAGTAAGTATATCATTTTCCATTATTAAACAACGTTAAATACCCACTAAAATAACCCTTTACCCCTAAAATGCCTATCATCTACAAACAATATAATAAAATTATTTATATGTTTTTTCCTCTTCTCAACAGAAATTACATCAAGTAAATAGAAAAGAAAGCTTGAAATTATTTCCTAACCAATTTCATTTACATCAAACTAAACATTGTAAGTATATTCACTGAAATGTAACAGTATTTAATAAACATGTTGTATTTATTATATTAAAATATTTTCTTTTTGAATTTTCCCTAGCATAAAACAAAACAACATGACTGAAGGTGCAGAATTTGTAATGTCACAAAAAAATAAAATGCTATTATGTTATATGGGGTATGTGTATACACAGGAGAAACAAATTGGCCTTAAAGTATTTTGGAAGTGTAGCAAATACTACTCTAACAAATGCTATGGAAGAGCTACTACTCAGGAAACCACTGTTATTTCTGTAAAAGAACATAATCACCCCCAAACATAACAGAGATTGAGGTTAGAGATGCTCTTGAAAGTATAAAAGAAGCAAGCACTAGTACTGACAAAGCAACTACCCAAATACTAAAAGAGCAACTATTAAAATTACCTCAACATGCATCAGGACAATTACCGTCCATAGCTTCTTTAAAAAGAACAATTGCCAGACAAAAAAAAGCTACCACAACTACTATACCTGCCCCTAAAACATTTGCAGAAGTAGTTATTCCACCAGAATTAAGCATTACTCACAGTAAAGAACCATTTATTTTTTTGATAACAAATGCCCAGAAAAAGAATAATTATGTTTGCTACTGCAAACAATTTACTTAAATTACAGAAATGTGACACCTGGATGATGGATGGAACTTTCAAAGTCTGTCCAAAACCATTTTACCAGCTGTACACAATACATGGATTATACCAACACTCAAATATTCCATTCATCTACGCACTATTACCAAATAAACAGCAAACTACCTACATTGATATACTAACTAAAATAAAAGAAGAAAGCAATAATTATTTTCCTTCAAAAATAATTATTGACTTTGAAATAGCCATGATAAATGCTATACTAAAAAATTATCCACACACAGCAATTCAGGGTTGCTATTATCATTTTAATCAGAGTCTCTGGAGACATCTACAAAAATCAACCCTAAGTGTACAATATGCTACAGACAGTACTTTTGCCTACCAAATAAAAAAGCTAATAGCACTAGCATATGTACCTGTAACAGATGTAGCAGAACACTACAATATTCTAATAGAAAGCCCCTATTACAAAAGAAACGAAGACAAAATAAGCCCACTACTAGACTACTTTGAGGACACCTGGGTGGGAAGATTGCATAGATCAGGGCATAGAAGGCAACCTAAATTCCACATTCCTTGGTGGAACGTGTACCTAAGTACCTTAAACAAAGAATCAAAAACAAATAATAGTGTTGAAGGATGGCATAATGCCTTCCAAGCAACAACAAGCAGAGGTAAACCTACCCTACAAAAACTTCTAGAATCTATACAAAAAGAACAAAGCTATCAAGAATTACGGATGGAACAATCTGTGACTCAAATATGTCCCAAATTAACTAAACAAACTAAAAAATGTTTCAGCTACTGCAAAGTCAGGTTACCCTATACCCATCTACAAGAGGCCTAGATTACCTATCCCTAATAGCCAAAAGCATTTTATAAACAAAAGTTCCACAGGTATTATACTTTTTTTCGTTCATAAAACAGAAACTTTACACACATATATTAATATTATATTTTCACAAATATTACTTATTTGTCATATATATTTTCTTAAATTAAAAATATATATTTACAAATAAATAATAATTATCAAAATATACTATAAAACACAATTAATTTTCAAAACATTTCCCACCCAATTTATTAAAATAAAATACACTTACGGTTTATGTAGCTGTAGAAAATGTATTCCAAAAAGAAATAATGCTTCCATCTATGTGTTAATGCATGTTAAAGTTTAAAAAGCCCCCAAAAAATGCAAAAATACAACACGTCCCATACAAATCCATCGTTCCGAAATCCAAATTACGTAAACCCTCAAAACCCGAAAAGATACAAAAATATAAAAAACGCTCCAGGAAATACCAAAAACTAAAAGAAACTGTGATAATAATATTAGTTTAACAAACTAATACACAGTTCTTTTATTAAAAAAAACGCGTCTCTGTCTCCAACGTAAACTCGATTAAAATGAATCTGCAAAAAGATTAAAAGCATACCCACCCACACAAATACACCAAAATACATTGATTAAATACAATAAAATGAATTTATAGCAACAAAACAACACATATTTACTCATATTAATGTCCGTCTACACTACACCGCAAACATTAACTCACGTCATCTCACTAAAATATAACTAACAACTACAGCACACCAAAAACGTAATAACCTAACTATAAATACAATATATAGGTCCTAACTACACTAAAACATAAGTATTAACTTAGAAAAATAAGTAAAATTTCCCTTACCTTGCTCGACGCGACGCAGCTTCCGACCGCGAGCTTCTCCGACCCTCAATGACCCAAAATAACAGTATGCGGTTACAAAATAGTCCCTGTAAACTTAAAATGGCTGCCTAAATAAAGTTTAAAAAGGAATAATGTTAAAAAAAATCATTATAGCAAAGTATAAATTTCACATATATTTTTCTTATCTTGTACACAATTTTCTGTATATTTAAAAATTACTATATAATGTATTATACTTTGTAAACTTATAATAATAATTAATATAAAAATATATTTATTATTATTATATTTGTATATGTTTTTATAATGATAAAAATTATAAAAAATACATATTAATTATGTAAAATTGTTAAATAAAACTTACCTGTTTAAAAAAAATTTCATTAATTACAACAATGTGATAATTAATATTATTAATATTTTATATACTAATAATATTAATTAAAAATATATTTACATGTAATAAAGTGCTAATTATTTGTAAATGATAAACAATATTTACTACAACATTATGGGGTCGATTCCGCTTCGGGCCGGAAAAAGCACCGACCGACTCGGATCCGGAAATAATACCGACCGACACGTACCCGTGGCGCACGACACGCCAAGTACGATGCAAGGCGCGAAAAATCCGACCGACACGTACCGAAACCAAGTCGACCGACCGAGCCGCACGGAAAACAGCAATCCGGACGGAAAAACACGCGAATCCAACCGACCGACACGCACCCGGAACAAATCCGACCGAAACGTACACGCGAACTCCAAACCGCAAAGTACGATGCAAGGCGCGAAAACCACGAGCGAGTCGGACGGAGGACAAGCCGCACGACCGACACGCATACAAAACCGAGCCGAAGCAACACAATACACCGCGACCGACGCGTACGCAGCATAGAAAACTGCACAAACACAGCGTGAGCGAAACGGAGAACACCGTATGAGACCAATGCAGGGTCCGACTCGGTCACAAGAACGTTTCCAACATACACAAACAGCACAAAGGAAAAATCACCCAAAAAAGGCCAAACAAGCAATTACCAAGCCAATAAATACTGGGGGGTGGGGACAGAGAACAAAGACACACCCACAACTCCACCTATATAAAGGACACAAATCACTACCATGAGCCTTTGCAAATGCCATTCCACAGCCAGCACCCAAGAGAAAGCAACCACACACCCACAGCTCATCCCTCACACAAGCCACACACCATCAGCACACCAACAAATACCTACCTCACATACACCCAGCAAAACACACACTCACACACCCACACCTGCACACCAACACACACAACACCCACCATCACCACCCATCACCATGCCCCCCAAGAAGAATCCCAAGTTCCTAGATAGTGAATTGGAAGTCATGGTAGACGAGATCCTCAGGGTGGAGCCACAGCTGTTTGGCACACTGGTCCAACAGACCCCCATGTCGCAGAAAACCAAGATGTGGGAGAGGATCATCAACAGGGTGAACGCCCAATCACCATGTCGGCGCACAAAGACCGACATCCAGAACAGGTGGTATGACGTGCGCAGGAGGGTACGGGACATGCTGAAGAAAGACTACATCAACAGCCAATACACCCGCAGTGGCCCTCCTGCCAAGCCAATATACCTCAGGCCCTGGGAGGAGAAGGTGCGGGCCATCCTTCCGCCAGTGAGCGTATATGGACTAGAGGACATCCCAGAGCCTGGTGAGTACACAACAAATGTACACAATATACTGCCACAAAACACACACATCACTGTCAAGGGGAGAGTCAAACCATGCACTCATAGCAATTACACAGCAACCAGAACAGAATCATCCCAAAATGTGTATGTCAGTCAGATAAACACAACACATGCCATCAAAAAAGTCACATCCAACTGTGCCAACACATGTACAAACACAACTACAACTACAGCTAGGCAGTGGCACAAATAGAACTAACAAACACATCCACACATGTAGCCACCACAACAACACCAACACACAGTGAAGACCACTCAAAGGAAGGAATTCTGTGTATGCTGGCCAAGTCAGTGTAGCCAATAGCATCATGGGAGTCGCAGTCACACATATTGCCCCCCCAACTGTCCCATCAACACCACCATGAACCATGCGCACATCACAGGGAGTGGAGAAGGACTCACAAGATGGCTGACACTGGCAACTGCTGTGGGGAGCACAAGGCCCTGCTGGCAACTGTGCACCAACAAACAGCAGGACACCACTGACTGACATCCTGAGAGACAACTTCCACTCCCTGCAATGCAAGCACGTTCCATGGTGGGATATCTGGCTGGCTGGGTGGGAAGGGGACTTGCAGCACTGACCATAGTCACAAGCACCTCCCCTCACACACACCCCAACACAAACTCCACAGTACCCACCTGGTAGAATGCAATGCCCCCCATCCCAACACAAGATGCCACAAAGAACCACCACCCAGGGTTATGTTGTGTGAAGCACAGGGACACTCTTGGGACCTCTAGCCAAACAACTGCCAGGACAACACTCCCAGCCATCCTGTCAGCACAGCCAGCCCACCCCACAGGGAAGCAGAATCAAAGGAAGGAAGCATGGGCATGCTGGGAAGGGGGTGGAGGCAATAGCATGATGGGAGTGGTAGTCACAGCTCAACATCCCCACCACATGGCCCAGCAAGCTCACACTCACGCATGCACATCCCACAGAGAGTGGAAAGGCCCATCAAAGATGTCTGACACTGTTGCTGTGTCGTGGGGAGCACAAGGGCATGCTGGGTACTGCACACCAACCAACAGCAGGACACCACTGTCAGCCATCTTGCCATTGCTCTCACACCCACACACACTGAACTCCACACAAAAGCAAGTAAGTATGGGAATGCTGGGAAGTGGGGTGGAGGCAATGGCATGATGGGAGTCGTAGTCACAGACATAGCTCACCCCCACAACTGTCCCATCAACACCACCCTGAACCATGCTCACATCACAGGAAGTGGAGAAGGACTCACAAGATGGCTGACACTGGCTACTGCTGTGGGGAGCACAAGGCCCTACTGGCAACTGTGCGCCAACAAACAGCAGGACACCACTGACTGATATCCTGAGAGACAACTTCCACTCCCTGCAATGCAAGCACGTTCCATGGTGGGATATCTGGCTGGCTGGATGGGAAGGGGGACTTGCAGCACTGACCATAGTCACAAGCACCTCCCCTCACCCCCCCCCCCCTCCAACACAAACTCCACAGAACCCACCTGGTAGAATGCAATGCCCCCCATCCTAACACAAGATCCCACAAAGAACCACCACCCAGGGTTATGTTGTGTGAAGCACAGGGACACTCTTGGGACCTCTAGCCAAACAACTGACAGGACAACACTCCCAGCCATCCTGTCAGCACAGCCAGCCCACCCCACAGGGAAGCAGAATCAAAAGGAAGGAAGCATGGGCATGCTGGGAAGGGGGTGGAGGCAATAGCATGATGGGAGTCGTAGTCACTGATATTGGTCACCCCCACAACTGTCCCATCAACACCACCCTGAACCATGCTCATATCACAGGAAGTGGAGAAGGACTCACAAGATGGCTGACACTGGCTACTGCTGTGGGGAGCACAAGGCCCTGCTGGCAACTGTGCACCAACAAACAGCAGGACACCACTGACTGACATCCTGAGAGATAACTTCCACTCCCTGCAATGCAAGCACGTTCCATGGTGGGATATCTGGCTGGCTGGGTGGGAAGGGGGACTTGCAGCACTGACCATAGTCACAAGCACCTCCCCTCACACACACCCCAACACAAACTCCACAGTACCCACCTGGTAGAATACAATGCCCCCCATCCCAACACAAGATCCCACAAAGAACCACCACCCAGGGTTATGTTGTGTGAAGCACAGGGACACTCTTGGGACCTCTAGCCAAACAACTGCCAGGACAACACTCCCAGCCATCCTGTCAGCACAGCCAGCCCACCCCACAGGAAGCAGAATCAAAAGGAAGGAAGCATGGGCATGCTGGGAAGGGGGTGGAGGCAATAGCATGATGGGAGTGGTAGTCACAGCTCAACATCCCCCACCACATGGCCCAGCAAGCTCACACTCACGCATGCACATCCCACAGAGAGTGGAAAGGCCCATCAAAGATGTCTGACACTGTTGCTGTGTCGTGGGGAGCACAAGGGCATGCTGGGTACTGCACACCAACCAACAGCAGGACACCACTGTCAGCCATCTTGCCATTGCTCTCACACCCACACACACTGAACTCCACACAAAAGCAAGTAAGTATGGGAATGCTGGGAAGTGGGGTGGAGGCAATGGCATGATGGGAGTCGTAGTCTCAGACATAGCTCACCCCCACAACTGTCCCATCAACACCACCCTGAACCATGCTCACATCACAGGAAGTGGAGAAGGACTCACAAGATGGCTGACACTGGCTACTGCTGTGGGGAGCACAAGGCCCTGCTGGCACCTGTGCACCAACAAACAGCAGGACACCACTGACTGACATCCTGAGAGACAACTTACACTCCCTGCAACGCAAGCACGTTCCATGGTGGGATAACTGACTGGCTGGGTGGGTGGGAAGGAGGGCCGGCTGTCAACCAAACACAACCAATGCAGACCATGTTCACACCCCAGAAAATACATAGAAATGCCCAAATAATGCAGGACAATGTGCCACACCAATATCAACCCCTGACTGTGACGACTTAGGACAATGCAATGTACAGGCCCGCACCCAGAGGCACAGTCACAACTGTCATGTGTGTCAACCATTGATGCCTGCAGAAACATAACATACATTGTTTGTGTCTCCCAAAAACAGGTGATGATGGGGACACAGCAGCAGACGCTGAGGAGTCCCAGTCCCAGGCTCAAGAGGATGCCGAGCTCACTGGCGTCGTACAGCCTCTGTCCTCCTCGGACGATGAAGAACAACCTGGCACATCCGGTGCAAGTCAACATGCAGCACCAGCAGGACCACCAGCTGCAGCACCAGCAGGACCACCAGCTGCACCCCCTGCACCCACCCCTCCAACGACTGTCACCACGAATACCATCCCTGCCGACATGGACAGAACAAGGAGCAACACCAGCACAGTGACCCTGGACCAACCTGGGGCCATGGACACCACCACCACCACCAACCCCCAAGGTGGACCAGGGTTATCTGTGCGTGCCACTGCACACACTGCACATGTCAGCAGGGGTGGTGGGAGGGTGGGAGACACAGGTCGCTGCTTGCAGACGTTGCTGGTGTGCATGATGACCCACAACTGGTACGCATAGCTGATGCGTACCAGTCCAGCACCGGAGACCTCAGCCAGGTAGTGGGGCTCCTCAGAGACATTAAACAGCAGCAGGCTGCCCATCATGCCCGCTTGGACTCCCACATGTCCCACGTGGAGTCACACATGTCCCGTGTGGACTCACACATGTCCCGCGTGGAGTCCAAGTGGGATGCACTGCATGAGATGACGGCGGAGCACAGGGACATTTTACAATGCCTCCGCCAGATGAACTGCAACGAGTCCACACCTCCCTGTGTGCCAACAACATCTGGTGCCGAACAAACTGCAACTGCCACAGGGAGGGAGGAGGACTCTGGCGGAGAGTCCCCTGCACCGCAGCAGCCTGTACTCTGAGGGCCCCCCAAGAAGAGGGGTCGTCCGAGGAGGGAAAAGTGAGAGGCCGATGGCCAAGCGCAACTCCCAGGAAGCCTGAACCTGTTCTGGATGTCCGCCTTTGTGCACAGACTGTTCACCCTGTTGACGGCAACACTACTCCCACACATTGCATGGGGAGTACAAGTTGGACCAATGTGTCAGACAACTGTGGCCCCGATACTGGGGATCCTGTCTACCAGGACTTTCAATTCACCTAGGAACTTGGGATTGCAAGATTTATGTACAGCACTACCCATCCTATGCACTATTAACACAAATGTATCACAATAAACACACTAATACACCATACTTGCCTCTGTCGTGATTCCAACGTGGGTGCTGTTATGGGGATGATGAACTGCAAAATTACACTGTGTATGCGAACTGCAACAGCAAGGACAACACAGGCATGTGAGTACAGGCAACGTGACACACATGAGGGAGACACACCACCAGGGCTACACAACACATACACACCTAGGCCATCTGACTCATTGCCTACACTGATGTTGCCAGGGAAGACGGTGCAATGCACAGACACCACACCCATTCCCAGTTGTAGTCAAGTAGCCCACAGGTGCAGTAAGCAAATGGCAGTCAAATGTGAGACCACAGACAACGCACAACACAAAGTGAAGCACAGGTTTATTACACAGTTGCAACATGCCGTAACCACTACAGATGCAAGGTAATCCCACCTGGCAGCGGGCACACAGTCAACAACTGTAGACGGAAGGAAGTCCATGGGTGTGGCGCACATCACCTGTAGGGACACAACAGCTACCAGCCTGGATGTGCAATCACGTCGTCGGTGGACACAGTTGACCAAACGAATCTGAAAGTACCCTGTGAAGGACAGAAATGACACACAGTCAAAAGCAATGGAGTACAGGACAGAACAGCAAAACTCATGCACAATACATGTTACAAGATACCCACCCAGAACCAAGTTAGCATGTCAACACTGTTGGGGAGTACAGCCCACCTGTCACCACACATCGCAACACACATCCAGTCAAGTAGCCCATGGACACACTCCAACAGCACCAGAGCACCACCCACACATCATGCCAACTCACATCATTGACATGACACCTCAGGATACTCACATTCAGCTAAAGAAGTTGGTGATGAGCTGTGTGCGGACATCACCATCACCATCATCATCATCGTCACTGGCATCGTGGTCCAGGCCAGGATCCTCCACAGGTGGCGGATGTTGGTCATTGTCATCCTGGATGAGAGGCAACTCCTTCCGCACTGCCAGGTTGTGGAGCATGCAGCAGACGATG
The DNA here is from genome assembly GCA_963921515.1 of Calotriton arnoldi. Classification (NCBI taxonomy): domain Eukaryota; kingdom Metazoa; phylum Chordata; class Amphibia; order Caudata; family Salamandridae; genus Calotriton; species Calotriton arnoldi. Next base: position 256,734 of record CAWUFW010001833.1, on the reverse strand, counting down.
ATAATCTTGCACACTTTCGCAGGGGCATATGGGAGGGACCCTCCGGTCTTGTCCAGGCAGCGGAAGCGGCTCTTCAGGAGACCAAAGGTCCGCTCAATCACTCTCCTGGTCCGACCATGTGCCTCATTGTAGCGCATCTGGGCTGGTGTCACAGGGTTCCTGAGGAGTGTCAGCAACCACGGCATGTTGGGGTATCCCGAGTCACCTACAGACAGACAATTGCACATTAGCCAACATTGAAAAGTGTGCGGAAAGCAACATAGCTCAACACACACAATGGTACAAAGTCAGTACACACCAACAAGCCAAGCACGCTGGTTTGGCATCTGTGACATCATCCTCGGGATGCGACTACTCCTCATCACGTAGGCATCGTGTGCAGAACCGGGGAAACGGGCACAAACGTATGATGGTCATGTCTGCAAGACATACCACCAGAGCATTGACAGAATGGTAGTGCTTGCGGTTCCTGTAGGCCTGGTCCTGGGCCCGTGGTGGTACCAAAGCCACATGTGTCCCATCAATGGAGCCAATGACATGCGGCATCCTCCCCAGGGCATAAAAGTCACTCTTCACGTCAGTGAGTCGTCGCAGTCTAGGGAAATAGATGTACCGGTTCAGGAAGAGCAACATTGCCGCCAAAACATCGCGGAGCACACGGCTCAACATGGTCTGTGACATCCCACCAGCAGTCGCCACAGTATGTTGGAAGGTACCAGTGGCAAAGAAGTGTAGGGCTGCCATCACCTTCACCTTGGGGGTCAGCGCTGTAGGATACGGCCGGCCAGGCTGCAAATGTGGGGACAACTGCACTGCCAAATCCTCAATCAGCTGCCTGGTGAAGCGGTACCGTCGGATGCTGTCCCGTTCCACCATCGTTGCCAGGTCTGGGAATGGTCGATGGACAGCAGGAGCCCTGCAGTGCAGAGGAGAAGTAAGCAAGATTGTCAGTCACCCCACATATGCGGCATTGAACACACTCAAGATCCCAACATACATCATTATGAGGCACAACTACATGAAGTGTGCAGTACCGGAAGGACATGTATGGTACATACATGGCCAACATCTGTCAACACGGTCCAACAGGTGGCATCAATTAGTCCCAGGTTGGCCCATTGGATATCATGAGGCCGTGTCACAGTTCCCATCTCTTGCTGCCGTGTCACAATCACCCCCACAGTGACATGTGAGGACAGATGTGCCCCAGGCACCACAGCTCAACGACAGGTACATTACCAGGGACCCTGTAATGCCACATGGACACTGGCATTACATGGAGTATCATGTATACACCACAGCAAAACAACCATGACCCCCACAGGTAGTGGCCCCACTTGCCACGGCAGGACAGACATGGATGTCTGTGACACACACGCACAACATCAGAGTCCATGCACACACAACGTGTATGTGGAGACTGTCTCCCATTGTGCACATGAAATCAGAGACATTGTAAACACTACAAGCACAAAGACTGTGGAGGACCATCACTATTGTGCCACTGGGACACCCTGGCTCAAACATACCGTCCCACATGGGACTCACGGGGTATGTGACATGACATACACATACACCACTGTGAAATGTGACCATGGCACATGCACAGATATGAACAGTTGCACATCACAGTGGTCATGTACATGTAACACCCAGGATCCTGTCCCCATGAACACGTGCACAGCCTGGGGGTGGCTGCCAACAGGTGACACCCACAGGACAACATGTACACCAACATACACACAATAGGAAATGCATCCTTACATGCCTTATGACAAAGTTTGGACAGGCTGTCGTGATGTAGGTGTGCCCCTCACTCCCTGGGAGCTATCTGTGGCTGGCATATGTCCATCTGAGACAGGCATGCTGACATATGCCAGTCACATGTACAGTGATGCGTTGTACCGCAATGGACCGATCGGTGCCTCCGGCCGGCCCATTGCAATCAATGTGTGCAGGTACGCGTTGTACCCCTGTGCGCGTTGTACCACAATGGACCGATCGGTGCCTCCGGCCGGCCCATTGCATTCAATGTGTGCGGGTACGCGTTGTACCCCTGTGCGCGTTGTAACGCAATGGACCGATCGGTGCCTCCGGCCGGCCCATTGCATTCAATGTGTGCGGGTACGCGTTGTACCCCTGTGCAGCGTTGTACCGCAATGGACCGATCGGTGCCTCCGGCCGGCCCATTGCAATCAATGTGCGGGTACGCGTTGTACCCCTGTGCGCGTTAGTACCGCAATGGACCGATCGGTGCCTCCGGCCGGCCCATTGCAATCAATGTGTGCGGGTACGCGTTGTTCCCCTGTGCGCGTTGAACTGCAATGGACCGATCGGTGCCTCCGGCCGGCCCATTGCAATCAATGTGTGCGGGTACGCGTTGCACCCCTGTGCGCGTTGTACCGCAATGGACCGATCGGTGCCTCCGGCCGGCCCATTGCAATCAATGTGTGCGGGTACGCGTTGTACCCCTGTGCGCGTTGAACTGCAATGGACCGATCGGTGCCTCCGGCCGGCCCATTGCATTCAATGTGTGCGGGTACACGTTGTACCCCTGTGCGCGTTGAACTGCAATGGACCGATCGGTGCCTCCGGCCGCCCATTGCAATCAATGTGCGGGTACGCGTTGTACCCTGTGCGCGTTGTACCGCAATGGACCGATCGGTGCCTCCGGCCGGCCCATTGCAATCAATGTGCGGGCACGCGTTGTACCCCTGTGCGCGTTGAACTGCAATGGACCGATCGGTGCCTCCGGCCGGCCCATTGCATTCAATGTGTGCGGTACGCGTTGTACCCCTGTGCGCATTGTACCGCAATGGACCGATCGGTGCGCACCCATTGACAATGGGCTTGCCTGGCAACGGACGCGTTTCGAATTTCGAACGAGTCGGTTGCTGTAAATTCAGTTGGTCACCCACAACAATGTTGCAAAATCATGTATGTCATGAAGTTGAAGATTTGAAGGATGCTGTGGGCGTGTTTTGGTGCTGCTATTCCATGGATTGGCCAGATTCAGAAGATGCAAACGACTTGGACCTATCACTTTGGACACAAGGGACAGTATCTGCCTCTCCAGCACATATATATTGCTGGCTGTTCCCCTGAGAGCTCACTTGCCTGCACTACATGCTCCAGGACGACATCTGCCACTGCACTGCTGCTGTCTCTGCCCCTCTGGACCCTGCAATGGCACGTACTGTGGAGAGAGCCCCAGCCTTCAGCCTTGAAGAGAACCAGGCCCTGCTGGACAGCCTACTTCCACAGTACAGCAAGCTGTATGGGACACCAGGGGAGCAGGTGAGTGTTCTGTGCACTGCCTTTCTGAATGTGCATTTTGTGTGACTAGCAAGGCTGAGAGTCTGCAAGCCACTGGCTAGCAGGCTCACTGAGTAGTTGTCACCCCCCATAGTGTGTAGTGACGTGCACTGGACAGGTATGGTGCAGTGACAGTGCATTTGAACATGGTTTTACTTCCCATGCAATGATACCATGTAGTGATGTCTGGCAAACTGTCCATGGTCAGCTTTGCACTGCCTGTGTACATCATGTGCCCCTGTGATTGAGACATGTATATACAACTGTGTCATGCACGGATATGTTGCATGTGTGGTAATGGCCTTTTCACTTTGTCATCCTGACAGGTTAATGCCCATTGGAAGCAGGAAATCTGGAAGGACATCGTCCGGGCTGTCCGGTCCGTGGGGGTCTACAAGCGCCGGATCCGCAACTGCCAGAAGAGGTGGCAGGACCTTCGGGGCTGGACCCGGAGGATTGCACGGGTCCAGCTGAAGCTGTCGCCTCCTCGCAGGAGGGGCGGAACACAGACCCTGACCCCCCACATGCTCCAGATCCTGGCGGTGGTGTTTCCAGACCTGGATGGGCAGCTGAAGGCCAGACAGCAGCAAGGAGGGGGTGAGTCAAAGACTGCACTGTGAACTCTGTATTACATGCTTTGTGCCCTCCTCTGGCCTGGTTCAACTGCCACAGTGCAGCAGTCATGTTGTCCAGGAGCCATGTCCCTCTATTGTGCACTGCCCACTGCTCATCTGATACCCAGGTGTGGCCCTTACATTCAGGGAATTGTGTCACTTGGGACTGTGTCCTTGCAGTTTGCTTCACTAAAGGTGGGGGACAGCATCTGTTTCCCTAACTCTGTTGTGGGCATCATGGGTGGGTCCATTGTTCACACAACGCCTGGGTTTGGACATGTGATCTGCGTGTTGCTTTGATATGCGGTCCACTTGCTGAGCCACCACATGTGCCTGGGGTATGTGGCACACGCCCATGCAGCGGGTGGGAACAATGTTTGGGCCCCAGGAGTGTGCAGATTACGTGTGTCACACATACATAGCCAGCTATCCACTGTCCAGGGCACATCCCTCATTCATGTGGAGCAGGACAGTCAGGCCTACTCCAGGCCATGCAATGCACTCTGTACTCCCACTCCCGTGTATCAGCTGACACATTGTGCACAGTGATTTGACCCCTCAGGTGTCTGCCTCTGTGTCAGTGTGCTGTGGATTAGTTGCCAGGACTGCTGGGGTGTTTCTTGGTAGGGGCTCAGCATGCCCCTGGAGATGTGACCATAGGAGACGATACTTGTGTGTCACATAGGTGTTTGATCAGCTGCCCGTGCAGACTGGGGTATGCGAATGTGAAGTTCAGGCAGCTGTTCCCCATTCACAGCAAATTGTGAGGGGCTCAGGTTCAGAGGGTAGTGTCACAGGTCTCCCATGTGTCCAATAGGTGTGACCTGGACAGATGAGGGTTAAGATGATGTGTTGTGTGGGGGATGTACATGTGCACTTGTGCAGCTCCAGGACTTGCATTCCCCATGACCTACTATTGTGACACAGTGCATAGTGTTGTTGTCTGGCTGCCAAGTCATACATCACTGAGACAGTGATGTATGACTTCGCAGTCATGCCTCTGCCATTGCATGTGTCAACTTATTGGTGGTCCTGCAGGGGAGTGACATGTGCTACATGCACACCATAGTGGCGCTGGCTATCAGGACATGGGTGCATCATGGTGTCTGTCGCTGGTAATCATCACATGCATTTCCTATTTGACTCTGGGCATCCCTTTCATCCGGAAACCTGTACTGACTCAGTGGCAAGAGCTGTGATGTGTGCATGTCCACATGCCACACCGTGTCCTCTGCACTGTCCAACTACTGTGTACTTGGTGCATGTGTCCACACTGGGGTGTTGCAATCCAACAGACACCAGACAGATGGGTGCAAGGCCATGTGGGATGTGAGTGCCATGCTTGGCATCAGACTGACAATTGGCTTCTCCTGTTCAGTTAGGGCACTTTTAGCAATGTACAACTAATGATGCCAGGGCTTGCTCTGTAATGTGCTGTGCTCACAGTGGTGTGTGCGTTTGGTGCAGGTGACTGATGTCTGTCTGTTTCCCCATTGTTTGCAGATACATCCACGGCCACGGAAGGGGACAGCTCCACGGACCAGGAGGAGCCAGAGAGCCAGACTGGGTCAGCAGCCGAGGAGTGGTCGGAGGGACCCAGTGGCACGGAGGGCGAGGGGAGCCACACCGAGGAGTCCTCAGCACCATCCACCTCAGCTGAGGACCAGAGCAACTCGGAGGATGACTCCCTTGTGGAGGCGGGTGTCAGCAGCCACCACACCCCAGCTAGTGTTGCTGTCCCCGCCACCACCAGCACCACCACCGCCCTCCCATCGGCTCCCATTCCCCAGGTCCGTGGAGGCTCCCATGTTCGGGAGCGTGTCTCCTTTGGCCCAGGCACCGCACCCCTGCCCCTGTGTCCCCTGCTGCCCTGAGTGAGGAGTCTGTGTACCTCCTTCGCCAGCTCCATGTAGGGCAGACAGCAATGCTGAGTGTCCTCCATGCGCACACCGCACTGTTGACTCAGCTGGTGTCGTTCATGGAGGGCATCTCATTGGGTATGTCTGACCTACAGAGGGGCAACAGGTCCATGGACTCCTCCCTGACGGCAGCAGTGTCCCTCCTCAGACAGTCCCTCACCCCTCCTGCCTCTGCTCCATCCACACTCCCCAGCACCTTACCCGTCCCAAGCACACACACACCGGCACAGGCACACACCAGCACACACTGGGTGAGGGTGGTAGTAGTGGTAGGCATCCTGCCCCCCCTGGCTAAGGGTGGTAGTAGTGGTAGGCATCCTGCCCCCTGGGTGAGGGTGGTAGTAGTGGTAGGCATCCAGCCCCCTGGCTAAGGGTGGTAGTAGTGGTAGGCATCCTGCCCCCTGGCTAAGGTGGTAGTAGTGGTAGGCATCCTGCCCCCCTGGGTGAGGGTGGTAGTAGTGGTAGGCATCCAGCCCCCTGGCTAAGGGTGGTGGTAGGCATCCTGCCCCCTGGCTAAGGGTGGTAGTAGTGGTAGGCATCCTGCCCCCTGGGTGAGGGTGGTAGTAGTGGTAGGCATCCAGCCCCCCTGGCTAAGGGTGGTGGTAGGCATCCTGCCCCCTGGCTAAGGGTGGTAGTAGTGGTAGGCATCCTGCCCCCCTGGGTGAGGGTGGTAGTATTGGTAGGCATCCTGCCCCCTGGGTGAGGGTGGTAGTAGTGGTAGGCATCCTGCCCCCTGGCTAAGGGTGGTAGTAGTGGTAGGCATCCTGCCCCCCTGGGTGAGGGTGGTAGTAGTGGTAGGCATCCTGCCCCCCTGGGTGAGGGTGGTAGTAGTGGTAGGCATCCTGCCCCCCTGGCTAAGGGTGGTAGTAGTGGTAGGCATCCTGCCCCCTGGCTAAGGGTGGTAGTAGTGGTAGGCATCCTGCCCCCTGGGTGAGGGTGGTAGTAGTGGTAGGCATCCTGCCCCCTGGGTGAGGGTGGTAGTAGTGGTAGGCATCCTGTCCCCCTGACTAAGGGTGGTAGTAGTGGTAGGCATCCTGCCCCCCTGGGTGAGGGTGGTAGTAGTGGTAGGCATCCAGCCCCTGGCTAAGGGTGGTAGTAGTGGTAGGCATCCTGCCCCCCTGGCTAAGGGTGGTAGTAGTGGTAGGCATCCTGCCCCCCCCTGGGTGAGGGTGGTAGTAGTGGTAGGCATCCAGCCCCCCCTGGCTAAGGGTGGTAGTAGTGGTAGGCATCCTGCCCCCCCTGGGTGAGGGTGGTAGTAGTGGTAGGCATCCAGCCCCCCCTGGCTAAGGGTGGTGGTAGGCATCCTGCCCCCCCTGGCTAAGGGTGGTAGTAGTGGTAGGCATCCTGCCCCCCCATGGGTGAGGGTGGTAGTAGTGGTGGGCATCCTGCCCCCCTGGGTGAGGGTGGTAGTAGTGGTAGGCATCCTGCCCCCCTGGCTAAGGGTGGTAGTAGTGGTAGGCATCCTGCCCCCTGGCTAAGGGTGGTGGTAGGTATCCTGCCCCCCTGGCTAAGGGTGGTAGTAGTGGTAGGCATCCTGCCCCCTGGGTGAGGGTGGTAGTAGTGGTAGGCATCCTGCCCCCTGGCTAAGGGTGGTAGTAGTGGTAGGCATCCTGCCCCCTGGCTAAGGGTGGTAGTAGTGGTAGGCATCCAGCCCCCCTGGCTAAGGGTGGTAGTAGTGGTAGGCATCCAGCCCCCTGGGTAAGGGTGGTAGTGGTGGTAGGCATCCTGCCCCCCTGGGTAGGGGTGGTGGTGCGCATTCAGGCCCCTGTGTGCATATGTGGCATTGGTGATGGGCATCCCGCCCCTATGGTGCTGCTGTTGCTGGTGTAAGTATATTCTGCATCCATCTGTGTGTGTGTGATGTGTCGTGTACGTGTTGTATGTGTTTTGTGGTTGGTGTCTGGCTTACCTTCTGCGCCGTACGCGTCCGTGCCTGTTCCGGTAGTATATGTAGAATATTGGTATGATCGGGACGAAGGGATTCATGGTTGGTTCGTGTCGTTCGTCCTTCTCGCTGCTTCGCGTCGTCCTCGTCGCCGCTCGCCTCGTCCTCGTCGCTTCGCCTCGTCCTCGTCGCTGCCGTGTTCGTCTCGGAGCCGTGGTTCGTGTTGTGGCGCGAATCGGAGCTTATGTGCGCCTCTCCCGGATGCTTTGACGTGCCGTGCGTAGCGACGGGTTCGGGCGCGTACGGAAAGCGCGATCGTACTTGTCCGACCGGACGGGGCTGCATTTTCCTTCCGTGCGACTCGATTCGGCGTTTCCGGATTCGCCTCGGTCGGAGAACAGGACCTGGTTTGGGTGAGTACGGCTCGGCCGGATTCTTTGCTGTTGTGCGCATCGTACTTATTCGTTCGGTGTGCTGTACGGATCGGTCGGGAAACAGGCTTTCGCATGGCTTTTTTCCCGACCGAATGGTGTTGGGTGTGCCTCCGACCGAGATCGGAATCGGCCCCTATAATGTTACAATATTAATTAATAAATAAACATACAATGCTTTACTTTCTGTATATATATACCAAAAATGGTTATATAATTTGTATACATATATTACAATGTTACAAATGTTGTAAAATAATGACATAACATTTTTTTTCCCTTAAAAAATTGTATTAACGAATAAATGTATGTAAGATAATTTATGTTCCTTCAATAAAAATTGACAAATTTTATGTATATTTAATAATGTCTATTGCATTGTATAAATAATAAAAAAATTGTTTCTCTTTCTATCTACTTATACAAAAATAAAAAAATTGAAAATAAAAAATGTCTCATTTATTTTTATATGTATATCTTATTATTAAATATTTTACTTAAATATATTAATTTGATAAATGTACCTTTTTAATTAACATTTGTTTTTTTACTAGAAAATTATAAACTATACATCACTTACACAAGACAAATTCATTTTCACTACACATAATAAAATACATTTATATTCCTTCACATATAAAAACACATACAGTAAGTTTCCTACAACTCTTTATATAAAATAAATAAATACACATCAAATAACATATTTGTTATATAAATATTTAATATTAATTATAAATAATTATAAAAATATATTTCTACATAAACAAACCACCAACTATTCCCAATACATTTAAATAATATTCATTAAATGTGGTAAACTTAAACAATATATAATTTACTCTTCCCACTACACTTAAAATTTAGTAATAAAACATACAAAACATTAACCATATATAATTTACTATTCCCAATACAGTATACATTAAATAATAAATACTACTTTACATTGAACAAATTAAAATTACTATTCCCACTGCACTAATTAGTAATTCAAAGAAGTTGCTGGACACTAAACATATAACAATTATTATTCCCACTGCAGTAACTATTAATTCAGGGAAGATGCTGGACACTAAACATATAAAATTACTATTCCCACTTCAATAAAAATTAAATCAGGGAAGGTGCTGGACACTAAACATATATAAATTACTATTCCCACTTCAGTCAGTATTAACTCAGGGAAGGTGCTGGACATTAAACATATATAAATTACTATTCCCACTGCAGTGAGTATTAAGTCAGGGAAGATACTGGACACTAAACATATAAAATTACTATTCTCACTCCAGTAAAAATTAAGTCAGGGAAGGTGCTGGACATTAAACATATATAAATTACTATTCCCAGTCCAGTAAGTATTAACTCAAGGAAGGTGCTGGACAGTAAACATATATAAATTACTATTCCCACTCCAGTAAATATTAACTCAGGGAAGGTGCTGGACACTAAACATATAAAATTACTATTCCCACTTCAGTCAAAATTAAGTCAGGGAAGGTGCTGGACATTAAACATACATAAATTACTATTCCCACTCCAGTAAGTATTAACTCAAGGAAGGTGCTGGACATTAAACATATATAAATTACTATTCCCACTGCAGTAAGTATTAACTCAAGGAAGGATCCTGGACAGTAAACATATATAAATTACTATTCCCACTCCAGTAAATATTAACTCAGGGAAGGTGCTGGACACTAAACATATAAAATTACTATTCCCACTTCAGTCAAAATTAAGTCAGGGAAGGTGCTGGACATTAAACATATATAAATTACTATTCCCACTCCAGTAAGTATTAACTCAAGGAAGGTGCTGGACATTAAACATATATAAATTACTATTCCCACTCCAGTAAATATTAACTGAGGGAAGTTGCTAGACACTAAACATATAAAATTACTATTCCCACTTCAGTAAAAATTAAGTCAGGGAAGGTGCTGGACATTAAACATATATAAATTACTATTCCCAGTCCAGTAAGTATTAACTAAAGGAAGGTGCTGGACAGTAAACATATATAAATTACTATTCCCACTGCAGTAAATATTAAGTCAGGGAAGGTGCTGGACACTAAACATATAAAATTACTATTCCCACTTCAGTCAAAATTAAGTCAGGGAAGGTGCTGGACATTAAACATATATAAATTACTATTCCCACTCCAGTAAGTATTTACTCAAGGAAGGTGCTGGACATTAAACATATATAAATTACTATTCCCACTCCAGTAAATATTAACTCAGGGAAGGTGCTGGACACTAAACATATAAAATTAATATTCCCACTCCAGTCAAAATTAAGTCAGGGAATATGCTGGACACTAAACATATAAAATTACTATTCCCACTTCAGTCAAAATTAAGTCAGGGAAGGTGCTGGACATTAAACATATCTAAATTAGTATTCCCACTGCAGTTAGTATTAACTCAAGTAAGGTGCTGGACATTAAACATATACAATTACTATTCCCACTTCAGTCAAAATTAAGTCAGGGAAGGTGCTGGACATTAAACATATATAAATTAGTATTCCCACTGCAGTTAATATTAACTCAAGTAAGGTGCTGGACATTAAACATATATAAATTACTATTCCCACTGCAGTAAATATTAACTCAGGGAAGGTGCTGGACATTAAACACATAAAAATTACTATTCCCACTACAGTAATTATGAAGTCAAGAACACGCTGGACACTAAATATATATGTTTTACAATATTAACAACTTTACCATTTTCCCCTAATAACCCAACATCCCAGTACTAAAAACAACTTACTATTTATATTTATAAATTACTTTAAGGCCCATTACGATACCGGGCGTAAAAAAATCCGCCACCCATGAAAGCGGCAAAAATCCGCCCGCCTACACCTTCTGAATACCGACCCAGCAATTATGATGCCTCGAACCGAAAACCGCCAGCGGCGGTAAAAACACACAAAATACCGCCCGCCCATGCCCGAGTCGGAGTCAAACCGCCCGCCACGGACGGAAAGACGCACGACAACACAAAACCGCCCGCCCTCACGGTCGAGACACCGCACGTGAAATTACGATCGCACCGACATGAGCGCGGAAAACAACAAATACACCGCCCGCCAGCGGAAACAACACTGAAGAAAATGGACACGGCAGAAGCCATGGCGGCCACGTCCCTGCACAGAAACAGCTCCGGACTCAAACAAACACACACAACATGGCAAACAAGTCCACACAGCAACCCACGCACAAATACACAGACAAAGTACACATCCCGAAAACACACCACCCCTGGACAAACAAATAAACCACAAAGCCCAGAACACCAGCCACAACACACCTGAAAACAACAGACCATCAGGACACACCCAAACAGGTAAGTACAAAAACAGCCCCTCCACAGACCACAACCCCTTGCAACATTGCAAAGCAGAGAGGAGAGGAGAGGACACAGTGACACAGCAAGGACAGCAGTACACCACAGATACGCACACATCACACCCACCACCACCACCACCACCAAACACCGGCACCACAAACCCCTGCACATCACACATCACACACCGCACCAGCACCACAAACACCATGGCATCACACAGAATGCCCAAGTTCACTTCCACTGAGCTGACGGTCATGGTCGACGAGATCGTCAAGGTGCACACACAAATCTATGGCAACCAGGTCCAGCACACCCCACTAGCCACCAGAAAAAGGATGTGGAACAGAATTGTAGACCAGGTCAATGCAGTCGGGACCGTACCCAGAAACAGAGGAGAGATAAACAAACGGTGGAACGACATCAAAAGCCTGGTCAAGAAGAAGGAGAGCAAAACCGAGAGCTGGCTGCCACGACTGGCGGAGGGAATCCCGCGCATTACAAGACCTTCAAAGCGTGGGAGGAGAAGGTGCGAGTCATCATCCATCCGGAGATCCTCACCGGATTACCAGGGGGAGTGGAGGCTGGTAAGTACAAACAAATGTATACCAGCACACCGCTATGTACTCACATGCACTACCACCATGCCATAGCTCCGAGGGACAAACACCCCCATGTCCAGTACACAATACACAACACATCACTCACACATGCAACAGGCACCACCACACACACAGCCCAAACATATCAACTAACAAAACCATGGGGGCATGTGTACACCCAGCCAGCCACGTAACTACCAACAGGTCCCCTAGTACTCCAGAAGCGCCACAACGAGCACCCCCACACCCATGTGGCAGCCGTAGCTGCACCAACCGACAAGTAACAGGTAAGTAGCCGCAACACAAAGCGCAGTGGGTGGGAGGGGGACAGCTGAAGTACAACACACACCAGGCCCCTAGTCCCACAGCACAGCAAGGAGGAGCACAGCCCACACCCCACACCCACGTAGCAGCCACTGCAGTGCACACCGGCAGCCGACAGGTAGACATCCCGCCCAGGACAAACGGTGTCAGTGGGTGTCCAGCCATCACCACGACCCATAACACCGCCCCCACCCCCACAGACCTGCAACATGGAGCACCCCCCGCCCATAACCATGTTGCATCCAGTCCAGTGCACGCTCAAAAACAACCTGCAGGTGGGAAACTGGACAGGGCGGGGTGACTGGAGGCATGAGGACTGAATTACGACTAACACATGGGACATGTCAAATAGCAGAGGAACACGCAGCACAGCTCCCTGCCACAACCATGTGAACAATGTGCACACGGACATGAACCACAGAGTCACACCCCACATGACCCATCACAGACACAGCAACACCCAAGGAGCCACGTCTGCATGCACAAGTCACACTGATTACAGAACCACACGGCAGGCACAGTGCAACCCATCACACACAACTGCAACACCATCGAAGTCCTGTCCATGTAGCCCCTACTGCCTGTCAACCACACATCCCACAACTACGCCCATGTAAGACATACCACACTAGACGCAACAGCGTGGAACAACATAAATGCACACGAACACCACTGGACCATCAAATACACAGACACACAATGCACATACAACATACCATCCATCTCATCCGTCAGCCCCAGTCACATGAAAGGTATGTCATCCGAACAGCTGGTCCACATACAGTAGTCACGCAAAGAAACATGCCCATGATAAATCATGTGCCAGAAGTGAATGAAGCGCACGTCACACTGTGAGCAACTACACACATAACATGGGCCACACACCCCCGAGCACTGCAGTGATGCACATGGCACAGGGCAGCACGCACACCAAGGAATTGGGCCATCTGCAATACGTCGTGTGGCACACAACCATCACTCACTCATAACAATGCGTCCAATTACATGGCCAGAAATCACAACAGACAGCAAATATGCAGGGTATGTCAGACATACACACACCTCAGACCATGCACTGTCATGTTGCCACAACACATGTCACGTTCTGCACCCATGGCACACAGTAGGTACCCCCAAAGCATAGTTCATCTCAAATGCATTTCAGGGGCTGACCCCATTATGCCATCTGCGTTTCGAAGCGTTACATTTGAACCCCAAGAGCATAGTACAAACCAACCTCCACGATGGGTCTGGAGTCCGCATACACCAGAGCCACAAAAAGCAGGAGCACAGCAACACACCCATCGGCATTGCCAATCCGTCCCATGCCACATGTCCACAGCACACAGTCCCATTGGCATGCCCACACAACAACAAATAGCACAGCCACACACACGGCTCCGGGAAACCTGTGCACGACTGTGCACGAACTGTGGATGTCAGACAACCTATACATACTTTGTCATGTGCAACACAATAACATATCTCATTCCCCCACAGGTGACGAACTGCTGGATGCTGGAGATGGAGACAGCAGCCAGCACAGCCAGCCTGCAAGCCCCCAACAAGGACTCACGGATGTGGAGGATCTGTCCTCCGATTCGGACACGGACCACCCAGCAGGCCCATCTGGTGTGGCAGGGCCCAACCGCACCCCAGGCACCCTCCCACCCACCAACCCATCATCCAGGGCTGATGACCACCACAGCCCCCTGCTGCCACTGTCGTAGCGGCCACTACCACTGTTGTGGCGGCCACTCCCACGGTTGTTGCGGCCACTCCCACTGCTGCAACCACCACCACGTCATCACTGGCCCCAGCCCCAGCGCAAGTGGTGGTCCGGCCGACTGGGTCCACCCTGGGAGCCACAGCGAGGACCGTGTTGAGCAATGTGGCCAGTGGGCAGGTCGGTGGCAGCAGTACTGGTAGGAGGAGCAGGGCCAGGCCAACGCCAACTGTGCCTGGGAGCCAAGCCCTGCCGCCAATCGACAGAGTCCTTGGGGCCTATGAGGAGGCCCAAGGCGAATGGGCCAGGTCGGCAAGCAACACGCGGGAGGTCCTTGCGGTGTTGAGGTCCATTGACGCCCACATGGCCCAAATCGCGGACCTCATGGGCCAGCTGGTGGTGGGGGGGAGGGCACAAGCAAGGCCAGCAACACCACCTCCGCCACCACCTGCTGTGGTGCAGGTTCGTGCAGCATCGCGTTCCCCTGCGTCCACAGCGAGTGAGCACTCCTCAACCACCACCAGCGGAACATCAACACCCCCCCCCTACCAAACGTGGAAGGGGCCGTCCGAAGAGGAAACAGGTGTCCAGAGAGGACTTCGCCCGCACCAAACGCCAGTGAGTCAGCCAGCCACCTTGACCACCTACTGCATTGACTTGGAATACGATCCTAGCCCACACTGCCATGTGAATGGCATGTGTCTGTTGGACTGTGGACATAGAACTCCATGGGTACACCTTGACCATCACGCAGCCATGACCGTCAACTCATTGTCACAGCATGCACCACATTTGTCATCACCTTGCACACAATCACATGTCACCGCTGTTAATAAATACACCTTGATCACAATCGGCTTAATGTGTCCTGGGTTTATTCCAAGATGTGCAATCGCCACCATGAGCAGAATAGCATCTGCTGTGTGGCATGTCGATGGGACAGGAGAGGCTGCAGGGACCTAGGGGTGAAAAACAGAACAAGAGTACATTCAATGAGTGTGTCACACACTCATCACACAGTACTTGTCACCAACTACAAGCAATGCACACACATCTCACAGAGCAACAGGGCACAATGCTACAGCCACTGACAGTGGCATACCAACCTGGACATGGACCATTGACACACAGCACTCAGTGAACAAAAGGCCCCAGTAACAGAGCACACATACACCTGCACAACTACAGCTACATCAGCCGTCGTACATGGTCACTCACCGTCAAGTGAAGTAGCGGGCGATGAGCTGCTGACGCACATTCACAGCTTCATCCTCTCCACTGTCCTCTTCACTGGAGCTGTCCAGGTGTGCAGGCTGGGGCCCTGGTTGATCTCCGTCATCCACAATTAGGGGATCTGCTTTCGAATGGGCAGATTGTGCAGCATGCAGCAAGCCACCACTATCTGGCACACCTTCTGTGGGGAGTACGCCAGCGCACCCTCGGTGCGGTCCAGGCATCTGAACCTGGACTTGAGGAGGCCAAAGGTACGCTCGACCACACGTCTGGTCCTCCCATGTGCCTCATTGTAGCGGTCATCTGCTGGGGTCCGAGGATTTCGTAATGGACTGAGCAGCCAGGGCCCATTCGGGTAAGCCGAGTCACCTGGGCGTGGGGGACACAGAGAACCGTTGCAATTCAAACAGGACAGTAGACAGCATCCTTAAGCCAGCACGCTACACAACTCCACATACTCACCGACAATCCAGCCACGGTCCTGTTGCAGATTGGCACGTTTTAAGTCAGGGGATTAACTCCCCTTGAATCCTGAGGGTCCCTGGGGTGCAACTAGCCCACCAGCTACCTCCATTAAGCGCCACAGAGCTGCGTTGCGGAGAGGTGTAAAAAGGGGCGTGGCCTCGGACCACCTCTCTGCAACGCAGGCCTGTGGTGCTTATTGGAAGTACCTGGTGGGCTAGTTGGGCCCCAGGGACCCCCAGTATTCAAGGGGAATTCGTTCCCCATCTGCAAACGGGCCAGGGGGCGCATTTGCAGAGTGCTGCAAGGAGGGGGCGTGGCCTCCGGCACGATGCCGGTCTTTTATTTATTTATTTTTTTAAGAAGGGGGGCTGTGTGGCCCCCCTTCTTTTTGTAATTTATTTGCCCTGGGGACCCCATCCCCCAGGGCCTGCCCGCTACTTAAAAAAAAAAAAAATTGGAAGGGGGCCGCGTGGCCCCCCTTCAGAGGCCTTAATCGGCCCCGGGGACCCCCGGGGACCCCATCCAAAAAATTTTTGGAGGGGGGCTGCGTTGCCCCCCTCCTCAGGCCACTTATGGCCCCGGGGACCCCATCCCCCGGGGCCGGCCTTTGTTATTTTTTTTAAAATATATATATTTTTTTCTAAATTTTGGGGAAGGGGGCCGCGTGGCCCCCCTCCCGGGCCACTTGTAGCCCTGGGGACCCCATCCCCCGGGGCTGGCCCTCTCCGTTGGGGACTGTGGGGGTCCCCAATCCCCCACGGTCCCGCCGGCTCCCCGCGTCCCTCGGGAGCCAGCATTGCTTTTCCACATGGGGAGCTGCTAAGATGCAGCTCCCTGTGTGGAAAAGCAATTTGCTTTGAATTTTGGAAGAGAGAGCAGGTTTCCTGCTCTCTCTTCCAAAATCCAAAGCAAGTTTGCTATGACAGGACGGGAGCCGCGAGGCTCCCGCCCTGTCATAGCAAACAGCAGTGTCCCGGGGGTAGGCACCCCGGGACACTGCAGGACCCGGCCCTGGGGGTGGTGGTCCCCAGGGCCATCACAGGCTCCAGGAGGGTGGCCGCGCAGCCCCTCCCAACATGTTCAAAGCCCCGGGAGGTGGTGGTCCTCGGGGCTTCGGGGTCTGAAATGGACCCCAATTTAAATTGTTAGTGCCCCGGGAGGTGGCGGTCTCGGGCGTGTGGGGGGCTCGAGCCCCCCACACAGCGAATTTTATTTTAAAAGAAGCCCCGGGGTGGCGGTCCCCGGGCTTGAGAGCCTTAAAGGCCCCCTCAGAAATTCTATTAACCCCCGCATGCCCCCGGGACTTGGCCCACCCGGGGGCCAAATAACAACGTAGCGCGGGAGCCCGCGCTTCATTTTTTTTTTCTTCACGGTGGGATCCGCGCATCCTATGCTCATCCCGCCGATTTAAAAAAAAAATGCTTTTTTGGGCCCTGGGGGTCCTTGTGGGACCCCCTAAGCAGGCCTAGGGGGTCAGGGTGTTTCTACCCTGCCCCCTTTTTTGCGTTTTGCGCACTTGTTTCTTGTGCCTCGGTTCTACCGAGGAATAAGATGGCTGCCAACACTTCCTGGTTTGGAGTGTTGACAGCCAATTAGCATACAGCTTGTGATCGGGAAGGTGCGCTCAGGGCGCGCGGACCCTCCGAGGCCATAGATATGTATGTGGTTTTACTTTTGATTTTCTCAGCAACTACTGAACGGATTTACACCATTTAACAAAAATGGTTCTTTCTGAACCAAGAACTACCTTTTTGCCAAATTTGGTGTAATTCCGTTCAGCAGTTCGGGCTGTAGCCGTGTCTAAAATTTCCTATGGGAATTAACATGGAGAAAACACGTTTTGGGACCCCCCTTTTTTCTCGGCCCCCGCTTGCCGAATCACCCCGAAACTTTCAGGATAGGAGCGGACCGGAGCGCCCCACGAGTTTTGAGAATTTCGCGAAGATTCGTCAACCAGCACCAAAGTTATTTCAAATAGAATGTTGTGAATTTCCTATGGAAAATAGGTCCTAACTATAACTATCTACTGGCGACCGCCAGTAGAAAATATATATATATATATATATATATATATATATATATATATATATATATATATATATAGCAACTCCGGTCCACCAACAAACACACTGAGCACTCCGGAACGGGTGCCGGTCAAAGTCGTGTCGGTGGCTCCAAACTTCAAAAATGAATAGACCGCACTCACGTGAGAGGTGAAAAGACTCGATTTTTATTTACTGAGTCACCAAACAAACAGGACGCATTTCGGCTTGCGCCTTTTTCGACTGATAATACATCTGCAGCTTCGCCATGTTTATATTTGAAAAAATGTATGTGTCCCGTTACGTTTTACATTCATTGACATGGAAAACGGACTACAATTTCATTAACATCAACAGATAGCTCGGCAATCACCGCTATCTTTGAGTGACTTTGTGCCCCTTTAGAACAATATTTTCTCATGCTTCTCATATGGCAAAATACAAAATAATGTAAAAAACTCAAACCGTAATTCATTCTATGTTTAACAATTCTATTACAATATTCTACTCTGTATGAGTTAATTTTGTTTCACTCGGACCAGCCGATACTTAATGAATTGGAGCCATCTTTAAACATATCTTTTGTGGGCTCATATATACATTGTCACATTTCAGAAAATAAGGAAAGCTATTTTTTCATCAAAACAATTCAAATCATTTTGAAATAGTTATTAAGCTCTGTATGAGCATTTGTCCTAAATCAAGTTAAATTTATGTCAATGCTAAGTAATAAGTCAATCACAGAATATAATCAAACGTAACATCAAAGTTGCGGACATGTGATCAATTTACAAGGTATCAACTAATCTAGATTGAGGATTGATAAATGGAGGATCTATGATGTCACCTATATCATTCTCCTTAGCCTAAATGAATTGCTAACTCCTCTTCTGTGTTGAGGCCTGTGGGAACCTTTGTCTGGAGGTCTATAATAAATCTCGATTCAAGACTGCGTAATTTGAGTTCTCTATCTCCCCTTTTCATGCAACGGGACGTGATCCAAGCAATAAAATCGTAATAGATTTCTATTGCTCTGATGATATTTTGCAAAATGTCTTGCTGCTGGATACATTGGATCATTCTTCTCTATTGCCCTTGCATGTTCTAGAATTCTCCGCTTAGTTGGGTGAAGAGTGCTGCCTATGTACATCAATTTACATGGGCATATTAGGCAATAGATACAATAGGGGTTATTGCATGTTAGAAATTTTGTTATAGATCTTGGTTTCTCACATCCTGGTACTGCATATGTTAGGGTTTTTGGGCTGTTTTTACAGGCCTTGCATTTAGTGCAAGGAAAAAATCCTGTCAAGTCCCTGATTCAAGGATTGATGGGCATTGTTTCAAAATGGCTATGTACTAGAGTGTCTTTTAATGAACAACTCCTTCTGTATGTAATTTTGCGATATTCTGGCAAAATCTTACCAATAATGGGGTCAGTTTTTAAGATGTGCCAGTTGCGTTGTATGATGTTTCTTACATTATGTGCCTCATTGGAGAAGGTAGTGATTAGTCTGAATTCCTGATTTGTCTTCTCTTTCTGCTCTGTAGTGTTCTTTTTATCATTCAGAAAGCGATTCCTTGAAATCTTATCTACTCTTTCTAATGTTTTATTGAGTAGATTCTCAGAGTATCCTCGTGCTTTAAATCTTTCTACAGCCTCACTCGCTGCCTGTTCAAAATCTTGTTTCCTTGTACAGTTCCTTTTTAAACGTAATAACTCTCCATAGGGAATACTTTTCTTCGATGGATTGGGGTGGCTGCTATGTGCTTCTAAGATGGCATTCCCTGCAGTAGGTTTACGGAAAAGAGTTGTGCATATCTGACCATCTGCAATAAATACTTTTAAATCCAAATAGTTCACTTCAGTTGCACTTATATCTCCACTGAAATGCAGATTGACTGTGTTGTTGTTCAAGGCTTTAATATATTGCTCAACATCTTCTCGGGGTCCTTTCCATAAAATAAATAAATCATCTATATAACGGTACCAACCTACAATGCAGGATACCCATCTACTGTTAATGTCTGCCCATGCCACCTGCTTCTCCCACCAGCCCACGAACAGGTTCGCGTAGCTAGGGGCGAAGCAGATGCCCATGGCTGTGCCCCTTATTTGTCTGTACAGTTGTTTCTGAAACAGAAAAATATTGTTGGTGAGGCAAAATATAAGGAACTCAATTAGCATTTCATTATGTTCAGCAAGTTTCAATGACCTGCCCTTCAGAAAATATTATATGGCTTTTATGCCTTTCTCATGGGCTATACACGTGTATAGACTTGTTATATCCAACACTACCATCAGCATATCCGGTTCCCAGTTGATATTGGAGATTATTCTGATAAAATCTTTGGTATCACGGATATATGATGCCAGTGTTTTTACAAACTCAAACAGGAAATAATCAATGTATTGAGACATAGATTCAGTCAGGCTGCCCTTCGATGAAATGATCGGGCGACCTGGAGGTGTCTTCTCTTCTTTATGTATTTTTGGAAGATGATAAAACCTCGGTGTCATAGGATGGGGGCAGTTGAGAAACTGTAATTCATCATGGTCTATCATTCCCCGAGTAAACCATCTATGTATCATGTCATTATACGCTGTAATATTGGTATTATATTCTTCTTTTGAGATTCTACCATAGCAGCTAGTGTCCGATAATTGTCTCAATGCTTCCTTACAATAATACTCTTTTGTCATTAATATGATATTTCCTCCCTTATCGGATGGTTTGCATACAATATTATGATCTTTTTGAATTCCTCAAATAGCCTTCTTTTGTTCCAAAGTGAGATTTGCTTTAGCTCGATTGGATTTTTTGTTTTTCAGTTTTGTCAGTCTCATTTGCCTTAGATCTTTCTTCACTGTCTGTTCAAAGACATCTATTATTATTATTAATCGTGTCAAATTATGTAACTGGTACAAAGGTTGATTTTACTTTAAATCCTGTTTTCACTTTTTTTGAGTATTTCCAAAACTCTCTATTTCAGTTATATTTGCAACATGTGCTTCCATTCCAGGGATAGGTTCCCGATCTTCCAATGCCAACAAAGTTTCAAAATCATTGCCTGTTAGTATATCCGTCGATATTGATATTTCCTCAGGGCTCGCCTCTGATTGTTGTTGATTACTGAGGCCTTTGATTTTGAAAAACTTGTACAATTTTAATTTCCTGGTAAAGAGATAGAGGTCAATGCGTGTTTGGGTATATTCAAAGTCTTGTGTTGGACAAAACGTAAGTCCCATTTTCAAAGTCGATTCTTCAATTTTTGTTAGGATTCTAGGGGTCAGATTAATGATGGCCAATTCATCTGCCTTACTCATTTCTTGAAACCCCGTTTGCTTCTTGTTTGTGAGGCCACTCCTTTGTTTGTACTTGTGGTAGCCCCCTCTTCTCGTTTTTCTTGTCTTCCTTGTGTGCTGCGCTTCGGGGGCTTGCCTCTGCCTCCCCGTTGCCACGATTATCTCAACAGTTGAAATTCCTCGTGAAAAAGGGATCGTTTTGAGACTTGTACTTGAGGATCTACACCTTCCTCTCCCAATTGCTCATTGTCTGTAGTGATGTCAGATTCAGAGGTCTCTCTCTGTTCAATAGTTTTACGATTGATGTTGCTTCTTAATGCTCTCCTTGGTGCGTCAAACTTTCGGGCAAAGGTGAGCACTCTTCCCTGTTCATAATCATGAGCGTCTTGGTTGAATTTGGTATGTTTACGTTGTTTAATTTTTTCTTCATATGCAAGGAGTCGTTTTTTCATAACTTCCCGGAGCTCCTCTCTGGTCTTAGCATCTTGTACAGTAGTAATTTTTAAAGCAGTGTAGCATTTTTAAAGCATTGTCAAACAAGCATTGATGTTTATTAATCATTGTGGCATTGAGAAAGGCAGTGACGCCGAAACGCGTTTGCCAGATTAAAGAGATGAAATTGTCGTATACCTGCGAGTGCTTGTCTTTTCCTTTGTTGGGCGTTCTGTGATGTATCGTGAATTTCACCTTCACGGACGGTGCACCCACCCAGTCAGTGTTCGGCAGCGTTGGTGAAAAAATGTGTAAGGAAGCTATGAAACAGCTCCCTGAACCACCGCAGGAGATGGAATGATTTTGACCGGCGCCAAGCAGGCGAAGATTATTTAATCTGGGGACTGTGTGGTTATTGAGCTGACCCCTCCGGTAATGTGTCTACGTCATTTATTACAGCTATTGCGGCATGGGCGAAGGACGATTTTCTGTGTCGAAACAACATATGAAGTTATGTGCAGGGAAGAGGAGGATAAAGTACGGCTTCCCTGGCACAGCGGAGCGCAGCCCGCGGATGGGTGATGGACAACTCATACAGAGTTCAATAGGGTGTTTTGGGCCGAATAATATTGAGCATTGCATAGGTTTGAATAATGAATTGGCCATTTTGGCACCATTGGGACACTATTTAATGTATCAACCATGGAATACAATGCAATACGGATCATTTAAAGATGGCAGCCGTAATAGAGCACTGAGGGAATTGGATTCAATAGTCCTTTCCTTATGTCCACTTAACACTCACCTGTGGGGACGTACCCAGGACACATTTTTAAAGCAGTGTCAAACAAGCACTGATGTTTATTAATCATTGTGGCACTGAGAAAGGCAGTGACGCCGAAACGCGTTTGCCAGATTAAAGAGATGAAATTGTCGTATACCTGCGAGTGCTTGTCTTTTCCCTTGTGGGGCGTTCTGTGATATATATATATATATATATATATACACACACACACACACACACATACACACTCGGTGTTGTGATAACCACTTTCCATTGAAATGCATTTTTTGATTTGCCTATAATTGTTGACTTCGTTGGGTGGGAGGGAGCCAATATAAAAGAGAGGACAATCTGAATTTCATTTGCTAATAGCTTTGGTGCTGTTCAATTAATCTGCATGAAATTTGGCAGCTAGGAAATTAAGCCCCATGCAAGGCCAGGCATGCCTTGCAACCAACTCCCATAGCACAGAGCCAAAGATGGTTGGACCTGGCGGCAGGCTGTGTACACCACAGAACAGGTACATGGCGGGGTGCAGTGGGAGTTTGAGCGAACCTGTGGTTGCGCCTGGTTCTTCAGCCAACCCCACAGTGCACAACCAAAGACTGCACACAGCATGGGTTGCTCAGCCATGGGACATTGAAAGTGTGGTGCGCAGCGTTGGTTGAAAATAGTAATTAAATCATGCAAAAAATCATATTCACTGAAAAAAACACAGTTAAAATGTAGTTACCTTTGAGTTTTACTTTGTAAAGCCACCGAAATTCACAAGTTCTGTTTAAGGATGAACCTAACACATGACATTACTAGTGGCCGTCTGCCATGTTGTTCACTGTGTGACTTTTATCACGTGTTGCGTGCATCCCTAAACATGGCTGGGGAATTTCAGTGGATATATGTGTTTTAGCCACAAACTTAACAGTTTTTTGAATGTGGCTGTTTGTTCACTGAAAATATATATTAATATTTATGTACACACTGCAGATACTACAAATTAAAACTGAAAATCACAAGTAATGGACAGAACTACAATTCATATCTGGATTACCAGCACTGTAAACAAATTCTCACTCAACAAGTGCAATGCATATGACCTCAGCCTTGACTGAACAGCAGAACGGATGCAAATTGCAAATAGAAATAATATTACAGATGACATTAAATACCCTATAGAAGAGACAACTAAAAGTGGTATTATATATATTATTTATTGTCCTAAGGTTATCTTTATGCCAGGATGTCCTTTTTCTTCATGGGCGCGGCGTCCTGTGGTGGGAAATCATTCTTGTATTCGTACCGCTACAGGTGGATTAAACTTTGCCTCAGGGAAGTCTGTACATTTATGCTGCCTTTGCCCCAGCAAATTTTCCCATCTTCTCAGATTAACGAAAAACCTTTGATTTCCCATGGTTGTGAGCGGAGGTTGTAACAATGTTTAACAAAACCTCTAGAGTCCGCAACGCAAACTCAATACACCAGTAGAAGTTGAGGCTGGTTTGTGTGATCTCTCGTGTTCACACTTCTAAAGAGCTGAGGCGTGTCAACACAGGTGAACTGGTAACTTAAGCTAACGCCTCCATTGGTGCAGTTCCCAAAAGGCAGCTGGGAGCAACTTCTCCAAGCCATTGAGTCTAATAAATAAATTATCAATTTGATGATGAATCTTTTGATAACCATTGTGAGACACATGTCTGTCAGCCTCAGTGTCGACTGGCTTGCATGTGCCTGGCTCTCAACGACACAGCAAGGAGCCAGACCTAAGAAGCCGCAATGGACCTTTGCCACCCTAGCACCCCAACCTCACACACAAGACTGCAGCTATTTTGCATGGCTGCTAAGATGGCACTGAACAAATTCCACCGGAAGGATGAGCAATAAAGACCTACCAAAGCTTGTTAGATTTAGTGGGGAGAAGGCAGGGGCGGACTTTTTCTGGATCTGCTGTGTTTTGCTGCTTGTGGACAGACAGCAGAGGTGAGAGAATGGTGGGGGGGGGGAGCCCAACCTTCCTCCATTGGTAATCAAAATGTTCTTCAAAGCAAAGGTTTAACAATTAGGACTGTATGAGGCTGGGTTTGACCATAGTGCCTTACTGGGCCAACTACATACCTCCAGATGACCCCAGTTCCATGACCTGCCAGAGTTGGGAGTTTTTTGTGGTTCGTGTTCAGAGGGGATACAGCATAGTAACTTTAGCAGAACGAAAACTGTTTTAAAATGTGGTTGGCCACTGTCTAAAATTTCACATGAAAGCTAAAAAATGATAGAATCGAATGAGATTTGACAAGAAAACGTAAAAATGATGGAATGCAATGGGACCCAGAGTAATTAGCGGTTGTGATTAAATCAAGTATTTCACCCATCACTTTTTTGCTGTCGACATTGTTCTAATGGTGTTCCTGGTCTGTGGGGTGTGGTCTAGAAGTTTCAGCTGTCCATCCCTTTTGGGCTGAGTCCACGAATAATTTGATTTCACTCACTCCTGTCTAAAATGGCGCAGCTAAGATAAAAATGATGGAATGGATTGGGGTCCAGAGTAAGCATCAGTGGTTACGATTAAGTTAAACATTGCATCCTATACATTTGGCGCTGTAGAAGCTAGCCTGCGTTCCATTCAGAGGTAGTGTGGTTCAGGCTGGACCGTCCCTTTTGGGATAGTGCAAACTGATTTTCATATGGTTAGTCCAGGTCTTTAAAGGCAGAGTAAAGTTAATAAAAGGTGGCCCAGTATTCATCCCAGGGTATTTACCAGTGGCTAAGATTATTCATGCATTCCATTCATCGCTTTTTGTCCTAACTTGCATCAAGTGAGTATTATCGTTTGGAGATGACCAAGAATGGTGACTTGCACATACATCACCTATAGAAGGATGCACTTCACAAGAGTGACATGCAGTGGTGTAGCTAGTGGGGTGGGGGGTGGAAGGGATCCGCTCCAGGCAGCACTTTTTGTGGGACGGCGGCTGAGGGTGAGCAATTTCAGCGAGTGCAAGGTAAGTGGTTTTTTAAAATTTTTATTTTCCCTCGTCGTTGTCTGTTGACTCCCCCCTCCTGCTCTTACCTGCACCAGCCGCCACTGGGCGGCAAACTCAGGGTCCGCCCCGGGCGGCAAAAGCTCTAGCTACACCACTGGTGGCATGGTGATCCCATGTGCTCCACACGTGTCCTTTACTCATCTGCGAACCCTGCTCTTGATTTACATGGATAACATATGTGTTGCAAGTTTTACTGTCACCTGATTTGGACTAATTGCCACAAACCTATATAACCCACCTTAGTGACACATGCCCATCATCAAGGGAGAAACTGGAGTGTGTTTTTGCACCACAAGGACCCGCCCTCCAGCTGTAGCATGACTTCAATTTTTCTTTCTTTTAATGTGTTGGTGATCTGCATTCTTGCGCTCCTGGGCTCTGCCAGCAATGTCTCCTTTGGGGGTCGTTGCTCTTCTTTCCATTCTCTTGCTCACGCCTCCTCCTTTTACCTCACATGTCCTCTGCTTGGAAAATTGCTTCCACAAGACAGTGAGCAAGTGGCTCTTGGGACAGGGCCTGGACAGGAAGGCCTACCGGGCAGTATAGAGACACACGGGCTGGACCACAATACCTGATCTGTCCTCAGCTTTGGAGCACCATGGCTGATGTCCAGGAACAGAAAGGAACATAACTTTTTTTTAAAGTTTCCATAGGTACTGAAATGTTTGTTTTACTATTTTAGAAATATCTCTTGCTTTCTCCTCTCTGGAAATTATGTGATATTTTCGAAAACACCATTAAATTGAAGTCCAATAAGGGTTGCGCCAACATATTACTGTACAGGAAGCTGCAAGAGAATTTTTTCTGGAGGCCGTACACACTGAGGGGAAGCTAATTAAATGTATAATAAAAAAAAATCTAGTAATTGATTGGGAAGTAACAGAGATAGAAAGTGAGTTACGGTTCAATCAATCAATCAGGGTTGGTAAAGCGCAGCTACTCACCCGCGAAAGTCTCAAAACGCTGGTTCTGCCTCGAATGCATCAAACCACTGAAATTTACCAGTTATGGTCTGTGGTGCGAACCAGAACTTGCACGACCCCCCTCTGTTGCGTAATTGCATACGACATCACACGTGCCATTAAGGTAACATCACAAGAAACATCATTGATGGCATCACTTATGACAACACCACTGACATCACTGATGACATCACTGCCCCTAACAGAGAAAATTCTTAAACAAAAGCATAGCGAGATTGACATGTATTTGGTTGGGTTCAGGGCGTGGCTGCAGCGCAGGCCTTGCAGCCATGACCACAGGCCAAGGAGAAGACCCCTCACACGTCACCTGCTGTGCACGGCTGAGTCTAAATGAGTTAGAAAAGGTTTACTAAAAGCTGCCAATTGAAAGTGGAAGTCAGTAGCCCAGTTTTCTGAATGGAAGCGCATGCAGGGCCCGATTTAGTGTTGCGGCTTCTGCTGCGATACAATGGGCGCGGAAGATCCATATTTCTGCGACTGCGCTGCAGCTCTTCTGGAATGTTCTATTTTGATGATATTGTTCCCTTACTTACTGTGCACCGAATGCTTGTTTTGGCAATGGGGAATAACGAGGCAGTGTGTCTGTGCTTCAAAGATTAAAGTGTCTTTATTCTGAACCACGGGAAGGAAGACAGGTGAAGGTGGACAGGACACGGGGATGCTTTTCTGTCGTGTGCATAAAATTTTTGTTTTTTTTAGTTATGAGAGGACAGGCATCAGCAACCGACGTCCAATAAATGACAAAAACAATTTAAATGGAAAGGGCAGAGGAGAAAAGCAGATGCTGCTGCTTAAAGCATTGGTACGGGCCTATGGAAGTTCCACACGCACGTGTTATTCTTGGGGATCACCCTGCGCCACAGGGACTGCGGGGGCCTGTGTTGCACTCCTGCTTGCGACAGGTTCTCCCTAGGCCTCCCATTCGCTCTTCCAGCACAGTATACATGAATTAGTCACTCACTCATATAAAATCTCCACCACCCACTCCCCATTACGTTCCCCGACTATTGACTCCCCTTGCGTTTCCGATGTCATCGAAGACACTCGAGGCCTCATTTAGGAAAAGCGTTGCATCGCTGCGTGAAAACAGCGATGCAACACTTTCCAGTGCGCTCTCCTTGCAACACCATGGATGCGCTGTATTTACTGTACGGCGCTCCACGTCAGTATTCCTAACGTTTCTGTAGGAGCAAAAGTGGTGCATTGCTGGGGTGTGTCTAAAAACAGACGCAACTCCAGCAATGGGTCCTTTCACATGGGCAAGCCCCATGTGATAGGGCCTTCGTCGCTACCTATGCCTGCTGTGAGGCAGGCATAAGGATTTGATGCAGTGGTGTCCTAGAAGTATTGCAGTGAAATCTCATAGATTTCACTGCAACACTTCTACGAGCCTTTTCTTCGCCGGAACGCCCACCGTGCATACATTATACCTGTCGTAGGTATAATGTAGCGCAGGGGTTTACAAAGTGACGCATCTGCCTAGATGCGTTCTTGGTAAATATGGCGCAGTGTGGTACATTTATTACGCCAAAAAGTGACGCAACGGCGGCGTAAGGGCCTCATAAATAAGGCAGTCACACTTTCAGGTCACTATCTCCCACTCCCTAAATATCCACTCTTCCTCCCAATCGACAAATATCTATTAACACTGTAACCACCAACTCTCTTGCTTGGCTTACTCAATACACCGCAAGTGTGGTGTCACCACTTGGACACTCCATAGACACAGCAGTGTACCGAGTATGGAGAGCAACAGAATGAATGTGTCAGGATGGGGGACTGTGGTTATGAAAGGGGGGACTGTGGTTATAAAACGGGATCATAACATGGTGCCCTTGATCTCCTGATACAAGCCCATCCCACGCATCAGCGTATAGGACCTAGCGCATAAAGGACTCTCCAGAGCGAAATCATCTACACTTTTTTGTACAAACAGCAAAATAAAAGGAAATGTGGCAAATCTCCTGGGTGAGGTCATCATATGGACACATAGGAATCGGAAAGAAAAATCAAAATTTTGCATAAAAACTCCTCATTAATGGGTCATGGAGCTTCACATCTCATTCCCTCCACCACCTTGTGCTGAAAATAAGGAAAAGCTTTAGATCTACCAGCAGCTTTCTCACCATTTCTCAGCCATCATCTCTCTCGTCAAGACACCAAGGCTCGCATTGCATCTGTTCTTTTCAAATCCTCAAGGAAGTCCCAGAGATCATGACAATATAGTTCTTCCAGGATATATTTAGAGGTGTTTCTAATTTTGCAGACCTCAGTTAATAACACCTGAAAGAAAAGTACAGTATGGATTGCCCAGGTGCAAATAAGGCTAGTATTGCTCACATGTCCAGGTACAGTCAGCCTCCGTAAGCCTATATACAGCGAGGCTTCCAAATCCATTTAGTAATATTATAGGGCCCTGTAGGCCCAGTCTCAGGTAACAGCTCTCCCAACATCTCCAGTTACAGGTACTTGCAGCCTCAAAATGCCCAGCTGCAAATATTACTTTTCCAAATGCCACTTTTCAAGTACCAGAATCTTCAGAGGCCATTATCAAGTATGCCAAGGGCCTCTTCATGTCTCCATTTACATGTATTCTTGTTTACAACATTCCCCATTTTAGATATTGTCAGGATGCTCTTTCCAAGTTGGCGTGTGCACATGCAAAGTTCCACATGTTCCCATTTCCCATGAGCCCACTGGTTTGTGCTGAAGGCGCTATTTCCCCGCCACCCCTGATGTTCTTCCATATAAAAATAAATAACAAGGGGCAGATGAGACCAAGCCTCATGTGTTGCTTGGAGGACGGGAGGCAATGCTGTGTCATGCTGACTACAGGCTGGCAGAGGTGGGCAGCGGATAGAGGCAGCATTCCGCGTACTGCCCTCCATGCACAGTGTTCTCATTCACTGAGGGGTAATTGTGTTGCTACAGCCATCTCCTGAAATATGCAGCTTGTATATGTAAGTGTAAGCAAGCCTCATGGCCTTGTAAGGAAAAAGAGTAGAAAGGAAAATTAGCTGAGCTCTCACAACTCTCTTGGTAGGAAGGTACCACAAAAGCCATCCAAGTGTCCGTCAAGTGCAGCGCGTCAAGCCTAAGACCTAGGTTTTGGGTGGTAATACAGAATTATATGGCACATCTGTGTGATTCTGATGTAGTAATTGTTCAAACATCAGCTTAGTTCTAATAAGTAGCCAGATTAATCTTCAGTATAAAGACTGGACGGGAATAAGGCTTGAAGCTTCAATGGCTCGCTTACTTCTACATTCGACCCTGCAACATGTGAGTAAAATAAAGCAAAATGGCTCGGGGGGGTTCAAACTGTAGTAGCAGCTATTTTCAGTAACATCTGAAACATGCCTAGAGATTTTGGGATAGGGTCAATGGAAGCAGTGATTCATTGGTCGTAGGCACAAGTCTCTCCCAACAGATAAAGGCTGCCAGACGCATTTCCAAAAATTACCTGAAGGCGTGCCATAAGCCTGGAGACACCTCCCCCAAATTACTGTTGCTCCATCAGGTAATTACCAAAAATGAGTTTATTACTTTAGAGAAAATAATGTTCTAAATAAGATTACCAGACATTTTTACCTTTCTGGAACATTAGGAGCATTGCCAAAATGTGTACAATAACCCCATCTCAGTTAACGGGTGTTCTGTGTATAATTATTTTTTTTAGAATTTTACTTTTTTTGATATTGGTATCACATCTCACTGATAGCATTATTTCATAAACATGAAATGACCCGCAAATAAAGCTGGGTGAGGTGGATAACACTGAACTATTTCAATGTGTTGTTGTTGTATCGCATTGCATTGTAGAATTTGTATAGCGCCTACACCCACTGGGCACAAACTCATGGATTGGCTAATAAAACCAATGTTTAAAGTAATATTGTGAGCCCCATAAATCATGAATGTATGGTGAACTTTTGCTTGGATTGTTTGAGGCTAAAAACGTGTGTTGATGCGGCTCTGAAAATGAAGAGAGGAGGGCGAGCTGAGCAAGAGCGGAATGAAGGGTCTGCTTTGGCTCTAAGCGCTATGCACGAGCAGAGCCCTGAAAATGTTTGTCATGTAAATCATGCAGCAAACATCACTTAATATGTGATAAAGCGCCTTCAAAATAAAAAATAAAAAAGTGTATTTCTTTAACATGTGGGACCGTTGGCATTAATATATTATGGCCCTGCACTGAGAGGTGCTTATTCAAAGATCTAGTTTTTGAGCAGAAACTTAGAACCATTCGTGCCCCTGTCCCCATCCATCCTGGTGACAGTGCCATTAGTGAACTTAGAGGCAAGACAGTGAATCCTGTATGTGGCCCAGACTCTTATAGCTGGAGCCACATTATAGGCTATTAAAAGAAACACAATAGGTGTTTGCCAGCTGGTTTTCTGAACTCACGTGTTTAAACATGCTTTCATATGCTATTGTGAAGAACAAGGAATATCTATCAAAAATGAAGATCAGTGAAATACAGTTTTTGCCTAAGACCACACAATTTGGTTAAGCGGGAAGGCTGGGATTCATTCGGTTCCTCTGATTTCACTTTGCAAAAATCAGTCACTAACTCGGTATCTATTTGTCTCTCCATTTGACCTGAAATATTATAAATGCTTTGTTTTTACCTTGTTGTGTATAAGGGAAGAGCGAGGGTGGCAGGAAGAAGCCACGCGGAAACTCGGCACGTTATGGGCAGGAGCCAGGCATCTGTCTCGAGCCTGAATCGAGCTGTCAGTGGCTCGTGCACCTCTTAAAATGTAATACAAATAGCCCCAGTTCTACCTGCGCCTTCGAGCTGGACAGGAACCCTCGGGTGACAGTTAAGATTAGGTAGATGGTGTAAAAGGCGCGTGTGTCCGTGTGTGTCCGTCTCTCTCTCTCTCTCTCTCCCTCCCTCCCTCCCTCCCACCTATGAAAGTGAAAGAAAACAAAGCGAGCCCGAGAGAGATCTACTGTGAAGTGCTTTGGAAAACAACAGAAGTTCCGACTACTCATAAAAAGTCTGTTTTACAACTCAAACGACAAACCAGTTACAGGTTGGCTTTGGCTCAACGGCTCCTTCTTCAGTCAACCCAGGTTAACTAATTCGGGTACCCTTTAGAGCAGAGGTCTTCAAACTTTTTTGCTCTGAGCCCCCCTAAGCAAAATGCTTTGAAGTGGAGCCCCCCTCCAAAAAAATAATGCAAGAATAGTGCGAGCTGGAGGGGCAGGGTTGAGCTCCGGGACAGCGCTTAGGAGAACATTTATGGGGTATTTTTGTCAGTAGCTCATAATCCACACAATGTGAGACTTCTAAAAGTGCAAATATATCAAACCAAAACAGAAATTGACCAAAATCACCAGTCCCCATAATTGGGGTGTTGTGAGGCTGGCTCCCAATGCAACTGCTGCACTAAAAGCCCTAAAAAACAACAACTCCCCACCTTCCTCATGGCATCTCTGAGGAAGCTGTCTGATTTTTAAACTAAAAAATGCTCCCTCCCCCCAAATAGCACCCCTTTCTCTGGACCATCTCTGATGCTTTCAATGAATCTCACTACTTTCCCCTTTCCTGGACCATTACCTCGAGGCCTAGGGTCCGGACGATCAGAGCGCTCCATCTGCACGTGACCCTGCTGGCCTCATCCCCATCACCCCTGGACTCACCTTGAAGGACATCTGCATGTAAACAGAGTTCGAAGTGGACGGGATCCATGGGGACCCCCACATGCCACATGCTTTTTTAATTTTTAGAAAAGCAGTTCCCATACTTTTTGTTAAAAAGCAATGACCCCTGAATAGTTATTGTGGCTCTTCAAGGGCCTCCGTGTAAAAGTGAAGGTAGGGTGGGGAGGAGTTTCCCTGTGCTGCGAAAGCACTTGTTTTATCTTAAAACACCAATTCATTTTGCAGCAGCCTCCCTTATACTGTGTATAATACAATTTTAAAATAATGACGTACATACAGCGCTTTCTGCTCTAGGCTGGGACCTTGTAGCACTATAAATACACAAGTCCCTAATCCCCACATCTGCAGTGGTCGCATTACCCAAATGATATTTCGTAACGTAAACAAATGTATTTCCATCCGATTACCTTAATTTGCATTTATTTTTCGTTTAAGGTTTCTGTATTATTATATATGCAATTAACTGAAAGTAAAAACCAAAACACTTGAAGAATATTTTGTTCTTTTCAGCTATGTTTTTGACCGTGCCATCGACCGAGTGCGTGGCTAAAAAGAACATATTTTGTAAGTGTTTTTTTCCCACTTTCAGTTAAATGAACATAAAATAAGGCAGAAGCCTTTAACGAGAAATAAATACAAATTAAGCTAATTTATTTCATTTTATGAGATTCCCCATATACCTTTTTGATCACTTCAGGGACTGCATGTAAATGAAGACAGCCTGGAAACGCTACACATCGCTCTTCCAGGTCATCTTCATTTACAAGTCCTTGTTGAGCCATTTGCGCCCCCCTGGCACTGCAGCCACGGACCCCCAGGGGGGCGCGCCCCACAGTTTGAAGACCTCTGCTTTAGAGGGATCGAATCTTGCGCGTCATCAGACATTTTATATTTTATTATTATTGTTTTTAGGGTCTTTCATACTATTTCTGCTTTTTAAATGTTTTAAAAATTTATTTGAAGTGAATCGAGCGCACTTCCTTTCGGCCCACCTCAGTGGTCGAAGTGGGGGAAAAAAGTAGGGGAACAGTGGGCGGAGAATCAGAGGGCGGGAATAACCCGAAGTTGGGATCAGTGGGCGGAGTCAGAGGTGTGGCCAGAATGCGCAAAACATTCAAAGTTTTAGTATTTGTTTGGTATTTCACTGACCAGTTACAGTTTATTATGTCATTTAATTCAACCAATGGATACACATGATTATTCAAGGTTTAATATGAGTTATTGACATTAAAATACATTCACAAAGTGGGATATGTTTCCAATCACAGAATGTCCCAAATACTCTTAAAAGTGGAATTACAAGCCATTTGTCTCCGAGCCATGCTGTTTCTATCATTAGCACTTCTCCTCCTTTTTTCCATAAGAGCAGTTCAAACATGATTGGAAAAATATCCTACTTTGCAAATGTTTTCTATATAATTATGGCTCTGCCATACTTGCCACATAATTAGGGTGACCAGATTCTCAAAACAAAAAACCGGGACAGGTGTCATAGACATAGAAGTAGGACTGACAGAAGTACCCATGGCTTTAAGTGGGATGAAAAAACAGGGGGGGGGTGTCTCTCAAGTGGCGTGGCCGATGTAATTAAGGACGTGGCTTAAAACACATAAGCTAAAAAAATCTGTACTTAGCATAACGTCCCGCCCGAAAAATGTGCTGCTTCTGTCATTGTATCCAGATAAATAATATAATGAGTAACATCACACCTAGAACAAGCCTGGACTATTGGCTTTGTCAACAATATAACGAGTAACATCACACCTAGAACAAGCCTGGACTATTGGCTTTGTCAACAATATAACGAGTAACATCACACCTAGAACAAGCCTGGACTATTGGCTTTGTCAACAATATAACGAGTAGCATCACACCTAGAACAAGCCTGGACTATTGGCTTTGTCAACGGTTGTTAGCTGCATAAGAGAAATAAGCAACAAATTTGGCTTCGCTGTACATAACATTGAAAATGCCTCAGTTCTGGAATGAAGAGACAGACTGTGAAAGAACTATAACGGGTCTCTTTAAAAGCAGTGAAGGGTGGTACTGCTGCAGCAGTAAGCTTTTTTTTTCTCTGTGAGGGCAAAAATGGAGAGCCCAATAGAGACCCATCTCAGCACCTGTGAGAAGTAAAGCATGCGCACCGAGCGAGACACTATTTAAAAACCGGGACATTTATCTGTTTAACCTGGGCACTACGCAAAAACCGGGACATTTATCTGTTTAACCCGGGCACTATGCAAAAACAGGGACATTTCTTTAATTTGCAGCAAAGTGTCGGGACACCAGGACACTGTTCCAAAAACCGGGACCGTCTGGGGAAAACCGGGACGTCTGGTCACCCTACAAATAATAATACGTTTGCGGCATAATCTGACAATTTTAACTACTAAATTGTTTGTAGCTCAAACGGATCAAAAGTTACTAAAAAATGTGACTTGTGTTGCTGCAAAGTGGATGGCTCTTTGCAAAGGTTGACTGGTCACCTTTCTCACTGCTGCATTTGTATGTTACACTGGTACTAATAAGGCAAAATCTTTCCAGAGACTGTTAGCATGTGTAAAAATGTCAAAATAAAGTATCAGAAAAGATACTGCATTACACTGCAGCCTTTTTTTTGCTGCATAATTTAGTCAACACTGTGGTGTCATTTTGTCCTCCTTTGCTGGATAATTCCAGTGGCCCCAAAGCAGGCATCACATGTTAACAGTGCTTGTGCATGAAGCAGAGAGACTGTGAAGTTTGGGAACTTCGTTTGGTGTGCGTGCAAATCCTGATTTGCCGATCCCTGGTGAGTTGCAGCTACTACTGCTGAAACAAGGCCAATGGAGGTACCAATGGGTGAGGCGGACTGGCCTCAAGGGCAGGGCCGGCTTTAGCGCTGGTGGCACCCTGTGCAACAATGTTTGTTGGTGGTGGCCCCCAATGACCACCCCCGCCACGGAATACCTCACTGCCACCCCTTAACAGTGCCCCTCAAGTCTCCATAACCACAATCTCTCTCAGATGCATTCAATTTGATTTACAGCACCACTGATACCAGTTTAGGGTGTCAGAGCACTTTACATCACACACATTACACAGAGACAATCAATTATACATGTGTAAATCACTGTATAGGAAATGTTACGTAAGACTAAGGACTACAAGGTGTAGGAGTCACATGACAATCATACTAGTAGGCAGTATAGTTTAATAGTGATTGATCTGGAGAAACACAAACTCAGAATTTAAAACATAATACCATGGTTGCGGGTTCTCTTTAATAATCAGAATTGATTTCTATCCAAATGAACACTTTTTGCAACATCAGGATAATCAAAGACTGGGGGAAAAAACATAATGCTCTAATTTATACCTTGAAATTTGCATGCAGCTCTTAGATGACAGTTAATAGCTCACTGTTCTAATAGGATTTTAACTTATAAACTGCAAGTAACAAAAGGATCTCTCTGACAAAAGCAGTAACCCACTGACCTATTTACATTATGTGCACTGTGTGATCTGCATGGTACATGTTCTTTGCAGCAGGCACATTAACCCTCTGCGCTACCTTTCCATGAGTCAAAACTTCCACTAGACAAAACTCTGAACTTTCTCTAGTAAGAACATTAATCAACGGCGTTATCATGACATTTTTATTGTTGCTGATGCCCCCACCCAAAGTCAGCGCCTGGTGCGGTCACACCAGTCGCACTGCCCTAGAGCCGGCCTATCTCAAGGGTCCTGTGACCTCAGTGACAGAGTCACTGTCATTCTAGGCTGTGCTGCTTCATAGCCTGTCCGCTAGACTGGAGGTGAACCTCAGTATGGATTGTGGTGGACAGGCCTTCAAAGTTAACCCAGACTTGCCGCCGCTAGGGTCCATCCACCGTTGCTAAGAAACCAGGGCTTCTAAGGCCTTGCGGGGCCTTCTAAGGTCTACCATGGGAATGTGCTCCCTCAGGAGAGTGGTCTGGTGGACTAGCCATGAAGGCTGAACTTGGTTCCCCAGTTCCAAATTGTGCAGCTCTGGCCATAGTGCCACATCCTCTCCCCCACTAAACACCATACTGCCCCACTGAGAGAAACTCGCACTGCCTTCAACTACAACCCAATTGTGCCCCGCTATAAACACCTGGATGCGACTGGATTCAAATTACACACTAGACATGAGTAATATGCTGCCTAAAAAAAAAAGTAACAACATCCTGGAAAAACCAAACACTTATAGGGAATGCAAGATTAAGTAAAGCATGTGATATTGTAAGAAGGAACAACATGGTTACCTTAACGCTTTTACAGTCATTAATCAGAAATCAGTGAGCGTTTTTGCCTCTAAAGTTAAGGGCAGGAAGAGACCCGTTTCAATGTCCATTGCTTTTAAAAAGACCACATCCATGAATACAGAGCCACAGTACACATTTTGTTTTCCAAACTACCCATCAATCAGGCATTGCAGTACCTCCAGGACTGGTGCACTTCCCCACCCGGGTAAAACAATGCTGTTCAAAGAAAGACAAGAAAATAAAAGTAGCGCTTCATGGCAAACTCTGTCAAGTGACGCTGATGTGTTTGGGTGTGCATAAAATCAATCTGGCCCCTTTGCGACCACTCGGTCTTGCTTTATTTAGTTATTTATTTTTCATATTTTGAACCTTTTATTCCCGAGGCTGCACTTTGGAATAGAAAAATGTCAAAAAAGACGACATTTCCAGCAAAAGTGTTATTCTTTTTTGGATCCATTTCACAGGGGAACAAATAAACGAAAGGAGGAAAGAGAGGGTGAGAACAGTTTCTTCAAGTCACGGTTTTCAGTAAGTGAGGAGGAGCGAGACAGAAAGAGAGGGAATAAGAGGAAGAAAGAGAGGGCGGGGCAGCTTCCAGCAGCAGAAGTGGACACTGTCCTTGTCTTCTCTGGGCAAGAAGGAAAAGAAGAGTCCATTTCCTTCTCTGGACACCCCGCCCGTCCCGGAACGGCCACGAACGCCGAGCCTTATCTTTAGGCCTTGGCTATTCCTGCTGTCCTGGGACGCATGTTCGAAATATAAAAGTAGGGGAACGGATTCCATGGAATTAAAGAAGTTGGGGCACGCCGTGCCCTGCCGATCCCGCCCACTTCGACCACTGGCCCACCTCCTCCGTTCACAAACAGCCCCCTCGCCCGCAAACTTCCCTGACGTAATGTGTGATGCCTCCTAACAGCCAATCTCTTCACAGAGCTCGCTGTGATCAGTGATGTTATGCTCACCTTTTCTTACATTTGCACTCAATAGGAATATGATGAAATTTTAAACACTTACTCCGGGAACCCAGCCATAAATTGACAGTCAAGATGTAGCAACAGAAAGGGGGTGGAGCAGGGCACAAGTCCTAAAAAAAGAAGTGGGGGGACTAACCAGGTTAGGCAGTATGCAAGTGCAATCATGACGCGTGCCATCACAGCGCATGATGTCATGACACGTGACACTGCACGTGACATCAAAGGAGTGACCTCACTGGAAGTGACATCACAAGAAGTGACATCAGATATTAAGACCTCACACATATGTTTATCAGGTATATCATGAGTACATTTAAGCACATTGTAAGATTTAAAAAAATGAGATTTGGCGTTGTGGTTGTGCCAAAAAAGTGGCGCAATCCTGACGCAAAATCTGGGCCTCTACTAATACATTTATTTTTTTAAACCTGTCACAAAGATATTGGCAACAAGGAGAAGCATAGCAGTTAATCTGTTATGCTTAATTTGTTGCAAAGTCTAAATTTTAAAATATTTGATTGGGTTAAGGCATCTGCTGTGAAGGTGCCCAGTAAATCTCAGGGAATAGTAATAATGGTGAGATAACTCTGGAGGATAATGCACTTGGAGAGATCTGTGTTTTGTGAAGTCTCAGATTTTAATCAAAGTAGTAGAGAAGGTAAATGTGTCTCCTCCAAAGCACATAATCTAACATGCAGATGACACATTTTTATTTTATGTAGGTAGTAAAGTGGGTTACTGCTTTTAACAGAGATCCTTTTGTTACCTGCAGTTCATAAATTGTAATCTTTGTAATATAGCACAGTGAGCTATGAAGGACATGTGACTCCTACACCTTGTAACCCTGTCTCATGTAACTCATCTTGTACATTGATTTACACATGTACATGATTTATTGTCAATGTATAATGTGTATGTTACGTAAAGAGCTCTGACACCTGCATTGGGTTGCGTAGCGCTGTAAAAGAAATAAAATAGTGCTATTGAAATTATTTGTGTAAATACTGGGACAGACCAACACACCTGACATTCTTACAGTGCATGCATTTATTATATACAGGGACTG
The DNA here is from genome assembly GCA_963921515.1 of Calotriton arnoldi. NCBI lineage: Eukaryota > Metazoa > Chordata > Amphibia > Caudata > Salamandridae > Calotriton > Calotriton arnoldi. Next base: position 218,291 of record CAWUFW010001833.1, on the reverse strand, counting down.
TACAAAGGCAAAAAGCATGCCTCTCTTAAGTACTTGTGAAGAGATAAGCTGTTTGCCTTTGTTTGCCCTCCGTGGCATTTACATTTAAGTGTGCGGTTCCAGGCCGGCTCCAGTCAGTGTATTCAAACAAAAGGAGGCCTGATGGCCCCTTAACTTCGGCCCAGCTAGAGGTAAAACAAGCATTGGCATAGCCAATAGGTCTCGCTTTTGGGACCTTATAAGTATTTAGTTATGCAGCACAATATCCTTAGTGCAACAACACCAACTGTTGCATGGCTAAACACTTATAAGGTCCCAAAGGCGAGAACTATTGGCTATGCCAATGCTTGTTTTGAATAACTACACTCCCTGGCTGCTGACTCAGCTGTGACCCACCTACGTAACTGTGTATGCCTAAGCCTTGCCCAGTGCCCAACAGTGTTGACTCGTAATTTTAATTACGCCGCACTGCAGATGATTAGACTTCTCAGCTGCAGTGCGTAATTAAAATTACGAGTTCTGTGTTGTTGGGAGGCTCGCATCACCAATGCTTTTTCTTTCGATTCTTTGTATTGTAGTTCTATATTTTACCTAGCAAATTCAGAACCAGAAGCATCAAAAAACAAAACTCAACTGGTTGAGCTATGCACACATGCATGGAATTGGGAACGTTTCAAATAGAAGAGATGCAACATGTTTAGGTGCCATTCAAATAGAGCAAGTGTGCTATGAGCAGTGGGCGCACCAGCTTCCTTGTCGGAAGTATCACAATTTTGCAGCGTGCCCTGATAATCCTTGTGCACACAAATCATCTACAGCATGGGAGCAGCTCCATGTTGCTCTCTCTCACCGGAGTGCTTCTCTTCCTCTCCCACGCTCCGTGTTGCTCTCATTCGTTTGTATGCTCCTCCCGATCCCACAGTATTCCTCTCCCCTGTGTGCTGCCTTTCCCCTCTCCGTCCCCTCCCGCCCACAACTGCACCTCAAATTCCCCCACCCCTTGGTCCTATGTTTTTAAATTATTTCTTTTTACTTTTATACTTTAAAAAAAGCGCTTCCCCTGAATTTTTATTTAGAGTGATGTACTGACTCCTTTCGTAAAAAAATGTAAAAAATAAGAGGCTCGAGTCAATTTGGAAGCATGGCCATGCACAAGGCGCTTGCATAATGACACATATAAAACATCACGTATGCTCTTTCACACCTTTTTTTCTCTTTGTGCTGGTGATGCATAATGGATTGGTAGAGCCAATAGGCCTCAAAGACGAGACCTATTGGATTTGATTAATTCTCAGAGGGTATCCAGGGGGCCCAGTGGGCAAAGGCTGGCTGAGGTAGGAATCAAGTTGTTTTTCTGCTGCCCACCCTGCAACACTACGTAAGGCGAGATGAGAATTTTGTTGGGGCCTTGCATCCTGTTTGGACTGGGTCCCACGAGTCCTGGTCGAGTCCACACTGCGATGGTCGGCAATTGCGCACCATTAATAGCCTGGCTTTGGCAATCTGTTGTTAATTGCTTTTTCTGTCGATCCGTCCAGCAACACACCAATGAGTCCAACCAGGCTCTAGCAGCGCAGCTTCGATGTTTTCCTGCCTCAGCCTGTGCCCCTGCCCAACCCGGTTGTATGTCTACCTTATGTGCACAGAACTTTAATAAAGAACTGCCTCTGAAAAACATGTTTAATATCATGGTTACTCATTCGTTTAACACTATGATCTGGTTACAAGGGCACAAGTGCTTTTCAATTTCTGGTGCTTTGCAGTAGTTTTAAAACCTTGTCAGGGTTTCTTGTTGGTCAAATGGGTGTAATTTCTGATATTTATGTTTCCCTATATGTTTCATTTCTTGATTTTTGCTCGCGAGAAAGTGTCACTCATAGTCCCTGAAATGTCACTCATAATTACACAAAAATTATGAAAATGTCACACATAGCTGCCAAGGTTTCAGATTGCTATGTACACGCTGAATCCTGACAATTCACAAGAAATAAGTAAGCATTGTCATGACGAAATTATGAACAATAAAGACTATTTACAGATGAAACAGGAGCCAGAGAATACTTTCACACGTCAGCACTCCAAAGTATAACATTCCTAAATACATTTCTTCCCATCAAGGACAACTCTCTACATACATTTTACTTTAGAGTGAAAAGTGGTTCTCACAGGAAATTAGATGTTCGATTATTTATTTCAAATTTTAAGGGACATCTCAGCAACCTCTTATGAGCTTATGTATCACTGCCAGGCATGTTGGGCGGGGGAAGTGCGGCACTGGGTCATTCCCCACAGCCCGTGCTTGTGTGCTTGGCGTGCCTGCTGCAACATTTATAGATTTTAAAAATAAAACGGCCTTCTTTATTAATGACGAGGCAGCTAACACGGATAACTGAGCTGCAATGTTTTCTCTTTCCCTGCAGACATATTTTTAAACTTTGAAATAGGCTCTCCTCCAATGAAGGGCCCTGTTTCAATATGAAGCTCCCACCACCACAGGAACCTCTGACATGCCTGCTCACGTCAGCTAGAGACCAATCCAGAGACAATGACCTGTTGATGGACAAGACAATTCAACCAATGGTAAACACTTGCTGCATAAAAGACAAGAGGTCCCCTGTCAAGTATGATACTTTCAACCAGTCCTGAAGCAAACAGGAACATTTAAGCCAAAATCTTAAAAGGACAAGCAACTAATCTACGAGTTGCCCACGCACTAGTCACTCGAATATCATGTAAACTGTGCCGCCTTTCTGTTCAGGGGCCAATTCATAAACTGCAGCTGTGCACGTGCAATCAATTCCTAATGTTGTGCTAAAAAGAGACTAGGAAGTTATCAGGCCTGCCCCCTACAGCAGGTCCGGGCGTTCCTCTTTGTCAACTTGATGAGCTGCCAAATTCCAGCCCTCAAATTTTCACTCTTGCCGCACGTGCACAGGACCTTGTGCTCAGCATCACGGCCGCATGGGTGGCAATGGAAATACACATTTGTGCACCGGGGTCCAGGGGCACGTTGTACGTACCCTGACTGCTTGGAAATCTTCCCAAAGCTGAAAGCCTCCATGTAGATGGCCAGCCAGCAGCTTTCACTCACTCCGGCACCATGGAGATGAGAGGAACGCTACACATCCCAGGAGCTCTCTGCAAAGGACAGAGCAGGGGCAGCAAGAGGGGTTCGCCCCTGAAAATTTGGGGGCAAGCTTTGAGGATAATAGCCATCCATCGACCCCGACCTGCGAGTCTACATAGGAAAGGGTATCGATTCATTTCACGAACCCACAATCAAAATCCGCTGATCACCCATTCACCCTCTCTCTGCGCCGCATGCTGTCACATTTAGATGAACGCATCTTAGGGGAGTGCCTCGAGCCACCTTTGCCGGAGTGGGGGATGCCCGGGAGGGGGCGATGAAGGAGGGTGGCCGAGGCTGTGTGCAGGCTGGGAATCAGGCAGGTAGCACTACTCGTTGCGAGCCAGCAGGAACTGCTCAGTAAATCACTGCAGCATCTGCAGGATGCCCACGCGCCTTCTGTCAGCACCAACAGCAACCCTCGGGCCTCGAGAGCTGTGCTGTCACTCACCCCCTCAGGCATAGCACCCCTTCCAAATTTAGTCTCTCCCTCTGGTTCCCCCGTCGTTGAGTGGAGTGATAGCCAGCCAGACGTCTTCTACTGATCTTGGGAGGGGTGGGAGCAGAGGAGTTGAGATAGAGAAGGAGTGTGTGTACACCGAGTCCGATGCGCTAGAAGAACGGACAATATTGAGCGCAATAAGTTAAATTAGATAGCCGCTGGAACCCGGCTCATTTCACTGCACCTTAAAAAACAAGCATTTGAAGGCACGCGCAGGGAGGAGGGGGGGCGACGCGAGTGGTGCGCGCGCCTCGCGCTGAAAGTTAAATAAAAAAAATTAAAAATTAAGCTGATAGCCGCGCGGCCGTGAAAGTGACACGGCCGCGCGGCGCGAAAGTGAAAGGAAAATGAAGCTGACGAGGAGGGAGTGGGAGGAGGGGGGAGGGTATTCACGCGCTGTAGTGCACGTCGCGCGCGCTTGTGCACTTGCGAGCAGCAGGCGTGACCACACGCTCGTGCACCATGGCCTTTTGCTTGCGCGTAACCGCAGGGAAAAGGCCACGACGCACGAGCGTGTGGTCAGCTTCTGAAACCCCTTACTTAAAGTCTTCGCCTAGCAGCGCTTGCGCGCTACTCGAGGCTCGACCTAAAAAAGCTCCCTCCCTGCCTGCACGTTGCTGCTGGGAATGGAAAGCAGATAACGTGCAGGAGCTGCTAAACGTGTCCGGTGTCTGAAAATTACACTGGGACACGTTTAGCATATTTCTGTGGGGCCCAACTGCTTGGCAGGGGGGACGGCATCCACCATATTTCTGTGGGGCCCAACTGCTTGGCAGGGGGGACGGCATCCACCCGGTGAAAAGAGTGGGTGGACAGCGTGTACCTGCGTGTACCCCCGACTTGTGCCCTGGGGTGGATTCCCCTGCACGGGAGTGGAGTCCGACAGTACACTTATATATATATATATATATATATATATATTCTTTTTTAACTCTGCTGCAAAAACATTGGCAACAAGAATAAATGTGCAGTAAAATGTGTTCTACCTTCATTGGTCACAAAGAGACTGCATTTCAAAATATCATACAGGTTTAAGACACCTGCTGCAGCGTTATGGGCCCAGCAATGTGCCAGGCATAAATGCAATAGTAAGATATCTCTGGTGGTTAATGCCCTTCCTGGATAGATCTGTGGTTTCTCTAGTCACAGGTTTGTTTCATAAAGTAGCATGGAGGGTTAATGTGCCTGCTGTAACATGCAGATCACAGATTTGCATTTTATTTGGATAGGTAAGTGGGCTACTGCTTTTGACACACAGATCCTGTTATTATTTGCGGTTCGTAAGTTGCAACCTTTCTAATATAGTACAGTGAAATATGAGCGGGCATCAAGGAGCTTCATGCGAACTGCAAGTCATGGGTTTAGACCCTTATTGTTTTTACTCAATCTGTTGTTATTCTATGGTTGCTAAAATGGTTTTGGGTTAGGAATAAAGTCTTGTTAGTAGAGACAACCTCAACCACTGCATTATGTTTTTTGAATCCTGACTTTGTCTTTCTCCCGACCATGCGCTCTTAACATAGTACCTACACATATGGACGATATGTGACCCCTACTCCTTATAAATCTCATTGTCTTCTGCAACATCACTAACAAGCCCAACTCAAAATGGCTGCTGTTGTGATGAAGCATGGGTTAGTCATCTCAAATACAGAGTGCTGACCCAAAGCAAGGAATGGCTGATGAGAACTGACCCACATCATCTCCCTGCGAGCTTGTGTTACGTGATCACCTGATATTTGTGCACTGATAAAGCTGCTTCTAACAGACCTAAAGAGGACTCTTCTCTTTATTTGCATGTACCCAGGGCCGCTGGAATTATCCGATTGTGCGGCACTGGCATTTTCACATAATTATAGATTTGACGCATTTGCCACATAAGCCATCATCTGCTGCATGATCTGCAGATTTTAACAACAAAAACATTTCTAGCTCAGACTGTTTAAAAGTTACTAAAAATGCAACAAGTCGTTGCCCCGCAGTGGAAGGCCTTCTGCAAAGCTAGACTGGTCACTTTTCTGTTGCCTATTGCTATATTTGTGTGTTAAACTGGTACTAGTGAGGTTACGCTGCATGTATGTATGTATGTATGTATGTATATATGTATATATATATATATATATATATATATCAAAACAAAACCCTTTCAGGCATAGAGTGATGCATAAATTATGCAAAAGGAAGCAGAGAACTCTGGGTAGTTCTATATATATATATACGCGCTCCTTTGTGCACCATAAACGGAGCACTCACGAACGGGTGCTGCAGTCGCGGAGGTGCATCCGCGATATTTATCCAAGCTCCGTTCTTCATTTTCAAAAGAAAGACAGCACTCGTGGGAGCAGTTGCTTGAGTTTATTGGCAACGCAACAGACGCGTTTTGGATTACTCCTTCGTCGGTGTTTCCAAAATGCGTCTGTTGCGTTGCCATAAACTCAAGCAACTGCCCCGCGAGTGCTGTCTTTCTTTTGAAAATGAAGAGAACGGAGCATGTGTGTGTATATATATATATATATATATATATATATATCACGAAGAAATCCCAATGTCACGACAGACACTCCGGCGCAACACACGGGCACAGACTCCAAAAGCTGGTGTGGAAACAGGATGGTAGTTTATTCACACATCAAAAAAGGTCCAACATGACGCGTTTCGGCTGCCAGACATGCAGCCTTGATCACATAGCGCTATGAACAGACATGTGCAGTATATATACAGGTGAGTGTGGTTTGGATGTAGTAGTCTGATTACTATGTCCATTATCATGAGTGAGCGTTTTACTGCAGCTAGCGCCAAAAGTCATACGTGTCATTTTACTGCAAGCAGGAAAACGAGCTACTAGTGACATGACAAGGCATAGAAACAACAGGAACAACAGACTATGCAAAAATAAAGATAACATCCTGTGGCAGCGAAATTCATTACAGATGTAATACATGCCCGAGAAAAACACCCAACTTACTGGCTATTGCACGGCCTGAGTAGACAAACAAAAACAAAACAATCTGTTTGTGTTGAACAAAATATGGTGCGATGAAGGTGTCAACCTTCTATCGTATGCTGGCATGTGGCGTGCTAAAGTGCCTATGACTCTGGTTAAGGCTCATAAAGTATCAGCCGCGGGGGCCCTGGGATGACCCTGCCAGTAAATTAAAAAATCAAAGACCGTGCCTGGAGCCTTGGAGGTGAAGAAATCGGGACTGAAATAATATATAATATATATATTCGGTGGAAATCCACATGACCACAATTCAAACACAAGAGCATATTTCCGCAGCCCTTCCAAGACTGCAACTTCCATCATGCATCTTGTTTGGCAGGGAAAGTGTCTCTTGGTTCGGCCCCATTGATAACTGTCCTCATGGAGAGTATGGGCTAGTTCTGATTAAGTATGGTCGAATACAGTTCTTTTTGTTTTTGCCCCAATGTGAATTTGTGCATTTTCCTCCGTTTGCTGATCCCCAACCTCCTGCCACAATACCAGGATCCGCGGTGCCGGAGACGCCGATTAAGTAATCACGTCTCCCCGTGAAGTCACGGGCTGATTTACAGCAGTACTCACTCCTCCTCAGCTTAGTGGCGGTCCAGAGGTTTCCAATATCTTGGAGAAATCACTTGCCTTTGCCACAATACCTCTGGACTCTTTCAGGACGGGTCCCCCGCGTGCTATGGCTGCACGCAAATATAACAAAACTATCTCCTCCCTCCTGGAACAGACAAGGGGACACCGCGGGATTTCAGCAACTTCGGTTTATTTGCACAGGCGGCATGACGCGTTTCGGCAATAATGCCTTCTTCCAGATGCCTAATATCGGAGCATTTCATTGCTTGTGGCTTAAAGATGCTTCCTTATTCCCAGTGGTGGAAATCCACATGACCACAATTCAAACACAAGAGCATATTGCCGCAGCCCTTCCAAGACTGCAACTCCCATCATGCATCTTGTTTGGCAGGGAAAGTGTCTCTTGGATCGGCCCCATTGATAACATTGATATATATATATATCACACCAAACTGGTCAAAAAGCGGGCGCTCAACTGCTGGTGCCAGCGTTGGAACGAGACCAAAGTTCCTAAAGAATTAATCACCACAGGCATAAATCACCAGTCAGACAGAAGAAAACACTTAAAGAACTGCCTGATTACATATACTGGTAACTCTTATTGAAGAACTTTATTTTTGAAGCATGTCAGTATTAGCAATTGAAATACGAACTGTGTTTTCATTTAACAATGATGAAATCCAACAAACTGCTTCTAAGTTTCAAAGCTAAAACTACGAGTACCAGCATTCCCACTAAGGGATAAAAGGAAGTGGAACTAATTAATCTTAATTGTTTTCAGCCTACCCACCGTGATCAAGGCCATAATGGCAGAAACGCGTTGGTGGAAGGAAAAGATTGAATAAATGAAATTGTTGACACGGAGGTTACGAGAGTGCAGCATGATTAGTGAGATAGTGAGACAGTACCAGCACTTCTCAAGAGCAAACGGTACTTTAAATAGTAAATACCTGCACTTCTATATTTCAATTTGAAGCACTGACTAGCACTGATATTGATCACGCTCTGTCTCTCTCTCTTCCACCCCATCTAGCTCCTTCCTTCCCTCCTTACCTACCTTCCTTCTTCCCTCTCATGTCTTCCAGCCAGGTGGTGCTTATTCTAAAAATGCATCTTACTGTCCATCTACCTTCTATGATGACCTTGCTCCTGTCCTACTGGATTGACTCTTCACCCCTCATCACATCCAACTCAGGATAATAAGTACCACTAGAGTCACCATCCCTCAAAATACCATATAAACCACCACAGCACAAAGGGAGGAGTTGGGACTGGCTAAAGCGGCCAACTTTTTAAATTATGATCGAGTTTCAATTCTGGCCCTAGCTCAACATCTTGTGATTCTGGGCAAATTCACTTTATCTCCCGGTGCCTAAAGCGAAAAAATGTGCAATGGTTGGTTCTCTTGTAAAGCGTCCCGATCCCTTGGATCAAACTATCGCTATAAAAATTGTAAAAAAAACACTGATTAGACCGCACCACACACAACATGCCCTTAGAGACCACAAGGGCCTTTAACAAGGGAGCAGGACTTTAATGCCGGTATAGGCGAGCTATGGGCGGCTATAATGCTATTTGAACATTCCACCACTAGAGGGCAGAATGTTCTAAACAACAAAAGAAAGGCCTCATGGAGCCCGAAGGGATTGAAATCCCCTCAGGCTCTGTGAGGCCTTTGTTCACAGCAACGGCTGTGAAAGGAAAACATTGGATTGTTGGAGCTCCGGGCTTCTACCGGCCATTAGATGCCCAGAGCGCTCCATTGTCTTCAATGGAGCACCCAACATTCCAATGTTCTAATATAGCCTTATAGCCCGCTGCCGAGGGCTATACCAGCTGTTAAAGGCCCTGATCCCGAGTTATAGGCCCGAGCCGCAGGCGAGGGCCTATAACGAGGGAGAGGGCCTTTAACAACTGGTATAGCCTGAGGCAGAAGGGCTATAAGGCTATTAGAACATTCCACCCACTAAGGGTAGAATGTTCTAAATTAAAAATGGAGAAACAAAAAGACAAACATTGGAATGTTGGAGTGCTGGGCTTATACCAGCCATTATAAGCCCAGAGCTACTCCATTGTCTTCAATGGAGCTCCCAACATTCCAATGTTCTAATAAATGTGACAAGAGGGAGAACCCTCAAGACAAACCAAATTGGATAAGCTATCCAACAAGGATGGGTTCATGAGAACTTGGCCATTGTGAAACATGCGAGAATGGGGTTCAGGGAAGCACAGGCGTTGCGGCACGCGTGCCTGGTGGAGTACTGAACAGAACCCAGGAAGGACTAGAGTACCGGGCTAGACAATGGACCACTTTACTGCCATGCAGTTCCTGATCAGCAGAAGAATAAATCTACAAGGGCCAGTGGCAACTTGCACTGGTGCTGTATCCCACCACAGGAGTCCAACAACACACAGGGAAGGCAGTAACTGGTCCGTGTAGCACAAGGTATGGTGTTAGCCCTGCAGAGACAGTCCAAACACAGGCCAACTTCACTTGGGTTTGGACAGCAGGCCGAACACCAAAGGTGGACTTGATCCTCAAGGGAGAAAACCCGTACTCATCCCATGCCACATGTACTTCCGGGGCCACTTTACACCTCTTTTTTTTACAACCAGGCTCACTAATACCAACAAGGGGAAGCACAAGACAGGGCTCACCAACCAAACACCTACTGTCGCCCTACTCCACTGCGCAAGAAAAGGGCCTTTTCACCGATTTCAGGAGACCAGTGAAGCAAGTGTGTCACATTCTGCACAGCCACAGCATGTCTGGCGTATATACTGCAACCTCTCGTAGCTACACAGAAACTCTGAATTGTGGCTGTGTGTTATGCAGCATTAATTGCTTTGTGTGCGCTTTTGCAGAAATTGTGACCATATTCGTATTTGTATCTCCTGTGGTATCACCCTGTACGGTGGATTACAGTGTTCAGTTGTTAATCCACATTGTATACTATGCTAAAAAGTCACATAAAACTCTTCAGTGCATGGTGGTGAGTTGTGTTCTGACCTATTTTAAAATAATGAGACTTTATTTAGATTAGGGGTATGCAAAATTGTGGATTTTTTTCTGCAACATTTTGCAAAATTCCATGAAAATTGCATCAAATGCTGCGAATAGCATTGAATGTGATTTACTGTTATTTTTTACGTGAGGGCACATCGCATATAACAAGCCTTTGCAATTCAATCGGTCTCGCCTTTGGGACCTTATATGCATTTAGCTATGCAGCACATTAGCCTGGGTGCTGAAACATCTACTGTTCTTTAACATGGAGGGAAAGTAAGCACCAAACTGCGTGACACGCCAGGTATGGGAATACATGGAGAGAAATATTGCCTTTCAGTGGGAAATGGTATAGTCCAAAGCTCTGTTTTTAATATAAAATCAAGGCCTTCGGTGGTCATATCACTGAAAATACAAGATTTGAAAAAAATATTATTGTGTACAGGTTTCTCGTGGAATACAATTTCTATGGACTGGAATCTAGAGAATGCTAAAGTGATTCTGGTATTTTACTGACCTCTGCTGGTTGTTTTCTATCAGAACAGTTAAATAGAGGCAGTTGAACAGAAAAAAAAGTCCCTAAGCGGAAGCAGATAAGTCCTAGGGCTAATCTCCAGAGCCCACAAAGTACATACACATATAAGTATATACTAAAGTATATACAAGAGGTCTCGAATGCACGACCTAAAAAGCTAGGCAACATACTGGCAGGAGGGTAGTTAGAGAAGAAAATGTCTATCTGCGAATTTTACGAATGTAATTGAAATGATGTTGAGGTCAACTATAGATGGTATTGGGCCAGATTGGAACATATGATGTCGAGTATGGAGGCAAGGGCAAGAAGCTTTCAAAGAAGCTGGACCAACCCGAGCGGACATTTTATGACACAAGATAGTTTCTGTAAGCCTTTATTGAGACTGCTCATAGTAAATGCCTGCAAATTGGTTCCCAGCCCTTGTGCTATCACAGCTATCTTGTCTGTGAATTTGGTAATCAGCACATGGGAACCACAGATTCCATCATGTGGGCAGTACGAGGTCCATCACACGGGTGGCACAGGGTCCACCTTATAGCATACCACCCCTAGAGTTTTACAGGGTCTAATACCTGTACAAGTTCTATTGAATAGAGCCAGAACTGTACTTTACACTGGTTAAGTTTCACCTTCAGTAAACGCGTAACAACTTAGATCCTTGCTAACATGAGAACCTAATAGAGGGAGCACTGACTTTCTAATATCCTTTAGTGTAATAAAGAACATATTCCACTAGAACTGAGAATAATTTGTTTTCTCTGATGAAGCGACGTCTTAATCTCTAGAGTCATGAAACATGTATTGGCAAGTTTTAGAAAGAATCAGTCCAGTCCTTGTACAACAAATCATTAAAGAAACCGATTTAGTTATTGTAAAACCATTATTCAGTGAAAAGTAATTGAATAATGAAAAAAATCTAAATTGTTAAAGAAAATGTGTGTCCAGCTATAACATTGACCTCATTCAGTCAAGCTTTTTTTTTAGAGTCCATCTCATGCTATAGCTAAAAGTGTGCAAAGTTTTTATTATGCAAATGAAGTCTCTCATTAATATAAGCCAAACTGTAGATTGCTGAGTTGTATGCATTTTTTCCTCAAGCACATGCAATACTTCCTTACAAGTGTTAGTTGGCCCTGAAAAGGGATGTGCTGCTTCAAGTTTGAAATGACTTCAAAAACGTTTAAATGGTGAATGCGAAACTAAATGGAAGTTGTTGATTTTGTTTTCGCTTCATAGCTCAAAAAAGGCACGAAAGACCCAATTTTAATGTCAAAACTCACAAGCAGAAAACATCACAAACTATGATGTATTATGGTATGGTATGTATGTAGATTTACAAAGTGTATTTGTAAAGGGCTCTCTTTCCCAGGAGAGGTTCTTGACGCTGAAGCAGGAGCAGTCTGGGCCTAGCCAGGGCTAACCTAGTTCCAGGTTGAATAGCCATGTTTTCAGCTATTCTGTAATTGAGGAGTTGGCTCTGATGTGCAGATCTGATCTGTAGGGGTAGGTGATTCCAGGCTTTAGGAGCAATGTAGGAGAAGGCACAACCGCCGGTACTGGTTCTGTTATGGTGTGAGATGTGTGTTCCAGTGTTGTGCAGAGCTTTGAATGTGTGTGTGAGGAGTTTGACCTGAGCTCACTTGTGAATTGGAATCTATTGGAGATCCCTGAGGTGTGAGCTGATGTGCGCATGGCATGGTCGGTTGAGAGTGATCCTGCCTGCTGAGTTCTATATGATTTGGATTTGCTTTGTCAGTTGTGGCTGATTCACAGAGGCAGAGTATCAGGGGTGTGTTGTCGGCGTAAGATAGGATGTTGATTCCATGAGCACAGGTGATGCTGGCAAGTGGTATCAGGTATGTTTTGAGGAATGTCGGACTGAGTGAGAAGATTACGGCACTCCACAAATGAGGTTGGAGTCATCTGAGCAGTAGGGGGTCAGGCTGACTGACTGGGCACAGCCCGTCAGGAAGGAGCATATCTATCAGAGTGCGGGTCCTTGAATGCCAACGTTGTACAGTCATTGGATGAATAGACAGTGTTGAAAGTTGTGTATAGGTCCAAGAGAATGAGGGCTGTGGTGCCTCCTCTGTCTATGATGAAACGGATATCGTCTGTTGCGGCGATGAGGGCTGCTTCCATGTTGTATTTGGGTTTAAAACTGGATTGGGTTGTGCCCATGGAATGGTTTTAATTGAGGTGGGTAGCTAGAAAAAGCATGGGGCACCCTGCATTCCAAAGAACATGGGTAATAATAACGATAATAACATATAGAAAGACAATGTTCCGCTAGGAATCACTCATTAATTATCTTTAACATCAGCCAGGAACTCCCCCGAACGCCATCCCTGTTATCTAAAGATGGCAATTTGATACAGACAAGAGAAACGAGTGTCTACTTTTTAATGTCATATATCATAAATGAATTACATTTGGACAGTTCAAAACATAAGTGGCAGTAGCGGCTGCTACCGAACAGGGGTGGTGGGCAGGGGAAAGGGGGGATGGAGGGGGGGGGGGAAATAATAAAATTAAAAAAAATAACTCTTACCTTTATACCGCCGACCGCCAGCCGCCGCCTCTTCTTCCTCCATCCTCCTGTCTGCACTCAGCAGGAAGCGCACAGCCTCCCAGAATCCCCTGACCAATCACAACGCTGCCTTACAGCAGCGTTGTGATTGGTCTGAGCGCCATGATTCTATGCTCAGACAGGGGCTGGCAGGCTGTGCATGTTCTCCACCAAAGCTGTAATGCAGCATGCATGGAGAACATGCAGAGTGCGCATGATGGTTTGGCCGACCCGAGATGGCCGGTCAAACCAACATGCGCACTTTAGGTGCTGCCACCACTGCTAACTGTGATGCGGAGAGCACAGCCCCGCCCACCTGCCTACAAAAAACAAGATGATAACGAACGTTATTATCTTTTTTTTCTTTGTATTCAGCTAGCAGTTGAAGCAGTGGAGGGACACACCTCCGCCTTGGCGGAGGAGCCGCCACTGATAAATGGTTCTCCTGGTGCCAACACAGTTCAAGTGAGAAAATAGTGAACCGATGAATAACAAAAACAGTGCACAAACAATATAAACGAGACCAACCATGAGGACCTATTTTCATTTGAATCCATAAAAGTTACACGTTCAGGATTTGAAAAAGTCCAGCACTGTATGAATGGTCGGGATCAGATAGTCGATGTTTTGACCCCTTTAGCTACGTTGTATGGGGTCTGACACAGGACAGAATAAACAGGTACCAACCTGAATCTGGGGTTCTGGTGTGGTCAAAAAACATCCAAATATTTGTTCAACGTGACCTTGATAGTGGAAAATTTCTTTACTGGACCACACAATGGGGCAGATTTACAAGCCCCTTGTGACACATTTGCGCCGCCGTTGCGTCACTTCTGTGACTCAGCGGCGGCGTAAACCATGCGCCACGCTGCCACTTATTTACAACGTGACGCATCTGGAGATGCGTCACGTTGTAAAGCCCTGCGCCACATTAAACCTGCGTCAGGTTTAATGCATGCAGGGTGGGCGTTCCGTCGGAAAAAGCCTCGTAAAAGTGACACAGTGAAATCTACAAGATTTCACTGAGTCACTTTTCAGAGGCCGCTGCGACAAAACCTTACGCCTGCTTGAAGCAGGCGTAAGGAGTGGCGCAGCACGTTAGGTATGGGCGGTCCCTGAACATTGCTGGAGTTGCGTCGCGCTTGCGACATGACTCCAGCAATGCGCCGTCCTTACGCCATCAGATGCGACACGCATCTGTCTATCCCTGCGCCACGGTGCGCCGCATTGTAAATGCGACGCATCCGTGGTGGCGCAAGGGTAGAATTGCGTGTTGCATCGGTACTGGCACATCCCTGCTAATATGCAGGGATGCGCCAGTCCTTGTAAATCTGCCCCCATGTGTTTGTAACAGACTCGAGCACCACAGGGCTGCCGAGGTATGTGGCTAAGTGCTTGTTGATCAACTTCTCCAGCTCCAACTTTGTCCGTGTAGGGTGAGAGGGAGATGGGTCTGCAGTTGGGAAGCATTGTTGGTCCATGGAGGGCTTCTTGAGGAGGAAGATAGTGCAGCGTATTTCCAGGTGCCAGGTAGGTGGCTGATGTGATGCCAGGATTGGGGTGAGAACTGAGGATGCAGTCAGGAGATAGGTGAAAAGATGTTGTGCCTTAATGGGGTGGTTCTGAATCGATTAAGTGGGCATGTAAGCATAAGTGGCTGCCTGCCTCCATTTTTCCTCATCATTAACCCAGTCCCTGCTCCCCTCATCCCTGTGAATAAATAGAGGAGTGGTCTTGTAGTATCACCGCAGTGCCTTTTAGCGCAATCACTTTAGACTTGTAGGTAGGGTTTGGATACCACCAAACAAATTCTCTTAAATTGACACCCCTGTCTATATTTTTACTTTACCATTTTCCTTTCTACTTTGTCTCTCTGTACCTCACTTATGCCTACTTTGCTGTGTGAAACTTTTCTGTATCTCTGCTTTGAAGTGAGTCCAGGACTCAAAGATGCCTTCTAAATTTTCCTAATACCTACCCCACTTTTTGAGTGTCACCCTAAAACTCAGGAAAGCTTAAAATGTAAGAACAGTTAGCTCAGAGTGGGCAGGCCAAAGAGCTAATGCTTCAGCTGCAGGCAGTGGGGGAAAAGCTAAGGTTTGAAGTAAATAAATGAGAACATGGAGTTCTTTTTTATAGTTTCATGCAAAATTGTAGTCCATTTAAGTGAAATATAAAACACTAATTCAACATTGATTGATCTTTCAATGGATTCACACATTCTCAGCTCCTCCGCCTTAGCGGAGGAGCGTCGCCCCACTGCTCAAAAGGAAAAATTAAATGATAATAACGTATCGTTATTATCATTTTATTTTTCCTATTGAAGTCAGTGGCTCTTGGGGCGGGGCTGGCCAGAGCAGGGGGAGGAGTGGTTTGCACCCCTTAAGTGCGCATGACTGCTTGGGCGGCCCTCTCGGGCCAGTCAAACAGTCCTGCGCACTTTGCATCTTCCTCACCGGGCTTTCTTTACACAGCCTAGTGAGGAACATACAAAGCCTCCCAGTCCCTGTCTGAGTGCCGAACTACAGTGCTCAGACCAATCACAACACGGCTTTGCAGCGTTGTGATTGGCTATGGGGGGCCTGGGAGCCCGGGGGCTTCCTGCTGCCAGCGGAGACAGAAAGAAGAAGACGGAGGAGAGGCGGCGGGCAGCCGGCCCAGGTAAGTGTTTTTTTTTCCATTTCTTTCCCACCTCCCACCCTGCTGACATCGCCCCACCATTCTCGATCATTAGCAGCCGCTACTGCTTAATAGCGAGGATGTGTTTTCTCCCACACTGCTTTCGTTTTCCTGTAGCCCACGCTCCGTTCATCGGTAATCAAAATATTCCTCAAAGCAAAGGCTTAAAAATCAGAACTGTATATTCCACACATGAGGTGGTTTGACCAAATTGCCTTAGTGGGCAAACCACATAACCCACATGTGCCCCCAGTTCCATGACCTGCCAGATTTGCGAGATTTTCGTGATCCCTGTTCAGAAGATAGACAATAGCAGTTTGAACTTGACCAAAACTGGTTTAAATTTGGTTGGCCATTGTCTGAAATTTCACAGGGAAGCTTAAAAAATGATAGAATGGAATGGGGCCCTGAGTGCTTACAGTGGCTGTGATTAAGTCAAATATTTTCCATCTCTTTGTTTTGCTGTTGATAGTGTTCTGTTGGTGTTCCTATTGAGAGGGGTGTAGTCTAGCCGTTTAGGCTACTCATCCCATTTGGGTTGAGTCCAAGACTAACTTGACTATGGTCGGTCCCATCTGTAATGGCATAGCATGATATGCATGAAAAATGATGGAATGGAATGGAATGGGACCCAGCGTATCAGTGTCTGAGACTAAGTCAAACATTCCATCCAGCACTTTTTGCACTGTTGAGGTGCCCTCAGGGTTGCCTGCCTTCCCATTCAGAGAGGGTATGGCCTAGTGGTCCAGGGTGGACCGTCCCTTCCGCTGTAGAGCATACCTCATTTTCATATGGTCGGTCAAGGTCCCTAAAGGTAGAATAAAGCCAATAAAAGATGGAATGGAATTCATCTCAGGGTGTTTACCAGTGACTGTGATGAATTCAAGCATTCCATTAATAACTGTATGTGCCAAGTTGATCAAGTGACCATTATTGTTTAGAACTGACCACAAATGATGGATTGCACAGACAGCTCCTATTGAAGTCTGTGCTTCACAAAGGTGACCTGGTGATTCCATGTGCTCCCCAAGTGTCATCTGCTGACCCTGCTCTTGATTTACAAGGAAAACTACTGGGTTATAAGCTTCACTGTCACCCCATTCGGTCTTATTGCCACCCAACTATACAGTAGCAACACAGGTCCATCATCGAGGGAGAAACTGGAGTGTGTTCAGTAGCACAATGGCCTGCACTTTAGCTGTAGCATGTATTCTGCTTTTTTTTATTTACATGTGGTTGGTGATCTGCATTCTACTGCACTCCTGGGCTTTTCCAGCCATGTCTCTTTTGAGGGATGTTACTCTTCCTTCCATTCTCCTGCTCACTCACTCCTCATTTCACCCCACATGCCCTCTGCTCGGAAAATTGCTTCCACAAGACAGTGAACAAGTGGCTCTTGAAACAGAGCCTGGACAGGAAGGCCTACTGGGGAGTAGAGAGACACACGGGCTGGACCACAATACCTGATCTGTCCTCAGCTTTGGAGCACTATGGCTGATGTCCAAGAACAGAAAGGAACATAACTTTTTTGAAAGTTTCCATAGGCACTGAAATGCTGTTTTACTATGTGAGAAATTGTCCGTTTATTCCTCTCTGCAAAGTATGTGATAGTTTGCAATACACCATACATTAAAGCCCAATAAGGGTTGTGTCATCTGCTTTCCCCTCCTTCATAGATGGCCTTATGTTTTTTTTTTTACACGGAACCGTGCCCGTGCACTACAATGGCAGAATTTCTTTTTTTTTGAAGGCCGTGTGCGGTATGAGCAAGGTAATTAATTGTGTAATGAAAAATTCTGGAATTCACTGAAAAAACACAGTTAGAAAGTGAGTTATGGTTCTGATTCAAACTCATCAAACCACTGAAATTCACCAGTTATGGTCCGTGGCACAACCCATAACTTGCACTAGCCCTTTAGTTTGTGTATAATATCACACATGACATCATGATGAAACTGTGGGTGCGCTGTACCCCTAGAAAATCTGCATGACATTGGCATACCCCAAATTTGATGGATCGGGACGGTGTTAACCTCACAGTCTATGAGGCAATGTGTCCCCACAGACAAGATTTAAAACAGCATTCAAAAATACATTCAAAAAGAAAAGACTGACTCAAAGAGAAAATCCGATATCAAAAATTTTGAAAAACCATAAATATTTATGACAAATTTGAAGGTACAATATAGAAATTAGAAGATAAAATAAATAGGTGCAGTGGTAATCTCATTGAAATACATAGAAGTCATTTGCCATGAAGGCTAGCCAGTACAATGAGCAGAAATCATGGAAATGCTGTCTCAAGTGTGCAGCAAATCAATAAGAAATCATGCAGCATCCGTAGTAGAGACCAAAAAGATCTGTGTGGCTCAGCCACAAATTTAAGGGCTTATATAAAATGTTCTTTCAACGGCTAATGGCTAGAGCGTCGACCTCGAAGCTGGGAAACCGGGTTCAAGTCTCGGCAGGGACGCACAATATCCTGTGATTCTGGGCAAATCACTTAATCTTCCCGTGCCTAACAAAAGGAACGTGTCTGTCTGTAACACAACTGGTGTTCGTGTAAAGCACTCTGATACCTTTGGGTCGAGTTTGTGCTATATAAAACTACCCCCCCCCCAAAAAAAGCATGGTATGATCTTTGCCTCAACAAATCATTTTTTCACAACGGAAACAATCACATAACCCTGTCACTTAAGCACTAACCCACTACATGAATATTGATTCGCCCCTTCTGACCTAATGTTGTCCGGAGATGTTAGAACAAACTAGTTACATAATCAACAGAGAACCATTGCGAACGAATGCAGTAGTTAGCAGACAGGACCTTTATGATCTTAGAAAAACTTCTTCTACTGAGTTCTTAGAGAACAATGTCCTGCAGAAATAAACAATGCACATCTTGCTGCATGTTGATTCAGGCTTAGAATATAAATACAAAATGAGCATCACCGTGCTTAATTTGAGGCAGTGGTTTCCGGTGCTCAGCACCAGCACTTAATCATCAGCACCAGCGCTTTTCATGAGCACCAGTTAAGGGAACATTCATTTTCGAGGAGATTAAGTGATTTGCCCAGAATCACAGGATGTTGAAAAGGCGCCTATACTCGAACCTGGTTCCCCAGCTCCTAAGTCGGCAGCTCTGACCATTATGCCACATCCTCTCCCCACCTTCATGGTTAGCAATTGGTTAGGCTCAGCTAACAGGAGAAATGGGCTGGTGCAAACTGCCTCCTGACGAGAGCCCCGGCACTTATTTTTTTTACAAATTAACCACTGGAGCATCATTATTCCGCATCTTTTTTAAACAAGATAACTTCGAGGCTTGAGGCCTAGTTAAATCTTAGCCAGAAAAACACACTTTAAGCCATACAAGCTCGTTTCAATTGGAATAGATCTATGTCAGGGCACATGTGTGAATTTAAGTGCATAACAACCAATACTAATGCACATTTTATTTAATTACATAAAACGTCTACAGTTTCATTAGAAACATCATTGGTGACATCACCTATGACACCACCACTGACATCACCAATGGCATCACTGCACCTAAGAAAGAAAACTATGAAACAAAAATACAGAGAGAGACAATGATTGGGTTGGACACAGGGCATGGCTGCCGCTCAGGCCTTGTGGCCAACACTCACTGTGCATGACCAAAGGCCACAGGGCAGGCACTTCATCCAACCCCTGCTGCGCACGGCTGAGACTGTGCTCAGTGGAGACTGGCAGCCTGCCACACAATGGGTGTAGGGCCTTCTTGGAGGTTAGGCCGTGCGCCTAAGCTCCGCTGCACACAACCATTGGCCACCTGCAGTGGGTGTTTGCTACTATCAACAGGTTGGGACGGGGCCTGGCCTCTGGACAGTCCCTGCGCACAATGTGCAACCAGAAGGTTAAACAGATATGTAAAGCTGGGGATGGTAACATGGTGCATAATAAAAGAAAAACAATTACATTCATTCTAAAAACCCAGTTGGAATTGCTGCTTAATGTTGGTGGTTGAATATGAGTGGACAAGTGGATGCAACCAATGCTGAAGGTGGGTGGCCGAAGGTGAGCGAGTGGGTGATTGTGGGTGGGTGAGTGGCTGAATGTGTCTGGCATCTAGAGATATCTCTAGCTAGACCTAAGAAACATGTGAGTTGGAAAGTCCACAATCTTGGACAATGAGTGGATAAAAGCAATCCACTTGTCAACTGATGATTTTCCAAATAGTAGCCGCATTGGAGCTGACGTATTGGGAAGCATTATGAAATAGATATCAGACTAGAAAGGAGGAAAGTAGAATGCCTCATGAACTCTACCTTTGTGCCATCTTGAAGATTTTACATTCTGATGGGACATCTCTTCTCTTGGAATCCTCTGGAGTCCTGACTGCACCAGAGTCTTGGCTTCAAAAGTTACACATGACTTGCTTATCTTCATGTAATGTACTGGCCATGGTGATGCGCCTTTCTCTAAAGGGGGCTTACACTTTCTAAGATCTTAGAAGATCATATGTTTCAGTTGCATTACCATTGGACATGCCTGTCTCCATAATATTTTCTTTTGCTGTTTGTCGGGTGAATAAACACTTTCAATGCAGTTAACTTACATTTGATCAGTGGGATCTCTGTAAATTGATTTCTAAATTAGAAGATGTCCACCAATGTTCCTGTGTTACACCTCTCCAATTCTAGATGCCTCCGTCTTGTTGCTGTAAATGCTCAAAGATCACATTTGGAACAATGACGAAAAAGCAACCGTGCTTTTGAGCACCATGTGCCCCTCTCCTCAGCTGCCACTTCCCCCCTCAACTCTTCCCCTGTCGTTACTCTTCCACCCAGGACCTGTGTATGTTAAACCTATGTCACACTTATTACTTCAACAAATTAACCATTCTATCTTTGCGAGTCGTATTCATTGTTAAACTGTAAAGCACATCTATGCTTTGGGTGGCCATGCTTTATAGAAATCTGCTGAAATGAATAGCGGGAGTGGCTTCAACACATAAATTTGCATATTCATTTTTGTAATTCTAACGTTTTTTGCTTCAGCTCTGTAGTTTTTGTAAATATAAAAAACGGAGATACCCTGATACTCTGAAAAGGGACGTGGTTAGCAATGTAAAACAACACAAGATATCCCTTTTCAAGGAATTATGCTTTGGACAAAATTCTCCGTATATAAGAGCTTGCCTCAGTATGGATCATGTGCTATTATAGTTTCTAACATACAGCAATTCATCAATGAAGTGTACCGCAACCTTATTTTCCTGCTATGACAAATTAAAACAAAAAACAATAATATGAAAAATACCGATATGCAAGAAAATATATATATTTTTTTTAAATGAATGGAAATTTCGAGTTCTCAATAAATTAAAAACATCTTCTCGCAGAGAAGTTACAATCTGTACACATTAAGAGTTAATTAACACATTTTAAAAGCAAACTTTCTTATGAAGAGTCAACGCGGCGTTTCGGTGAACAATAATTCCTTCACCTTCTTCAGGACAAAAAGTTTTTTCATATAAATCTATTTCTATAAAAATGAGACCCAAACATTCCAGTTGTCTCAAAGCCTTCAATAGCTTCTAGTCAGAGGGCAAAGACTCGTCCGACAATTTATAAGGATTATAAATCTCAGTAAACCTGTAAAGCCTCCAGAAAGTTCTGATAGAGCCACCGAGGATTACATTTAAAAAAGGGACGTTGCAGATGAGGGCCTGAATTCCTTTAAAAGTCTAGAGATCATATATATGGATAGCTGTGCCGTTGACTTCTGCCTGTTCTCAGTCAATCGACATTTTTAAACATTGTCGACACTTTTTTCTTTTTTTTATAATGTGATGAAAAACGTGCTGTAAGTCACGCTATACTTCCAGTGGATCCGGACTCATAAAGTGGATTATCTTCAATGAAACGGATGGCCTCCCTGCTCTATCACGAACTTCTTCCGGGTCAGGTTACACTGTTTTTGTAAATATGCCAGTTGTGGGTTATGACGGTGATAGCAGCTGTTGCGGCTCTGAGTGCACCACCAGTATATTCTGCAGGATGCAGGTGAATGACACCCTAATATGTACAGGAGTTACAGGTGCTTAGAGATGGCCTTTATTCTGTGCATCAAACTGTTTCTTTTATTTTTATCTATTTATATAGAAGGTCTTTCTCCATTAAAGGACCACACATTTTCATGTTTAGGCTCCACGGTGGTTAGGGAGACAGCAGTAGCAGTTGGACTTTTCTGATAGTAAATATCAACTTTCTAATGTGTACTTGGGGAAACTGTTGCATATTTGCTCATTTTTAGATCGATAATATTTTCACAAGGTTATCCCTTTGTTAAATTATTTTACAAAGGTGCGTTACTACAAGCCGCTACATGATGTGTCTAAATGGTTGCTAGATGTTCGTTTGGAGTCAGAAAGAAGTCCTTGGTGTACCAGGCAGCAGTGCTTCAGGTGACAACCAGAGGCCCCCTGGATGTCCCCAGTTAAAACCTAAAAATGCTGCCCCTCAGTCCAAGGATACAAAGATTAAGAACAGAGAAGACTCTTACATGTATCTCACGTCACTCCACTCTAGTTGTAGTCACTCCTTGCAGCATTCTCCTTTAGTTGAAAACAGAAGCCAGCAAAATAAGTTGAAATGGCCCAGATGGTAACACCCACGTGACCAGGAGGGGAATCTCCTCTTTTAAGATGGCGGCAGTGCCATTGCCTTCATTAGGTGTCCATCTTACATAGGTGGGATCCACTCACATTTAAATGGTGTTTGCCAGCTGAGCCATTTCAATGATCAGTGCTCTCATTTTTTCTTTGCCTCACTCAAGCGCTGCTACTCACAGCTGCACACGTGCAGAAGTAAATGGCTAAACCCCAGCACAAGCTGAAATCCTGTATTGTCAGTCTGCTCTGGTTTTGCACCCCACCGGTAGCGCTTACATGGTTTATGATCCTAGGGATGAAATCTTTCCCATTATTACTGACCAAAATAAAGATCAGCTAAATGCTTAGGTCATCCCTAACAATCCCGTCTCCCAATGTCTGTGGTGAGTAGTGATGCAAAATGTGGTGTCACTTCAAATATGCAATGTCGGAAGAGGATGACTCGAAGCAAGCAAGGGCTAATGAGAAATGACCCACAACCCCTCTCTGTGAATTAGTAGTGATTGATCAGCTGGCTATAGTGGTTTTTAGCCAGACCTAAAAAGAAATCCTCCCTTTTTTTGCATGTACCTTAAAAGGTAAATAGGACAGGTGGGGTACCGACCAGGATCGAGGAAGGATTCGAGTACCAGGCTAGACGATGGGCCAGTTTACTAATATGCAGTTGTTGATCATCAGAAGAACAACTCTGCAAGGGCCAGTAGCAACTTACACTGAGCTCCATTCCAGCAGAGAAGCCCACCAACACACGGGGAAGGCAGTAACTGGTTCGTGTGGCACAAAGCATGGTGCGAGCCCTGCAGAGACAGTCCAAATATAAGCCAACTTCACTTGGGTTTGGACAGCGGGTTGAATACCCCCATCCTCACCGTGGACATTTTCTGCAAAAACGTTGCAAAATTTAATGAAAATTGCATCAAATGCTGTGAATATCATCAAATATGATATTGTGGTATTTCGCATTAAATTTGTATGTCTGAGCATACCTTGTGTAAAAAGTCACAGGAGATACTGGCAGGAGACAAGTTAGAATGGAAAATGTTTCTCTGTGAATTTGCAAATTTAGCAAGTGGAATTACAATGTTGCCTAGGCCTAGTCTAGATGTGAATGTATAAGGCGAGACCATATCATCTAGAGTATGAGGGCAAGGACAAGAAACTTTCGAAGAAGCTGAATCAACCTGAGTGGACACTTTATCAGAGAAGACAGTTTCCATAGGCTTTCATTAAGGCTGCTCATGGAAAATGCTTACAGTTTCTCTCACAGCCCTTGTGCTATCACAGCTATCTTGTATGTGAATATGGTAATCAGCACATGGGTACCACAGATTCCATTATGGGGGCTGTGCAGGGCCCATCACATGGGTGGCATAGGGTCCAGCTTATAGTAAGCCACCACTAGAGTTTTACAGGGCTCTTATACCTGCAAAACTTCCATGTAACAGACACTGAACTGCACTGTACACTGATTAACTTTCACCTTCAAGAAAAGCATAACAACTTAGATCCTCTCTAACAAGAGTACCTAATACAATGGACACTGACTTGAAAATATCCTTTAGTATACTGAAGAACATGTTACACTAGAACTGAGAATAATTTGTTTGTCCTGATGAAGTCTTAATCTATAGATTCACAAACCATGTGTTGCCCAGTTTTAGAATAAAAGAGTCCTGTCTCTGATCAGAAAAACATCAAAGAAACAGATTTTGTTATTGTAAAAACAAGTGAAGAATAACTGAATGATGAAAAAAAAAAAATCAAAAACGTCAAAGGCAATTTGTGTCCAGCTATATTATTGAGCTCATTTAGTCTTGAGTTTTTTGGGTCTATCTCATGTCCAGTACATATCTTCATATTATATCCAAGGGTGTGCAAAGTGTTCATTATACAAATTAAGTCTCTCATAGATCCTGATTATTAGTAGGGGTGGGCGGAACTCAGGGAGTTTTACTCCACAGAATTCCACAGAGTTACATAAAATCTCTGAGTGATTCAAGCAGAGTTCCACGGGCGGAATTTGGCATGTTGTGCTGCTCTCGCTAATTTTTAGCGCCTGGAGATTGTTCTGCGCTGTAAAATCAGCGCAAACTGCACCATGCGCTGTGCCAGAGGGCTCTGCTTCTTTCTGCCACTTGAGTAGATTTTCTACTTGAACTGCAGCTTTCTCAATGTGAATGGTAATGACCTGCCACGACAGCCCACGAAGACAAATCTCGCCGGAAGGCACTCTAGCGCCCAAAAATCGTGCTGGGGGACCCAAATTCTCACTCGCAAACTTAACGCTGGCAAACTGTGGGCAAGAAAAAACTCCACCATGCGGTGGTTGGTGGAGTTTTGCCTGAACTCTGTGCTCCAAGCAGAACACAGAGTGGACAAAATTCAGCAAACTCCGCCGGAGGAGCGGAATTTTTCGTCCACCCCTAATTATAAGCCAAACTGTAGTTTGTTGCTGTGTTATGCATTTCTTGCATTTACACACAGGTGCAGTTTTTCCTCATGCACTTGCAAAATTTCCTTATAAGTGTTAGATGGCTCTGAAAAAGGATGTGCTGTTTCATAATGAATAAACTTGAAAACGTTTTAGTGGTGAATGTGAAACTGTATGGAGGTTTGTGGCCTTTTTTTTTGCTACACAACTCAAAAGGGACACGCAAGTCCCAATTCTAATGTCTAAACCCACCATGCAGAAAACATTGCAAACTAGGGTACTATGTTATTTGTGAGAATTACAGGAAGTTTGTACGTGCAAAACTTTGCAAATTTACACATTGCTAGTTAATTCGGCATATTATCATAAGGGCTGTATGGATTGTCACATGGGCTATGAGGGTAGATTCGTGAGTCGGAGCCTACAATACAGACCCTTCAGGTTTGAGATACTATGGGCCACCACAAAGGTGACAAGTGGATCACAAAAGGAAGCGAGTCTTTACACAAGTAGGGTTGGCTGACATAGATAATGCGGGCTTTAAAATAAGGTTGTGAATCAACACATTGTTTGTATGGGTGGTCATATAGTTGGTGCGATTTGTCACATAAGTGGTGATGACCACAAGTTGATGAAACAGGCTTTCAAATAGGGGCATGAATTGTTACATATGGGTTGAGAAGGCTGTCACATAGGAGCAGGACATCACTTACCTACCATTGCAGTGCCTTAAATCACTGATGCACTCGCTAAATCGCTACTCAACATCCTGCCAGTGCATCACCAGAGCTATTTAAATAGTGCAATCCATACATGAAAGCAATACAGACGGCTATTCCTTTGCTACCCACTGTTGGAGAGACAAGAAGAAAGACACATACAGCTATGTAAAGTCTGCATACATGTATTTTTGCAAATTAAGAGAGGTGGAATATTGCAACGCAAAGCAGTAGCATGTCTCCCCTGTAGTAGTAAACATCGAATGCTTCCCCTAAACCTATCCGCATGACATTTATAGATTTCTACATAACATTGCTTCAAATGACGAGAGTACACAAGACAGAACCCAAAGCTTAGGTTAGCATTTGCACAGCTTCTTCATGAGAAGAACGAAAAATGACCTTGAAAAAGATAAAAGAAACGTTAACTATCAAACGCCGAAGTAGTCATTTTATGTATCCCAAGCTTACTGTGCCAAACTCTAGGATGAGACTGAATATGTCAGAGGCGAGAGTGTTGCTGAGCAGGCGTGTGTATAGCATTGCCACAATATGAAAGCAAGATGGAAGTTAATGTCAGCAACGCGTTAGCCATTACTGTGATTTTGAGGCAAATTTTCGAACGATCTCACAACAACCCTCACCCTCCTGCTCACTCTGCCTTGATGATTGCTTTCGTATTAGCTTCCTAACCTCCTCTTCTCAGCGACCAATTCTCCATCACTCACTATTCCAGACCACTCTACGTGATTACCCACTCACTCATAAAATATCCAGTCACCATTGCATTCCCCAACTGTAGATTTCCCCTTCCAGTTCCTAACTCATATTACAATCCCACTTCCTGGCCACAATCCCACTCACCCTAAGTGTACACTGTTTCTCCTAAGCAACAAACACCTATCAACACTATAACCACCAATTCTCGAACTTTCTTTTACTCACTTAGCTTTTTTATAGTCAATATACCACAAGAATGGCGTCACTGCGTGGATGGTACGTAGACATATCGGTGTGCCGAGTGTGGTGAGCTACAGAGTGATTTTTGGCAGGGTGAGGGATAATAAAATGTAGCCCTTGACCTGGAAAAGGAAAGGTTGGGGACGTACCATGTTTTTATTGTGGGTCCTAAAAGCAACATAAGAAATCATTGTAGCATGACAAGTGAAAATCTACATGGATTTGGTCTGTGGAGCAAAATTGGATACCTCTCACTTCCAGTACCTCAGCCTTCAGCCTCTGTCTGGTCACGGAATTCCACAGTGGCTTGCCATACGACTCAATCACCTCATTTACACCTTCTCAATTCTATTACAGGACCGGAGGCTTCGTATTATGCTTTCTCTTTCATTTATTGCCACTCACAGCAGCCAATGAAAACGTTGTTTTATGTAAATAAACTTCATTTCCCATGATGCACATGTAACACATCACATCCTGTAAGTCCCAATAAGAACCACCATCACCGGAAATCCTCCTCTTTCTTTGCTGCTCACGCAGAAAGTTAAGTGCTGATATGTGTCTCTTAAATGTCTATGTTTTGTTGCATGGCATTACTGTGTTAAAAGCGCGCCGCTATGTGTAGCTTATGCGCGCGTATTTGGTTCTCTGCTGTACCATCATTTTTGCAGCGCGAGCATCGCGCACAGACTCCACGCCCACGGGGCTTTGAATCGGTCTCCCGCGGGAGCCGGAGTGCTGCGCTGCCTTCAGCAGCTTCAACGTGACTCGTGGGGCATTTAAACCCGCTCCGGCGGGAAAATACAAGGTTTCCTTACTTGTGGGCGGCCGGATCGGCTCCCGCTGCGTTTCCTGGTACCGCGCTGCCATCGGCAGTGATTATTTACACACATTGTGAGCGCGAGGCTCCCCTCATCAGCCGCACCGCTCTGAGCCAAGAATTAACCCCTTAATAGCTAGTTTCGACGTGCGCAGCCCAATTGGGCTACTTTTTAGTAGGATTTGGGCTGCGCACCTCGCTACTGCCCTAATTAGCTTAGAATGTTCATTCTGCTTTCGTTTCTCCCTGGAGCAGCTTCTTCTACGCCTGGCTGGCTGTAATAGTGTGTTTTTGGGCCTGGAGTGTGCACAACTCCATTATATTATTGCTCTTTTGGCTCTCTTACGCCCTGTGGGCTGCAAAAACTTTATATAGCTGTTGCTGAGGAGCTAGGTACATTATATTATTCCTGTGCTGTGGGTTGGCTCCCCCATTACTCCTCTTGACCTTTTTTATGCGCAGATATAGTTATAAATTCTGCCCCACGATGGAAGATTGGGTCACCTACGAAGAGGATGATAACCTGTATGAGGAGGAAGTGGCTACTCCTTCCTTAGAGGACAACATTGTGGAGGCCCTGGATGCCTCGGTTCAGGACTCGGTAAACAAGGCCCTCGAGAAGGCAGTCCCTGGGACTGTGCAGCAGGCATTGGCCACTGCATTGAAACCAATTACGAAACAATTGGAAAAATTTGCGAAGCGTCATGGCTTCACTTCACCTGCAGATCCACCAAAGGGTATCTCGGCTACAGAACCCAGAGCAAAGTCCTGGCCTCATTCTACCGCTCTCTCTACGCTACCTACTCCTGAGTCCGGTAAGTCCAAGCGTCCGGACACGGACATGGACACTGATACCGATGCCACGGACACCTCGGACGAGGCTCCTCCCAGGAAAAGGTCCAAAAAGTCCACAAATATAGACCAGGGCCTCTCTCAGACCATGTCCACCCCTTTCACCTTTAACCCCACGGATATAGTCCATCCCAGGTCATCTGACTGGGCTCCTGCCCCTGCGGTTGCGGCATACCGGCACGATAACCTTCGCAGGAGCTTTGATAAGGAGGTACGAAATAGGCTCAGTTCCGAGTGCCCGAGACCAGATCTCACCGACAGAGTGGCGGACACCCCGGATATAGATTCCAGCTTGCTAACTTTCCTGAAAAAATTTGCGAAGGACCCTAAAAAGGGTATTGATCGCGCCTGGTGAGGCTGTCAGGACAAACTTCTGGATGTCGCAGGACCCCTCGCAAAAATCTTAGAGATGGCCCTGGAGGCGCAGGAAGCCAACACTGCGGTAGACCCCCATATCCTGGCAGGGTGGACCCAAAGAGCTATTTGCCTGTTAGGGAACGCGAACTGCGCCATTTCAACAGAACGACGCAAATCGCTCCTTATGCGTATGGATTCCAATCTCACGGAACTGGCCGTGGCAGAACCAGGCCCATTAGCAGGGGGCAATCTCTTCGGAGAGTGTTCAAGGCTGGCCTTTTTAACAGGGCCGGACGAGGTCAGGGACGCTCGTTTGGCTGTCAGTTCTCCCAAGGTCCTCAAAGAGGTGATTTCGGACGAGGACGTGGCGACTGGGACTCCACCCGTGGGGGTACCTTCTACCCCACCAGACAGCGCTTCAATCGGAGACGCTTCCACAGAGGGAATTATCGCGGAGATTTCCAAGCCTCAGGCTCTACAGGTAATGGCTCCGGACATTTCCCTATTGCCCTTAGGGGGTCGTACCCAATTTTTCTATCACAATTGGGTTCAACTCTCGCAGGATGCTTGGATATTGCAGACAATTCAGGGTTTTCATCTGGATTTTTTTCAGACCCCTTATCAGGTAAAACTGCCCAGACAGCTTTCTTTTTCCCAACTCGAGTGCGATTTTATAGATTCCGAAATCGAAGAATTGCTGCGGAAACGCGCAATAGCGCATTGCAACGAGGGCCCTCGCGGCTTCTGCAGCAATATTTTCTTGGTACAGAAGAAAGGAGGCAGTTACAGGTTGGTACTCAATTTAAAGGATTTCAATCACTACATGACTTACAAACATTTCAAGATGGAGGGCATCCATCTGTTGGCGGATCTCCTCAAACCAGGGGACTGGATGGTCCGGTTGGACCTGAAGGACGCCTATTTGTCCATTCCCATCTTTTCCCCCAATCGCCGGTTCCTGCCATTTCAATGGCGGAACCGATGGTTCGAATATTTGGTCCTTCCTTTCGGACTTTCCTCAGCACCATGGTGTTTCACCAAGGTGCTGAAGCCAGTGATAGCATACCTCAGACAACTGGGGATTCGCATGATAGTGTATCTGGACGATATACTCATCATGGCGCAGTCTCCAACCCTGGCGGCCCAGCATTTAAGCATGACCATTGCTACGTTACAGAACCTGGGGTTCGTGATCAACGAATCCAAATCGGTGCTTTGCCCTTCCCAGACGATAGACTTTCTAGGCTTCGTCATAAATTCTCAAACAGCTCAGTTGAGGCTTCCCCGCTCCAAACTTCGGGATATCAAAAAGGAATTACGCTCCCTGTTATCTCAACAGATGGTCTCACTGAGAGTGATTGCCAGGATAGTGGGCCTGTTGGCCTCCTCCATACAGGCAATTTTTCCGGGTCCTCTCCATTATCGAGCCCTTCAACGGTTAAAGATTCAACATCTACAGAAGGGCCTCTCGTACACGGATCTAGTACCTCTTTCCCCGGAGGTGCGGGAGGAGATCCAGTGGTGGCTTGCCCACGTGGAAGCGTGGAACGGCAGAGCTATTTTCGGCTCCCTGCCGGAGGTCGTCATAGAGTCAGACGCCAGCCGTTGGGGTTGGGGGGCTCGCTGCCGAAATATTTCTACAGGAGGGCGTTGGTCCCTGCGCGAACTAGACCTCCACATCAACTGCCTAGAACTCCTGGCAGGGTCGTTCGCGATCCGGACACTATCACCCAAGCGAGTCTCGTGTTGCATCCTCTTGCTGATGGACAACATTTCAGCGGTTCAGTACATCAACAAACTGGGAGGCACGAGGTCCTCGATGCTAGTAGAGATAGCGAAGGACTTTTGGCATTACTGCCTGAATCACCAAATCTCGGTCATAGCCGAGTATATTCCGGGCCAGTCGAACGTAGTGGCGGACTGGAATTCCAGACATCTCAAGGACTACAGCGATTGTCAACTACAGTCCCAGATAGTACAATGGTTACAGGCGATCTGGGGGTATTGCGAGATCGACCTGTTTGCGTCCAGATTGAATCGTCAAATGACCAAATTCTTCAGCTGGAGGCCGGATCCATTAGCCCTGGCGACGGATGCTTTTTCTCAGGATTGGTCCCTGAGCCTGAACTATGCTTTTCCCCCCTTTATATTAATTCCTCGGGTGTTCACGCAGATAATGCGCCAGAAGGCAGAAGTGATCCTAGTGACCCCCCTGTGGAAGTCGCAGCCTTGGTTCCCGATATTATTGGAGGCGAGCTGCGACTCTCCCAGGATGATCCCGTGGTCCTCAACGATGCTCCAGGGCCCTCATGGAGAGATGCACCCGATGGTAATATCGGGGCAGTTGTCCCTGATGGCCTGGAGACTTTCCGGCAACGTTGGCAAATGCCTGGATTTTCGGAACAAGCTTCAGCTTTCATCAACCAGGCTTGGGCCCCCTCAACCAGGAAAAGATATTCTTCAGCCTGGAAAGGTTGGGTTTGTTGGTGCGTGGAACAGCACGTGGATCCCGTGGGGGCAGATTTACCCTATGTTGTAAATTTCTTGTCAAAAAAGGCTTCTGAGGGTTTGGCATATCGCTCTGTCAACAATTTCCGCTCCGCCATTTCGGCGGGTCACTCCCAGATCGAGGGTAAACCAGTAGGGATGCATCCACTAATATGTAAACTGTTGAAAGGTATTAGGGTAGCGAATCCACCCAAACTGAAGTATTCTTCCTTGTGGGATGTCTCTCTAGTCCTTTCCTTATTCAACAAATGGCCACAAAATAATTTATTAACAAGGAAACAACTTTCATCCAAATTAGCCATGTTGCTATGTCTTTCCGCTTGTAGACGGTCCTCCGATGTTAAAGCCCTTGACATTACAGGTAGAGTATTCACTCCTGAAGGAGTTTCTTTTAACATTACTTCCAGAACTAAAACTATGTCACGGAATGTAGAATATCATGCTTTTCCTAGTAATACGAAACTCTGTGTAGTTCAATGTCTCAAGACTTACGAAGAATGTACCAGGTCTATTCGGCCTGATGGTGTGGTGCAATTATTAATTGCTTTGCAAAAACCTTACAAACCTGTTACTGCGGCTACTATAGCCCGATGGTTAAAATCTGTAATGCAAGAAGCAGGTATTGATACCCAGGTATTTGGGGCACACTCTGTTCGGGGCGCCATGGCCTCTAAGACATTTATGTTGGATTCTACTATTCAAGACATTATGCATTCGGCTGATTGGTCATCTGAGTCTACCTTTAAACAGTTTTATTATAAACCGGTGGGTGATATTTCCTCTGTGGTATTTGACCAGCGTTAAACTAGCATAATACGAAGCCTCCGGTCCTGTAATAGAATAAAAAATTAGCTAGCATTCGCGCCAAGAATTTTCAATTCTATTAAGGACACGGAGGCGAGGATTATCCCACCCGGTTGTATTACAGTATGTAATGTTTACCCACCCATCTGTATTTATATTCTGTTTAAGCAGAAGTTACGGGGTTTTCTATCTCTCATTCTTCCAGGTTCGGAGAAGAAGACGGAGTAAGACTCATTCTGGTTGAGAAGCCAATATTTCCAGTTGGATTTGTTCTTCCACGTTGGAGGATGTTTTGGACTATTGTTATATTTTGAACTTTATTGTTCGCACAAAGAAAGAGGAGGATTTCCGGTGATGGTGGTTCTTATTGGGACTTACAGGATGTGATGTGTTACATGTGCATCATGGGAAATGAAGTTTATTTACATAAAACAACGTTTTCATTGGCTGCTGTGAGTGGCAATAAATGAAAGAGAAAGCATAATCCTCGCCTCCGTGTCCTTAATAGAATTGAAAATTCTTGGCGCGAATGCTAGCTAATTTTTTATTCTAAGGCCCATCAGCAATACCGCAGATTTATTAATGGAGATGAAATTACAAATACCATGGGTGGTGATAATTTAGGGAGGTGGGAATACTGCGGATTCCAAATTTAATCTCAAAACTGCAACGATAAATGGGGATTTACCTCAGGAAATGGGAATTTGTTACAGGAAACCAATAACAATTCCCTATTTTTAGCCTGATTCCCACCTGTAGTATCCGGCTGGATACATTCTAGTGTTTCCCCGATGATGTACATACACTGTACACCCACCCACCACAGGCGTCACCAGTCAGGTGACCCTGACAATAAAAGGGGCCGAGCGCACGTGCTCTAGGCCAGTTATCTACCCCAACTATCTGTGTCCGTGTAATCACTATCGGAGTATGTGGGCCTAGC
This sequence comes from Calotriton arnoldi, assembly GCA_963921515.1. Classification (NCBI taxonomy): domain Eukaryota; kingdom Metazoa; phylum Chordata; class Amphibia; order Caudata; family Salamandridae; genus Calotriton; species Calotriton arnoldi. The sequence goes on along the minus strand of CAWUFW010001833.1, from coordinate 185,276 downwards.
GCCTGCCAACTCTACATTGGCGACGAGGGGGCTGTGCCCGTGCATGCAGCAGCCCAGCAGCAGTGAAAAAGGGGGAGAGAGCTGCCCGTGTTGAGGGCACCCCCAGAAGCCGGCGCGGAACGCGCCCGAAAGCCCGCGGGGCGTGTGCAAGCCCCAGGGTGATGGCGAGGTGACCGGGAGCCCACCCCGAACCTCATGTGCCTGCTTTATTCCGCCCCCTGCGTGGAAGAGCGGTGGGGGAGAAGAGCGAGCCGAGCCCACCCGCTTCGGCCGCGACGACCTGCCGGGCAGGACGTGAGCCCGGTGAGTGAGCGAGGGGCTGTGGTGAAAAGAGAAGTGACCCCGAAGGTGAGGAGGCCAGCGGGAGCCCACCCCGCATCTGCGGCAACAGCTGAACACTAGCCCGTAGTAAGGCTGCTGTGTGCTCAGGCCGTAGTTCCGACCCCCACCCCGCGCAGCGTGCGGACTGAATGAAGCTGCTGCGAGTGGGAGGGGAGCAGAAGAAAGAAAGCGTGCCGCCCGTGGGCAATAGGAGCGGTGCCAGCACCCCCCCCCTGCGCAGCCCGGGAGAGAAGAGGCCTGCTGCGGGAGGGGGCGGGAAGCCGTGAAAAGTGAATGGCTGGCCGCTGCGCCCAACAGTGAGGGGACGCATGAGGGGGAATAGCGTTTGCCCCGAGGCCCCGCTAAGGTCTGCTCTGCCGTCCCGCATGACCTGAGACTGACCAAAACGGAGCAGGCAGGCTCCGGCAGCAGCGCTGACTTGGGGTGGAATACCGCGGGTGCAGCGGTAAAGGCATTGTGAGGGCCGCTGTGCAGCAGGCAACGAGGGCCCTGATTACAGCGTATGTAGTAAATAAAACGACTTACCGGGGAGACGAGGGAGGTGTCCCGGGCGAGGGGCCATCTGAGGAGTGCCTGCTCGGGAGGCAGCGTGAGCAGCGCCATGAGGAGTCCAGAGGCAGGCCCGTGTGAGTCGGGGACATAGCCAGGAAAGTGCACGAGGCCCGCAGCGGTGAGAACCTGCCGAGGCTCGTGCGTTGTGAGATAAAGAAGGACACACTGCCATCTAGTGGCCAATTGCGGGATCGCGCGCAACATGCAGCCCACGAGGAACAGGAACAGTCAGCGGTAAAGAATGAAAGCGGCTGTAATCCATGTTAAGGGATGACTGCAGGAAAGCTGCCCTGATGGCAAGGAGGTGCATCAAGTAAATAAATAAGGAGAGCACAGAGTATGCACAGAGACAGTTCCTGGCTACTGTGACCCCAGAGAGGGGTTGACTGAGAGAGAGCCACCCCGGCTAGAAAGTGTTTGCCTCCAAAGACAAAGGGGGAAGAAGAAAGCATGAAAACGGGGCTGGAGACACAGCCAAAATTGCCTAGCGCACACAGATGATACCCAGCCAGCGCACACAGATGATACCCAGCCAGGGAAATACACAACAGCGGCAGTTCAAAGCATCTGTGCACACAGAGGATCAGTGGCACCTTTACAGTGAGCAGAGCACAGCAGTGCACAAGGGTAAAGGCAACTGGAGACGCCTGGGGGTATCAAGTACGAGGGGAAAAGGAACCCTGAAAGCAATACTGCATCCACCCCAGCGAGGAGTGTGCAGGACACTGGCAAGCAAGGAACGCTGGATAGTGAGGACTGCCAAGTGCACAAAGTGAGTGCGCAGTAAAGCTGCCATGCCTGAGCGGTGCCAAGCCACTACACAGCGTTGAGGAGGAAGAGACAAGGCGCAGGAACGCGCCAGCAAGCCCCCCTTTGGCAAAGGAAAACCGGAGACGCCTGGGGATATCAAGCTGAAGAGTGAAAGGAAACTCACAACTGAACAGAGACTGCCAGGGCCGAAGACGGAGAGTGCGGTGATGCCTAGTGGCCGCAGGTGATCACCGCAGAGGCAAGACTACAAGACAACCACCCAAAGCAGCAAGTCTCAGAAGGAACCAAAGGAAGTGCGCAGCAAGTGCGCCCAATGAGGCAAACGAAGGGCGCAGTCCGAAGCGCGCCGAAGCGATGCAACCAGAGAGAGGACGGAGAAGTGGTTGCACAGACCAGCCAGATGGTCGCAAGGAGGAAGAAGCCGACCAGCCAGATGGTCGCAAGGAGGAAGAAGCCGACCAGCCAGATGGTCGCAAGGAGGGAAAAGCCGACCAGCCAGATGGTCGCAAGGAGAAAGAAGCCGACCAGCCAGATGGTCGCAAGGAAGAAGCCGACCAGCCAGTTGGTCGCAAGGAGGAAGAAGCTGACCTACCAGATGGTCGAAAGGATGACGCCGACCTGCAAGAGGTCAGAGAGCAAAGTGACCTGTGAAGTGATCAGAGCACAGTGACCTGCGAAGAGGTCAGAGAGAGAGAGAAGAGATCGGACGAGAGGTCCGACAAGAAGAATGGAGAAGAGGTCCGTGAAGAGAACGACCGAGGAGATGTCCATGAAGAGGACCCCAGGAGAGGTCCGCGAAGAGGACCAGAAGGACGGACGAGAAGTCTAACGACATTAACTTGAAGTCAGAAGTAAGCGAACGAAAGAGGGTCGAGACGACAGGTCCAGTCACAGAACGAAGTGAAGACAGTGTCCTAGTGTTTGGACAAGACCAGGGGGAAACGTGTGGAGTGCATGCTACACGGAGAAGCCTGGTTAGGGCAGACCAGCAGGAGAGAAGACCAGACCGCGTCGCGAAGGAAGGAAAGGGAAGACAGAACTTGAGTGGCAAGAAGCTATGGCGAAGGTAGAAAAGCCGAGGAGAAGAGTAACGAGGTGTACGTGACAAGTCAACTCACACACCAGAAGGGGAACACCCGAAGAGGAAAGTGAAAAGGTGCATGAACATCCGAACTCAGTACCTGGAGAACATCAGCATCACTGGGAGTACACATCTACTTGCGAATCCCAAGATCACCCGGGGACGACAGAGGCGAGCAGGCCGGTCCGTTGGTAACAACCACCTCTGGGAAGGAACGGACACAGGACCGTGGATATCCAAGGGGCAGAGGCCTCTGGGACACCGGTGGCAGCGGATCCCGAAACGAGAGATGGACTGGTGAAGCTCGCTCTGGAAATCCTGGGAGGACAAAGGTAGCATACCAAGGGGCAAGTGCCAACAACACCCTTTCAGGTGGAACTCAGGACATGCAGAGGTGACCCGTAGCGACTCCTCCAACCTGATTGGAGCGACAAGGCGGAAGTCCACCGGTCCAGTGGAAGCCTGGCAGCAAAGGGCCTCCGGGTCGTCCGGTGAGAGGGGCACCCACGTGAGAGGGATATCCTGCAACTGCAAATCGCGTTGAAGATAATCACCAGTTGGAGGAAATACTTCAACCAGGACTGTACAGTGGAAAGTAACACATAACTGATCCACCATCATTCCATCTGCACTTTCACTGAATGTGGAACAGGACGAGAGAGACTGTAGAGCACACTTCCAAGCTGTGCGTCCAAAAGAGATTACATCCCCAGGGCACCCCGACATCGTGCCAAGGAGAACTAGTGGCCCCAGCTGCAAGGATACCTTCGGTGGCGGATGACCAGCAGTGAAAGAGACTACGTGAAGTCGTTATTATTGTTATGTTTGTTTTCAAAGTATATTATCTCCCGCAGGTCTGGACTTCATTGTTGTGACCTTTATTAAAGTTTGGGAGGGATGTAGTATCCGGCTGGATACATTCTAGTGTTTCCCCGATGATGTACATACACTGTACACCCACCCACCACAGGCGTCACCAGTCAGGTGACCCTGACAATAAAAGGGGCCGAGCGCACGTGCTCTAGGCCAGTTATCTACCCCAACTATCTGTGTCCCTGTAATCACTATCGGAGTATGTGGGCCTAGCGCCCGCCAACTCTACACCACCCTGAGATTCGCGCAGCGTTCATCTAGTGAAATGTCCAGGCGGGTGGAGGGTGTAACGAGAATTTGGTATTCCTCAACTCCTTGTAATTCTCAAACAGGCCGGAAACGCTGTTTTAAGTCAAACCGAGAATTACACAGGGCCTGCACGCGAGGTGCTTTAGCCCAACTGGGAAAAGCAGGCCTTCCCGTCATGCACCGGGCCAGGTCCGGTTTGAATAATGTCATTTAAGACAGCTATCAGCGTGTAGCGCCGCCTGGACATCCGGGCCCTGAGACGCACCAGCGCCTGGAGTGAGTTAAACTGTATTTCATGTCACTTGGCAGCAATTTCTTGCGGGTTTGGCAACGCGTTTCAGACATCGGAATGCATTGTTCTGTTCCACTTCGTATCGGAGCAAGTTTTATGCTTTCTTAATAGAGAAGTCTAATAATTCCTATTTTTAAGCCAAACAAAAGTGATTGTTGTTACAATAAACGTTGAAGGTGCGAGAACTCTTCAGGAGGAAAATCCCGGAGGGGCGTTCCTTTTCTTTCGGGAGAGAACTCACTCTCATTTTACCCTGGACGAGCTGTCAAGTTTCCCGAGATGTCATTCGCATGATATTCGCCTGACCGAGGGGTATATTTTTAGCCGTTTGAAAGCCGAGCTGTCCCTCGTTTCAATAAGCAGTGCATTCCGCAGCCAGCCTGCATAGGGCAGCAGTCTTACAGCAGCGCATACCTTTGCTAATTTAATTAAAGTAACTTTAAAGGAAACAAATATTTACAGTAAGCATGGCGAGGGGGCGGTGTCGCTCAGATGTCACTTTTGACATTATTGAGCAACCGTGGATGAGAAAAACGTTATGCAGCAGAAAACCGTTGCCAGAAATTCTTCTTTCAGGCAGGAACAGCGGATTTTAAGTGCTTCAGGTAAAATAGAAATTTCAGTGCTGGAGCGCCCCCTAAAGATTTATATATTTTTAAATGTGGTACTGTAATTCAGTGTCAGCGCTAGGTGGCACTCTAAGCCTGCTGCTCTACCTTTCCTCAAGCAAGCACCGATTCTACTTCCAGATCTGTGAGCCGTTTAATTTCGAAGTATAATAAAAAGCATTGGCAAAGTCGATGTGTCTGGGTTTGTTGTGCTCCTGCCAGGGTTGGATTGGGGCAACAAATAGGCCTGAGGCAGCCCAGAAAAAGTGGCCCACATTCACAGATCACAACATTTTGCAATAAACGGCTTGGTTACGATCATGGACCTAAGTGTTGGCAAGCGTGTGCGGTAATTGAAGTATTCTGAGACTTATAGGGCCAGCACTTCAATTAGAAATTAACATTCCAATGGATAAAATATACATTGGAAGCTCAGACTTATGAAAAATACTAGGAACCCATGTTTAATTGCTTTTCTATCTATAAATTTGCTGTGGATGTTTTGTTTAATGGCTGCTGGGAAACAGGAAATGGCACAGGCCTAGACTGCCTTATACACTCACTTTGGGCTTTTAGATATTTATTTTTTACAGTATTTAAGAGAGGCCCTCCAATGCTCAGAGACTGGTGAAAGGTGTAACTGTTTTTTTTTTTGTTTTACTGCTAACATCATGTGCAATTTCCAATAAAAGGAATGATGCCAGTGTGTAAATGCAAAAAAGAAAAAGTGTTACTTTCCTCAAATACATCCAGTGTTATATAGCACACAATTGGCCAGAGGCATTGGAATGCTTTACATGAGCAACAGATAACATTAAAGATGGTCAGACTCATATTTTTTGGGTTCGTGTAGATTAGTGATTTGCCTAGAATCACAGGATGTTGAGCTGACGCTGGGACTCAAACCCTGTTTTGAACAGGCAAAGGAGAACAACAGAGACTGATTTGCATGGAAATGCCTGTTCCATGCAGGGGAGGGAGACAAAACTAACTGAAGAGCCCCCTTGCTGGCCCTAACCACCCCCACCACGGGCACAAGTCCTCTCTCCTGCCCCAGCCCCCTGCAAAGACAGTGCTAATGGTTTCCCATCAGCAGCTCCTTGAGGCCGCTGTCACACATGGAGGGAGCCGGAGGGCAGACACCCCTCGTGCTGTGACACCCGGAGCAGCCCATTGTCATTCTGCCTCTCGCAGTGTGGCAGCCTGACCTTACTGTGCATAAGGTCAAGACCATTATATGTATGCACAGGCCTTTGATGTTGTGTCCTTGCATTGGTGACTGACACCATGACGGCCACCAAAACAAGCATTGGCATAGCCAATAGGTCTCGCTTTTGGGACCTTATAAGTATTTAGTTATGCAGCACAATATCCTTACATCAACTGCTGCATGGCTAAACACTAAGCACGGGATTGGATGGGAGTCTATCCCAGAGGCTGAAGCTGAAGGAAGAAGAGGAGAGGCGGCGTGACACTGGAGGGGGCTGTCGGCTGAAGGTAAGTTTTTATTTTTAAAATAATATATTATTTCTAAAACCCCCAAGCGACCTCCCGGGCGACCCCTCCTGCGCTCTCCCTCCCGCCCACCACCCTTTATTTATGGCGGCCGCCATTGGCCAAAAGCCACAGGAGTAAAAGAGAGGAGGAAGGAGGGCAAAGGCACACAGATGGAGGGTTAGAGAGAGTGGGTAAAGGCAACACAAACGAATGGAGGGAGAGAGGAGGAAAATATGAAGGAATATCATGTCTGTAATACAACTAAAACAATAAAGTCAGAAAATATAAGTGAGAGTGCACTCTGAAAAAAAACTTTCTTAACTACTAGGTAGCGTGTTTGAAACAGTAACAAAGACAGAGATACGGAGAGAAGGGTCGAAAGTCACAGGGACGGAGGTTGGGGGTGCAAAGGCAACACAGTGGGAGAGAGGGCAACATGAAGGAATATCATTTCTGCAATACAATTAAAACAACAAAAGTCAGAAAAATATAAGTGACATACACACTCCGAAAATAAACTTTCTTAAGTATGGTGTAGTGTGTTTGAAGTAGTAACAAAGATAGAAATACTGAAGAAGGTGTCAAAAGCCACAGGGAAGGAGGGTGGGATGGAGGTGGGCAAAGGCAACACGGACCAAGGGAATGAGGGTGGGATGGAGGGTGACAAAGGCATACCGATGGAGGGTAGGAGGAAGCGGGTAAAGGCAGCACGGTCTGATGGAGGGAGAGAGGCAGTACAAAGGAATATCATGTCTGCAATACAACTAAAGCAATAACAGTCAGAAAATGTAAGCAACATGCACACTCCGTTTGGTATGGCCTCTCGTATAGTATGGTATGAGCTGTCATGTATGGTATGGTATGGCTTGTCATTGTATAGAGTGGCATGGAATGGTATGGCCTTTCATTCTATAGAATGATATGGTATGAGCTTTCATGTATGGCATGGTATGGCTTGTCATTGTATAGAGTGGTATGGTATGGCATAATTGTATAGTATGGTATGGTTTGGCCTGTTTTTGTACAGTATGGTATGGTTTGGCCTGCTTTGTACAGTATTGTATGGTTTGGTCTCTCTTTGCATAGTTTTGTATGGTATGGTGTGGAATGGTGTGGTATGAGATGGTATTGTATTGTATAGTATGGCTTATTAATGTATAGTATGGTGTGGCCTTTCTTTGTATAGTATGGTATGGTTTAGCCTGTCTTTGTATTCTATGGTATTGTATTGTCCGGCCTCTCTTTCTATGGTATGGTATGTGATGGTGTGGCCTGTCACTGCATTGTATGGTATGGTATTATATGGTATGGTATGGTATGGCACTGTATAATATGTTATGATATGGTTTTGTATGGTATACTATGGTATGTCCTGGCATTGTATGGTATGGTATGGCATGAGTTATCATTTTAAAGTATGGTATGGTCTATCTTTGTATAGGGTGGTATGGATTGGCCTGTCTTTGTATACTATGGTATGGTATGGGTTGGCCTCTCTTTGTATGGCATGTTATGATATGGCCTGTCACTGCATTGTATGGTATGGTATTATATGGTACGGTATGGTCTGTCATTGTATAATATGGTATGGCATGGTTTTGTATGGTATGGTTTGGCCTGCCATGCTGAGATATTTTTGTCTATTTGAAAGAAATATAGGCCAACTACAATGGGTGGTGTTATCAACAAATATACAGCCCTGCAGTGTTATGTGCATACATGAGCACAGGCGCCGCCTTATCTGCAGATGCCAACAACGAGCAGCGCAATGCAATTTCCACCTCTGAGCTGGAAAATATGCATTAGTCTGTTAAACATGTGGCAGTATTTGTTTCATTGGGCAGTGGCAAGGGAAGCAGTACTTTGGCCATGTTCCAGGCTAGAGGGCTACGGACAAGCACAATAAGAGGAAGTAAAGTCAGCACTCGCTGGCCAAAGAGAAGCAAGGAAATGAGAGTGACGATGAAGCTGACCAATGGTAAGCAAGGGGCGGGGTCTAAGCCCCCTGTAAGTAAACAAAATATCTCACAAACAGCAGTACATGCGCTGGCTCAGAAAAGACCAAAAGTATAGGGTATGGGTGGGGAATGAATGAATCAATCAATCAATCAATCAATCAATCAATAGTCATTTATAAAGTGCACAGCTACCTCAACAGAAGTGTCCTGGCGCTGGAAGCGAGACTAAAGAAAAGACCAGCCAGTTAGACTACGCCTGCCTAAAGAGCCAAGTTTTTATGTCCTTCCTAAAACGCTTTTCTGTCTCTATCAGGCGAAGATGGGTAGGCAGTGCGTTCCAAAGTTTAGCCGTCCTTACCAAGAAGAGCCTGCCACCGTGTCAAGTTTTGACATATCTTGGGACGCGGAGGAGTCGCAGATGATTGGATCTCAGGGTCCGCTCCTGTTGATATAAACTGAGCCTCTGCTTGAGATAACATGGACCAATGCTCTTTAAGGCCCTGAAGGCAAAAGTCAGAGCCTTGAACTCTATCCTCCTGGCCACAGGGAGTGAGTGTAGCTGCCTCAAGTGAGGAGAAATATGGTGCTCGAAGGGTACCTGTCAAATTAACCTCGCTGCCGCATTCTGAATTACCTGTAATCTGTGAATCAGATAAGCTGGAAGCCCCAAGTATAGACTGTTGGCATAATCCAACTGAGAGGTCATCAGGGCATGGGCAGTGATCTTGCGGCTCTCCTCTGGCAGAAAACGTATGAATTTCCTGAGACATCTTAACTTCCAGAAGCAGGATGAAGAGATCTGCTGGATTTGTGCCATAAAAGAGAGATCAGTATCCAACTTGATTCCCAAATTTCTATTTGAGTCAGCTGGGATTGGCGGCGGATTCAGCTCAGCGGGTCACCAAACATGGGATGGGCGAGGTGACGCCTGACTAAAGAACAAGACCTCAGTCTTATCTGCATTCAGTTTCAGATAATTACCATTCATCCAGTTAGAAATATCTTTCAGGCACTCCTTGAATTTATGGAAGGCCGCAAAGGAGTGTTCTTTAAAGGAAAACACCAGCTGTGTGTCATCCATATAGGAAACTACCTTCACGCCCTATGATTCAATAAGGGTGGCCACAGGGGCAAGATATAGATTGATAATCAGCGGGCTCAGGGCCGAACCCTGTGGCACTCCGCACAACAGTAGTTTGGATGAGGATGAAAAAGGCAGAAGAAAAAACCCGCTGCGAGCGGTCTTCTACGTAGGACCGCAGCCAGGATAATACCGTCCCCAGAAAGCCTAGATGACTTAATCTCTTCAGCAAGATCGGGTGAGCGACCGTATTGAACGCAGCCGGCAGGTCTAAAAGTACTATCATGGCAGACGCGCCGCAGTCCAATGTAGCTCTCACTGATTCAGATAGTTCAAGTAATGCGGTCTCCATGCTGTATCCAGCCCGGAAGCCTGATTGAGAGTCATGTAGGAGGCCATTAACTTCTACAAAGTCAGCTAACTGTCGCTGAGCCAACTTCTCTAAAACTTTAGGAGGGGGGCAACATTTCTAAGAGAAGAAGGTGCCCACCAGACATATTGAAGGGTATTAGACGCACAACAGTACCACCATAACATTTAGGGGTGCTCGAGTGAAGGCCGGAGAGTGTTTAAGGAAGTGGAGATGTGTCCTGTCTGAGGAGAAGCAGCTTTTACCATGCAGGGCCTTTACCACGTTGTCTTTACCATGCAGATAAGTACCACACATGTAAGTACTTGTAGCTTTGATACACAGTACTTTCCAACGCAAGTTAGTTTTTTTTAAATAGCATACTTTTTATGTTATTTAAAAAGAACATGATTTTAGGGTTTAGGAATGGGTAGAGGTAAAGAGAGGTGAGGGTGACTGGAGGTTTCAGGGTGGATTGAGGTAAAGGGAGGGCCTGACTGTTAGGACACCAGGCATGCAATTATAAAATATCTATAGGTCAACTAGACTTTATACACAGCCAGTTTGTGTTGTAGGCCAGAAAGCTGTAAGACCCACCGGTCTCTAAGAAGACGGCTGAAAGACCACTATAGATATTAGGGTACTAATAACCCTCATCCATCACTGATAGCAACTTGTGTTGCTATCCTTTTGGTTTTAATGCAGTGAAAGTAAGGGTTAAAAAATGATTATGTTGGATTACTGAAAACTGTTTTAGTTGTACATTTTTACTCTGGTGTCCAAAGACAGCATCGCCTTAGAGATAAGTAAAAAAATCAATTCACTCCCACCAGTAGTGGTTAGAGCTCACTTGAGCTCCGAGGAGTTCAAGTGTGCCAATTGAAGCATGCCGTTTTATATGGGTGAGGACCCTGCATTTCCCAGTGGTTTATTTGTTTCAAGATGGTTACTACAGAGAAGCCTTTCTACCCTTCTAGTGAGATAGATGTAAGGTCTGTGTAATGTGTTTGATGCCTCTGCTGTGCAAGACTTAAACCTGCTCGTTCTTTGCCACTTGAGTGATAACTTTGCTGCATGTTGCCTGAGCTTGCAATTATGTTTCTCTTGGAGGATAGGCACAAGCAAACACCAAATTAACCTGTGCTCAATCCCTTGGTAGCTTGGCACAGAGCAGTCAGGCTTAACTTAGAGGCAATGTGTAGAGTATTTGTGCAACACTTCAAACAGTAAAACTGTGAAAACACCACACAAAAAGGATCCCACACAGGTTAGAAAAATAGAGCTTAGTTTTATAAATAAAACAAGACCAAAACAACAAAAATCCAATTAGTAGAACAAGGGACATTCAAATTTAAAGTTTTAACACAAAATAGCGCCAAAAAGCACCAAGCGCCAATTAGGGCTATCTGGTTGCTCCAGACCGGGTCAAAGTCACAATTTCAAGCTGACCGCAATAGAGCGCGGGCCGGCCACAGAGACCTAGTTAGGCCCGTTGAACAAGTTCGTCAGATCCTGGTTGTGGAGTGTTACGTGTGTCCGGGTCGCAGAAGCGCCGCGCAGCCGAAGCAATGCATCTGTTTTGAGATGTGGGGAGGCTGCGGTGCAAGGTTCTGCTGCATCAATGTCGAGGATCCCATCGTGGGGGGTTGTGATACGAAGTCCTAGTGTCTGGGATGCGGTGTGCAGCTGGTGATGCGTCGGTTACAAAGAGCTGCGAGGCGACAATGTGGAGTTCATCGTTGTCGTTGAGGCTGCCGTTGAGGAGAGATGCGTGGACCTGGGCCGTAGATGTACCATGTCATTGGCAATGCGTTTGTTCCGAGGACTGCGGGGGCAATGTGGGCCTTCTGCACCTAGTCCAATCCACGCAACAGCGGCAATGTGTCAGTTCTGCTTGAGGATGCGCTGCTCAGCAGAGAAGATGCATCGGTTCTGCTGGTAAGCACCTTAGGCCCACTCCCAAAGGTCCAGGACTGGGGTGTTACAACTTGGCAGGGAAGAATCCCAGGTGGCAGAGTCCAGGTGCAAGTGCCAGGTTGTTGGAAGCCTGTTCTGTGCCTGAGGCTTCAGTTCAGGAGCCCAGCCAACTAGCCCTTGGAGTCACTCTGTGGTCTTGGTTCAAGAGATGTGGGTCCAGTCCTTCTGACCCAGGCAAGAGGGCAGCAGGCAGCACAGCAAAGCAGGAGTCCAGCAGAGCAGCAGTCCAGCAAAGTGGAAGTCCTTCAGCAGCACAGCAGTCCTTCTTCCCAGCAGAGTATCCGCAGGTCCAGAAGTGTACTCAAGTGGTGGTGTCTGAGGTCCTTTTTTTATACACAGTTGTGCCTTTGAAGTGGGGAGAAACGTCTAGAGACATGCCTTTGAAGTGCCCTGCCTTCCCTGTCCTGGCCTCAGACTAACTACAGTGAGTATGTAGTCCTTTGTGTGGAGACAGGACACACCCTATTCAGGTGTAAGTGAGGCTGGGTGCAGCTCCTCCCTCCCATCCTGTCAGTGATGGCCCATTCTGTCACACCTAAGCCCCCATTGTGTGTGGCTGTCTACGAGGAATATACATAGCCCAACTGCCAAATACACCCAGTCATGTGACCAGAGAAAGGCAGCAAGCACCAAGTGGCTAAGGCAAGAAAATGCCAATTTTCTAAAAGTATTTTTTTCAGAATTGTAATTTAAAATTCAACTTCACGAAATAGTAGGATTTTAAATTAGGATTCCAGAGACACCAAACTCAAACCAGTTATATCTTTCCATTTGGAAATCACTCTTAGAAAATGGAATAAGTTAATCCCAATGTTTTCCTATTACATTCCATTCCATTCCAGCAAACTTTATTTCGGTCTGTAAGACCTTAAAAAGTGAACAATACAAACAATAATACATAAAATACATGGGAAAAGCCAATGTATGGACATAAAATGAGAACAAAACTCAGTTAAAAACTCCAGTAAAATTCATCATGACAGAAGAAAATTAGTAGATTTAAGATGCTACTAGTCAGCGACCACCGATTACCCCTTGTCAGGTTAGTAGCGTCAAATTTCCATTATTCAAAAATGTTGATATTTAAAATATAACATGTTGAAAACTGGTTAAAAGTAAATTTCCTATTACAGATATGATCCTTGCAGTAGAGAAAAATGATTTTAAGATGTTTTCACTACCAGGACATATAAAACATAAAAGTACATGTCCTGCTTTTTAAATACACTACACCCTGCCCTTGGGGCTGTTAAGGGCCTCCCTTAGGGGTGACCTATATTTATTAAAAATAAAGGTTTGGGCCTGGCAAAGGGTTTATCTTGCCAGGTCAACATGTCAGTTTAAAGTGCCCACACAAGCTCTGCAATGGCAGGTCTGAAACATGTTTATATTTTAATTCTTTTATTGCACACTGCAAAAAGGCAAGTTCACAGAAGCCGGACTACATGGTCCAACAGCAATACTAAGCAGTGCATTTTTATGTCAAAAGCAACAGAAAAAGAGAAAAGTACAAATACAAATACAATCCCACCCACCTCCCTAGGAAGCAGAAAAGAAAGAAAAAGAAATACTTGAAAAGAGCCACCCCCCACCCTCCCCGGTCCATATTAACAAAGTAGCGCCGTGCCAAGCGGATCAGTAGTCCTGCAGGCAAGCCAGCCTATGCAGGGGTGTCTGGTGACGTAAGGCGTAACAGGCGAAGATATCTCGGGCAGTAAAGCTCCCGGAATTCTTGCGCGAGTAGTGAGAGAAACGGCTGCCACAAGTCTCTAAAGGAGGAACCCTTCCCGGCTAGTGTGAGGGAAATCTTTTCCATACCTAGTACGTGCCATAGTCGTTGGTACCATCTGGAGTGTGCAGGTATGCGGGGGGTTCTCCAGTGAATTAATATATTTTGAACTGCTGTGCCCAGTGCTATAGCTATCTGCTTCCCGCGCCTAGATTTTAGTGGGTAAGTGAGTGGATTAGGCACCCCCAGGAGGACATAAGCGGGGAGCCTAGGGATTTCAGTATCGAGGTGTTTGTCCACGTCATCAAGAATGTGCTTCCAATAGTCCTGAAGATATACGCAGTCCCATAATAAATGAACCAGTGTGCCTCTCTTCCCACAACCCCGCCAGCAGTCAGGACTTTGCGTCGGGTCAGTTTGGTGGAGCCTCACCGGGGTGTAATACCAGTGATAAACCAACTTGGTGAAGGTCTCAGTGAGGCCTATGTGTGTTGCGGTAAGGCGCGCTCGGTAGCAAGCACCCTCCCATTCTGCAGGACTAAGGGGGCGACCCAGGTCTCCTTCCCAGCGCGCGCGACCCGCGTGGTAAGTATGGGTATATCTGGACAGAAGCATCTTATAAAGGTCTGAGATTAACCTCCTATCGGAGGTCCGCGTGATAAGCCACCGTTCGAATGTGGTAAGGAGTCTAGTTGCCTGGGATCGGTTGTCAGAATGCATAGCCCAGTGTCTGACTTGTAAGTAGTGCATGCGTTCGGATTCCGGTAGGCCGTAGTCTGCCCGGAGCTGTGGGAAGGGGATGATGTCTCCCCTGGCAAACAAAAGACCTAATGCCTGACAACCGGCTTCCCGCCACAGGCGGTAGGGCTGATGGCCCATCCCGGGGCCAAAATCAGGATTGTCCACCAATGATGTGAGCGGAGATGGGAAAGTTGTAAGGCTATGACGTATGTTGGTCCGGTCCCAGACTGTGAGAAGTGAACGAGTCACTTCGGAGGCGTAAAGATTGGGAGGGCGGTGAGTCTTCGATAGGAAGGGAATCTTCATGAGTGACGTGCCGGCTACGGCTCGGTCCTGGAAGAGCCAATGTTTTTCAGATTCAGCCCGGCTCCACTCTACCAAGTAGCGGAGCTGTGTGGCGTAAAAATAAAGCGTGAGATCCGGGATTCCCAGGCCCCCTTCGTGGGGTGGGAGAAATCCAAGCACCCGTTTGAGTCGTGGTTTGCGCCCTTGCCAGATAAAATGGGAAAGCTCCGACTGCACCCTAAGAATCCAACCGGTTGGGGGCGGCAGGGGAAGCGTCTGAAATAAGTAGAGAATTTTGGGGAGTATTATCATCTTAATAGCTGCCACTCGCCCCAGCCAAGAGATCTGATGGTGTTTCCACCTCTGCAACTCAGTGCGGATGTGAGAAAGAAGGAGAGAGTAGTTAGAAGTACGCATGGCCTGTAGGGTCGGGGCCAGTTGTACACCCAGGTAGGGGACGGTATCTGCGGACCAGTGCAGGGGATAGCGCGCTTGCAGGGCCTCCAGCTCCCAGGGCGGCAGGGAAAGGTTCATCGCTATAGATTTGGACAGGTTTACCTTAAACCCTGAAGCGCCAGCAAAGACATCTAGCTCCTCCATAACCGGCCCCAGCGTCTGCTCAGGGTTTTCTAGGGTGATGAGCACGTCGTCGGCGTAGAGGCTGATGGTGTGCGTGTCCCCCCCGAAGCGGATGCCCGTAATCCGAGGGCAGTCTCTGACCCTCTGAGCTAGAGGCTCCATATAGAGTGCGAAGAGCAGAGGTGACAAAGGACATCCCTGCCGCGTGCCTCTGTTGATAGGAAATGGAGTAGAGGAGTGCCCGTTGATCCGTACTATGGCGGTGGGAGATCCGTAACAGTTAAAAATGTGCGTCCTCATCTTTTCCCCAATGCCAAAACGGACCAGCGTTCGTTCGAGATACGGCCAGTGGACCCTATCGAAGGCCTTCTCCGCGTCTATGGCAAGGAGCATATATTTCCCAGGGATGCGAGAGGCCTTCTCTATGAGGTGTGCGACGCGTTTTGTATTATCGCTGGACTGTCGCCGTGGGATAAACCCGGCCTGGTCGGGATCTACTATTCCCTGCATATAGGGGGCAAGCCTGGAAGCCAAGATGCCAGTATAGAGCTTCAGGTCTACATTTAAGAGGGAAATTGGCCGATATGACCCACACTCTGACTTGTCCTTTCCTGGCTTAGGGAGGACGACAATTGCCGCTTCTAGCATGGAGGATGGAATCGCTCCAGTCGTTGCAAATGAATTGAAAAGCCGGGTGAGCAAGGGGGCAAGGGTCGTGCAAAACTGCTTATAGAAAGCAGCAGTATAGCCTTCTGGGCCGGGGGATTTGCCCAATTTCAAGCGGGAGATGGCCGTGATAACCTCCTCTGGTCTAATATCCCTCTCTATATGGGCCGCTTGATCTGGTGTCAAGGCGGGGAGACGGGCCTGATCGAGATATGCCTCAATGTCGGATCCATCAAGCGGTTGTGCATCAAAAAGCTGAGCGTAGAAGTTACGAAAGGTCTCAGTAATAGCCGTGTCACCCGAATGCAAGTCCCCTGCTTCGTCTCGAATTTCCCGGACACCCTCCCGCAGTCGCACCTCTCTAAGTCTATTTGCTAGGAGGCGGCCGCACTTGTCACCTCCCGTGTAGAAGGAGTGTCAGAGCCGCATCGCTGCATATTCTGCCTTGTCACGATCAATGGCTATTAATTGTGCCCGGGCAGTCATCAGCTGCCGCCATATGCGGGGTGCCCCAGTACGCTGGTGCATCCGCTCTAGTTCCCTTACCTGCTGGGTCAAATCATCCCTCTTTGTTTTGCGGTCTGCATTGTCCGCGGAGGAGATGGCGATGACCTCGCCCCGAATAACGGCTTTGAGGGCCTCCCAGCGCGTGGAAAGGGCAGTATCTGGGTTATCGTTATGTGCCAGGAAGTCCTCTAGGGCATTCTGTATCTGGGCCACTGTGTCAGGTCTATGCAGTAGAGTATCTCGGAAGCGCCAATGTCGAGCTGGGCGTTGAAGGTATGGGAGGGCTAGAACAACCTCCATCGGGGCATGATCAGAGAGGGCAGCCGTCAGAATGTCCATTGAGAGCAGGGCGTCTCGCATTGCCTTAGACCCCAGGAAATAATCTAACCTAGCATAAGTTTTGTGGGCGTTGGAGTAGTAGGAGAAAGCTCGTGACCGGGGATGTTGGTGTCTCCAGAGGTCTGTGAGGTCTAGTTCACTGAGTCTGGTGAGGCCTGTGACGGAAAGGGCGCCTACCTGACTTGTACGCTGCGCTGACCTGTCCAACTCGTTGTCGAACACCAAGTTGAGATCCCCCCCTATCAAGATATTACGGTCGTGTGTTGCCATAACCTCAGTAAGGGCTTCGTGCAAAAAACGTTCCTGACCTTCATTAGGTGCATAGATGGATCCCACATGTAATACATGGCCCCCCACAAGGAATTGGTAAGTGAGAAGTCTACCCTTTATCTCCACCCCTTTCTGTAGCACCTTCCCCTGGAAAGTCCCGGAGACCAAGATCGCTACCCCTGCCGTCTTGGTGAGCTTGGAGGAGAAGAATTGAGTCGGGAATGCACGGGACCGAAGACAGTGGCAGTCCTTAGCGAGCAGGTGCGTCTCCTGAAGTAGGCAGATATCCGCCTTTGTACTCTCTAAATAGGAGAGGAGAGTTCTGCGTTTGATGAGGTTATTAAGCCCTCTCATGTTAAGCGTGAGTATCTTAATAGAGGCCCCTCGCATCTATTGTCCGAAGGTAGGTTGATGCCAAGCGGGAGGAGCAAGACGGCATGGACCCCACAACGCCAGCGCTGATGGTAAAAGATTGTGGCACTCCTTGGACCGGGCCCCCCCCCAGAAGAAAGGAACAGATGGCGGAAAAGAGCAAAAGGAAGGACAGAGCAAGAACCCACAAATGATAAGTCCAAAAAAACTAAGGCACAACAGGTGCCAGAGAGAGTCTTGAGTTCAGTCATTAGTCCGTCATCCAAGGATGACCAGTGAAGGAGTCTATGGGGATATGAAGTGACCGATGGGGAACCTCAACCCCCCCTCCCCCAACCCGGACAGCGGCAAACCACATAAAGGATATAGCATAGTGGCCCGGCTCAGTCACTCGTTGATGCCCTTGCCAGGGCGCCCGGCAATGCCTCCAGGACAGCTTGCTGCTCTTGCTTGACCACTTGCGGATCTGGCCGCCGGGTGCCCCGTCGCCGCCGACGCTGCTGTCTCCATCTTGGCCGATCGTCGTTGGGGCCGGGATCTGCGCGTTAGTCGTCCCCCGGGTCCTCTGGAAGAGAGATCCCCAGTAATTTGCTGGCCTCAGACAGGGAACGGAGCTGGAATAGTTTCCCCTCATGCCGGAAGACGAGGCGGAATGGATGTCCCCAGGAATAGGTTATGTTACCCTGGCGCAGAGCTTCTGTGATGGGCCGGAATGCCCTGCGTTTCTGGAGCGTAATGACAGCCAGGTCTTGGTACAGGGCCGGCGACTGGTTGCGGAAAGTAATCGGATGAAGCGGCCTAGCTTTCCGTAAAATCTCTTCCTTAGTGCGGAAGTCCTGGACGCAAACCAGGATATCTGCCGGGGGCGCCGACGGTGCCCTGGGTGGGCCCACCCTGTGTGCTCTATCCAGTTTCAAGTCGGAATCCGGCGGGTTGCCCAAGATGTGATTGAAGAGGGCACGTACGTATCCAAAAATGTCTCCGGCTTCCTAATCCGTGCCCACCCCCCGGATGCGTATGTTATGGCGGCGTGAGCGGTTTTCGAGATCTTCTAGGTGGGATTGTACATCTACCTGCTGCTCGTGGATACGGAGAACTTCCTGTTGCATGGCCGCCAATTCGGTATCACGAGTGTCGCTTTTGTCCTCCAAAGACGCTACCCTCTCACCGATGTCATCAACATCTTTGCGTATATCCTTTATCTCCGCCGTGAGATCTCGTTTTACCGTCTGGAGGTCCTCGCGTAGAGCTGCAAACAAGGATTCCAAAAAGGCCCGCGTCACTGGCGCGTCGTCAGCATTAGCCATTTGTGCCGCCTCACCTTGCCGGCCGGAGGATGTCTGGCTGTTGCTCTGCGCACGGGTAAAGAGGTCCTTGAGGGAGTTCTCCTTCGTGACCGATTTGTCTCTCCTGCTCCGGGATGATGACATGCTGTATTCCCCTCACTGCACTAGACCCGGCAGCTGTGTAGCAGAGAGCGCGGGTATTGTCCAAGTCCACTCTCCACCCAATCAGGCGGGCACCCGTCGAGTATGTCGCCCCCTGGGTAGCAAGTTGTCCAATGAAGCTCCGCGGGATCCCTTTGCGGCAACGGGGTATCACCCTCGGGCTTTCAGGGTGGCGCAATATGAACCCAGCCGCTACAAGTGTCCCAGGCCGGACGGGCGTCTTCTACCTTGGTCCCCCCCAGCAGGTTGCAAGAGGACGTGAGGGGGACGCAGGGCCGTAATGCAACTGGGTTCCGCAGGGCGTCACAGGGCAGGGACTCCGGGAGTGTGCAATGCGGGAGTTGGGGCCTCTCCAGATAGGGGCCCGGCACCGATAGTCCGCCCCGCGGCAGCAAGACAAGCAGGGGTGGTGGGCCCGCTCTGGACCGATAGAGCCCCAGAGTCACCGCTTCTCACGGGCCGGCCGTCACGCCGTCAGGGCCCTCCGGCAGCCGCAAGTGGCAGAGACCACAGCGAGGGAGCGGGGCAGCAAAACTCACCGCCACCAGGTTCAAGGTGTCCCGTGACGCCGAGGGTGAGAAGAACTCCGGCTGCGCCGCAGCTCGCGCCTCGGGACTCGAGGCCTCGCGGATGTGGTCGCGCTCCTCGGGCGCGTCTCGGCTAGGCCGCCGCTCCACACAAGGCCTGGGCCTCCAAGCCGCCACCGGCCGCTGCCAATGCTGTTTGCGGGCCCCAAACAGCAGGGTACTCCTCGGCATCCGGAGTTCCATGCCCGTCACGCCGTGACAGCTCGCAGGGCAACGCCGTCCGTTCCAAGCCCAACGGCCGCTGCAGCACTTCCCTCAGCGTCTCACCCCCGCCCAGGAGGCAGGTCCGACACGGACCAGGGGCCGCGGGAACGCTCGCCGGAGTCACAGACAGCTCAGCTGAGGGATCTCCGGGTGTCACCAGGCAGTGCAGGGCTCAATTTTGCCGTCACCGGTGCGATGGAAGGCCAATGCTGGTGCTTATGGTGCGGCGGGTGGAGGAGAGAAGGCAGAGCGCGTCCTAACTCTCCGCCATCTTGGCCACACCCCCCTTAAACATGTTTAAAGGGCTACTTAAGTGGGTGGCACAATCAGTGCTGCAGGCCCACTAGTAGCATCTAATTTACAGGCCCTGGGCACATGTAGTGCACTTTACTGGGGATTTATAGGTAAATTAAATATACCAGCTGGGTATGAGCCAATTTTACCATGTTTTGGGGAAAAAGCACAAGCACTTTAGCACTGATCAGCAGTGGCAAAGTGCACAGAATACTAAGGCAAAAGGTTAGGGGGAGACTATGGTCAGGATGCCAGGCCTAGCAGCCATGTTCTGCCAATGGAACTTGTTCAGAAAACCTCTGACTGACAGATCGACTGACATGGATCCATCTGTTAAAGTACGTCAGACCATCCACTCTATTTCAGGCGGAGGTTCTGATGTAAATATTTTCTCGTCGGCTCCTCCAAAGAAAGTGTGGAGATCCTCTAAACAGGAAAACAAACCCTACAGATAATACAGATAATTCCAAATGTGTCAGGGCATTTGTATTTTTTCAACAATAAACTGTGCTGTATGGCCACATGGAACATGGCACTCCCCCCCAGCAAAGCTTCAATTACTTCAGTGAGGCCACTGTGCAGGCTAAGACAGAAAATTCATTAAGAACTGCGATAGGTTAGAAGGAAGCGCAGTTCTTCGATTCTATGAACAAATTATTTAAGAGTGGTCACAGTGCCCAGGCAGGACTCTTCTTATTCACCATATATTGTATGCCCCTTTAATGTCCAAACACAAGTCCCGCTGGGCAAATTCTTGCTCCCCATAGGCCTCACTCAGTGTTGAAGAAAATCTTTTGCTCCCCAGAAGTGTAGAGTTCAACGCTTTGCATATTATGCACATGGTGCTTTGGAGGATTGTTGCACGGCTAGGGCGAGGCAAAACTTGGCCACCATAAACAGTAGGCCACCATTATGCCCTATGGGTTTTCTCACTGCTGGAGGCTTGGATGGACTTTGCTTTGACTATGGTCTCAAACTAACCAATCCTCCTAGTCACTGGAGATTTCAGGGCATTTTATCCCTTCCAATAGAATGGGGCCCCAACACCCTTGGGAGTCGGGAACTTTCTCATGTGCTCAACAAGGAGAGTGCCTGACGCCTGCAGCTCCAGCTAAAGGTATGCCTGGAGGTGCTTATGCTTTGTTCCAACCCCAGGTGCTCCCACTGAACTGGTAATTAATGGCTTGTTTATTCTTTCTTTTGCAGCATGCTATTTTTTTGCCTTGTTACACTCTAACTTACTGGTAATTGCATAGTGGAATGTAGCCCAGATATATTCACTGACTCCCAGTGTGGACAAGCCTACCTGGACTCTATTACAAAAGGGGCCGCAGATAATTCCACAACTCTTTCTGCAATACGGAACACACCAGTGTTACATTCAGAGCTGTGGTGATCAAAAGGGGGCGTCCCTTCATTTGAGGGTTGGCATGACCCATGCAAATGAATTAATCACTTTGCCTCACTTTGCTAGTGCCATATTACTTCGGCTGGCAAAGAGTCAAATGAGCTGTCAGGGGCTGACTGTGCACCACATTGAGTTGGCACATAGTCAGTGCGCCCCTAGAGCGCGACCCTTGACATTGGGGAGACAGGGTCTCATGGCCCTCCCAGACATCCCCTGATGGCTGGTGAAGTCACTCTGCACATGCAGGGAGATCTCTGCCCCCTTTCATGTGCAGTCCATGTGCCGCCTGTAGAGTGGAGGGCAGTCCAGCAGCTTCCAACAAATGATCCACTTACCACTAACACCTACCCCAGGGCTGGCATGAGTGCACAGCTGCGCAGACGGTAGTGCAAAAACTGTAACATGGCGCATTACCCTGTGCACTTCATCAAAGGTGTGTCGTGTTGGAAGTCAGGGATAGTGTGCCCTGTATGTAATGCGGACCCAGCTTTTTGAAACAACCAGTCCAGCTTTCACTGCAGGTGACGACTTGGCCTTCATGTGAAGGTGGGGCAGAGAACCTCCTGCAGGCGGGTGCAGTGAGTGACTGCACCCTCCAGTAGAGGGTTGTCGGAGAGGTATGTAAGTCCCTCTACGGGATGCCCTCAGGGGAGTGAGGTGATGCGAGGACTGTCCACAACTACTTTGTGGTGTACCCTTAGGCTGACCCTAACATTTTCTTTACTTCTGCGACCATGCCTACAATATGATGATGTGTTTACTCATTTGCACGGGGCCACGCCTCCATGTATATGAGCAATTGCAGACACCAAAATGACATGGGACCAGAAAAAATGGGCATACACTTTTGTTTAGGGAAACTATTGATAATGCTGCTCTTTGTGCTCTCTGACATTTGAATGTGGGTTGAAGAGAGCTTTAGCTCTCTAGGGTTAGAGTCATTTTGTGGAAAAATTATGAATTTTGAAAGATAAAAACCGAATAGTAAAACATTGCTGAACTGAATTTTATACTATTTTAACTGGAAACAACTGTTTCACTGCCTGACAAGTGAAATAATCAGGCAAAAAAATTAGTTATTTTCTTATTCTAAGATGGTTTCCACAATATTTGAATGGGGGAAGCAATGAGGGTATTGGGGGAGTGGAATGTTGCTGACGTTTCTCTATGGCAGGCTTGTAGGCCAGGGCAACCAGCAGAGGCACTGACGAGGTGTGAGCTGGGAACCGTCAATACATGGCCTTGAAGTGACATAAGGCCAAATTTAAAGTTTGGCAAATGGTTTCATCCATCAGGGTGGTAGAGGACATTATGCCAACCATCCTGATAGACTGGCATCTGCCAGATCTAGAGATCACTGCTGGCGGCCCAGTGTTGATCTCTGTATCTTGGCGAAAACCGCCCTCATGATCAGTGGTGGCCGGCTCGGATCGGGGGTGGTGGGGCAGGGAGGCGGGATGCGGGGGGGAAGGGGGTAAATAAAAAATAAAATTAAGCTTACCTCCTCGCTGCGTCCTCCTTGTCACGTCTCTCCTCCTCGTCCGTCCGGCCGGAACACGGAACAGGAAGCACCCAGGCTCCGCAGCTTTGTGATTGGTCTGAGCGTGGTTCGGCACTCAGACAGGGACTGGGAGTGTGGGCATGTTCTCCACCCAGACTGTAATGCAGCCTGGGTGGAGAACATGCTAAGTGCGCATGAAAGTTTGGCTGGCCCAAGACGGCCGGCCAAACATTCATGCACACTTAGGGGCTGAAAACCACTCCTCCCCTGACCTGCTCAGTCAGCCTAGCAGCCCCGCCCGCAAAGCTGCCGCACCCGCAATAGGAAAAAAATGAAATGATAATAACATTGAGTTAATATCATTTATTTTTCCTTACACTGCTGAAAAGCAGTGGGGCGGCGCTCCTCCGCCTTAGCCGTTAGCGGAGGAGCCGCCACTGCTCATGATGGTTCCAGTCACAGTACAAAAAGTTTGTGTCAGTTTTGATAGACGTTTGCCAAACTTTTACCAATTTTATCTTTTTGAAAACAAAAAACTAATGACACCCATACCCAAGAAGTGTTTCTGTGTGGGTTATTTGTTTTTTTTTGTCCCATACTGCTTAAATACAGCGGGCGATGAAATGCCCTTTCTCCAGCAGCCCCCTCCTCGGTCGGGCCTTCAGAGGAAGGTTTCCATTAGTAGAGTGAATGGGGGCCTAATGAATGGAAAGGTGATGATCCTTCTGCCCCTAAATAGGGTGGATGGAACTTGATTTGGCAGACAGGGTACTCTATCGCATTTGTGACAGAACACTGCCCATTAAGGTCTAAATTAGCCCCGTAGTGTGCCGCAGCACAGGAAGTGTGGAGCAGGCACCGAAGGCGTGACGAGCGATGCACTGGAGAACTTCAGTGCCTCTGCCCACACCCAATGTCCTAATCTCAACAGGTCCTCTACCTCCAACTGTGGCTTCTAAAAAGCCTGTCAACGAAAATGTACTGTAACCTACCGAGTGGTCTTTCTCAGTTACCCTTTGTGGTGAAGCTGGTCTTTGATAAATGCACATGCTAGATTCTCTTGTCTCAATACTTCAATCTAAAATAAACAGTTTTATTCTCTAACAATACATATGTAGTCTGAAAATTGTACATGGCTTCTGTGGCTCATCCCAGACTCTATTTAGGATAGGAGTGGTTGTCGTGAAAGCAGTGCAAAGCTCCTATCTATATCCCTGAGATGTATGGCCACCGACAGTTTCTCTTGTGTGTGTTCGCATTAAGTGCCTACTTGCTGTGGTAGCTCCGATGTGCCATTAGAAGGTGCTTGTTGACTCGTTTGTGGGTGAATGAGTTCCCGTCATGGCAAAGGCTTGTGTTCATTAGCTTCAAACACTTCTGAGCCAACCTTCTCTTCAAAAGGCTGTGGCTTAAAAAACTAAAAGTTCTTTAGCGTGTTGTTCCTACTTACCAATGGTTCTGCTGGCATTAAGAATTAGAAGGCAGATGTAGCTTACTTGCACAATTGTGATCCCAATTTCATGTATAAGCACTGGGCTAGCTCCTCATTCTAAGCAATTTAGATGACCTTTCACTTAAAGACTGTGAAAAGCAAACCTGCTCAGACTACATTTTATGGATTGTAGAGGGAACATGGAATCATGAATATTGCGGGACAGAATATCATTACAACAATATTAAGGGACAAGGTATCGAAAGGTAAGTGCACAGAGGGAATTAGGGATAATCTATTCTTAGCTCCACATCTACCTACCTTGTAGGTATCAGGTGGAGATATGTATAGAAAATGTATAGAAGCTTACCGTTTGATAATTTGTCCTGTGATATTCTTGTAACCATATTCTGTTCTGTCGAGATTGGGGAGTTGGTATTCGGAGCCTGCACCCATTTTATGTACATAGACAACAGGAGTTTGGTGGTGCAACCAGTGTCAGTGTAAGGTGTGTGACCAAGAGACAACCTGCTTCCCAGTACCATATTAGGTCTTACAACCAGGGCTTTAAGTGGGATGAAAAAACTGGGGGCTCTCTCAAAGGGGATTGCCCGATGTAATTATGGGCGTGGCTTAAAACACTTAGGCTAAAAATCTGTGCTTAGCACAGTGTGCCCGACTGATATTTTGCTGCTTCTGTCATTGAATCCAGATATCAAATACAACAAGCAACATTATACCTAAAACAAGACAGGGCTATTTGCTTTGTCGATGGTGGTTTGTTGCGTAAGATAAGCAACAACTATGGCTTCATTGTAAAGAATATTGAAAATGCTTCAGTTCTGAGGTGATGAGACTCTGAAAGAACTATAACGAGTCTCGTCGAAGTTGCATCAAAGGCAGTGAAGGGTGGTACTGCTGCAGGGTTAAGATTTTTTTTCACTATAGGGGGTGAGGGCCAAAATGGAGAGCCCAATAGGGACCCGGCTCAACACTTGCTTTTTAGAACTGCCGGTGCTGAGCACCAGCAGGACCCGGCCCACTTAAAGCCCTGCTTACAACAACACTTATGGCTCTGCACTTATTGCTCTGTCTTTGCCATACAAAATGAATCCCATAAACACTGATGAATCTCTACAGTGTAATCTCTTAACACGGAGCAGGCACTTATGCCACAGTCCTACTTACATTAGGAACCAGGACATATGCAAGACCATGTTTCATTAAAAATGATAAGAAATACAATTTTTTCGGTAAACACAGGAATACACTATCTTTGGCATTTCTAGCGATGAAATTAAGTGTAAACACTTATGATTACCGTTTTTTACAAGGTTTGAAACACTGGAAAACGCTGAAACATTCCACCGAATTCACAACAAATAGACAATAAAAACAGAAAACCACATAAGCGTTCATTCATTGAGACTTTGAGCAGTGCCGTCTTAGTGCATGGGCACGCTGGGCAGCTGCCCCGGGGCCCCACGAGCATAGGGGCCCCATGCAGACCAGAATTTAACACTAATTTTCCATTAAACATTTTTATTCGTGAGAGTGGTTGTGTAGGCAGGGCCCAGTGCACTGCTTTGCCTGCGGCCCTATAATGCTATTACGACGGCCCTGACTTTGAGTGTGTCACAATCTTTCATTTGTTGTTGAGTCTATCGCCTGTAGTGAGCATGTGTGTGACGGTGTGCACTCCACAACTCCCCAAGAAGTGTCCCATATCTGCTGTAATCCTCCTTCCGGTCTGAGCCATGGGGCAAGAGATGCCGGCACCTGAAGCGAGCTGGTGGCACTCAGAGCATGAAGAGGGGTGACCGGTAATCTCCAGTGCACCTCTAACTGGCTCAAGTGATGTGACCAATATTAAGAATAGATTTTCAAGGTCAGAGCGGAGACCAGGATTACGTTTTGGCGCCACTTTCTCCTGCTTCTGGGTTTGCTGTCTGACTTTTATGTCTGTTTTCTGTCTGTGTGTGGAGGTGTGAGTTTGTGGGTTTGTCTGTCCCACATTTATTTTGAGCTTTGTGAAAAAATTAAGCTGAAACCAGTAGATTTCGTAATTTATTCAAGCAATATGTCTGACAGGTTACAATTATTTGAAGATACATAGATGATAAATCAATATACTCAAATGAAAACCTGCCCATTTTAGTTTCAACTTTGTGGACATCTACAACTGTTTAGGAAATGTTGCCTCTTTTTTAACTCCCTTACATGTCAAGCTGCACAGCCTTTAACCTGGCAGATTTGACTGATACCATTTAGAGTCACTCAAAAACAACATAATTTCCATTTTTCTCCACACTTAAAAATAAATACGGACAGGAACATAGATGGTGCCCAGTCATGTCCTCAATGTCAGACTGTTAAACAAAATACCAATACCTTCCTTCCTATAGGAATAATTACAGACATAATATTTCAATTGAGCGTCACTCCCTCTGTTTTGTGACACAATCATACAAACTCCTATAGATTCATAAACACACATGCAATCTATTCAGATGTTCTTGTGTAGTGTATAGGTACCCGGCCGGGCCTCCTAGTGCTGATAGTAACAACACCATCCCGTATACTTGCAGGGGCTTCAGAAAAGATGAGTTTTGAGGAGTTTTCTGAAGCAAGCTTCTGACTGTTGAAATATGAGGGCGGTGGGAAGGGTATTCCAAATTTTAGGGACAAGGAATGCAAATGAACGACTGCGCTGCTCGCTCTGTTAACCCTAGGTACCGTCAGGAGCCCTGGGCCACCAGTTCAAAGAGGCCTGCATGGAACATAGGGGGTGAGTCATTTCTGGATGATGAGTGGGCTTTTCCAGTGTATGACCCAGTGAGCGATGCAGAGCACCTTAAAATGAATTCTTTTTGAACTGGTAGCCAGTGCAGGGCCGCTAGGGCTGGACCAGCTGATTGGGGTTTGGGGGTTTTATGAAGAATTCTAGCTGCCGCATTTTGGACCACTTGAAGTCTTATTAGCACATACTTTGGAATCCCTAAATAAAAGTAGTTTCCATAATCTAGATGTGAGGTGATTGATCCCTGCACCACCACCCTCCTCGCATGTGCAGGAATTTTCTACGCCCAAACGGGACCCAGCCAGTTTTCGTGCCTATGTTTCCATGGTGAGTTTGTCATTGATCCAAAAAGCCAGGCTATTTACTGCCTGGGTAGACTTAGGTATCTCGCCTGGATGTTCTGGCCATGACAATTTAAACAATCAAATTCCCTTCTGTGCACCCTTTTTGTGTGCAACTCTCTATTTGCTCTTCTGAAGCAAATGGACAAGCTCTATCAGTTTTATCAAGAACGTGTGTAAATAATCTTCGTCACACTGTATATTCATACAAAATGTATCTTTCATTTTATTCTTAACCACAATGTTCATGAATGCTCTAGCGCTGGTGGCGCCCGGTGCGACAATCATTTTTGGTGCCCCCACACCCCATTACCGCCTCCTCGGATTCCCTCACTACCACTGGGCAATAGTGCCCCTCATCTCTACAATCACAAGTTATTGCTAAACACAGTGCCCCCTCCCCCCCAGGTCAGCACCCAGTGCTGCTGCACCGTTCGAACTGCCCTAAAGCCAGCCCTGATTTTGTACACAAGGACCCATTTCACGCACACAAAAAAGTGCAAGAAACATAAGCCCTGCAAATAGCAGCCCTCACGTTCTGGTTTTTTGATTGTATCAGTGCCTTTGTGCTATTTTTTTACACATACGGTACATAATCAAGCAACATGGCACAATAGCATAATTTTGCATACTCAGCATAACAGGGAATTATCGAATTTACGCAAGAGATTGCCGGGGTAACAGAAATTTCACTTGGGCCTGTTTAGAACTTGAATTAAGAGACAGAAAGACACAGTATTTCAGTGAAAGTCGAGCAAGATCATATTTATTTAAAGATTATTCACATATCACACTGAACAATCTGAATTGGACGGTTATTATTCGTAAGTGTTCATTGCCACCCATCGAAACCACTTTTATCAAACTCACAGAAATGAAATATTGAGTTAAAATCAGCAAGGTGTCTAATTATTGCATTGTTGAATATATGGAGCCGTTAGAAGCAGATGCCTGGTTTGCTACTCTTTTTTACACAGATTTCTAAGTTCCACTTGCAGGATATCTGCGACAAATGCAACATTTTACTGTGCTCTCTTCACTAAAATATTAATCTGTGACCTGCACTTTACAGGCTGTGCAAACACATCAACTAGTTTAGCTATTGTTCAATTAAAATCCTTAACCAGATTGCAAACCTGGATCACCAGTATATACATTAATCTCCACACTTCTTTAAAATTATTATAACATGAAATTTGCTGTATTCACATAGATATGTGCAGCGGGTGTCTTATCATCTTAAGGTAGCTTAAAATGCAAGTGTTTGTGGTCACTTACCCAATCCATACCAGCTTTACTATCACATTGTATCTTACTGCCAATACCTTTAGGGTCAGGGTGTGTATAACCTGACTGTCATTGACTCTGATCCTCAAGCTGCTGCTGGCACTATTTGCAGCTGCTCCCTCACCCACAATTTATGTATTCTCTTAGTAAATATTTTACATTTCCAGGCCTGCCTAAATGTTATCATTTTAACTATATTTTATCTACCAATAACAAACAAATGAAACCATTAACATTTTCAAGCTGATAATGCAGTTAGTGCCCCCTCTCCAAAACTCTTGACAAGATCTAAACTTTTTTTTAGGTCTCGCCTGAGCCAGCGCATGCGCTGGTCTGGCGAGACATTTAGTGAGTGGGCTTTAAAAATCCGACCACACGTTTTTCGTCTGGCCTAGAGTGTGCGGTTACGTGCACAGGTACGCGCATAGCCGCCATCTGGCTTTCCTCTCGTCATGGCCTGATACCCCTGTTCTCTGCAGAAGGATCGGGTTTCTGTGTGATGGCACGCCTCCCCAGCGCGCGCGCTCTCACTCTCTCTCACTCACACACACAACACGTGCGTACACACACACACACACACACACGCACACACACACACACTTTGCACTGCGCAGACTTTACTTAATCTACAGCCTCGAGACATAAAAATGCATTACAATTCCTCTTTTTACTTTGCAACTCTTTGCCCTTATGCATTTATAATAAATCTCGCATACAGTAATGACTGTGCTATTTTCTTTGCTTTAGTTCCTAGAGGTGATTTGATCGACAGTGCAGCGCTACACCAAACTGCTAAAAAAAATACAGTTCAGTAAAGATTTCAGAATGTTCAGCCGTTTCTTGAGCAGCCCCATCTCAGCACAAAGGGCCCGGCCGACCAACTCTGTGGCGGAGCCTGCACCCCACCGCCTCCTGCAGCCCCCCTCCCAGCCCCCACTGCCTCCTCCGAGTTGGAAAAGTTTTGGCTGAAGAATGCAGGAGGCTTGTCCTTGTGTTCAGCTCACTCCTTCCCATACAGTAGGGCCCTCCCCCTGCCCAATTTGGAAGCGATTCTACCTTTTCCCTTTGCTCCCAGGGTGAGTGAGGGCTTTAGTCCTCCCTTTCTGCCCAGCTTCCCACTAACAAAGGAGCTCTGGACAACAGCAACCTCTGGACCTGAAGGTAATTCCTACTTTTTTAACCCTACATACATTTGCTTTCGAGACCACAGGCCCGCAGGCTACAGGGCAGAGTTGTTTCCAGGAAACTGTAAAGAGCTTACGTTTGTAATTTTAATTGTTAAGTGTATTTATATAGCGCTTACTATTCCCTGGTGGGGCGTTGAAGCGCTTTTGCCGTAAGCTTTTATTGTACTTTCTCTTTTGGGGAAATGTTTGCTTGAGATGCATCTTCTTCCACTTTGGGATTAAAAAGAAAAAGTAGGCATTCCTGTTCATGTGGCTAAACATTTAATTCATTTGAAAGAATCTTGCTTTGGTTTCTGAGTGTATGGTGCTGCATCCGTGTATTTTGAGAACTGTTTTTAAGCACTGAAGTGTGCTTTGTTACTTAGAGGTACTGATGGCTGTTGTTAATACTTCAGAACGCAACTTTTAAATGAATGGAATTGTGATGTTCGCTATGCTTTTAAGTTTCCTGTTAAATGTGTTTTTAATGATCATGTGCGAAGAAGCTGCATTCACGGCACTGCGGGTCTACTTTGCTCCTCAAGTGCTTTTGAAGTTTTGAGTGTTTCCGCTTTGCATCTTTTTAGAGGTATTTTGCAAGCCCTAGCTTGACAGGAGGGGGCAGGGGTTAGGAGGGCTGCAGTGAAGCGCCGTTTCTTTGTTAGGGTATGCCTGTTTGATGCATTCCTAACCCCCACTCCCCACCCCTCCAGCCTCCTACCGGGAACCTCTTGTGTGTGTATTGGTGGAGGGCTTCATCTAACTGGAGTGTAAGTGCTGTTTGAAGTGTATTGAAGTAGCTCTGCCTGTTCGAGTTTTGCTCTTTTTGTGCCCAGTTCACAGAGGCCTGGGAGGGGGAAGAGGTCATTCGGTGCCCTGTTGCTTTGAAGACAACACAAATCATGCCTGGGGGCACACTTTCCATTTAAAACTTTTCCTTATGTCTGGCTATTGGTTCCCTTAAAAACAAGCATTGGCATAACCAATAGGTCTCGCTTTTGGGACCTTATAAGTATTTAGTTTTGCAGCACAATATCCTTGGTGCAACAACATCAGCTGTTGCATGGCTAAACCTTGTACCTTATAAGCGTTTAGCCATGCAACAGTTGATGTTGTTGCACCAAGGATATTGTGCTGCATAACTAAATACTTATAAGGTCCCAAAGCGAGACCTATTGGCAATGCCAATGCTTGTTAATGAAAAGGTAACAAAAATCAAAGCACTTTTACAATTTCTGCAATCCCTCAGACATCTAAGTGGTGTGCTCCTGTATTTCATACTTGGAAACGTTTCTCTCCCTCAGCTGAGTCGCAGGGCCTTCTTCAGGTCACTAACTTGAAATGTGGCTCTCCAAGTTATCCTCATCCCCCTAGCATTCTGATTTGTTGCACCTCTTATGCTCTGGGTCGTCCTTAACCACCACCATTACGCATTATTTTACATATGTACGTTTCACCATTTAATTTGTCTGCTCTGTAACTCCACTTCCCAAAAATCATCACATGATCCTTCTAATAACCATCTGATTTATCTCTTGCCCTTTGCATCCAAAGTTCTCTAGGACCACCTTTTCAACCAATTCTGACACTTCATAGAATCAAGGATCAGCAAAGACAACTTTACGATGTGCTTACGAACTCACCGCATCACTGAACCAGTCCTGGTTTCAGTTCGTGATGACTGTAGACTTACAGCAGTCGGTAGCGGAGCACTGATTCCTTCCAGATACTTTGGACACACTACACTATTCCGCTCAGTAGATTCATTGCCATAAGATTGAGCTGTGCCATTCTTTTGGTTTCATCATTGTTTATTAAGGGTTTGATGGAGAACAGGGGGAGGTGTGGGGGTAGTGGAGAAGGAGCAATATTTATGGAGGAAATAAGATTCAAGCACTGCCGGACAGGTACCTCATGAAGTACAAGGCAAAAGGCATTCGGTGGTCCACCAGTGACAGGGCGTGTGAGGGTGCGGCAGTTGCACCTTTCGGGCCTATGCACGGTGCCGCGTGTGGTGGCCGGAAGAAGGAGGGTTAGCCATGGTAGGGACAGGGCGAGAGGGGGAATGGGTAGGAGAGACCCCCCCGGGCCCAAGGTGAGTTGTACACTTTCTGAACGGTTCAATTCCTAGATGGGTGAAAGGTACCAAGCGATATATATATATATTGTAAACAAAGTGCCCATCGAGCAAGGACGCACTCTCTGCTTCAGAAACCATCCGGTTTATTTTCATGGGAAACCAGCAGGAACATACCAGGTACAATTACGGCCTGACGCGTTTCGAGGTACAACCTCTTAATCATAGGCATTGCACTGCGCAGATGGCTCCAATCAATTTCTTAATTACATGCCTTGCCCCCAGTGGGCCACGCTCGTGCGTAGAACTTGAAATGCATGTCGGACTTTGTAGTCCTTGATGGGAGCATTATTGTTCCTTAAGTAAGTTCTGCGTAGTCACAAATAATTGAAATTCCGTTGTTCACCCTCAGTGGGCCCCAGGATGTTGCCGGTTTCTAATTACCTCATCCGCAGCGCTTCGTGGCAATAAGACAATATATATATATATTGTCCTTACTTTGGAACTCAGGGAACAGCCTCCAGAGTTCCCTTTACTGTTGTCCAGCTTTTCAATACTGGTGTGGAGTCAGTGGCTTGACGGATCCGCAGCAAACAGTTTCCATGGTTTCATGTACAATGATCATATTCAGGTTCTTCTCCAGCTCGATGGATGCATGGAGTCCCGCCATCAGTTTATCTGCAATGTGTGTTGTAGGTCTGGGACTGGGTGGTCAGCAGTCGGCTAAGGCTGAATATTATCAAGATATAGAACTTGTCCATTGATATCACTGGTGGCCTACAAGGTTACATGGTCCTACTCACTCAGTTAGGGGACTGCCCATCTCTAGAGAACGTTGTAAGGAACCTGGGAATCAAACTGAACTCTAGCTTTACCCTGAGCACTCCGATTCCTGTAATGTTTTCTTTCTGCTTATACCAATCTTGGCTAGTGCACACAAAATTTCTCTGTGCACCTTGTAATTTTTGAAGAAATATTCTACGTTTTTGTGAAATATTGCAGGACTTCACCTGCCCTCTGTGAACCAGTGTTTCAAATCGCTCCTTGCTGTAAGTACCAGAGTATGGGTGGACAACCATTTTGGTTCCTCCCATTGTTTAAAAGAAACTTCTTCAGCTCTGTCTTCTAACCACCTTCAGTTTAGGATTGTGGTTACAGCCTGGAAGTTATATCATTATTCTTCTAAATATTCTTCTACCTTTCTTTCTGTTCTTGTTGTGTCGTTAGCACCAACAAACCCATCTGGATTTTTAAAAATACTCTACAAAAAAATTAAAAAAATTAACGAAGAAAACTATTTAACTTAGTTCGAAAACAAAATGGTTTGCCCTAGAGAAACATATTGGATCCAGTTGGTACTCGAACTTTTAACTCTAACTTAAAAATATTATGCCTTCCACAATGAAACTCGAGACTGTTTTGGTAATGTCCCTATTACTTACCAGTAATCTTCATTACCTCGATTCGGAGTTCTCCTCTTCCCAGTCCACCTCCCTCCCTACCCATGATGGCACCTCCACAGTTTTTTCTCTGACTTGTTACATTACAGGAAGACGTGCACCGGGAGGTGCTTTTATTCTTTCTTATAGAAATAGAAAACAGCTTACAGCTGTAGGGATCAGAGATCCCTGGTGTGGAAAACCTTTGTCGGAGGTGGAGTCGCCTCACAACTAAGGACTGGGGCGAGGAGGATGGAGATTTATTTATGCGTTTTTATATAGCTCGGACTTTACCCGAAGGTGTCAGAGCGCTTCACAACAGGAACAGTAACATTGCATGAGGAGAAGGTTACAAGTGAGCATAATACAAAAGCAAGCGTTACATTACATGAGGAAAAAGTGATAATTGTGCAAATAACAAAAACAAACAAGATACAAAAAGAGGTATACGTTACAAGAGGAAAAAGTGACAGGTGTGCATGATACATAAGATACAAAATACAAATAGAGGTATAATACTGCAATAAGTGACAGTCACTCAGAACACACTGGGAAGGCACTTCTATAGGCATGGAGTACAGAATTTCCTATAGTGGAAGAACTTCCTTGAGGGAGTAGAGAGGGCGTGAATTAAACAGGAGACTTAAAATGAAGGGTACACAAACATAAAATCCAACACAGCACGCAAGGGTGAGGAATGTACAGGAAAAAGTACAAATTTACAATGAAGAGCGAACTTCCTAGAGGGGCCTGAGAATAAAAGTATTAGTTCTGAAAGTGTCTTTGGAAGAGAAGAGATTTGAGGTCAGCTTTGAAGATCCGGGTAGAGGAGGTGGCACGGAGCAATGGGGGAAGCGAGTTCCAGATTCTCACCGCATTGCCTGAGAAGGATTGCGCCATCAATCTTTCCCTTTTGAAGACGGGGGCTCAAGCAGAAGCTTTTCCGCATTGCGAGAAGGGCGAGAGCCACCGGACAATTTCAATTTATTCGCCAGGTAACGAGGGGAGGACGTGTGTAAGGCTTTGTGTGTGATGCAGGCAGTTTTGTAAATAGATCTTGCCTCGATCGGAAGCCATCGAAGAGAGGACAGGATAGGAGTGATGTGGTCGCTTCGTTTAGACCCTGAAATGAAGCGAGCTGCTGAATGGAGGATGGATTTGAGAGGGAGAGGTGGGATTTGGGTAGGCCCGTCAGAAGAGAATTGCAATAATCCAGTCTTGAGAGAACCAGAGATTGTACCAAGGTTTTTAAGTCTTTCTCCGAGAAGAACCGACGGATCCCCCATAGAAGGCGCAACTGGTAACGTGTGTTCTTAGCAATAGCGTTGATGTGGGAGATTAGGTTGAGTCTTTTGTCAAGAATGACACCTAGGGATTTAGCGCTGTCGACAATGATGGGTTTGTTGTTGAGTAGGTTCAGCTGATCCATCCAAGATTGAACAGGAGGAGGTGAGAGGGAGGTAGAGAGGAGGAGGAATTCAGTTTTGGCGGGATTAAGAATGAGTTGGTGAGCTAACATCCAGTTGTGAATAGAGTTGAGAGTAGAGTTGAGTAGTGAGAGATCGGGTGCGGAAGACACCTTAAGGTAGATTTGAGTGTCGTCCGCATAAAGATGGTAATGGATCCCAGATTTGCTTAGAAGGTTCCCTAATGGTTCCAGGTAGAGGTTAAACAAAGTGGGTGCCAGGATAGAACCTTGAGGGACGCCTTGACCTACAGCCAATGGAGATGAAAGACTGTTCGCTATCTTGATCATTTGGGATCTGTCCGAGAGGAAAGAGGCAAACCATTTGAGCACTGTGCCATCTAATCCCATTCTCTGTTGAAGAGTGTTGAGGAGGGTGCTATGATTAACAGTGTCAAAGGCTGCAGAGAGGTCTAGAAGAATTAGAAGACACGATTCCCCAGAGTCGAGTATATGCAGCGCATCATCAATCACTTGCAGCAGGGCTGTTTCAGTGCTGCAATTTTGGATGAAGCCAGACTGGAAGAGGTCGAGGAGGTTATTGTCCATAATATGTAAGGAAAGTTGTTTCGCAACACATTTTTCGGTGATTTTCGAAAGAAAAGGGAGGTTGGTGATAGGGCGGAAGTTGTTGAGGTCGTTCGCATCGGCGGAGGGTTTTTTTAGAAGAGGGGTGACCTGACCTGATTTGAGGGCAACCGGGAGGGAGCCTTGACTGAGGAAGAGATTGACTAGCCTGGTCCAGTAAGAGAGAGTATAGGTGTAGAAATCGATGGCGATGTCGCTAGGGATGGGGTCAGAAGAATGGTTGGAGGGTTTAGTTTCGAGGATGCATTTGAGGAGGTCATCTTCCGAGATGACGTCAAAGTTCTGCCAGGTAACTAAGGATTTCCGATCCTCAATGGGGGTGGGGTGGGCGACCTGATCCACCAGTGCTTTGACCTTTTCATCAAAGAATATAGCGAAATCTGCTGCTTTCTTTGTGGAATCCTCAGGCTTAATGGTTAGGGGAGAACAGTCTGGGTTTTTGATGAGGTCAAAAAGTTTTTTGGGTCTGTTTTTGGCTGAGTCAAGGAGGGATCTGAAATGTGATGCTTTTTCAAGGAAGATGTGGTTGTGATATTTGGATCTTGCTGAACGTAAAAGAGAGAGATTGGAGGTGGAAGGAGATTTTCTCCAATGTTTCTCCAGCATTCTAAGATTTTTCCTTTCATCGTAGAGAGCTTTATTGAACCAAGGTGCTGAGGGAGTGGGTCTTTTCCTTTTGCTTTGGAGTGGAGCGACATTGTCGATTTCGACTGCTAGTACTGAGAGGCACTAAGAAGTGAGAACGTTGACATCCACGTTAGGGTCTAGTCTAGGAAGTGCCTGCATAGCAGAATCACAAAAAGTGTCAAGATTAATGTTCTTAGTGTTGCGGAACCAGGTAGTAGCTCTTTTAGGTTGGCCGAGAGTTATAACGTGCGATAGGTGAAAACGGAAGGGAATGAGGAAGTGGTCAGACCAGTCTACATGGATGGGGGAGCAGTAGTCAGCAGGTCTGCTTTGGATATGACAAGGTCCAGAATTGAGCCCTTGGAATGTGTGGTTTCCGAGCAATGTTGGAAGAGATCATTGGCTGAGACAAAGGTGGCAAGCTTGTTGGCAGCCGAGTCTTCCAAAGAGCCCCAGTGGAGATTAAAGTCGCCCAGGAAGATCTGTCTGTCACTTTGAGAAAATTGGTCACTGATGAAGTCAGTCAGTTCCTCCACAAAGGAAGAGCAGTTACCGGGCGGGTGGTAGATGGCATGGAATCTAAAGGGTGAGCCGTGATGTATTTGAAGTTCTAGGGATAGGCATTCGAATGTACGGAAAAGGGTGGTAGGAAAGGCTTTCATTTGAAGGGAGTTCCTGACGATGATAGCGACACCGCCCCCAATTTTGTCTGCCCTGTCATTTCTGAGGATAGAGTAGTCAGTGGGTACCAGAAGATCAAACAAAGTATGAGAGGAGTCATTAAACCAGGTCTCAGTGAGGAAGAACATGTCAAGATTCTGGTGGGTGATAGTATCAGAGATTTCCAATTTGTGTTTGATTGCAGATCTGCAGTTGTGGAGCAAGCAGTGCAGCTCTGACGAAGATGTTTTGGTGATGGGGGTGTCAGGGTTGTTAAGGGAGATAGGGATAAGATTCTTGAATGAGGGTGCCCGGTAAGAGGGAGGCTGGTAAGGTCTGGCAGAGGAGATGGTCTGAATAGGGAACTGCGTAGAATTATTAGGAGAGGAAGGTGGAGGGGAGTGACGTTGGTGGTCTTGTAGCTGGCCAGTAAGTTGGTGATGTCAGCAGAGGACAGACTGTGGTTGGCTTTATTGGGGCGCGGGAGCAAGGAACTCCTCGGGAGGTTGTTAGGGAAGGGGGACATCTTGGCGCTTAAAAGTGAGATGGACGCTACAAGCTGGGAAATGGAATAGATGAGAGAATCAAGTTTATTTTCCAGGGAGAGGAGAGCTGAGCACGGAGTGTTGGGTGGCTCGATGGATAAGGGAGGGAGTGCAGCGGGTGAGGGAGGACGGGGAGGGGTGGGGGAACGGGTTAAGGGAGGCGGTGCCAAGGGTGAGGAGTACGGGGAGGGGTGGAGGAGCGGGATACGGGAGGGAGTGCAGAGAGTGAGGGAGGACGGGGCGGGGTGGGGGAACGGGAAAAGGGAGGGAGTGCAGAGGATGAGGGAAGGAGGGGAGGGGTGGAGGAGCGGGATACAGGAGGGAGTGCAGAGAGTGAGGGAGGACTGGGCGGGGTGGGGGAACGGGATAAGGGAGGGAGTGCAGAGGATAAGGGAAGGAGGGGCGGGGTGGGGGAATGGGTGGGGAGTTGGGGAGCAAGGGTAGAAGGTGAGGACAGATGGTGGGCGATAGGAGTGGATGGTGAAACAGTGGTGGGAAGAGAAATACTTTTACTGGTGTTGAACAGAGGGGAAGAGAAGAGATCATAAATATGAGGAGAAAGTGGAGGAGTAGGAGGGGGGACAAATGAAGGCCGGAGGTAAGGGGAGAAGAGAGGAGAGGAGAGGGGGCTGTACAGGGGGGGAGAAATGAAGGCCAAAGGTACGTGGAGAAGAGGGGAGAGGGGGCTGTACAGGGGGAGGGCGGGGGGTCCAAGGAAGGCCAGAGGTATGGGGAGAAGAGAGGAGAGGGGGCTGTACAGGGGGAGGGCGGGGGGTCCAAGGAAGGCCAGAGGTACGTGGAGAAGAGGGGAGAGGGGGCTGTACAGGGGGAGGGCGGGGGGTCCAAGGAAGGCCAGAGGTATGGGGAGAAGAGGGGAGAGGGGGCTGTAGAGGGGGAGGGCGGGGGTCCAAGGAAGGCCAGAGGTATGTGGAGAAGAGGGGAGAGGGGGCTGTACAGGGGGAGGGCGGGGGGTCCAAGGAAGGCCAGAGGTATGGGGAGAAGAGGGGAGAGGGGGCTGTAGAGGGGGAGGGTGGGTGGTCCAAGGAAGGCCAGAGGTACGTGGAGAAGAGAGGAGAGGGGGCTGTACGGGGGAGGGCGGGGGGTCCAAGGAAGGCCAGAGGTATGGGGAGAAAAGAGAGGAAGGTGCTGGACAGGTACTGTAGGCTATGAAAGGTGAATGTAGGGGGACAGGTAACAGGTGGAGTGGGGGGGATTGGGCTAGATGGAAACTGAGGGAGGAGTAAGGGACTGCAAGGTCAGAGGGAGAGACGAGGAAGGAATTGTCGGGGAGGGAGACAAGGTTGGGAAGCAAGGGATGAGGAAGGTGGGGTTGAAGATAGATGGGAGGTGGAAGAGAAGAATTTAGGGTACGGGGGACGGGGAAGAGCGGAAAGGGATGAGGTGAAAGGGGGAGGGACGGGGGAGGTAAGGAAAGTTGATCGGTAGACCAGGTTGTAAGAAAGGTGGAATAAGAGGGGAGGTGGGTTGGCTTAGGGGAATTAGGGGGAGGCGAAAACGTTGGAGAATCGGGCAGATGCAGGGTGGGGAGGGGGGTGGAGGCCGGAGGCCAGACAGACAAGATAGGGGGAGGATCATTTTGGGAAGGGGGCAGAGAGGGAGAGGAGGGAGCAAAGGCAGGGGGGAACAAAGGGTAGGCCTGTGTCTCCCGGGAGAGCGGCCTGCTGGAGTATCGGGGGCTCAGGGGGGAGAAAGGGAGAAAGGAGAGGAGCTCAAAGAAGAGTCGAGGGAGATCATAGTTGTGTGGGTTGGGCGAAGGGAGTGGAAGAGATGGTCAAGAGAGAGAGACAGGAGTCTGTAGCTTGAATCATGACAGTACCATTATTGTAGAGTGTAATGGTGAGAGAGCCATTAAAGCTAGTGGAGGGAAATTTTTAGCCGCTGTCCATGCGGGATAGATGAGGAGGAGGAGACGTTGAAGAAATTGAAGAAGCTGGTGGACCAGGAAGGGATGTCGTGAGTGAAAAAATTAAGTCATTTTTGAGCTTCCTAGGTGCCCATTATGGAATTGATCAACAAAGAGGGAATCAGGGAATTGTTCAATGGTGTTGTGCTTGAACCGTTTTGCTGCTGCTTTGGACAGATTAGGGGGATATATGACTTTGAAGCAGTTAACTCCCGACTTAATTCGAGTGAAAGCCATGATAGGGAGAAGAGGGGCCACTAGGGTAGCGATAGAGCAAAGAAGAATAATAAGAAGAGGAGGGCGCATAATCCGGAAGACGAGTGAGGATAATCCAATAAGATTGAGGTCAGGAGGCGACTAGAAATGCAGGGCCAGGGACTCTGGTCTAACTCCCTAATAAAACATCATACCGGTGGGATAGAAGGCTGGCTTGCCTCCAGTGGCGGTGAGGGTGTGGGATCATAACGGGGCAGACCCTACCACCAGGGATTAGGATCTCCAAGTATGGAAACCAGCATGGAAGTGGGAGTCACCTAGAGGATCACAGTGATAGATATAGACATTCTTCAGCTCCTCAGGGAGGAGGACAAAATGGACACCAAACCTCAACCAAGAGCACTATTAGAGGAGAACAAAATGGGTGCCCATTAAGTGAATCACTCATCTCATGGGCCCCCGAGCGCGCCAGGACAGCCCAATAGGAAACAACAGACCCAGTCTGGGTCACATGTTCAAACATGTCAGCAAAATGTGAGAGTCATTAAACCAAATGTCAGTGTTCCCTTACTTGTTACTTGCAAAACGAAGGGATAGTCAGGGGGGGTCAAACGGGACCGTAGGAGATCAGTCCAATGAACGCATTACGCTCAGCCTTCATCCAGCGCCACGTCTGATTCACGAGACGCTCTGGCGATGCCGTAGCGGACCGGAGACACGGCGTGAATGCAGGGCAGCTGCGGAGGCCCCTCACCCTCGGGATACTGCCTACCGCCTGCCTGCGATGCGAAGCTCCTGCTGGCTCTGCGCGGCCTTACGGGGTTCTCTTGGGGGGGCGGAGGGGGGGGTCCGTGGGAGTGCAGGTTCTGGCTAGATCTCCACCGCTTCGTGTCTACTCCCAAGCCAGGAGGCGGACCTGGACCGACCCCCTCGCGCTATGGGGTGCCTTAATGCTTTGGTCGTTTGCTCAAGATCTTGCCGGTTGTGCCTCTCAGGCAAAGCGACAAGTCTAGTTGGGGGGCTCCCGGGGAGTTGGATCTCTACTTTGCTTCACTGAGGGTCCGAACAGGAGCCGGCGTGTCTCACGGTCACAATTATTCTGCTGTATTTCCCCAGTTCACGACTGCACACCCCGGACCAGGTCACCAGGAAGGAGATGCTGGCCCGTCTGAGCGGTCCTCGGCCACTGCTCCCCTGCAAAGCGCACCTGAGGGGCTAATGCAAGTGTTGTTGGCTCAGGCACCAGAATGTCTGGTGGGAACGTGCTGGAGTGCTATTGTGGTGAGGTAAATTGTATTTGCTGAAGGAGAAATTAGACCACAGTTTTTCAGCTCTATACCTGCCAGCTCACACGGTGCCACCGTGTGACACACAATATTGGCACCCATCACACAGTCTCCCGGTGAGAAGCCAATATCACAGGAAATAGTGGTTTTCCTGCTCGTTTTCCGAGGCTTCGAACTGCCGACCCTCATTAAGGGGGTGAAAACACCCCAGGACATCGGCACCAGGCTCAGCAAGCTTGTTTTTTTTCTTTTTTTGGGCCGGGTTGGGTTCAAAAGTGCCTCTAGGTATTTCTCTCCACAAGGCCCCGCCCCCTCCTCACACAGTGAGATTGTTCTTCAAGTTGGCAGGTATGCAGCTCCATTAAAATCCGTATTTGTAAAGCGCGAACTACTCACCCTTACCGGTCTCAAGGCGCTGGGGGCCGTCGTTGAAATTAAGTGAGCTATTGCCCAGAGTCACATGGTGCTGAGCTGAGCTGCCGCCGGAGCCGGGATTGAACCGGGAGCCCTGTGCTCCGAAGTCAGCTGCCCTGGCCGCTGCACCACACCTCTCCACCTCTCCATTCGGACGTCATCGAATTTTACCAACGACCGCATGCCTTGGAGCACTCTGACCTTCAGGACAATGGAGCCATAATTGCCAAGGTGCTGGTGAAGTCCAAAATGGATGACTGCAATGTTATCCGCCGCGGACCATCGAAAGCCGATATTTAGAATAGAAGGGTCTAACAGAGTACCGCGGTCAGGCCAGTGAAGGACATCCCAATCCTATATCGCCTTTTTCCTGCGAGCCGTGATTTACGTTGGCTCTCTGTAAATAAGAGCGTTCAATTTAAACCGTTGGCAGGTAAAATGCTGGCAGTAAAAGTAATCTATAGATCTGCGTCACATTATTCAAGAAATAGCTTGCAGATAAATCAGCCAGTAAGAGAATTGTAGTACTAAGATAAAATGGTGCTTTCTTTGCACATGGTTAGCAAGTCCAGAGGGGTAAGAAAAATGTTTCTCTCGGTAGAGTATCAACATTATAGAATAATCTTCCTGTTGAATCCATCTATATAAATAAATCACATCTTCCTTCACCTGTCAATTTTCACTGCTAACACTAGATGGCACTGTTTACCATGTAACAGACAAGCCGCTATTACAGTATAGGTTTTACCATGTGTATATCTATCCACTCGACTCGCAAGGCACTCTTACCAGAAACAAGCATTGGCAAAGCCAATTGTTCTCGCCTATATGAGATCTATTAGCTTTGCCAATGTTTCTTAGCCAAGTCGCAAAGTGCCTATAAGTAAAGAAAAAAGCTTTCTGACACAGCCAGCATTGACTGCGTCATTGCGCTTTTTAAAAAAAAAAAAACATTTTTGCACTGAAGTGAGCGCTGCTGTACAATATGGCTAAAGAAGCATTGACAAAGCCAATAGATCTTGCGAGATAGACAAGACCTATTGGCTTTGCCAATGCTGTTTTTTATTTTTTTTACTTCAAGTAAGAACCTTTAATGTCACTGATTTCAATAGTTTTTAATAATCTGTTGGGCGAATTCTCACACATAGTGTTATTTACTCCTGACCTCCCAATGTTTCCTCGGCAAAATGCTCCTCTGCAAACCCCCTGCTGGCTCCTCATAGCAGTCCGACTGGCAAGCCTGTGTAATAAAATCAATCAATCAATCACGGCATTTATAGAGCGCGCTACTCACCCGGGAGGGTCTCAAGGCGCTGGGGGAGGGGGTAAGTTACTGCTCGAACAGCCAGGTCTTGAGCTGCTTCCTGAAGGAGAGATGGT
This sequence comes from Calotriton arnoldi, assembly GCA_963921515.1. Taxonomy (NCBI): domain Eukaryota; kingdom Metazoa; phylum Chordata; class Amphibia; order Caudata; family Salamandridae; genus Calotriton; species Calotriton arnoldi. Next base: position 143,069 of record CAWUFW010001833.1, on the reverse strand, counting down.
CCTGGGTTCGCCGAAGGTGAGTGGGGAGGGAGTTCCAGGTCTTGGCTGCCAGGTAGGAGAAGGATCTTCCTCCGGCGGTGGTTCTGCGGATGCGTGGTACGGTTGCGAGGGCGTGGCTGGTTGATCGTAGCTGGCGGGTGGGCGTGTAGAAGGTCATGCGGTCGTTGAGGTACTTTGGGCCCAGGTCGTGGAGGGCCTTGTGTGCGTGGGTGAGGAGTCTGAACGTGATTCTCTTGCTGACGGGGAGCCAGTGCAGGTCTTTCAGGTGTCCGGTGATGTGGCTGTGTCGGGGGATGTCCAGGATGAGTCGTGCGGAGGCGTTCTGGATGCGCTGGAGTCTTTTTGAAGTTTGGCTGTGGTTCCGGCGTAGAGGGTGTTCCCATAGTCCAGTCGGCTGGTGACGAGTGCCTGGGTGACGGTCTTCCTGGTTTCAGTGGGGATCCATCTGAAGATCTTGCGGAGCATGCGCAGGGTGTTGAAGCACGAGGATGAGACGGCGTTGACTTGTCTGGTCATCGACAGGGAGGAGTCCAGGATGAAGCCCAGGTTGCGTGCGTGGTCCGTTGGCTTGGGCGCGGTGCCCAGGGCCGGGGGCCACCAGGAGTCGTCCCAGGCGGAGGGTGATGAGCCCAGGATGAGGACTTCCGTCTTGTCTGAGTTTAGTTTAAGGCGGCTGTTCCTCATCCAGTCGGCGACGTCTCTCATCCCGTCGTGTAGGTTGGCTCTGGCGGTGGTGGGGTCGTTGGTGAGGGAGAGGATCAGCTGGGTGTCGTCGGCGTAGGAGATGATGTTGAGGTTGTGTTGGCGTGCGATGGCTGCGAGGGGGCTCATGTAGACGTTGAAGAGGGTTGGACTGAGTGAAGATCCTTGTGGAACGCCGCAGATGACTTCGGTGGCCTCGGATCTGAACGGGGGGAGGCTGACTCTCTGGGTTCTTCGGGCGAGGAACAAGAAGATGATTTCCAGTGCTTTCTCTCGGATTCCGATGTTGCTGAGGCGCTTCACTAGGGTGCGGTGGCAGACGGTGTCGAACGCCGCGGAGAGGTCCAAGAGGATGAGGGCTGCTGTTTCCCCGTTGTCGGTTAGGGTTCTGATGTCGTCGGTGGCTGCGATAAGGGCGGTCTCGGTGCTGTGGTTGGCCCGAAACCCAGACTGCGAGGGGTCGAGGGATCCATTCGTCTCGAGGAAGGCGGCAAGCTGTCCGTTGACGGTCTTCTCGATGACTTTGGCCGGAAACGGAAGGAGCGAGATGGGACGGTAGTTCTTGAGGTCGGTGGGGTCCGCCGTTGGTTTCTTCAGGAGGGCGGTAAGCTCGGCGTGCTTCCAGCTCTCCGGGAAGGTGGCAGTGTGGAAGGAGGAGTTGATGATGTCCCGGAGATGGGGTGCGATGGTGGCGTCAGCTTTGTTGAAGACGTGGTGTGGGTAGGGGTCGGTTGGTGATCCGGAGTGGATGGAGTTCATCGTGCGGGTGGTGTCTTCGGTGCTGATCGGGGTCCAGTTGCAGAGGGTGGTGGTGGCGGGCGTTGGTTCGGCGGTAGGGTGCGTGGTTTGTGCGTCGAAGCTGTTATGTATGTCGGTGATCTTGCGGTGGAAGAACGTGGCGAGTGAGTTGCAGAGGTCTTGCGAGGGGGTGATGTCGTTGTTTCCGGCGCTGGGGTTGGAGAACTCTTTGACGATGCTGAAAAGTTCCTTGCTGTCGTGGGCGTTGTTGTCCAGTCGTTCTTTGAGTGCCGACTTCTTGGTGGCATGGATCAGCTGGTGGTGTTTGCGGGTGGCGTGCTTGAGGGCGGTCCTGTTGTCTGTGGTCTGGTCGAGTCGCCAGGTTCTCTCGAGAGTGCGGCAGTTCTTCTTGGATTCCTTGAGTTCGTTGGTGAACCAAGGGGTTTTCTTGCTTCCGGGTCTGCTGGGAGGGTTTTTAGTGGTGCGAGGTCGTCGGCGCAGGCGGTCAGCCACTTGGCGAGGTTGCTGGCTGCTTCGTTTGGGTCCGTTGTGTTGGTGGGTGTGTTCTGGCTGAGGGAGGCGGTGAGCTGCTCGGCGGTGATCTTGCTCCAGCTCCGGCGGGGAGCCTGTTGCGGGTGGTGGTGGGTCGCAGTCTTTCTGAAGCTGAAGTGGACGCAGCTGTGGTCGGTCCAGTGTAGTCCGGTGGCGTGGCTGAAGGAGATGTGCTTGCTGGAAGAGAAGACGGAAATGTGTGTTTGACAAAGCAAAATGTTTACTTGCATGTTCTGTAGCAATATTAAAATAGTAAAACATAATTTTAAAACCTAAAAACAACACGTGGCAAAAAAATGCATACCTGTTTCGTACACCTGGCGCTTAAAAGCTGCTGCTTTAGTGACTGCTATAATCGCTATTCTTACAGTGTTTTACAGATGATTCGTGCGTGCTCTGCTGCCCTGCACAGTGCATGTGAACATACGTGTATACGTGTCTATTGAGTCCAGCCTATGTTCTTGGTGTTCTGCAGTGCACCATCACGTGTGTCATACAGTACTGTGCTGGTCCTCGAATGTACAACATGTATATTTGCAGGAAGTGGCTTTTGTGCATTCTTATGAACACTACGGGGCAGATTTACAAGCCCCTTGCGCCACTTTTGCGTCCCTTTTAACATGGGAAAAGTGACGCAAAAGTGGCGCAAGGAGCTTGTAAATCTGCCCCTACATTTTTTATGTATAATCAATTCAGCGCAGCATATGCCTCGGTATGCACAGTTCTGTGCAGTGCACATGCCACTGACAGTTTTAAGATGTACAACACATCGTATGTTTCACGAAACGCGGAACAGTCTGTGTTACACATGCTACGTACTTGAAACCGACTGAACAGCACAATACCACCTGACACAAAGCACTACTAGATGAATCCTGCCGGGGTTTGAAAAACACATCTCGTGTTTGTATAAAGTGCTGGGAGTGTGCATTCCGTGATGATATCCGCTCTATGCTACACAGTGAGCCTCAGCATGTGGCAGAGAGGCTCTATGCTCACAGTGAGACATGCTATGGTTACTTAGAGTGCTTTGTAGTGCCGAGTGTAGACCGCGCCCTCAGTGCTAGGCACACGTGAGACATATCATTGATAACTATTTCAACTCTCAAAGCAGAGCAGAGTCTGGACGATTACCAGTGACATGTCTGCGTGTGCCCGTATACTCGCTGCTGCACAGGGGAGCACATATCTCAAACAAGGAGTACCCGGTCTGCTATCCGTGCTGCACTTTGGTATTTTACATTCAGATTAAATCTGATAGCAGTGTTTCTGCCTGCATCCCTTATCTTATGCACATATGGATCAAGAGATTGTATGAGCGAACCTGTGCCATTTGTTTCATGCACAGTGCCACATGAGTTCTAAATCTGCACCTAGAATGGGCACACAGAGTATACAATCGCGAGACAGCTGACTGGGGAGCCTGGTTCGAGTCCCGGCGGCGCTGAACAACCTGTGATTCAGAGCAAATTGCTTAATCACCCGTGCCTAACCCCCCCCCCCCCCCAAAAAAAAATACATGCATGGAATGTCCCTGTACCTGCATACAAAAAAAACTGAATGTTATGGGGATCTTATATATCGCGAACTCTAGCGCTTGAAAACACTGCAAAAAAAACCATGAATTCCTCTTTCCTATAAACACTCTCACTTTAAAGTCTGAATGCACAATAAATGTGAGGAGATAAGAACAAGATTTACAGGCCTGTTTACAGAAAGGGAGCACTTAGAAGGATAGGACAGGGCCTGATATTTGACATCGGTCTTTGAATGCCCAGCAAACGTGACGAGATAAGAACAAGATTTAAAGGCCTGTCGACTGAAAACGAGTTAGTGGAAGAATACAGGGAACACGGCTTTCTCATCGGGCGGGACGAACTGAACCTGGACAGCCTAAAGCAAGTAAAGCCAGCATGTGGGAAGGAAGAAAACGTGACTTCCAAACCACAAAGCCAATGCAAGCGACGGGCAGGTCAACTTTATGAAACTCCCCAGGATGTCTTTTCCAGACCACACAGCTGCGCTGTAGGCTGCGACCGACAAACAATGTTCATTCACTCAGATCATAAGAATTTTTAAAAAATGCCTGTTTTCAGAATTAATGAGTGTAGTGAATGAACCATCCCTCTCACTTTTACAGTGTGTGGCATCTCTTCCACCACATTAAAACAAAAATCCTCTAGTGATGCACATGTTCCTAAACACAAGGGAAAAAGATGGTTTAAATGGGGCGCAATATGGTCTGGTCATTCATAGAAGTAGATTTCACCTTGAATGCCTCACACAACATATGTTAGTGACCCCAACTTGTTTTTAGACCCTGCTGAAATAATCTGCTCCAGTCACTCTTAGTTGTTAAAAGACAGTATGCCTGTTTTGTGCGGCCATCAGTGGTAATTTAATGTAAACCTTTGTATCCAGAATAAAGGGAGCTAGCCAGCACATTAACTTTACATCTGTGAGGGATGGCATTGTTTAAACTGCCTCCAGCTTTCACCCTCTCCTTGACCCCTGACCTGGGTATCACTCACGTTACAGTTACTAAATGTAATCTATAATTCTAAGGCCCTGCTGGTGCCCTGCTGAAGGCCCAGTACAAAGCGCACCGAAGCTAAATAACAACAACAACAACAATATATTCATTCCTTCAAGTGTGATATATGCTGCTTGGCAACGAACATCACAATAGAATGTGCCAATTGTAAGAAAATGCCTTTAATTCGCTGGAAGACAAATATAAACATAGATCGACATGCTAAGAGATGTAAACATAATTTGTAACAGGCAGCTGTTCCCGCCTTAATTGCATTCAAACTTTGACCGCCTTCCAAATGCAGAAAGAAAAGAAACGTCACCTTGTTACCCATTCCCCTCCGAAACCTTTGTAGACTAGCTGGGTGTACCACAGCACCTACCGCACCGTCTAGTTCCAGTTCCATTGGGCGAAGCTATCTATAGTGCAGCAGGTGCAGTGGCACCGGGGCCAGAGGGTCTAAGAAGCCATCTTCTAGCCAGTTTTTTGCTGTATAGTCATGGGGTCCTATCTTCCTTGCTTCCATTCAGACCGATGGCGCCCTCACTCCGCCACTACGTCCCCTACCAGGTGACTCCAGGTTATAATCACTTTTCCAACAGGTGCTATACTGGCTGTAGGCCTTGTTAAATACCTTTGCTCACAACTTCACAAATACAAAGCTTGCTACATATGCAAACCCACCAATAGTAATTCGCAGTCATGACCATTGTTGAGGGTGGACCACTCGAGGTTCACTGATTTTAAGCCAGGTCCCGTTCCCACACTCAACAGTGGTTGGGACCCACAGGCGGGTCTGGTGGCTTAGTGGACTAATGCACCCATTCTAGGGGCCTGTGTTCGACCTCATAGTCACAGGTTCAAATTCCGGCAGGTCCACTCAGCCTTTCATCCTTATGAGGTCGATAAAATGAGTATCATTAAGTTGGGTAAGAATAAACATTTACTATTCAGCGCCAAGATACCCTTGGGTGAATGTGCGCTTTACAAATACATGTTATCTTTATGTTGTTACACATTGTACAAGTGTTTTTTGTAAATGGAAATGTTTATTAAAGCATTAAGTGAAAAATGCATTCTTCAGTTTGGTAATTTGGTAAGAGGGCAGGGTTTTAGAAGAACACGTTTTTCTATGTTAACAAAACACATTCTGCCTGTAGCAGTCGCAGACTTTGACTCTGCAAGGTGCAGCTAACAATGGACTATGACAGCAATTAAAATGTTCACGTGTTGTTTACCTTTCAAGAAATGGGTATTCATTATAAAAAAGATTATGGTAAAGCTAAGTAGAATAGTTTCTCATGTAATATAAATGTCAAAAAACCATTGGATGAAATCAAAATAACACAGATATGTTGTCATATCAATTGGAGGCCAGATAATTAGTCTGAACATTTTAAAGGTAATCAGGTCCCATTGTTGGTTCTATGTTGCAGAGAGCAACATCAAGTATCTCTCACTTCTGCATACATAGTGTGATTCTTATAACAAAGCAAAACGTAGATTTACAAAAACCACAAGTTCTGTAGTCCATTTTTCTCCCACTTCTTTACACCAGTGAAGCACGCAGTATGGTATTTCACTTAACATTTTCAATAAAGATTTCCTGTTTGATAAAAAAAAAAACATAAATATAAACATAGGGCAATTATGAGTTACTGCGCTCAGATTGTGACCACCAGGGTCCCTTACCACTGGTGTTCCCTCCTGGGATCCCCTTACTATTCAGCCTAAAAGTGTGTACGAAGTGCAACCCTTCAGCACTTGGCAGTGCAGGGGAGCAATCCAAGGCTTACTCACTGAGGTGGTGTGGGTTGGAGATTCAAAACTCAATAAGTCATCCAACACTAGTCAGTAAATCAGTGTTCAACCAGTGCTTTTTCCCTAGAAACAAAAGTACTTTACATATCAAACCAACATCATAGGGTTCACTCTGCAGTTTGGAGAGCATCTCCAGAGTTGAGTTAGCAAATGTGCCCAATGGGCTGTGAACTCTTGTGAGGAGAACTCCTGGGGGAAACATTCTCTGGTGCGCCCCTCCTCCCCTGATCTGGCTGACCCTATTACTCAGGAGCTGAATGGTTTCAAGTTCAATGAGGAAGGTTTTCAAACCCGTCTGGAGCACCCTATCTACCCTTCGGCATAGGTTGTGTGGGGCAGGCCAGTCGTCTGAATGTAGTGGCCCTTGGCAGGACAATGCTCTTCGAGGTGGTGAGTGCTCTGTTGAAGCCCCGCTAAGCTGGGATCGTCTGCTTCTGCCCAGCTGAGGTTCTTGTGGTCTTTGTGTCTGCATACAAATGGTCAGGTGCGTTTTGTAGCACCTCTATCAGCGAATCAGCTGCTGCACTTAGTCACACTGCTTCTGATCCAGTGGGTTTTGCTTTGCTGTATCTTGTCCTGGCCCAAGCTCAAGCCCCTACCAAGCAAGTTGGTGGAATTCTGCAGTGAGCAATGTCCTTAGTGGTGACAGGGGATCCCTTCCTCTTAGGTACAGATCAGTGAGATGTGACTCTCAAGGGAGAGGTGTTGTGCAGCGGCCAGAGCGACTGACTCCGTAGCTCGGGGTTCACAGTTCGATCCCCGGTGCCGGCGGCAGCCAGCTTAGCTCAGCACCATGTGACTCTGGGAAATAGCTCACTTACCCCCCCCCCTCCCCATGGCCCCTAGCGCCTTGATACCCTTAGGGGTGATATGTTTGCGCTTTACAAATGTGGAATTTAATTTATACCGCTGGATGAATTTGAGTTTCATGTAGCAACTCACGCTTTTGGTCACAAAGACCTCTCAATCATGGCCACTTCCACTGCAAAGCATAACCTTCAGGGATACTATGGCACCCGGGAATCATCCATTGTCATGAGTGATGGCCATGGGTTTCAGCAAAGGTTGTAGTTGATCAGTGTTCATCGCACTTGATCGTCTTCTAAGCAGCATCTTCATCATACAAGGGCACCTCCAAAACCCCTCCTAAGCAACCAATCAGCTGCTTCTTTTAAAGCTGGCTCCAAGGCAGTGTCTCCCAGCAGGCTGTTGAACTTCCATATGTTCTGGTCACAAATCCGGCAAGGGGACGAGGGAGCAGATACCCTAACACCGGAACACAAAAGAATTTCTCAGTTACCCCTGGTGTGGGTTGCCCAGATTCTTGTAGAGACATCTGTACGTGGAGGTCATTCCAGTGAACAATTTGATAGAAAAGGGCAGGTGAATTTCCCTAGGCTTCTAAGGTGTGCCCTGTCTCCTTTCTTTACCAACCTAAAGTTTGACCCGCTGCAGAGGATATCTAGAATGGCCACTAATTCACACTGCAGTCTTGAATGCCCTCCATTTGCAAATTTCGTACCAATGAAATCTAGGAAAACCAAGTTGTATTCCTGTGTGTCCATAGCCACGTGTCACACAGACTCCAAGCGCAACCTCTACACACAGAAGTCCTATCTAAACACATTTCATCCCTGCCCCAAGTGGATGGAGTAAATGACCCAGTTGCAGGGGACTGTATTTTTAAATACTGAGGTGTCGGTAGGAAGTGTCTTCTCCTGACAGTGGAGAGGTAAAAAGACCTGACCTGCTACTGGAATTTATAGCTGTCGCCATTGTCGGTCCCCTATAGTCAGGGATCTGACAGTTATTATGCTCAGTAAAGGAGAACGGCTATAGTGTACCCCCTCCGGACCACATAGCCCCACTCTCTATCTAGATAGTTAGACAGACAGACAGACAGAATAGACTCTGAGTGGAGCAAGTTGTCTTGTAGTTGTATACAGCTGCGGCCCATGCAGGTAAGAGCGGTGGGGTGGTGTGGCCGGGTTGGGGGGGGGGGGTGGAATTCGACAGACGACCATGAGGGAAAATTAAATAAATAAATAATTTTCCCTTGTCGTCGTCTGTCGAAATACCCCCCACCCACTGACCCCACTGCTTTTACCTGCCCGGGCCACGGCTGGTTGTATATTATGTTTACAATTGTGTGAGGTGTTTGCCTATATTTTGTTTGTATTCAAAGGTATTTACCATGAATAAGAAAGAGTGAGACCCCGAAGAGGGGCCATAGCATGAAATACATTGGGGCAACAGAAAATGATTGACAGCTGTTTTGTGATCATTGAAACAAGCCAATGAACAAATAACCAGGGGATCTTGTTTGATTGAGAAGCAGTATGCAAATTGTTGATAAGATTGAACACTTGACAGTGCATGTTCACTGTGCAGTGGGATTCAAATATCATTAATCGACCAACGCTACATTAGGTTGTCTTTCGGGGATCGCCTCACGTTATCACACAGACCAGGATAATCTTTGATTATCAAATGTGTAGAACTTGGTGTGTGCAGCGATAAGGTTCCATATCACCACAATATTTCATCACTCGTGAGATCATATGTGGCATCACGATTGAAATGATCAATTCATTCACAGGACCAACTATTATTTCTGAGCACGTGTTCCCGTGCTAATATACAGCAGAGCAGAAGCACAGCCAGTCTGTCATGGGCCCTGGTGCAAGGAAGGAAATGGGCCACCGTGACTGCTGTTTGAATTATAAAATACAGCAATAATCAGGGTTCAACCCTCTTTGATAGGTGGAGATCTGGCGCTGAACGTGAACTCCTTTGATGTTGGTTATCCATGCCGGTGGCTGGTGGGTAGAGGGAGGGAGGACAAAGTGGTCAGGCAAATAGCTTTAAAACGGAGAAAAGTTTCCTCATCCTGTTCAATGCGGAAACTGGTAGTGCGGCCGTAGACACCAGGAGCTTCATCTAGTGTGCAGCTTTAGCCACTCGGCACAGAAGGAACAACGATAGAGGCGTCACGGGAGCTCCCCAGTCCCACTCATATGATGTAAACCATCGGATGAGGATATGGGATCTCCACAGCCCAGTTCCTTGCAATAACAGTTGGCTTGCTTGAAGCTCCAGTTATGTCAGTGCAGAATAGAAGCCAAGTTTCTATTTCTTTTCATTGGATTGGCATATCTTGAGGTGCCTTGACGTTCTAAGGAGTGCCAACTGGGTTTTGTATTAGAATATCATGATTTAAATATCATCCTACAAAAATATCTTACCAAAAATATCGACTATCATAACAGTGTGAAGGTAAGTCTGTACGGTTATATATCAATTTAATATACTTACTTCCACATATATGCAATTTGACAATATATGTCTTTAATATTTGTTCATGTGGAGATGATAATATTAAACGTATAGGTATGTATGCAAGCTTACCTTCACAACATAATCGTAGTCGATTTTCTGGCAACAATATTTTTGCAGGACTATATATTTTTTTACCCGATATTCTAACAACCCTGTCGACAGAGGACCTTCAACCAAGGTCAATGTATTCAATTTCACATGATAAAAGGTACAGATTTTACGTACTTCGGTGTTTAAGGATTCATTCAGCACGGCTTAACGACCACAGAGCATAGGTCGTTGGATGTAAAATTCTAGTATTAACAAATGTAATGTGTGAAGGAAATTCCACCCTGATCAACTGCCCATAACTTGCTTTTCAGTGTGGTAGCCTCAGAATGGAAGCAGATTGCATTATGTATGAAAGAAGGCCTGATGTGCCTTCACTAAAGATCGGCAGAGCTACTGTACCTGAATTTAATCTTTGTGTCAGCAAAAGATGTCCTCATTCAAATGACAACCATATATCAGCATTGTGCAAAAGCTATCAGTCTTCAGGTCTGCCCATCCTCTTCACTGGACCTTGCAGTTATAAACAAACCACAGAATTTATGTAGCAGTAAAAAACAAAACACGTAAAAGACATTAAGCGTTTAGGATAAATCCAGGACTTTAAATGACACGGCACTGATATAAATTACAAAATGGCATATATTGACCAGAGCGACTCATATTATTTGGGAGCAATTTTCGTGCCACAAAAGCTTTGGTTGGAAAAGCCTTCCTGTCTGCATTTTTCCTGTCACTTCTTGGTGGCATTGTGAGTTTTTTGTCACTTTTTATTACAGTGGATCCATTCCATGTTTAAGTATTTTTATTGACGGTTTTAACATTTATCAACAAACTTACACTGTGGTTTTGTATAAGCTTATAAAAAGGCGGTAAACAATAGAATTCAAATTTGACTGAGAATATGATATAGAAACCGCTATATATTAGTCTTAGTAAAATTATATGCATTATTGAATTAAGTGTACATAAATTATGCAGCAAACTGCTTTGTAAGGTAAATAAAGGAATAAGAATGGATATCATTAGTAAGTATGATATCCATTCCAGATACCAAACCAGCTTCCTTCCAGGATAACACAGTAAAAGAGCAGGTCATGGGGAATGTTTCGGCTGCTAGATTATTACGGGCTTCAGCAGAACACTCCTTTCGGATTTCTTCTGACTTGACATGAGGAACAGTACAAAAGGGAAAGAAAAAGTGCAATCTGACTCCAAACCTTAAATTGGCCAGTGCAAGATCATCCACTAATCTAACCGGAAAGTTCTTCGGCAGGACGTCTTCTTTTTTTCTACCAGAACAATAAGCATTAATATCGACGGCCCAAAATAATGTTGCAAAATTATCAACTACCACTACATAGTGAAGGTAGGTTTACAGAGGGAAGTAGAGATTTACCCTTGCTAACTTTATCTATATGTATCTTGATGATTTACATATATTCAATGTACGCAGAGGGGGAGTTAGGAATACTAAATCCATACATAGAAATATATACTATCCTTCATGATATATTGACATTTTGGCTGCAATATTTTGGCAGATCAATATTTCTGTCATCGATCAGATTTACAACCAGATTTCTTGATAGATAACAGTTGAACCTCAGGGAAGACTGTGGGAAAAAGTGCTTTGTCTTCCCATTTTGCTGGAAATGAGAGAGTTATCTTAGCAGGGCCATAGCTTGGTCAGTAAGATTGGGGTCGGGGGAGGGTGAACTTCAGATTTTCCAACTATCATGCTGGCATATAATGTTATAATACATTTGTAGGAAAGTGCCCCTTTTTGCATGGTTGGCCCCACTTTTTGCCTGATGATTGATGCTCTTTGACTACGTGTGCCCTGTGCTCCTGCCAATCAGGTACCCAGGGCCTGTGTTCTTTCCCTAAAACTGTACCTTTGCACCCCCAGTTGGCACCTCTCTGGCCACATGTAAGTCCCTTGCAAGAGGTACCATGGGTACCAAGGGCACTGTGACCAGGGAAGACCTCTAAGGACTGCAGCACATATTGTGCCACCCTTAGAGGCCCTGTATCTTAACACACACACACACACTGCACTTGCAGACTGCATGTTTTGGTGCAGAGAAAAGTGAAGAGTCGACATGGCACACATACCTGTGTGCCATGCCTACAACCCACTGCCTATGGTATAGGTAAGACACTCCTCTAGGTGGGTGCACTATACAACTGGTGAGGGTACAGGTGCATGAGCCCTGTACCCCTACAGTGTCTAAGTCCATTATTAGACATTGTAAATGCAGTAAAGCCATAAAGAGTATATGGTCTAGGAGTTTGTCATTTCAAACTACACAGCACCATAATGGCTTTACTGAATTCTAGGAAGTTTGGTATCAAACTTCTCAGCCCATTAAACCCACACTGATGCCAGTGTGGGATTTAATGCCAAATGTACTCAGAGGGCATCTTAGAGATGCCCCCTGAAAAACGACCTAACTCTAGTGTCCTGGCTGAGTGGCTGCTTGCCAGCTGCCACCCCGAGACATGTTTTTGGACCGCTGGGTCAAGAGCCTCCCATTCTCGGGGTCCTGAAACAAAGCACATCCTGGGCAGAGGTGCCATGCCTCCTCCCCCAGGATGGGCAGGGTCCACGAAGGGGAAGCTTCAAAGGCTTGACGCCTTTGTGAGCTGACCCAGCCATTTCCTGCTCCCAGCAACTAGTCCCTATCGGTTCTAACTCCCACTTTGGTAGGGAGAATCAGCAGGAAAACCAAGATAGGAGGAGAGGTGTGCCCACCTTTGCCAACTCCACCACTCAGGTGGAGGAAGCGAATGCGAAGCACAACTCTCACTCCCCGCCGTCTTGAAGATGGGGGGACCCAGCCAACCAGAGAGAGGCTTATGCCCCCCTCCCACTGGAGGGTGGCACAATAGGGGTGTACCCACCCCAAGGAAGGGGCCCATTGGTCCCAAACTGTACCTACCTGAAACCCCCCTAAATTTAGTGTTTAGGGGCAACCCCAAACCTTGCCTCCTCAGACAAGTAAGAAGAAGAAGAAGGACCAAAGAGCCGTGCTGAAGGAAGAAGAGGAGGACACCAACTGCTTCGGCCCCAGCCCTACCGGCCTGTCCTGACCTCGACCTGCTCCAGCGGAATCCCGGCATGTCTTGCAGCTAGCAGCCCCCCAGAACCCGGAGGACCAGCCCTGCCTTCCCTACAAAGACTCTGTCTCCTGTGAGCACCGGACTTGCTCAAGAACTAGACTCTGACTACAGCCGAATCCGTGAGTCTGCACCACTCTGCACCCAACGCCCATGGCCCGAGTTTGAGTGGCCCAACACCATAAGGAGGTCCCCCAAGCAAACCTGACCTGGGATCTGGTGATATCTGGTGATATCTGACCTACTCCAAGCCTCCTGACGACACCTGCAGCCTCTGTCTGGAGGATTCCCCTGACGGCGACTGGAGCTGGGAAGGAAACCCGACGCCTAAAGACACCCCTGCTGCTGACGTCCCACGGCCTTGGGTTGCCCAACTGATGGTGTCCAGGCAACCCCCTGCATCCTAACTTAATCTGAAAAGTAATCACAAAGTAATTACAAATACCTTTTGCCATATTTTACAAACCTGTAACAAAGCCAATTTCATCCAGCTTGCTTATTTTGAACAGCGTGTTTTGAAAAGTACCATTTTACTTACCTGTACCAAGTCCTGTTTGGTTCTAAAAATAAAATACAACTAAAGAAATATTTTTGATACAAACAATTGGTCTGAGTTCAGTCTTTGAGTGTGTGACATCATTTCTTGCCTGAGTGTGTACAATAAATGCTTAACACTACCATCTGATAACGCCTTACTGTTTGCCCACACTACCTCAAATAGAGAGTAAGGTATTATATATATTTTTTTTATCTCTGTAAGCCTTTGGAGATCCAATGGACTCTGTGCACACTATACCTTACTTTGGTATATTATATACAGAGCCAGCTTCCTACAACATTATACAGTGAGCAGGGTGCACAAAAGGGGCTTAAGGGGCAGTGGAAAGGATGAGGAATGAGGATTGGTAGGGGTACTAAGTGAGAGAAAACACACTATTTTGTAAAATAAGTGACATTTTTGAAGGCTTTCAAACCAGAGAGGGAGAAAGTTTGTGTACATTTTTGTCTGTGTGTATGTAAAATTCCTGGTGAAATCCGACAGACACCTCACCATACCCGACTGAAAGCACCTGCACCCAACTATTTACCAGAACATACATTTATTAGGGGGGTGTAACACCCCCCTGAAGCTACGCCCCTGTATCTTAGATCTTGGGCTGAGGAAGCTCAGCTATTGGGATTTGAATTGTCTTAATACATTGGTTGAAGAACCTATGTGGTGTATCACCACACTGTGCTATCAGGCACTTTTTAAGGGTAAGTCCAACTGGGCACATATTAAAAGAGTTTTTTTTTACAAAATCTGCAAAGCATTTACAAACATTGTGCTAAGTACAATGCTTCACAGGATACTATAATGCATTTTAGTGCTGTGTTTGCATCACAGCACTAAAATGCCTTTGTCACTTGTTATCTTAAAGCTTTTATTATTTGGGATTAGGCGCTGCTACGGAGTCTTGGTTCAGCAGGAACAGTGTGAGCTGGGTGCAGGAGAGGTGGGTTATTATGGAGAGCCTGGGCTAAGATGGTGACTTCTAAAAACCTGTTACATTGTAACATTAAAAGTTGCTGTCTCCCGCCCTTCTCTCATCATGGCATTAATAGTTACACAGTAACATTAAAAGTATCGGTCTCCCCTCCTCCTCTCCTCATAGCATGAATTGTTAAACAGTAACACTAAAAGTAACTGTCTCCCGTCCACATCTCTTCATAGCATGAAAGTGTTACACAGGTACATTAAAAGTAGCGGTCTCCCCTCCTCTCCTCATGACATGAAAATGTTACACAGTTACATTATAAGTAGGTTTCTACCATCCTTACCTCCTCATCGCATGAAAAAGTTACACTGTAACATTAAAAGTAGCTGTCTCACGTCCTCCTCATGACATGAAAGTGTTGCACAGTAATCAATCAATCAATCAGGGTTTGTTAAGCGCAACTACTCACCTGAAAGGGTCTCAAGGCGCTGGGGGGGGATGGGGGACGCGCAGCTCCTGGGGGTTCACTCTGATTTGTCGAAGAGCCAGGTCTTGAGCGCCTTCAGGAACTTGGAGAGAGTTGAAGTCTGGCGGAGGTGGAGAGAGAAGGGTGTTCCATGTCTTGGCCGCGAGGAAGGAGAAGGAACGGCCTCCTGTTCTGGTCCACTTGATGCGCGACACCGTCGTATGGGAGAGCTGGGCTGAGCGGAGGGATCTTTGGGGTGCGTGGAACGAGAGGCGGTGGTTCATGTAGTCGGGCCCGGTGTTGTGGAGGGCCTTGTGGGCGTGGGTGAGAAGCACAGTAACATTAAAAGTAGAGGTCTCCTGCCCTCCTCATGACATGAAAGTGTAACACAGTAACATTAAAAGTACCTGCCCCCCATCCTCCTCTCCTCCTGACATGAAAGTGTCACACAGTTACATTAAAAGTAGCTTTCTCCCAGCCTTACCTCCTCATAGCATGAAAGTGTTACACTGTAACATTAAAAGTCACTGTATCCCTTCCTCTACTCATGACGTAACTCTGAAAGCATTTTCATTCACAAACGCAAGCAAAAGCAGTGCTAGAGGCTAGATTTCGCGACACCAACATTATTTATTTGAAAAATAATAATTCAAGATGATATCGTCTTATGCGAAGTACAATTCTGCTGGAATTCAATATAATTTAAATGTTGTCCCACGTAGAGAAATGTGCCACCTTCTACTATTAAGTGTAGCTTTGCTCCAATGGTGTTGCACTTTGCTTCTACAGGAGAACAGCTAACCTTTATAAAGAAGGCTGTAATTGGAACAAAATATTTGTAATGAGCTTTGTCATATCTCATATGTAGTTCTGCCCTACATTTTGGAGAGCATGAATGGTATATTTATGGCCCCTCTTTTTGAAATATGTCTGAAAGTCAACAATAAAAGAATTCACTCTCATTTCTGCATTGGAAAGTTCAAATGTTGCTCTTACTGTCAACTCATTCTTAAGGTAAATAACATATCAGTCAATACACTATTCCCACAAGATGACTGTTTGTAAGATATGTTGTTATTAAATAAGTTAATTGTGAATTTCATCCACATCTAATATTTTGGGTATGAGGTTTTAAGATGCGCTAATGATGTGTTAATTCTTTAAATAGAAATGTGTTGTCTAATAAACTATTTGTAAAACTGAAACAAAAAATCTTGTAAAAAATTACATTTAACAGTAACACATGACTCTAGCAAGTACACTTCCAATTTACAGCTGTTTGATTCCTACTCCTTTTTGAGGAAAAGTTGTTTCAGTTGTATGGTACTCACCTCAGTAATGGACTTCTGATAATAAATATGTGCCAGTGGTTCTTAACCTTTTCACTTCTTTGGACCCCCACTGAATCATTACTGGTACCCAGGGTCCCCCCACCGAGTCATGCTGGGTCTGGTGGCGCAGTGGACTAATGCATCCACTGAAGAGGCTTGTGTTCAACCTCATGGTTACAGGTTCAAATACCGGTGGGTCCACTCAGCCTTGCATCCATCCGGGGTTGATAAAATGAGTACCATTGAGTTGCGTAACAATAAACATCTGTTATTCAGCGCCTAGATGCCTACGGGTGAATGTGCGCTTTACAAATACGCATGTTATGTTATTACCGGAAGCCAGAGACCCCAACCTAAGCATTTTTGATCATCTGATCTTCAAAACAACATACAAAAAATACAGAAACAAGCATTCATCAAACAGAAACAAATTATTAAATATTTTATTTAATTCACAAATATAAAAGAAATCAAAACTTTAATTTTTGATTTCAGATAGTTTTCATTTTATGTAAAATGAACAGAAAATAAACATAAGACAGAAAATAGAAAAGCAAAGAATGCAGTACACTCCAGTAATCCACAAAACATGGCACTATAAGTCCACTCATCGTCCATACTATATTCGGTTTGATGCACTTGCACTGCTCCCACGAATCAATCTGAGGATACCCACTTAATTTTTTGCCTCCATTTTCGAATTCCTTCACATTTACAGAATGTTTTAAAGTTTTTAAATGTAAATTTTGCTTCTTTATTCATAAACGCTTTATTAATCTGCTAATATTTATTCTTCTAAGCAGTTGCAGACCCCCTGAGTAGGTTTTGCGGACCCCCAAGGGTCCCGGGACCACAGGTTAAGAACTACTGCACTAGCCAATAGTATCATCTGCTACTGATCACTTCTACAATGAAAGGGGCAGTTTAAAGACAGAAAAAGCCAGTTTAAAGAGATGGGAAGGTGTCAAGGGTGGATAAGAGGCAGTTTTATGGTTCTCAATCCATTGAAGTCTTTTCAAGAGCCTGTAGGGTGACCAACTGGCATGGGTGCAAATTCAGGACGATAAGTGTAAAAATTCAGGACAGAGGGTCAAAATTCAGGACAAAAATTCAGGACAGAAGGTCAAAATTCAGGACAAAACTTCGGGACAAAAGGTACGTTTTACTGACACATCAGAGGATGTTGCACGATAGTATAAAAGTACGTAAATAGACAACCAATTATGTACAAGTCAAAATAAGTTTTATATTAGGTTGAGACAATCGTGCACTTCACGGTTTTTCGGTATGCGTGCAGCTGTGAGCAACTGTGCAGGTCTTTTTGTGGTATTTCAAATGATAATAATCTATTTATATGGTTACTGCACTGGGTTGTCCAGTCTGATATTTTGTGTACAACTCATGGTCCTGAGCAGGCATGTTTGGTGAGAGAAGTGGTCCGGAAGATCTGCTCGGATAGACTTTGTTACTAGCATCTCATATCTGAGTGCCATTGTGAGATGTAAAGCGGCACGCATAGGTGAACTAAAGGGAGGATTGCTGTGATGAACCCACTATAGGGAACTCATTATGGGTGTTTCAGCAAGTGGAACTTAAAATATGGAATCTGACTGTGCTTATGGGGGCTTCATAGAGAGTTGCAAAAGCTGACAGAAGTCACAAAGGTGCTTTCCCCTGCAGCTTTCTTAAAGAAGGCACTGTCAATACACTATTACATAGTTTATTTTTGACGCCTTGCCTATTGCTACAAACACAATATACATCTCAAGCATAGCTCATGGCACTATGAGGCTCTCCCTAAAATCTTACACCTAAAACAAAACATGCAAACATTTACAATTACTAGTGTAACATTCAAGTAGCAGTTGGGTGTCACTCAAAATGTCATCTATTAATTCTTTCATCCATCATTCAGTCTTTCACCATTCATTCTGTCCTTCCATCTGTGTGCCCATCCATATCCAAACCTTTTCAACCATTTGCACACCTATCCATCATCTATCCTTCCATCCATCATTTCACTCATCCATCCATTCATCCACCCTTTCACCCAATCCATCCTTTCACTCATCCACCCATCCATCCATTCACTCATCCATCCAACCATTTTCCCTTTCACCCAAGCAAACCTTTCACTCATACATCCACTCTTCCACCCATCCATCCACTCATCCATCCAATCATTTACCCTTTCACCAATCCAGCCATCCTTTCACTTACTCATCCATCTACCCAGTCACTCATCCGTCCACTCATTCACCCTTTCACTCATCCATCCTTTCTTCCAGCTCTCCACCCTCCCTTTCACTCATGTATGCATTCTTTCACTCATCCAGCTTTACATGCTTCTTTTCACTCATCCATGCACCCAATTGCCCATCCATTTTGTGAATCATTCATCCATCCATCCTCCGTTTCTCTCTCCATTCCCCTTTCACTTAGCCACCCACCCATCCACCCATCCAGTTGCAGACAGAAGAGGCCCATCAAGAATTTCACCCACGTTGTAGTTCCAAAAGCATGGGGTGGGGGAGGGTTCACTATGCCCCTGCACATAGGCAATCTGAAAACTTGGAAGTCATGAGTCTTGCATGATGCACAATGCCAGGACGTGAGGAGACTGTGACATGGTGTTGTTTCCAGGGCTTTAAGTGGGATGAAAAAACTGGGGGTCTCTCCAAGGGGCGTGTCTGATGTAATTAAGGGCGTGGCTTAAAACACCTCACCTTAAAATATATGCTGAGCATAATGTGCTGCCCGTCTGGTATTTTGCTGTTTCTATCATTGCAACCAGTAACATTAGACCTACAACAAGCCAGGACTATTGGCTTTGTCAATGGATGTTAGTTGCATGAAATAAATAAAAAGCAGCAACTATGTCTTCATTTTATATAATAATAAAAATGCTTCAGCTCTGAAATGATGAGACTGTGTAAAAACTATAACCCGTTCTTTTTAACTTTGTATGTTTGTTTTGTACATTTTAACCCTAACAGAATGTCCTGCCCTAGACGGAGGCTGGAGGAGGCCCACCACATGCTGTAAGAGCCTAAACTGGCCCATTGTCATTCTGTCTGTGGCAATCAGCCACAGACAGAATGACAATGGGCAGGGTGGGGCTGCTCTTATGCTCCCATGATGAGTGCGAGGCAGCCCCATCAGGGAGCTGAGGCCTCTCGCCGGGGAACAGCTCTGTTCCCTGCAAGGCCCAAAATTACGGACAAAAGGCGTCCGTAAAAAGGATCCTCACGGACAACGAACGTGAGGTCCAAATTACGGACGGTCCGTGAAATTTATGGACGGTTGGGCACCCTAAGAGCCTGATGCCATTAAAAAGTCAGTTTTGGATTGAAATCGTTAAAGGAATTGATTTGAGAATTAGATAAAACGTGCAACCTAAAAACAGATTTAGTACATTAAATGAATGAATCGAATAAGGTTTGTAGATCCAAAGGCCAGTAGTCGACCCCACTACAAGACATAGCTCACCCTAGCCCAAGTAGAAATTTGGCCACAGGTGAGATCCACCACCAGCCTCAACCACAGGTATGGGGGAGAGGATCAGAAACAGCAATGCCAAATGAGAAGGCGGGCCACATCAACAGGAGGCGGGTAATAAAGTTAAACCAAAGTGGAATGCCAGAATCAGATAGCAGTCAGCTACAAGCAAGGCCGGACTCTGAAATAAAAGCAGCCCTGGCATAAAAGGTCAAACCAGCCCAACTCACTTCATCTTCTCTCTCCTTTTCTTGTTCCTCTCTCTCATGTAAACTGCCCAATGTGCCTACTGAAATTCCCTGGGGAGCTGTAAAAACTGGCGGAGATGCCAGCAGTGTCTCTCTCGCTCTCTCCTCAAAAGCCGGCTCCAGTGGCTCCAGTCCATTGGGAAAATGCCCTGGGGAATAAATAGGCAGCCCAGGCCTGGCTACAAGATGAAATAACTCTGACCAGTCTCAAATAAAAGTAAGATGGAGGCTTGTGGATGAGGAGAACCAATTAGAACAGACCCCAAGAATACCCCAGGGGAAAGCAAACTTTCAGACAAAGGCCAGAAGCCAGCAAGCCCCAGAACAAATCAAGAAGTTCTAGCAATGCAGGACGTACCACTGGCATCAATCACCAAACAAGGTGAACATTCATAAAAGGAAAAGTTAAAAAAACAAGGAAGAAGAATCAAATCCATAAGGCAACAGGACTGCAAGCACATGTGCCAAAGCAAGCCAACAAGCATTAGAAACCCAAAGGCAGAAGGCAATCAAATGCTGGTGACCGGAATGCGCAATATTTGATCAAGGTTTGTCCACGTATGTTTGATCATGCATAAGAATGGTCCAGTGCAGGACACAGAGAAAATAAGGAAACTGGACAAAGAAACACAATAGAACCAGATGAAAAGATCCAAATAGCCCCGCTGTAAGAAATTGGAATGTTGCTTAGGGAGAAATAACCAGGGTGATCCCTCAAAGGCACTAAATTAACCTAAGCTCAACCCCTGTGCCTCCTGGCACAGATCAGACAGGTTCACCTTAGCGCAATGTGTAACATATGTATGCACTACCAAAACAGCAAGAAAGTCAAGATGCTAAACAATAAAAATCCCAAACAAAATTAGAAAGTTTTAGTAAAAATTAGTAAACAAAATGACAAGAAAATGACAACAATACAATAAGGGAATCTAGAGATATGAATTTTAAAAGTTTAAGTAAAAAAGCACAAAGCGCCAGTGATAGTCAATGGTCGGTAGACCAGGCCTTAAGCACAATTTGAGGTTGATCGCAATGGAGCATGTGTCGGATACACCAACCTGGTCTGTCCTGTGCACACATTTGTTCCTCCTGACGTAGGGCCAGATTTAAATCTCAGTGGACAGGTTACTCCATCACAACGGAGGCGGGTATCACGTCCGCCAAAATATACATCCCATTATATCCAATGGGATTTATATTTTGGCAGCCAGGATATCTGTTACCATTGTGACAGAGTAACCCATCCTCCAAGTTCTAAATCAGGCCCTTAGTCCTTTAGGTCCCAATCCTCCACAGGAGTACACTTCAGTCATCCAGGACTGTAGGGGAGGCACTTAAAGACCCATGGGGTGTCAGGCAGAGGCCACCAGCGGTCCAGTCCAGATCAAGTTGCCACAGGACCAGTTGTCTACTGATTTTGTGCCGGATCAACAAGTGTTCTGTGCCTCACAGTGCCATATTTATACCTGGCGCTAGCTAGTGGCTGGAAATGACTCCTGGGCATGCCCAAACCAGCGGAGTGAAAGTTCCCAGGGCTAAGCCTAACCACTTTGTGCATTTTCAAGATGGCAAAAGACTTCAGCCATACTCAACTTAGGCTCTGAGGGCTGGTTGTGAATGTATGAGCATACTATGAAAATGCAGTTTGAGGCAACCTCTGTACCGATAATAAACCGAGAGACAGACGTCTGGTAGTACAATATCAGAGTCCTTCAGAAAACAAGGCAGTGGATCCACAGAAGTGTCTTGGCATCCAGTTCTCATCCCTTTCAAGTGGGCCCCAGGTGTTATAAGTGAACTCAGCAAACCTGTCAAGCAGAATTTAACAATCAAGCAAGATTTGAAATTGTAGCATAAATGGATGCTAACATCCCCACTCTGCATATTCTGTAGAGGACCGCTAGATTGGCCTAAGTGAAAATAGCTTTTGGGTGCAAAACGCACTGTAAGGACGTCAACATTACATTTCTACTTGTCCTAATTTTAAATACAATGCACCCTGCGTTTTTGGCTACAAGGTCCACATGGGGTGACTTATTAATATTTAAAAAGAAGGTTTCTGCCACATGGGTGCGAGGTTTATATAATTTAGAGATTAGCACAACAACTGTTGCTTATTTATTCAATATGTATTAATAACGACTATAACCTGCTACCCAAGCCATTCTTATAGCTTTGGGGGCCTGGAATCGTCTGAATTGTCATAATTTTACAGTTGTGATGGGTGCTAGTTGTATTGGTGCTGTCTTTGGCAGTGCTGGTAGGGGCAATGGGTGGTGCAAGTTCCAATGGACTCCTGACGAGGGCCCAGCACTTATACTTTTTCAGATTAAACACTGTGACCAGTGTTCATTACTATAACCAGGCAGATTAACTTTCAAGACAAAAACAAGGGACAGACAGTGCTAAATGTGTGCCAGTGGTTGGAGGTCGAGCCCACGGCACCCATTTTTTGGGACCAGCACTTCTTTTTGCACAAAAGACTTTGATCCAGAGCAAGAACAAAAAAAACACAAAAGAGTGAAAGAAAGAGGATGAAAAAGACGCAAAATCAGTGAGGAAGCCAGGTTGAAAAAGAGTCTGCAAGAGTGAGAGAACAGGGCTGGAAGTATGGGATTAAAGAGGCAAGAGGTAGAATCGGGACTAGCACCAGTTGTGGGCTGCTGAGCAAAACATTTGGCCCTGGCACTTATTCCTTTACAGATTAAGCAATGAGCACAGAGGAGTGCACAACCACAACCCACCACCAATATGGAGGGGGACGTTAACAGTTCTAAGAAGAAATGGAACACCAATTACAGGAAGTATATCCAGAGTATTCCACACCCAAAGCTACAAGGCCTGGCAGACCCCTAGAGGAGCCACCCAGAGCTCCAGGAAGAGGTCCCAACAGAGAAGCAGCATAGTGGGCCATCAGAGGAAGCCCCATTGCATAGGCAAAACAAACAAGGACCACAGAGTGGAAAGAGCAGGATCATCACAAAAGGTACCAATAACCCCAGCACACTGCAGGATTAGTGAGTGGGTCCACATAGGCACAATGGCCCAGACATGGGGTTATCCAAAGCCAGACCCAAACACCCCTCCAAAAGACCACTAGCCCCACAAAGGGTGCAAAACAAAAGCAGCCAACATCCAACAGATCCGAGTGCCTAACCCTAACATCAGGGACAACCAGTCTGAGGCCAGCAGAGAGCAATGACCTGATACAAACCGCTAAGCTGAGACCTGCACACTTGCCCGAGGTGTAAAAAGGTCACAAAAGAAGGCATGAACACCACTCTTGGTGTTCTTGCAGATTTGTTGGCTGTAGAACTCTGTTCACCTTATCCCTGATTACCAGTGTTAAAGTGCTTGCTCGCCCCACTTTAAACATGTTAAAAGTGGAATACACCTGGCACATTTAAACTGCTCATAAGACCTTAGTATATGCTCAAATTAAATGCCACTAGTAGGCTTCAGCTCTAATTGTGCCACCCACTAAAGCAGCACTGTAGCAAAATGTCTCAAGGCCTGCGCTGCAGCTAGGGTGTGCAGTTTTGAAACTGCCATTTCAACCTAGCAAAACAAACCATTTGACAGGCCTCAACCTTCTTTTTAAGTACTTATAAGTGACCCCTAAAGTAGGCACTAAATGCACACAGAGTCTGGAGCATGCTATTTTGAATGTAGGACATGTATATTAAGTATTTGACATGTCATGGCAGTGACAAACCTTCCAAGTTATGTTTCACTGTGGCTAGGCTCTCTCTCCCTTAGGTTAACACTGGTTTACATTATTACTTTTAATAAGTGCTAAATACAGTTTAGGAGCAACTAAAGACTTAATGGTTATGTCAGATTTTATATTACTAATTTGTTACTTTTTTTGGAAAGTTGCAATTTTTCTGTCTAAAACCAAAAGACTTTCCTGCCAATGTCCAGCTGTCTCCTGACTCCTGATGGTTCCCACATGGATGGGATTCTTATTGCTTCCAGACAGTAGACAGACGCCCTGGAAGTTGAGACGGGGACTCCTCCCTTGACAGGATGGCCCGTGAGACGGTGCTCAGCCCCTTCCTGAGCTTTACAGGATGCCTACACTGTCCCTGGCCGATGAAGCTCATATCTAGGCCAGCCTCCCCTTTGTCTCTCTTGGCAGGCTGGCACCAAACCCAGGGGGTATATAGGACCTGACCAGAACAGGTTTTGGGAATAAACCAAGTCTTGCCCTTCACCCACTAGGCATAAATTGGACCTCACAGATCTCTCCTCAGAACACTCCTGGACCTGTGAAAAATCAGAAAAAAAACTGCCCTGGTGTCTGAAGAATGACTGGACCTGCTTGCCTTGAGCCCAGGTCCCCAGAAGGGACACCAAGGGTCAGTTGGCTGGCCTCCTGTTTGAGCTACAGGGACACAATAAGCACTGATCAATTTCAACTGGACCTGAACTGGACCCTGTTGCTGTCCACTGCTAGAGTGAGTCCTAACATCCAAGTGGTGCCTCCAAAGGTCCTGGACCCTTGGTTGTTGTTAGAGTGTACTCCTCCTGTTCCCAAAATGCAAGAAGTGGGACTTAAAAACGTTTTGGCCAACTCTCTGCCTGGAGAAGCGACAGAGACAGGGATCATTGTCGCAGCCTCAGTTGTTGATGTTGAATTGCCTGTCGGCCTCAACTTGCTGGTTTGCCCCGCTGAAGGAGACCTAACTTTTAGAAAAGATTCAACGAATGAACGTAGAGGGCTTTACCAGGACTGACGCTGAACAGCATCTGATCAACTGGGCAAATACTTCGGACTACGCCAGCTCGAAGCTTTCTCACCTTCGTCGATGACTGCACCAGTACCACCTCTTCAGCAACTCTCGATCGTCGAACCCCGCTTCGGGCCTAGCTTACTGCTTGCCCTTCGACGGCTTGACGACAACCACTTTTTCTCCATAAATATTTCTAAGTCAGAAGGTAAACTTTCCACTGGGGCAAACCTTGCCTGTATATCCAACCCGTGCCCCATCAACATCGGCCTTAACTTTTGACTTTGACCTGGTCTAGCGTGACCAGATATCCGCGTTTGGCCATTCTTGCTTTTTGCTGCTATTTGTAATTCTTACAATAAAAATTCACAGCTCCGGTTCTACCTATTGGATTTTTGCAGTTTTGGTGTAAATTTTTATATCAAATTTACTCTAAATTTGTAAATTGGGTTGGTATTATTCCTGTGTTGTGTTTTCACTTTATGACTGTTTGACTGCTGCATAAATACTTCACACATTGCCTCTGAGGTAATCCTGATTGCTTTGTGCCAAGCTGCCAGAGATTTAAGCATAGGTTAATTTGGAACTTTAGTGGTTCACTCTGACAAATATTGTGATTATTACATGCGGTGGATTCTCATCCACTACAACTTATATTCCAATTTCCTACAGCACCCCAGAGCAAAAAGGGGGACATAGGGCTAGCTTGCGCTACAGGAAATGAGGGCAGCACCTGCAACAAAAGCGCTTCCCTGCTTGAGAAGCCTCAGTGTCAATACAAAGCACAAGAGCGATCCCACCCCCAACCTACATGCCAAAACAAAGAGAGGGTGTAAGTCCTACCTAATGCAATCCATAATCTCACCAAAAGACTCAAATGACAAACAAGGTAGGTCACATGGCTTGATTTCTGCAGCACCAAGAAAGCAACACAAAACTGGGGTAATGTGCAGAAAATGAGACAAATGAGTACAGGGCAAGGATCCCATGCCCCAAATGCCCCACGGCCAACAGGTAACAAGTGGAGCACATCCACTGGAGAACAATAAAGCACAAGTAAATGCAAACAAAACAGGACACGGGTACCAGGCTGAGGCAAACCTCACCTCCCATAACAGAGCCCACAAAATTGGGGAAAGGAGCAAAGGGTAGACCAATCCCATAACACCAAATCCAAACAAGCATTGGCATAGCCAATAGGTCTCACTTTTGGGACCTTATAAGTATTTAGTTATGCAGCACAATATCCTTGGTGCAACAACATCAACTGTTGCATGGCTAAACACTTATAAGGTCCCAAAGGCGAGACCTATTGGCTATGCCAATGCTTGTTTAAGATGTCCTTGTTGCTGTTGATGCAAAGGCTTCTCAAAAGATTCCAATTGGAGGGCGTGGTGTGGCCTATGCTTGCATTGTGTAATCCTGTGTGTATCTCTGAACGTCAGCCGATGTGAAAGAAGCTTGTTCTGGGGGAGGGGTGACGAGGAGTGTCTTAGGTACAGACTGAGGGAAAGGCAACACAGCACTGATTTCATTTACCTAAATACGTCTCGTCAATCACCAAAAAAGGTAATGGGTATGTCACTAACACCCAACTTTAACAGCTCGAGCAAGAGGTGGTTGTCACTCGGCAGTTCAATATAACATGAAACATTTAAGTTGTTGTTTATGGCTCCTTTCACTTTGATATTGGGGAGAAGGACGCATGATGGATGGATAGTGAAAAGATGACTAGATGGATAGAAAAGAGAGTGACGGATGGAAGGAAGATAAGATGATGGCTGGTTAGATATATGGATGAAATGAAAAGAAATAAAAAAAAAGTA
This sequence comes from Calotriton arnoldi, assembly GCA_963921515.1. NCBI lineage: Eukaryota > Metazoa > Chordata > Amphibia > Caudata > Salamandridae > Calotriton > Calotriton arnoldi. The sequence goes on along the minus strand of CAWUFW010001833.1, from coordinate 116,633 downwards.
ATAAAAGGATGGAGAGAATGTAGGGTGGATAGAAAAATGAAGAGGAGGGATGGATGGAAAAGGCAGAATGATAGGTGGGTGTGTGGAAGCGCAGAAAGGATGGAAAGAATGAATGAAGCAAGATGGACGAATCCCGGAAGAACTTCAAGGGGAGCAATTTCCCAAACACCTGCGGGTTCACTTGCCTCACCCGCTCGCCTCGCGCAGAGATATTTGGCTCATGGTTCAAAGTGGGAGGGGCGGAGAGGCATTTTATTTTCCTGGCTACTTTCTTGGTACTCACCGCACTGCTCAGCGACATGAATAAGAAACGTCGCCATGTTCTCGGGATGCCAGCAGAGCATTCCAAACTAAACAGAAAATGAAGAAAGTGTTCGGGTATGTGACATTTAATGGAGGCATATTGTTTCAAGCGTGTCAGAGACTAGCTAACACCCTGATCCGAGTAGCATAAATCTGCTCTCTCGCCACAGCGTCCAGGCACGCCGCTTTCACAATGCATCAGACTCCTGCTGACCCGACCAGAGCGAAGACGTGAACTTGTGTCATCTGCCCGGCCACAGGGCCTGCCCCGCGCTGTAAATCTCTTTTATTGAGCAGCCTCGCAGCAACTTGCTTCTATGTTTTACTGCCTTGCCATGGCACTCAGATCGTTCATGTCCTGTGAAGGTGCTGAGAGAGATATTAACTATGTTGCACGAAACACAGAAGAACGTTCCCTTTCATCCCCAAGCAGGGAATTTGTACAGGTTCTGTTTGCAGCGATAGCTTTACAGAACAGGCTGGTGTAGGTAATAAATACACAATAACTTGGGAAGTCCAGAAAAAACAAGGCCCAAGAAAAATTCTGGGAAAACATCGGAGGAATGCAGTGTAGCGGCGGCAAAAGTAAAAGTTAAAAAAACAAGCCCGGGAGTTGTGCGCACGCGCGCTAAAAGAAAATTTTAAAAAAGCACGCGAGTGGTGCGCGCGCGCTCGGCAAAAGTGGAAGCAAGGGAGGGGGAGAAGGGAGGGGGTAGTAAAAGTGATTTGCGCGCTGTAAGGCTTAATGAGCCATAACAGAAAGCCAGATGGCGGCTGCGTGTGCACGCGCGCGTAACCAAGCTTGAGCGCGTAAGCAAGCTTGAGGCCCGCAAATGCGTGTGGTAGCACTTTGAAAAACCCACTTACTAAATGTCTTGCAGAGCAGCGCATGCGCTGGCTCAGGCGAGACCTAAAAAGGGATGGGTTGATGTATGCCGAAGCAAGAAGGCAGAACTCTCCTCCCTGAATACAATAAAGCGGGATAGTCAATCCACGTGGAAAGCTATATAGGAGAAACCAGGATAGCAAGGTTTTCAGGGTTCCTTCCCAAAGTTCTTATATATTAGACAAATCACCCCATTCTTCAGAAGCTCAGCTTCAACCTGACATATACTCTCATTTTCACCCTGTTTCCAAGCTTCCTCGCTTCCTCACTAAGGTATCCCACTTTAATACCGACTCCCGAATATCCTACTACCAGAAAAACCATGGACAAAATAAAGATAACCAAAATATCATAAAGGTAAGTGCATATAGGTGAAGTATACATTTACTGTTCTAAGAGCCACAAACTTTGGCATATATAGAACAATGTTTCTGCTATCTATATTTCAATATACAATCCTCAATAAGGAGCACATCATAGCAGACCACAAAGGGGACTTCCACCCTGGTTCTAGCACTGAAATTACAAGACTGAAAATCCCGGATGGATGGCATATCGGACAAAGAGGCTCCTACCTACTCTTCCTTTCAGATGTACCAGTAGCCCTCAATGCAGTTGAAGAAGGTGTATTTATACACTAGACATCACCTGAGCTTTAGATGCGTGATCCTCTGCCAAACTTTTCTTACTAACAGGCATCAAGTGGTGAATTTGAGTCATTTTATTTTGGGACCCGCGCAAATACCTTGAGGTGTTCCGTAGGGCTTGGTTCTAGCATCAACTTTGCTAGGTTTCTCTCTGGAGCCCGTGAGACGAGGCAGGCGTGTCCTTCTACAGATAAGCTGATGACACTCAAATGTATCCAAAAACGTCAGAAATCGAGGATATCCTCATTCTACGCTTCTGCCTGGAAAGTCACAAAAGTGGATGTTCAGAAACCTCCTTTTCCTCACCTTCGCACAGATGTAAACTAGAAATCTGGATACTGCACTCACTGAAAGTGGATGGTGTCTCTCCCTCTCATGATACAATCCCTTGGCGTAATGTTGCCCATGCTTTACGCTAACAAAATTCATTAACAAAATGGCAAAATATGCCAATGTTTTTGTCCACTGCACCAAAACAGGAGCTAACAAGAAAGACAGACTGGCAAACATCTCACAAACCCAGCAGGGAGCACAGGAGGAAACCTCAGTTGAGCATGAGCTCTTTGGGAAAAGGGTGCCCTCACCTGGACACCAGAAAGGGACATAACCTAGCCTCCTCAAACCCAGCAGGAAGATAGTGAAGGGCAGTCCAAACAGCAGCACCCAGCCCCAGCCAGTCCAACAGGAAGTCTGGGGTACACAATGTAAAATGAGACCGTACAAAACTCGACAAGCCTCAAGGCCCTGCAGCAAATACAGGGTGATGCGGAAGCCCATCCTACACCACAGGAAGAAAGGGGGCACTGCTTTTGGTAAATGATTCAACACTCTAACCACCATGAGTAGTACACACTTTTCCCAAATACTTCTTTCTTCCAAATTCTTTCTTTCAGCCATAATAGCTGGGCCACTGGCAAACAAGGACTGTAGAAAGCAAAACTGCAGCTCAAGTGGGAATAACCTGAAGAAAGAATATGGTTATTTTTGTTGCCTGTACAACGACTCCAATCCGCTCAAGATGGCTGAAAAATTAAAAAAAAGCTTGGAACACACGAGAGCCGACACAACAATAAAATGGCGACAGGAGTACGACAGGCTTGGTTCGAAAGCTCAGCCATTCATCTTTTCTAACATATGCCTTTCCTGTCTTTTGAGAAGGGGCCCCCCAAAAAAAGCTTTCCTGTTGTAACTCTGCAATTTATTAATTTCGTCTACTTGATTGCTCACTGATTTAAGCCAGCTGTGCAGCCCACCTGTGACAGCAGTTCAGATTTTCACAAATACTTTTCTTCTTATATGGTCCCCCTTTTTGCATGATGCCCCCCTTCTCCACAGTTTGCTTAGACCCATCACCATCATTGCACTCACTGCCCCTCCCCTCCCCTCTCTTTCTTCCCTGCTTTGTAGTTTCTGTCTTTCTTCCCTCATTTTTCTCTCTGTCTTTCTTCCTTTCCTCGCTTTACTTTCTTCCTTCTATAGCTTATTCTCTCACCCCTCTCTTCCCTGCGATGCGACCAGGCCAGATCTTTTCCACCCTGCTGGATGATTCATCAAAGAGCCTGGTTGCAGGAATTCACAGAAATCCTGCCTCAATAATGTACACAAATCCTTCTGGAGAAACCTGACCGACCCCTGTGAAAGCATAAATGCCCTTTTGCCAAAGAACGGGGCAGATTTACAAGCCCCCTGCGCCACCAGTACATCACTTTTCGTGACGTACTGGTGGCGCAGGGGGCTCCTCGATATTTACAAGGAGAGGAAAAGCCACCATGCGTGACTTTTCCTCTCCTTGTAAATACCGTCCCTTCACACGCAGCACTTTGCGTTGAAGGGGCGTTCCATGGGTGTTGCTGTGGGTGTTCCCACGCAACACCCATGGAACAAGACACATCTCCAGATTTACGAGAAATCGTAACTCTGGAGATGCGTGTGAATGCTACGCCACCCTAGAGGTGGCGTAGCGAGGCGCACCGAGGAGAAATGTTTTCAATTCTCCTCGTTTTTCCTCTTTCAATGCGTGCTGCATTCTGCAGCACGCATTGAAAGAGGAAAAGCCTGTACTGATTGTTTTTGTGCAGAAAGGTGCCCCTTCCTGCACAAAAACAATCTCCCCATGGCGCAGGCATCCTTGCACCATGGTGCAAGGGTGCCTGCGCCGGCGCTGGCAGCTGTTTGTGCGCCAGCGCAGGGAGAGCACAGGAATGCGACATATTCTTGTAAATATGTCGCATTCCTGTGCTCTGAAAGTGCCGCAGCGTGGCGCAGCCAAAGGGCTTGCAGCGCCACGCTGCGGCACTTTCTTGTAGATCTGCCCCAACATGCCTAACTATGGCGTAGCTGGTGGGTGGCACCAGGGTCCTCGGGTCCCACTGCACTTTACTTAGTTGCCTGTTTTTAGTACCAAACCAGGGGATGGGAGTCCCATTTCATCCCTTGGTTGCTATGGTGCTCTTAGTCTTCCCCACTTAGGGAAAAAAATTACAATGTTGACCATTTGAGTCATACAGATATTTAAGACTACTATTGTCATTTTCTCACGCTCATTTTGGTTTTTCCCCAATGCAATATTTGCCATTTTTTTATTGCATTTTTATATAAAGCAAAATCAGCCCAAGGGAATTAGAGCTGCTTTACTTGAGCACCAGAATAAATAAATTACACATGGTCATATACCTTTTTTTTTATTTTAGACATGAGGAGATTAAGTGATTTGCCCAGAATCACAGGTTTGATGTTGAGTGTTTCGAGCCTCGTTCCCAAGTTTCGAAGTCAGTAGCTCCGGCCGTATGGCCACATCTTATTGTTCCATGTTCTGCAGCGCAGTTTGGCGAGGAGAAAAACTGCTTTTTTAACCGAGCCCCAAACCGCAATAGCATCACATTTCATCACACGATAACCACACCTCGGTGATCATCACGTATGACATGGAAACACTTCCCACATAGGATCAAAACAAAAACATCATCTTTCCAACCACACACCCTGCATGGTGTAGGACACTAGTCATGTAGGCAAATGCCTCTGTGCCCGACACAGGGGTAGTAAGTGCAATATAAATGCTGCAATACAATACAGTATAAAGACTGAAACCAATAGAAGATATAAAGTAAAACATTCTTTTACACACAAACATTCCTTCTCCCTTGCGAGTATGATTGCCTTTTATATGAACTAGGCTGTGATCACGGTTTTGGCTTCACATTACTCAATTCAACCACACGGTGGCACTCTCTGCATCTTTGTAGCACCACAGGAATTCAGAGGACATATTCATTAGGTAAAATAGCCCCTGGGGAGCAGCATTGGACTATTTCAGGAAAAGCACATGACTTGGCATTCAACCCTTCACTTTCCAACTACTGGGCCCTTTTCAGAGGCATAAATAAGCCTCATTTAATTTCAGGAAGCTTTGCTGGGGAATGTCTTCTTTGTAAATACATATCAATTTCAGCATTTTAATGAGACCATACAGAAGCAGCTCAAATAATAACCAGAAAAGACATACCAAACATAGTTTGGGTGACATTTATGCACCAATTAATTGCCAGTACCGCAGGGTGTACGAATTATGGGTGTAACATCCCTATTTTGTGGTTTTTTTTTTGCTTAAATAATAGTTCTGTGTCACACTGCAAATTTTGCTTCTTTTCAAGCAGTTTTCCCGCTCTCATTTCACTAGTTTTTCCATTGGTGAAAAATGAATGGTGCAAATCACCAAAAGAGTGTTTTGCTCGCAAGACTTGCACTCCTGATTTGAACGAAAATGGGCGCCTGCACCAAAATCAGACTTTTTTCGCCCCTATGAGCCTCAATATGACTTACCTATAACTTACGATGCATGAACTGAGGACCAGGGATCAGTAGGATAGTCAGTGCATCACGGGCTCTAGTGCAAGGAAGGAACTAGGCCCCTTGGCTGCTGTTTGAATTATAAAATACAGCAACAATAAGAGTTAATCAGCCGCCTAAGGCCTCCGGGCCCCGGTGCCACTGCACCTATTGCACCGTAGTTAGCTACACCTCTGCCCGGAATTCTCAATTCCAAGGGGCGCAGGAATTGATTGGCGCAGTTTTACTGCATCATTACGACAATGCACAATTCCTCAGTTAAGTAGTTGATCCTTTGACAGTGTGCTACCAGACATGATGTTTACGTGCCTAAATGACGAGTAAAATATGTTTTTAATTGTTTTGAAATTATTTTCATGTAGCAAAGCAATTGCTCGGGTGCCATTTTGTCGGGTGCTTTCACTGGGATCACATTTTGTATCACTTTGTCCCTGTTTACGTGACTGACAGGTTTCCTTCTAAGAAAAAAGGCCTCACTGCCGGGTGATGCAATTTTATGCAGTGCTGGTTGGGCACTAAATGGAAAAACCTGAGGGTGCAAGTGAAAACTAAAACATTCATTACAGAAACATAACTGCAAAATTGAGGTTGCAGGAATCTTGACCATAGGTAAACATCTTCCTACCAAAATGTTGTTCTGTATTATTCCCTGAAGCTATCTAAACTTACTCCATACGCACTGGTTACATTTACTATTCTACCTCGTGGCATAGCATTTGTTGTGCCTAGTGCTTGTTGGTGTGTTTTGGTGCATGCCAAAATTGTGTAGTAAGGTATTTAGTTAAGGTAGAGCTTTTGGGAGTATATGTTTTATTACTGCATGCCATCACATGCTGGTGGTGCTAGTAGTCCAGTGGGCTAATGCATCCAATCCAAATATCCGATCTTGACCTCTTGGTCACAGGTTACAAATTCAGGTGATTCCACTCAGCCTTTTACCCTCACCCTTCACCCTGTTATCCAACACCTACCTGCCTGCAATGACATAGCATGTGAGCACAAAAACACACCTGCAGGCATTTTAAAATAGGCCTGGATGTTATATGGTTTAGCACAGCCAGCTCTACAAATATCAAGTCATGCATCTGCTAAGTGTGTCTCGGCGTGGAACATCTAGGAATGACATTAATGACCTTGGTGATGTATTTTGGTCAGCATGGATGACTGAGTAATGGTGATTTAGAACAAGAACTAGCCATTGGGGGCTTGTGGTGGGAAAGGACTTGCAAAAGTGATTGGCCTCGCAGCACTTAAACCACCATGGCTTCCTAAAATGTGATGGAAATCAGTGCTTAATTTGTGCCGGTGTTTACTGATGCTCTACTCTGGCACTTATTTCTAAGGACCGGCACTTATTTATGACAGTTCACATCAAGGTGGCGTTGTCGGTAATTTTTTGAGCAAAGCACACAGTTTTTCCTCACGTGTGGCTTGCCAATGGTAAGTTGGCGAGCTCGAGCTAGCACAATTTTCAGGCGCTAGGAGGGCACCCGGCGAGATTTTCCAACGCGGGCGGTCGTAGGCAGTCATGACTGTTCGCTGGGAGAAAGCTGCAGCTCGAGTAGAAAATCTACTTGAGTGGCAGCAAAACCAACTCGAGAAGCAGCGCCCTCTGGCGTGCCGCGAGGTGTGGCTCATGCTGATTTTTCAGCGCGGAACAAGCTCCTGGCACTAAAAGTCAGCGCAAGCAGCACGACGTTTCGATTTCTACCTGTCTGTGGAATCTCCCTGAGTTTTCATATAACTACGTGGAATTCCGCAGAGCAAAACTCTGAGGGGCAGATTTACAAGCCCCTTGCGACACTTTAGCACCGCCGTTGCGTCACTTTTGTGACGCAGCGGCAGCATAAAAAATGCGGTCAATTTACAATGTGACGCATCTAGGGAGATGCGTCACGTTGTAAAGCCCTGCGTCACATTATACCTGCGTCAGGTATAATGTATGCAGGGTGGGCGTTCCCACGCATGAAAGTCTCGTAAAAGTGAAGCAGTGAAATCTACAAGATTTCACTGCGTCACTTCTAGGACGCCACTACGTCAAAACCTTACGCCTGCTTGAAGCAGACGTAAGGAGTGACGCAGTGTAGTGGGAATTGGCCTCAAAATGCATTGCTGGAGTTGCGTCGTGCTTGCGGCACGACTCCAGCAATGCATGACTTTTGCCCCAACAGATGCGTCAGAATTTCTGACGCATCTGTCAATCCTTGCACCATGGTGCGCCCTATTGTAAATACGGTGCATCCATGGTGGCGCAAGGGTTTCTCACGGTGGCGCAGGGAAAGTGATGCATCTCTACGGATGCGTCACTTTCTTGTAAGTCTGCCCCTGAGAGTTCCACCCACCCGTAAGAGGCACAACATTGTTCAACTATTTCATACACTTTCCTTAAGACACTGACAGACCTATTGGCTTTGCAAGTGCTTGTTCGTACAATCATTGTTGGCGTTAGAAATAACAGTATTTGAAACCGTCGCCCTAAGCGACCAGATGCTATTTTCATTGGTTGCAAAAGGATGTCTCCCTAGCAACGCTCCTGATTCATAAATATGCGGCTGACATTTCATTCAAAACTCCCCTGAAATCACACACGAGTTTAGTGGGACGTCAGGACCGCGTGAGTTTCTGCAAATGAAGCGAAAATGTGTGTTTTTTTTCCATAAACAGTTCAGACTGTCTGCAACACAAAAAAAGGATTGCTAGGCAACAGGGACTGCGGTTTTGCGAGTGAGTTTTTTGGATGAAGTAACTGGAAACATTCATGTGATGTTAATCAGTGAAGGAAGAAAAATGCATCTCTACATGAAAGTTGTGAGCAGAAGAGGAGGCTGTTACTCAAGATTTGAGGGAGGGGTCCCAGGATCAGAACAATGAGACATTGTCCACTGGTGCACTCATAGACACAAGGCCACATGGCAGGGTAGACAGGCACACACTTCCACTCAAGCACTTTGACGCAAATGCGCTTCTGTCATCGTCAGAGGTATGAAGCACTATATAAGGCCAACTACAATGACATGCTTTTATTTAGGGATTGGTCATTTCTTTGGTGGAACAGGCCCACTGCAGCCAGTCAAGAAACGCTGCATACAGAATAAAGGCGTTTGCACCTTTTGATGAATACACACAAGCCACACATGTTGAGGCATGTATCGCTTCCTCCTTTCTTGACACTCCTGTAGCAACACCCACACTCCCTCCCAACACTTATTTCCTCAAAATGTGACTCACTAATAGATTTTCTTCCAAATTGTGCACACTGGAAAGTGTCAATTCACTGTAACAATAACAATGAGCGCCAACAAAGATCAAAAGCCATGAATCTGTGAATCCGGACCTGTCACTAGCGCTTCCAGGTGTGATTGTGCATTTATGTGCCACGTGGGTGTGCAAAAAATTTTCAGCATCTTCTTCCTCGTTTTTGCACGGTCTAACCGGTCCCAAAAAAGGTGAAAGTGACAAAGAAGCTGCTCTTGCAAATTGATCCATCTGACCCCCATAATCTGGGGAAATCCTGGCTTTCCTACCTGAAACCATAGGCTTTGTCCACAACTTTCAAATATTGAGATGTCAGTGGAATTAAACTTCAAAAGAGGATGTCACACTGAATGACAACTAGGAAACCAAGGCAGCCTGATGCAAGATCTCCCTCCAGAAGATAAGTGAAACTCTTTAGTCCAGAAGCGGATTTCAGAACAACAGGGCAAGCCCTGGTCCTAGAGGAAAATCTCTGCTCAGCATCCTTCGGGGCACTAGAAATACTCTGACATCGTCACGGGCTTGAAGAACTGCGACCAGATCACATGAGCACTGAAACAACAACACCACGATCTCTTTCTCCAGGCGTGTATCATCTTCAAGACCCTCTGCGTCACCTACAAATCCACCCAAAATAATACCCCAGCATCCCTGGCCAAGAAACTCGCCCCCTCAGGTAGACAGCACCAATCAAAGAACCAGAGCATCTGACCTTTAGATACAATAAGTAGAACATAGAAAAATCCAGAAGGCGGATCCCGAATAACATTAACATCAGAACTGCTCTGTGCATCCTTCAATTCGGGAAAAGACGGATTACACCTCACCAACGAGAAATCGGGGACACACGGTAGAACTCTACTCTTCTGACCTCATTGGGAACGATCTGAATCATAATCTTCGGCTCTTGCCTGCGGGTCAACCCTCTATTTCTTGCCAGCCAGGTTCACGCTTACAGACACGGTTACATAAATATTCAACGAGTGTTGGTATTTCCTGTAAATTTTACCTAACTGCATCATATAAAGGCCAGAAGGAACTCTCAGGAGCCCCTATAAGAATCAACTGGATAATGAAAATATTGGAATCTAGCTCAGAAGTAAAGCACTTCTCTTCCCACATGCCTCTATCTAGTAGTTTCCCAGGTGGCCACAGCTCCAGGCTTCAAATGAGTAGAAAATTGACCTCCAAAGAGAGAAAGAGGGAATGAAGCCCTTGCCAACACCAGAACACTACTATAAAAGAGTACAAAGACTAGTTTGGAAAAGAGGAAGTGCCTACTTTCTCCCTTCAGTGCTTTGGAGTGAACTCGTCTGGAGCTATTATGCCTGGGTAATTGTCCTTTAAAAGGACACAGTTCCCTCACCCTCACTAGGTTCGTGCGTCATCATAAAAGGGGTCGCTCCTCGCCAGTAACAGAATGCTGTTAGGCGGGCTAACTAAGAACTATTTTTTTGTGTGTGACTCCAGAGGTATTTCATTCAACTAAAATTGTGTATGGAATTGGCATCTTGTGCTTTTATTCAGATGTATACTTTACTACCACAAGATTAGCATCATGCCACACAGAAGACGGACTAACGTTCTTTACTTGATGGGAGATGATTAGCTAAACCGGCCTTGTCCACTGATTTGGCTGCTCTTGATTTGTTTGGTGGTCTCTGGCAAAAGCTCACCTGAGTACAAATAATGGGCAAGATATCCATCGCTGAATCTGGTTCCTTAAGGATGAGAGATAAGGCGTATCCAGCAGTTAGTAGTAGTAGTGCTTGCTATGCTGGGGAGGTGATAGGGCACATGGCTCTTATAAAGCCTTCACTGGCAAAGACGCAAATACTGATGGAAATTATTGGCGATGAGGATCCCAGAAGAGTAGAATTCTTTTATATCCTTTCAGTATTGTAAGTTCCATACATGATATACACTTTTGTAAAGTGATATTAATATCCCAGGAGTCGTTACTACTAGGAAATACACTGGAGGCATTGCTGTTAGTTAACAGTTTGAAAGACTAACCTCTCTGCTATGGGGAATCCATTAATCCATATTAGTCCCGCCACACTTGGGGCAAAAACGCTTCCCATGGAAGTTCCATACTTTTGGAGGTAGATCTCTCCTTCAAACTCAAAATAGTTGTCTTTGAGTGCCAGCGTAGAGCATTCCAGTATGAATGATTTCGGTGTCTGGTAATTCCAAGTGGTGTTATCCAATGCCAGTTGTAATACGGTTAGTGTGTCGTCTTGTGGCAGGCTGGTGTAAAGGCTTTCAACGTCAAGACTGACTAGAAATGAGGTCTCAGGATTGTAAGCCATGGTGTTAATAAGTCCCAGAAGGTCCTTGGTGTCCTTTAAGTAGGTACTAGTGGACTGCACTATGGGTTGTAAGAAAAAATCACAGTAACGTGAGAGGGGTTCCAGCAGTGACCCTATGCCCGAAACAATGGGGCATCCGGGTGGTGGTATCTTGTTCTTGTGAATTTTGGGAACTGTATAAAAATATGGGATTTTCCCTGGAGTGGTGGTAAGGAACTGTGCTTCTTGTTTAGTGATTTGTCCTGTACTTCCAGCTTCCTCGACTAGGTTGTGAATTCTGATTTTAAGAGATTCACTTGGATCCTGTGTTATTCTTTGGTAATTCTTAGTATCGCTCAGAAGGCGTTGACATTCTGTGCGGCAATCCTCCTTGTTCAAGATGACGATGCCACCGCCTTTGTCGGCTGGTTTGATGAATATTGTTCCATTAGCTTTGAGTGATTTCAAGGCTTCCCGCTCTCTGTTGCTAGTGTTTTGGAATACGTGGTCTTCCTTCAGGGATTCTATCTCATTAAAGACAGCTTGCTCATACACTAGGATTTTCGGTGGTATGGCACTTGGTGGTGGAATGAATGTGGGCTTGATTTTGAATGGAGTGTCGCCCTGTGTTTCCGAGTTTGGTTGATCAGGCTGATTTTCAAAAAATGCCTTCAGTTTGAGCTTGCGGAAAAATTCAGCAAGCTCACAATGAAGTTGGAATTTATCCAGTTTGGCTGTTGGGGCATATCCTAGTCCCTTATTAAGGACTGTCTTGTCTGATGGTGTGAGCACCTGCGAGGAGGGATTGGTGACGAGGCTTAGCTCGAACTGGGGCCTGGTTGATGTTCCTTCGTCTTGCTCCTGACACCACTCTGTATCCACCGGACCAGCCCTCGTAATATACCTTTTTGACACATCCTTGTATATTACCCAGTACAGTGGCACTTACAGTCATCCATAGCCTCATTGTATGTAACTAACTTGTCTATCACAACTTCTAATAAGTACTGAGAATAGTCACGAGTTTTCCCATATATTCTAGCTTTGCCTATGGCTTCCCCACTGGTGCGCCTTTGACTAATCTGCTCAGTTCTATGAGCTTTAAGTAGCACGCGTACGCTTCCCTGCTATCTCCCCCTTTTGCCATAAGACTAAGAGCAGCCAGTCCCCTTACACCTGGGACCCCCTTATACCATCCCATCAGGTCCCTATGGTGTTCCCTTTCAAGATTCACTGCCACTCCAGGCAGCTCTAGACATTCTGTAATTTCCAATATGGCGCCCACATTAACGCCAGCTCTGACATGCTCTTAGCTTGAGGCATTTGGCATTTCTTCATCTCAATTATGGCGCCTACGCATGCGCCGCGCTGTTCACCGCAGTACGGGTCCAGCCCTCCCTGACCGCGGGCATCACACGTTCCCGCGTTGACGCCCTTACGTCATAGACCGGGACCAGCAATTTATTCCTCCCGTAAACAGGGACATGCCAGCAGCCAGGACCACGGGAGACCGAAATAGGTCTCAGTGGGATCTCCGTCTTGACGAAGTAAGGTTTTCTGTCTTTATTCTCATTCCTAAGGTGACATAGGGTTTTCTTTTCCCCCCTTTACCGCCTATTCTTCTTCTTTTTCTCTAACTTGGCCAATTGCTTTGTTTTGCAAGTTGCTAACGGCGTCTCTTACTTCCCCTCACTCCTAGAGTGTGACTACAGACGGAACCCCTCCCGGGCCCTGAATTTCTGCCATAGACACAAATCTAGTGTAACTATGTCCTTTCTTATGATTCCCACACACGCAATCCATTGTTTTAATGTATTTTACAATGGCCGCACTTTTTCACGCCACACGTCGGTACTTGCGGCCATATTTGCCGATCACTTGGCACACCTGTACCTCATGTTTATATGTATCTAGGATACTCACAGGGTTAATTCCAGTCCTTTTTTAGAGTACTTCGTCAGCATGCCTCACGCCTGTCTACTATGATATTGCAATATAGACACACCTTTTGGAACATCGGCATGCTGCGTAATATTCACAGCCGTATACCTGCTATCAGCCATATGAGCACAAAGTGCCGGAATAGCATGCATTTCCACCAGGCTAAGACAAAATGATTGACTCACTGTTGTGCCTATTCACCTGAGACTCATATAGAGGCACTAACGACCGCGCAAACACTGCATTTTATGTTGCATTTCTTCATTGTGTGGCTTGTCTTCCCTTTGTATTCCCTCACAGGTTTTTTAAGTGGGTCCGTAAGTATACCGACACCACCTAACACTACAACACACCTTAGCACGTGTGTTGGAAATTCACTTTCATGTGGCATAATTTTTGCCACTCACACACTTTTCACCTGGTCCTGACGAAAGCCCACTAATTTTTTCCTTGGGCTGAAACATGTAGACCATTTTTTGACAACTAGGAGTAAACCTCTCCATTAGTTGCGCTTTCTGGTTTTAACTATATCCTGGGCCGCCAACAATAAACACATTTGGTAAGGATTCCCAGAGATATTTTTAATCTGCACTACACTACTTCACACAATTACACTACACCAGCTCTGCTGTAATTAGGCGTTGTAGCACAACCGGGGGGCATTCGGCCGCCCGGTTGGGACCCCAATGATGAAGCATGACACCAACCAGGTTGGTGTGTGAGGGGTCTTTTAAGAAAACCTAATGGTTCCTTGGCACTGCCTATCACATCAGTGAGTCTAGATAACCTATTTTTCAGTTTTTCAGTGGGTCCGTCCACATTGTTTGCTTATACTTGAATTGGGGATAGGGACTTACCCCTTAAATTCCTCGCTCTCTCCTTGGTTTACACAGAATGTTCTAATAGCCTTATAGCCCTTCGTAGCTGGGCTATACCGGCCATTAAAGTCCCGCTCCCTTGTTAAAGGCCCAAGCCGAATAGCCAGCTAGGGCGGGCTATAAGCCTATAGTATGTTCTAAGGAAATATTCTTGGGTCCACTTGTAAGAGATAGATCCTCTTTTGGAGCACAGAGAGAAATGAAAACCCTCCAATTTGTGGAGGAAACTCTAAACACAGGGTAGAATCCACCGGCTGAATTTCCTTCACCACACGGACATTACTGTGTGGGAAATTCAACGAGTGGATTGTGCTGTGTATTTGGAAGTTCTTCCACATTTGCGGGTTTTCAGATCCCTCGAACTCTAAATGAGGCCCACAGGTTTGGCTCAGACATCTCCCATTTGATTTAGGCATGATGTGAAGGGACATACTGTAGACCTTTTATTTGAAGGGAGCAACATCTGGAATCCACTAAAGAGTTTTAGAACTTTTAACCAAGAGAAGCACACCTACACGTGGCATACACCGGTGGCTGCTCAGTGGTGAAATCCTCACCAAAGGTTTTTTTGTTTGCTTTGGTTCCTGCTCCCCAAAGTCTGGCAAATCGTTTTTTTTTTTGTCTTTCTCAGGTTTCTTGTGTTCCATTTGGAAAAGGCACCAACAAACCATGGTAAATGAATGCAGGTCTTGCAATCACATGGTTCACTGTGACGCACAAATCATTTGCCTTTATCTGAAGCATCCTCCTTTTTAGTGTTTTTCTTTTTTCTTAAATGGGGCCTGCCACCACTTAGGCCCCTCGACATTTCCCTAATTTTCTTCAAACAGGGTCATGCCCTCTATACCTCCTGCTGCACTTCTTACACATTTTGTTTAAATGTTTGTACCTTTCCCCCTCTCTCTGTGTTCCCTCATTCAGCCCCTGGCTCTTTCCTTGCGCTTACCTCCTTTACCTTTGGTTCCTTTCCCTTCACTCACTTTGTCGGCATGGACCATGTGTCGAGAACAAACAAGATAGAACAATTAAAGATGATGTTCTTGAGAGGTGCGGAGGGAGTTCAATTGATGAGGGATGTGAGGTTTAAACCTCCCACAAAACATTGTAGTGCTATCCATTCTTCCTGTCCCAATTTACCCTTCTTGCACTTCTAATAAACCCATTTAAACATAAATAGCCTTCTTTAATGTCAAGAATTTGGTGAGTTTTATGCTAAGGATTAATAAAATGCTAATATACTAATCAGCCCAAGCCAGGCAGTGATAGATGTAAATACCATTTCATAAGAAAACTTTTCAGAGTGCTCTTGTTGAAGTTCATCGGTGGAGACTACCTAGTCTGACTACTAAGCAGCGACCCAGTATGTTTAAACCAACTTCTCACAAGGCCAGGCCCAAACTAAAGTATAGAAATCAAATAAATTAACTCTGGACTGGGCCTATTTAAGTGAATGAGTTCCCAATAAAATACATCCATTATCCACTGATGCCTGGTCAAATGCCTTTCTGGGTCAGTCGAGTATATAGATTAGTGAAATCCTATTCATGAAACCGCAGGAAGTGACTTAAGCAAAACAAATTCATCTTTTGAACTATCAGGGGCGGCTCCTCCATTATTGTGGAGGAGCGTCGCCCCACTGCTTTCTCGCAGTGCGAGAAGCAGAAACATAAAACGGTAAAACTACCATTTTATGTTTCTGCTTCTCGCACTGTGAGAAAGTAGAAGTGCCTGGTTGGGGGCGGGCGGGTGGGCGGGTCTGCTGGAAAGCAGGGGAGGAGTGGCTAGACCAATGCTGTGAGCCCTGACTGTTTGGTCGGCCCTCTGGGGCCGACCAAATCAGTCATGCGCACTCTCCCTTTTCTCTATGTAGGCTGCGTGCAGCCTACATAGAGAAAATGGACTCCCCATAGGCGCCCAGCTGGGCGCCGTCCCCACCAATCACAATGCTGCCATTGCAGCGTTGTGATTGGCTTAGGGGAGGGAAGGGAGGCTGCTTGCTTCCTGTTCCTTACCGCTAGACCCGGTCAAGAGCTGCAACAGCGCGGGACCCGGAAAGGTACGTTTATTTTCATTTTTTTAAATGAAGCCACCCCAACCCTCCTCCAACCCCCCCCCCCGCGAACCCCCGCGCAACCCTGTCCCGCGAGTCATGCCAGCCGCGACTGTGAACTACAGATCTTTTTGACTAGCAAACAACGAAAGCTTGCAAGTCATCAAAGCAGGCAATGTTGTAGCTAAGCTGATGGACCTCCAACAGCAAGCACCCATTCTCTGCCTACACAGCACCCACAGGAAAAAGTTGTAGCTTTCATTGATTGGACAGTCCCTTCTAATATGCATTTTTAGCAACATTTTCTTCAATGCATTACAGACCACAGTATTTTCAGTCTGCCCAGAGACAATGTCAGTAGTAATAAAATCAAGAGTAGACCCAGATGACATTTTAATTACACAGCAAAATCTTGTGAATTTCATGTTATGCAGTTTTGCATAAGTTGTGGTCCTGGGGAACTGGTTTGATCAGTGAACCAGAAACTGAGAGACATTTTCTGCTCGAATCAGTCTCCTGCCGGCATCTTGCATGAACTTTTTTTATGTGACATATTCGCAAGCTCACAAAAGTTATGCAAGATAACAGTAAACCACATTTCTTTATGTAGGAGTATCTTCACAATGTGCAAAGTGTCTCCATTGCCAAAGTTTTGCCTCCAAGTGAAACATTTAGCAAATAAAGATTTTTGCAGCAATGAAACCACAGTACCTCGATATTGCGACTTAGCACTAGATTTCTGGCACACCAGGTCATACTGCCAATGTTACCCAGAGGGGCATAGTTCAGGTTGATAATCGGAACATTGGAAGTGCTCAGGGCTCACATTTTTGAGGGGAGCTGAACCGTCGCAAAGGGTGTTAGAAGAGCACAAAATACCGATCTGACGATTTTAGACACAGCGCTGATCACAGGTACCATTCTCATGAAAAATGGGGGAATAAAAGGTGTCACAAATAAATATAGCCCACGAACACGGTAAAAGGTATCATCACCAATATGTAAAACCTCAAAACCCTTAACTCAAACACAGTGCTTAATTTGAAAAGAAATTAAGTGCCAGGGCCCTTGTCAAGTGGCCTCTTCAGCTCGCACCATCCATTGCCCCTGCCAGCGCCACCAGTGACAGAATCAACACAACTACTAAACATCACAACCTACAAGTGTAATAATTCAGACTATTCGAGGCTCCCAAAGCTATAAGAATGGCTTGGGCTTTAAGTATTAGTCAATTTTAATATTTATTGTATTAATAATCCACTGTTGAGTTCTTCTTTAATTTAGACAAACAGTGCCACCATGTGGCAGACTGTCATATGTGCCGGTGTTGACAATTAAGTGCCAGTGCCGAGCACCGGAAACCACCGGCTCAAATTAAGCACTGCCCAAACAACTAGGATCCCACCTACTAAAGTCTCTGGTGTTTTTGACGCCCTGACGCCAATGTCTTCAAAACCTAGTGGCCAGTCACTGGTGCCTAGGTATTTATTTATTTATTTAGAGTTTTATATAGCGCTAGCTAGACCCGGAGGTATCAGAGCGCTTTACATAAGGAAACAGCGTGTTACCAGTTACAGAAATTTCACATTAATTACAGAAAAATTACAAATTCAATACAGGAGTTATTGGCAAGACGAGTGTCAGGATTAAAAAAAAACAGGGGGAGCTGGGAGTCCATTGGAAGGAGACAGCGGCGGAGAAAAAGGCGAGACATATGTCCGAAGTCCGGCTGGGTAGGTGACGGCCAAAGCGGTGTGCCAGGGCCAATCTCCCCTATAGCTGTCGGTGCAGCTCCACCGGGAATCGGCCATGCGGTTCGGGCTCCGCCGGACGAGTTTCAAGATTCATAAAGAACAGGGGGAGCTGGGAGACCAATTGGAAGGAGACAGCGGCGGGGAAAAAGGCGAGACAAATGTCCGCAGTCCGGCTGGGTAGGTGACGGCCAAAGCGGTGTGCCAGGGCCAATCGCCACTATAGCGGTCGGTGCAGCTCCACAGATAAAAACAGATGACAGTTAACAGGAGCCAAGGTACAGGTTAAAGGCAATTTTCTCCCTATGCTTTTCAAGGGAACTGATGGCAATAGTGGCCTGGTCATACTAGAGAGTCCCAAGGGTTCCTCTCGATTTTGCGGCCTATTACCTCTGAATCCGCACATTGCTCTCAAGATTTTCCAGTGGCTGGGTCACTCCCGTAAGGAAAATCCCACCACATCTTCGACTCACTACATTTTTAGATAAGAAAGTAGTGGGAAGATGATGCAACCTGTTCCACTATCAGAACAATATCCTCCTGACAGAAGAACAGAACGCCACAAGGGACTGTCTGAAAGCTGCCCCACTTCTTGTTCCTCTGTGGCTGAAAACGGAGGCTGAGGCACCCCACATGCATTCGACAGCACGGTACCAAAATATGATTGTCAGTATCTTCTGACAAAAATATTGTGTCCTAAAACTCGTCTAGAAAGTTATCAACCCATTCTTTGAGTTCATTTTGAAAATCTACACCCAATGGAATTAAATGTTGTGAACCACATTTATATGCATGTATGTAATAATCTGATTTTAGTCGTCTACTACAGGAAGTGCAAATCTATTCTGTGGACTAATAAGGCCTAACACTAGCTTGCAGAGAGAACACAAGTAAGGGAAACTAAGAAGGGTTATCGTTGTGCCAATCCACAAAAACAAATGCAACACCCACACTAATTCACCACTAATACTTTATGGGTTCAGGAGTAGCGTGCTACTCGCCGAAAAAAGCGTTTCAACACCCCATCAGGGGTAACAAGCGCTATATAAATGCAAACCTTTTTCCCTCTTCTATCCCTCCGCTATCCTTCTGAATCAAATAACTGACTAACCTATCCACCACTCAAATTACTTTCATATTTCACTATACTAATTCAACACTAATACTTTATGGGTTCCGGAGTAGCATGCTATGCGCCAAAAAAGCGCTTTGACGCCTTGTCATGGGTAGTAAGCTATATAAATGCTATTAAAATACAATACAATTATATCTTGGAACCAATACTCCACTGGTTCAAAAGTATCAATCACAAACTTTGAATATTAATTTAATATGCAATTAATCCACTACAGTTCTGAGTCCCCCATTGCTTTAACTGGGGCATGACTTGTGTAACTTAGCTGCCTTAAAATTCTTGTAATCTAATGACCCTTAAAGCTCTTCTCAAGGATGTTGATTCAACAAACGGTCATGGGTTGCAAAAATGGCATCACATATATCTGACCCTGGATTACGTCACAGGGTTAACCGCCATGTAAACTCACAGCCCTTCAACGGCATCCTATTTGCTGCTGAGGGCAGGGCAAGTGCAAGGATTAGCATCAGCAGAATTTTTGATGGTGAGTCCATTGGTAAGAAAAGTAGTGCCACAGGTCAGGGACTGCCACAATCTCATCAGGGCTATCCCTAATTGACATCATGCCAACATTGAGGCAGCCGGAGTGTGTTCACCTTTGAGTCAGTTGTCTTATTTCCTCATGGTGCCCTCTATGAGCCCAAATTAGCTTGATATTGCATCAGGTTTGGGACTCAAGAGTTTAACTTATTTTCCAATGTCTAGGAGATTCTTATTTCCCCAAGCTCCAGATCATCCCCTCTGAATCCACCTTTGGCTCCAGCATGATGTGTATGCCTCTCCTTAGTCAGGTTTAAATTGATTTTTTGGAAAAGTCAGCTGAAAGAAAATTGATAGATATCTAATGTATCCATTCCTAAGCAACAAGTGTTGAACAATACATGGTGCACATTGTGACAAAGGCACCAGAGGAGGCCCTATCAAAACCGGCCTCCAGCCCGCCGGGGAAATAGCAGGTGGAATCAAAGGCCGTTTCCTATCCCAGCGACTAGTAACTGAGAAAGAGAAGTGACTGAAAATGGCCTTTTGTTCTGTGTTCATTTACTTACTGGTATGTAAAGTAAAAGCCGAAGGCCATTCACTGTACAGTGCTATCAGCCTGCGTCTTACCGCAGAGAGGACACCTCACTGCACATGAAACCACTGCCGCTGAGGCACAGCCCTGTGGTTTCCAGACCGCTCACCTGTCACAATAAAAGGTGCCAACTTCCTTCTGTAGCCGACAAAAAAGGCCTGCATAAAGTTTTGTATTAATACAAGAGGTGGGTGAGCCACTAATAACTCGAGCAAGGCCCCAGCCAGATCCCTGGCTTAGCTCCAGGACCTCTTGGACCTTCAATGTCCAAAATGAGTTGAGCGTTCGTTTGTCTTCTGCCTGCTGTTAACAAGCTTCCCTAATGCTCCAGGATTATTCCACACCTGCAGGAGAGGTGCTGCCCAGTGCTGGAACATGGAGAAGGGCAGGTAGTGAACACCTGTGGGAGTGCTGTGAGGGTGCATGTTATGCTAATGTTATCTCATCAATTCCTCTCCAAGCACTTTTCCAGCACCCTCTGGAGTCTTGACCATCAGCCACCTGAGCTGCTGCACCCATCCCGTTGGGTGATGAAAATGAAAAGGCCTGCAGGGTGAGCTCGCAATGAAAGCGGAAGAGCTCTGCCCTTTACCTCTGTTGGTCTCCAAGACCTTCTGTTTTGTTAATATGTTTAATTGCCCTCATTGAGGTGCAGAGACCCTTCTAAAATTGTTCTGTGTTAAGTCTGTGGAAGTCGGTGATGTAAACACTAAACCTGGATATCGTGCCTTCCTTTAAGGTTAGTTTTGGGGGGGTTTTCACCAAAAAGGCATCTTCTGTCAACTTGATCATACATTTCCTGTGCATGTAGGGTCATATGTATAGTATTTTTGCGATCAGAAGCAGCCCAATCGGGCCCTGTCCGAACGCAAAAATACTTTTACATATGTTCAAAGCACAAATTGCGATTCAGTAACGTGATACCGAATCGCAATTTTAGTTTGTGGTTCAGTATTGGGAAGGGGCGTGTTTTGGGCATTCCTTCCATTACCGAATCTAAATGAAATGTATTATTTTTTTGCGACTGAAATCCGGTCGCAAAACATTAATTCTTTACCAACTCCCTGAAGGAGGTGATAACCCATTCGCAAATGAGAAGAGGTATCAATAGGACCCGTACTCCTTTGAAAATGTTAACAAAATACTTTTTAAGGTTAGGGGGTGGTCCAAGTGACCACTGCCTGCTCTTAAAAAATGAAAAATAAATGTTTAATTTTCTTTTTGAAACCCATCCTATTTTTCCTTTAAGGAAAATGGGCTGCATTTCCCAAAAAAAGGAAAAAAGCAATTACAGACATGGTGGTCTCCTGACCCAGCAGGAGACTATTCCTGTGATGTCTGCAATTCCTGTGGGTCACAAATTGCGACTTATGTCATTAATATTTATGAGGCAGGTCGATTTGCAACCAACTAGGAATCACTATTTAGAAATAAAAGGTTTCATACATTAGGGATACTGATTTTCTCATTGCGATTCGGAGACAACCACAATTAGGAAATTGGTATTCCTAATGTCTGTACATCTGGCCCATATTTAATAAACATAGTTTTCTGATGTAACTCCTAAAATAATTAAACAAACTGTGCCTTGCATATGTGATTGTGTTTGTTGGTGTCTGTGTGTGCCTGTGGGTGTGTAAAGCAGTCCCTACTATACCAGTTATGTGTTTAACAACGAAGTGAGAGAGGATAAATATATAAATAAAACAGTGCTCACCATAGAAAAGGCCGATTTCCTTACCACAGGCAAGTGACTTAAAAAGTGACTTTTCAATTTGTGAAAATGTAGGTAAGCAAAAAGCCACAGTCAGAGTTACATCTCATACTCCACAATTGGATACAAATTATAGTATAGAGTTGAAGATGTATGTGTCGACGACGTTTCGATCCCAATTGAGGTATAGGGATCTCATCAGGACTAAGCGGTAAAACAAATGCCTGGGAAGTTGCTGGTGGGGTAGGTCGACAATGACCTCGGTGACCCCGAATAATAGCGGGCAGCGGTAGGGCGAGCAGCCGGGGATGTGTAAATTTCGAATCTGAATTAATTGAGGATTAAAGGATGTTCCCATCCAGGACCAATCACATAAGAGGCCAATGGAGCAATAACATGTATGAGCCTGATTAGGCAACGTGTCAGGAATGGGAGCAGCAGCAAGCCGGGTGATGCACTGCAGGCATTGCTTCGCGGCGGCACTACATTGATCACCCGGCTTGCTGCTGCCTCCCATTCCTGACACGTTGCCTAATCAGGCTCGTACACGTTATTGCTCCATTGGCCTCTTATGTGATTGTTCCCGGATGGGAACGTCCTTTAATCCTCAATTAATTCAGATTCGAAATTTACACATCCCCGGCTGCTCGCCCTACCGCTGCCCCCTATTATTCGGGGTCACCGAGGTCATTGTCGACCTACCCCACCAGCAACTTCCCAGGCATTTGTTTTACCGCTTAGTCCTGATGAGATCCCTATACCTCAATTGGGATCGAAACGTCGTCGACACATACATCTTCAACTCTATACTATAATTTGTATCCAATTGTGGAGTATGAGATGTAACTCTGACTGTGGCTTTTTGCTTACCTACATTTTCACAAATTGAAAAGTCACTTTTTAAGTCACTTGCCTGTGGTAAGGAAATCGGCTGATTTCCCTTTACCCTGTCACATCCTGCTCACTCACTTTTTTTGTATATTATCCTTGCGTTGAACTCAATTGTTTATTAAAAACTGTATTTTGCATCGATACAATTGTAATTCCAATTTTGATTACTAAATTGTGATATTTTATTTATCTAACTTGTATGGGACCACTGTTCTCTTTAGCATACGTCCACCCTTGGTCCCCTCAGACTTTTAGGGTCTCCTTGTTCCTTTTTTTGGGGTAGTAAAATACAGCAATTGTCAGGGTTGAGTGGGCCCCTCCGGGATCTGTGCCCTTGTGCCACTGCACCTGCTGCACCAATGATATCTATGCCCCTGATTTCTTTAACATGCGCAAGCGTTTCACTTTAGTGCACCCATTTATATTTCCGCGATGAGTAGCATTTCTTAAAAGTAGCCGTTTCTAAATATAAACTTAAAAACATTGATGCCACCATCCCTGGTTCTGAAGATAAGCCATTAGTTAAGCAAGAGGCAAGTCAGTAGTCACAAGCCTCCTATATGGGGTCTAGAGTGTTACTGCAGATGGAGCAACATTATAGCTTAGGAGATTGTGCGCAAAAGAGGATGTTGTACAGTCAACACCCTAAACTGATGATTTCAGAGTGTTCTCATGTGATGAAGGAAACTGAGGCATTGTCAAATAGAGTAATGGTGTCTGATCACACAATTGGTCATGCTGGGAGCCGGGATTGATCCGGGGCTTCCTGGTTTCAAGTACAGTTCAGCCACCAGATGGGTATCTATTACTTTGTCCCGGTTTGCATCATATGTCAATGCTTTTTATTTAATTATTTGAGGAGCTAAATGAGCACACTGTGTTAAATAAATATACTGTATTACATACTAAATCGGGGTGATAGGAGAAGCCTTGCACAAAAGTTTACAAAGTTGTCAAGGAAGGCACGATACTCAATTTTAATGTTGATATCTGTATCGACGAGACGTGCCTGTGTACACATGAGTTGAGTGTCCATGCTGTAGAAGGTAGAGTGTGAAGCTGTGAGAATGTGATGATGCATGGAATGTTGGGGTCCAGGTGATGGGTGAAGATGGAGAATAGAGCCATAATGAGAGCTTTCAGACTGTGGCTGTCACCTAAGGTCCTAACATCAAAAAAAGAAGTTACTTCCTACTTGAATGGATCCACACTTTTGTTTGAAGACCCTGTCCTCCAGCTACAACATTGTAGTGATGATTGGTTAAAAGAATCAGCGTGGAGACACAGCAGAACTCTGGAGGTGGTGGAGAGCCACCCCTCATTGAGGAAGAAGGCTGTATGAAGCTACAGAGAGGTCTTGTGACCTTGTAGAAGTCATCTGGGGCTGCCAGTGATCCACAAGTCCCCAAATCCACCAGAAAGTGGGGTCAGTGCTAGCTGCTGGACTTGCAGATCCCAGTGAGGAGGGTTAAGAGGGGACAAAATCTTGCATGTTACAAGAAGTTGCAGTTTTCTTGGAGGGAAAGAAGTATACTGAACAAATAGTATACAGAAAGAGCAGAAAAGTGATCTGCATGGAGAAAAGAATTGGCTTTGAGAAAAGAGATGGTGAAGATATGGACTTTTACTGTTTCTAGTGTTTTATGGAGTCTAACAGTTTTTTGGGTGACTCATTTGCTCTGTGCTGCCACCTGTGATCTGCTTTGTGGAGAAATCTGAACATTCAGGTTCAGACCGTATTATCTACCTTATGGACCAGTGCGGGGGCAGTAACGCTTGACTGTCTCATGCTCCTTTTTAAGTTGCATGAGGTTAGCCTGTTTCTTCATAAGGGTCAGAAGGGAAGCTAATTCAGTGCTTAATTTGAGCCGGGGCTTTCCGGTGCTAAGTACCAGCACTTAATTGAATTCCGGTGCTCGGCACCGGCACCTAATAGTCAACACCATACTTAGAACAGTCCACCACATGATGGCGCTGCTCATCTAATTTAGAGATGAGCAGAACAACGGAAGTTTAGGAATACAATATACATTAAGATTGCTAACACCTGCCTCCCCAGCCATTCCTTTAGCTTTGGGGACCTGGATTAATCTGAACAGTCGCATTTACATGCAAGAGAGATGGTTACTTGTTGTTTTGGCAGCGACGACAAGGGCGATGGGGGGTGCAAGCTGCAGTGGCCTCCTGGTCAGAGCCCTGGCACTTAATATTTTACAAATTAAGCACTGGAAGCTATGGCGTAATAAAGTGCGAGAATGTTGTGCATGGTGATGCACCATCCATGAGGCCTCTGTAATGCCGCGAGACACCCAAAGCTTCTTGTCTGAGGAAGGAGGCGAGCGACCTGTGGCAGCAAAAGAGAACGAATAAAGGATAGCACACAGCTGAAGGAGCTGTTGAGGATCTATGAAGGGGCACAACAGATTTTGGTAGTCAGCGCACCCGCCTGCGTTCAACAAGCGATTGTGATGACATTGTCACTGACGGATTGACTAGAGGCATTCTGCATTTGCTCTTTGCGTGTGGAATCGCTGCAGACCAAGTAGGCACGGCACCTCTGTTTTGGACAAGATAGTGACGTGGTAGAATGGCCATTCTGAGCAAGCAGTGTTGACGTGGAACTTGAAGCGCAAATGTGTTCCAACAGTTAGTGGACAGTAAAGAAGGGCTGTGCCATGAGAAAGCTTTGGTAGATTATAGACATTGAGGTAGGACTATACCCAGGGCTTTAAGTGGGCCGGGTCTCACCCGTGCTGAGCACCAGCTGTTTTTTAAAAGGGGTCTTGAAACGGGTCTCTATCGGGCTCTGTTTCGTACCCTGGCACAGGCGGTCCGGTTTTTTCCGGACTGCAGTGACAGCAGGCACATCGATGTGCGTGTGCTCCCACTGCTCACTTCTCACTAGTGGAGAAGTTACGGCATGACGTCATGCCAGGTGAGTGTTGTAGGGGAAGGGAAATCCTTTAAAGAGAGTCATTTTCTCTCTGGATTTCCCTTCTCTTTGAAACTCAGGAGCAGCAACATTGTCGTGGTGTCACCAGGGCTGTAAGTGGAAGCTTTTTCAATATTATATACAAGCCATAGTTGCTGCTTATTTATCTTATGCAACTAACACCATTGCCAAAGCCAATAGTCCTGACTTGTTGAAGGTATGATGTTACTTGTTGTATCATATATCTGGATGCAATGACAGAAACAGCAAAATACAAGTCGGGCGGCACACTATGCTGCGCACAGACTTTTAGCTTATGTGTTTTTAAGCCACGCCCTTAATTACATTGGCCACGCCCCTTTGAGAGACCCCCAAGCTTTTCATCCCACTTAAAGCCCTGACTATACCCACAGTTCATGAAGATAGAAGAAGCACCTGGTGTGGTCTTCCCCGGAGCCGTTTGAGAGTGTATTTGTAACGAGGATTTTTGATTAGAAAATGTTTGTAATGTCCTCTTGATATCAGGTCAGCGACTGGGAAATCAATTAAAGATCAGCAGAGAGAGGTGTTGTAGTCAGCCTTTAAGATGCTTCAATTCTAGTTTGGAGCTGAAAACTCTAAGAAACAAAATTGTCTAGCGTTTTGAGAATATTTATACAATGTAAAATAAAATGTGTGGAAAAAAATGTGTTTATCCAATAGAAAGGTATTCATTAGAAATGAATAATGTCCTCGTAGCAAGTTTGGTCTGCTTATTGTTCATTGATTGAAAGCTAAAAGTGTTTGATGTGATTCACATTACTTATTACATGTTATAGGTGTTATGCTGTAATATCAAGAAGAACGTTGAGTAGTTCTATGAGGGTGACGGCTGGATATGGTAGTTGGGAGATGTTTACCTGCAATTTTCGTGAAGACAATTAACAGAAAGGGAAAAAAAACTGTGCAGAAAAGAGTTGGCGTTTTCCTGGCGTTAGAATTTTATGCTATGTTGGGGAACTCATGCATTTTGTAATGATGCAGAAAATCTTTTAGATGGTTGCAGATGGGCGACCAGAGTCTACTTTGAGAGCCCTCATATTTACATTGTGAGAATTGCTCCGCTTAGTGCTTTTTGCGTAAAACTTTAACGTGGTGTATCATACTCGTTGAGAAATTACTAGATTTGTACTTTAGTGCCTGCATGTTTCACAGTTGTGTGGGATAATGGAGATGTAAGGGCAGTCCACTGCTGTAGATTGAGGAGTGAACGTACATCTTGTGCATGAACAATGTTATTTTTTTTGGCATTTGAGCAATGGCGGATGCTGGAAACGGGGGTGGCGGGGCGGGGAGGATGAAAAATAAAAATAAAGATCACTTACCTGTTCTCGTCGTCCTCTGCTCCTCCTCACTCCCGGAAGCGGGAAGCACCCAGGCTCCCTTAAGCCAATCATGACGCTGCTATCACCATGACAGCAGCGTTGTGATTGGCCTGAGCTCCCTGGTTCGGCGCTCAGATGGTGATTGCGAGCCTGTGCATGATCTCCACCCAAGCTGTGTATTACAGCCCAGTAGAGAGCATGCTAAGTGCGCATGATGGTTTGGGCGGCCCAAGACGGCGGGCTACACCATCATGCACACTTAAGGTGCATATACCACTCCTCCTCCTACACTGTGACAGAAGCCCAGCCCCGCCCCACCCAACCTGGCTCCGTAGAGAAAATGAAAATCATAATAACATCTTCTTATTATCATTTAATTTTTCCTTTGTTGCACTGCTCAGAAGCAGTGGGGCGACACTCCTCCACCTTAGCGGAGGAGCCGCCGCTGCATTTGAGAGTTTGGGAAAAGTGCACCTATCGACTTGGTGATTTAAAATTAAATACTGAATATGCGTGTGCAGTTGGGGAAGATGGATACCATGTTGCATTGTGTGATCTTCGTGTTACTCTGTGTGCAAATGGAGCACATGGGATTTGGTGTGGAATTACCTGGAAGTGAGGTCAAGTCGTTTAGGGTGTTGCGAAGGTTGGGAAGAGGAGTACATGCCCCAAGAGGAAGCCCGGGGAAGCATAGTACTCTTAAGTGTTATGGCTTGAAATCACAAGTTCCACCTAGGTTTGATCTGGGACCAGTTGTCATTGTGTACGAACAAAATGTTTCAACAAGTTCATGATACTTGAGGCTGAGTACATCGGTGTGAGGAGTTTCACAAGTTTTTCTTCCACCTATATAGGTTGTGCGTACGAAGGGGACATTTCAACTGGTGTGTGTTACCGGAGGCAGAGAACATCAGTGTTAGGTGTGTTGTGTGTCTTTCTTTCACCTTTATATGCTCCTGGACAAGTTGTTTTGAACGAATGAGAGGATTTGAAAGATGCGTGAAGATGGATGGGGGGGGCATAGGAGTGAGGAGTTTATGTGCTTTTGTTTTGCCTGTATGTGCTCTGGGACCAGTCATCCTTTGGTACAAATGCAAGGAATTGAATGGTGCTTGGTACTGGAGGAAGAGTACATTGGTGACTGTCTTGTTTGTGCATGAGTTAGTTTGTGAATGATTCAACTAGCGTATACTGGAGTCAGTAATTACTGCTTATGGATGAGAGAAACTGACTTGAGTTCAGAGGGCATAGTGTAGGGAGTAGTATATTAGTGCTTTGTTTCTCTGACGCCTTTGGGCGTTGGCCTCATTTATTGACGTTGCCTGGTGCTGGGGTTGTAAGTAATTGACTGCACCAGTGTTTGAATGTTGTGTTGAGTCTGCGGCTGGCTACTGTGGGCTGTCATCACTATATACGGGAGACATTCCAGCTGACGCTTGTGCACACCAGATGGTGTGATACTGTGTGTTTTAGCTTGGCAGTTGGTTGTGTTAGTTGAACCACCTAGTGTGAGTGAGTGTTGGGTGTAGTGAGTGATGGACTGCACTTTTGTGTGTTTGAGACGATGCCTGAGGGTATTGTCCTTGTAGGCATGTGTGTGGTGCTTAGGGAAGGTGGGTTGACAAGCATTGCCTGGTTTGTTCTGTGTGTAAGGAAATAGGCTAAAATAGTGTCATTGCTTTATTATGTTGTGCAGTGTGTAAGGAAAGGGAATGATATAGTGACATGATGTGTTTGTGTTTGCATGGGCTGAGAGTGCCTCCTGTAAAATGATAAGTGTGGATGCTGTGGGAGTGTAATGATGCATGGTATATTGTGGTCTGGGTGCTGGGTGAAGCAGGAAGATAAGTACAGTTGGAGGGAGAACAGCTCCATGGCGTGAACTATCATGCTGTAGCTGTACCCTAAACTGTTAGAAACAAAGAGAGAGTGGCCCCACTACCCAAGAGACAGGGTACCATATACAGTAAATGTATAAAAAGAGAATTTCTCTTGGATCACACCATCTAAAATAATCCACACTTGATCATACAAAAGTCATTCAAATATCCTCAGTCCACTATCACACCGGGACCCAAAGAGTCAATTATAAAGAATATTTTTTATATATCAAAAAGTACATTTATTTAAAAAACAAATTTGATCATATAGAACAATAGTTTTTTAAGGGTTAAAAAACAATTCAACAGTTAGACTCACATACAAAACAATTGAACTTCAATAAAAAACGAGAGACAAAACAAGTGATAACTTTAAACCATCATAACAAAGTTAATTCGATTGAATCAATGTTGTTGAAGTCTATGAATTATTTTCTAATTAGACTTAAAGGTTCATAGAATTTAACATTGAAAAGCAGAAGCTTCGACGCGTTTCGGTGTGCAATATATTTTTAAGCCACCTTCTTCAGGACTCTCAATTTTAATGTCTCTCTCAGAAATGACATAATATAGTATGTGCCTTATAGTCACACTATTCCACCTACCACACTTGCACATCACAAAGGCTCTGCCTGAGCACATTCACAAAGGCTTTGGCACTAGTCTTTTGTGTCCCCAAACAAGCTGGGCAAGGGTACGGAGGCAGGAAATTCCAAATACATCTGGAAGTGGAAACCTCCAGAAATTATTCCTACTTCAAAGTGGGCACCAGGTATAGATATTGGACCCTCAGACCCAACTCTTCAGTACGACTCTGGACCTGTAGAAGACTTAAAAGGACGGATGTGCTGCTATGCAGGAAGGACTGCTACTCTGCTAACCTGCTACTCTGCTGCCCTGCTACTCTGTTGCCCAGTTGACTGAGTGAGATGGGATAGGCCTGAATCTTGAACCCAGGACCACCAGAGTGACTCCAAGGGCTTGTTGGCTGGTCTCCTGATCAGAGCCTCAGGGACAGAAAAGGCAAAGGCTCCAACCACTTTGAACCCAGAACCTTGACTCTACCTCTTGTGAGTCTTGCCCCCTAAGTGATGCCGCCCCAGTCCTGGACCCTTAGAAATGGGCCTGAAAGTGCTCTGCCAGCCCAGCTGTGGTCTTGCAAGAAGGACCCACTCAGCATCACGCCTCACCTCGCAGCATCATCAGAACCTCCTCTGGGCAATGCATCCACGACACAGGACCTCGCATGCAGCCAGCAGCTCCCTCGGAACCACCACTGTGCGACGCATCCTCGACACTGGATCTAGCAATGGCCCACAGCCAGAATTTAAGGTACTTTGTTCAGTGGGCCTAACTTGGCTTCTTCATCCAGCCCGCACTTCATCGCAGTCAGCCTGAACTTGTGATTTTCTCCCAGTCCAGTCCGGCCAGATAACCACAGTTGGAGCTTTGTGCTTCTAAGCACTGTTTTCACTTAAATCTTTAAAATTGCATATCTCCGGTTCTACTGATGGGATTTTTGTTGTGTTGGCCTCAAGTCATTTATTAAAGTTTACTCTATTTTTTTCTAATTTGGTGAGGGATTTTCCTTGTGTTTTGTTTTCACTTTATTACAGCTTGAAGTGCTACATAAATACTTTTCACATTACCTCTAAGTTAAGCCTGACTGCTTGTGTGCCAAGCTACCAGAGGGTTAAGCATAAGGTAATTTGGGGTTTGCTTCTGTTTCACCTTGACAAGAATTGTGGCTTCTGCTTGAGTAGGGTTTCACTGCCCTCAACCAGTAACCCAATCAACTCTATAACACAAACTGGACGCACAATCTTCACACCAGGGGTGTTTGCCCAGCTGATTATCTCCAGATCAGACCTGGCACAAAATGGCCATTGTTTCCAAACCACAGAATGGGGAATAATATGCACTTTTAGGGGTTTATTCTCCATTTTGATGTCCTTAAAGCAGGAAGTATAACAAAACCTCTTTAATAAGTACCCTTGTAAAACAAGTATTACAGTGTGTGCAATTTCTAGCTAAGAGGTCTCACAATGTGCAGCCATTCTAGAATCAGGGGCTTAAATAACAGAAGTTAATTGGTTTGTGGTGAATCCGTGTTTTGAAACCTGTAGAAGCAAATGTCCCACTATTAGGCCTGCAAAACATGCACTATTTATATAGCAAACTCCACAATCTTGTCTTTTGATCATAAATAAAAGCACAACACCCTTCTCATTTTATTGACTTCTTAAAGATTAAAGGGTAAGTTGGCCTTGACAGGATTAAACTACTAAGAACTGAAAGTTTCTCTCCGATGTCTACAGCATGCCTTAGACTTCAGCCTACCCCCTTAGGTGGGTCTGACAAAGTGTGTTAGAGCGAGGTGCACCTTGTCTTTCTGTTTACATCAGTTCTGTAAATCGGCAGGAACTCCTAGCAGTTCCTAGCAGGAGTGCAACACTTTTTATAGCAGGGTACGGGCACTTCTCGGTAGCAAACTTTGGTAAAGTGAGCAACTACACTTGTATATTTCCATTTAAAGTACCGATTTACATAATAGACAAGATACGTCAGCCTGTTCCCATGTCCCATCAAAAACAGAAGCAGAACAGCTTCTGAGCACCGTGGGATCGGTCGCCCTCTCGCTCATTTGTCCTTCAATAATTTAATATCTAACGCGCACTTCCTTTCCGGTGTGTGAGTCACAGCTTGCCGTAACCATGGAGCTGTTTGTGTTGCCTAGCAACGGAAACACCAAACTGCCGAAACAGTCGTATAATTCCGGCGAATGTGGCAGATAGAGCTGCTGTCTGCCTCGTTTTCCCTGTCCAGCAGTTTACACCGTGCGATTTTTGTGTGCTTTGCCAATGTGAAATTTACTATCGAGTGTTTCCTTGGAAATACGCGTAAGTGACCCGATAACATTGTTTGCGTGTTGTCAAGGCACTAAAACCTGCAGGAGAATATTTAACAAACAAAGGCAGCTGGTTGCCGGATTAAATAAAATTAAATTGGCAATAGTATAGCCTCATGTCGACAAATAGTTTATTTACTTTAGCCACGTTTCTGCCATGATAGATTTAAATATATGTACATGTTGCATCGTCCACGACAGCTGTTCAGTGCACTTCTTCCATTGAATTGCATTGTAGGATGGTACAATGGAATGGAAGATCTCTTTTGGCCATTGCCAATGTGTTTTTGTGGGGTTACAAGCGGCCTTAGCTGAGTGCCCTAACAACGTAATGCTGATCGCATTATACGCCTTTTAAGGCTACTGCCACTCTTCTGCGTGGAAAAGGTCACTTTACGGTAGTCAATTCCGTCTCCAGCAATCTGATTGGCCATATAGTTTCAGTGACCTACAATAGCGCGGATATAAAACAAGTAAAATGTATTCCTCTCAGGTGGGCAGTTGTAGAGGTTCCGCCTATTTTGACCAAACCTAGTCGCAAGTTGACCAGGGTAAGAAATTCCGACAGTGGGCGGTGCTCTGTCAAAACTGCTGAATCAGCATTCTGCTGAATATGCCTCTTCATTACGCTTGCCGTCACCCCGCATGTTGTTACAACGCGGTCGTTACAACGACCGCGTTGTAACAACGCATAGCATTACCCCGCATGTTGTTACAACGACTTGCAGAGGGGGGCGCTGGATGTTGGAATAGTATAATTTACTATTCCAACTCCAGTCTGTGCGGACAGTAGGGAAGGTGTTGGATTTTAAATCCAACAACTTCTCCCCCCTCCGCAAGTCGTTGTTACGCCTTGCGGGGTAATGCTATGCGTTGTTACAACGCGGTCGTTGTAACGACCGTGTTGTAACAACATGCGGGGTGACAGATTCGTAGTAAGGGCTGTTTACCCATTCTCCTCTATTATTGCCAATATGTGGAAATTCTGAAGGCCTAGGGGACATATTTTTATTGACTTTTAACCAAAAAGTGAAACATCTGCATTGAATAGACTTCAATTTCAATGTAAAATTTCTAACCTTTGGATACATTGATAGTTTTGGTAAAATATATTTTGGGCCGCAATTGACTAGTTTTGGGGAAGCTGGAAATGTTCAATGCTCCTATATTTTTCAAATATTACAGACAATGATAGAAACACTACTTTAATGGTCAAAGAACCTGATTTAGAGTTACGTGCTTGGGTTACTCTGCCACAAATGTGACGGATATCCCTTCCACCTTATTTAAAGCTCCATAGAATCACTTTGCCACCCGTGGCGGTCCCTGCCTTTGCCACCACACGGCAGCCGTAAGAGCGGGGGGGGGCTGGCGATATTCCCGCGATTGCCGTCCCGCAGTAAACGCATGGAAGAGCGTTGCTGCACTGGGCGGACCGCCCCCCCTTGCTACGCCACTGCATAGAATATAATGCTCTTGTACGACTGGATATTTGTCATGTTTGTGACAAAGTGACAAATCTACCAAACTCTAAAGCAAGCCTAAATATTCTTTAGCAAAACAAAAAGCAATTACACTCAACACTGTTATTTTTTTAATAACAAACTTTATTGGTTTTCTGCGATTACAATGAAAGAAATGAAGGGCCTTCAACAATAGGCAAATATCAGTGACATGGTACCAACTACCGTGTAACAAAGACTACTGAATTCTGTAAGTCAAATTTAGCATATAAATGTCCCCCCTCCACCTCCCCATCCAATTCCCCTGGATCCCCAACCCCGGTTCCACCTGCGTCATCTCCTTCCCTCCCTTGAAAGGGCCTATTTAGATCCCTCTTATTTGTTTTTAATCCCACCATATTTTCCTGTGTTTATGGGACAACCATGGGTGTAGTAAATGGGCCTTTCTAGACTCATGCCACAGTCAATCCCCCTCTTTCAGGCCTCCAAGGACGGTCCTTCTGTGCTCTTCCAATACTGCACTATTTTGCGCTTAGCTAACACCAGGTCAAGCCATAGCAACGTGTTTTGTATCGGTCTCCCTCCATGTCCATTGTGATGTGGAGTAAAATCAGGTTAGGGTTTCTAGGGAGGGTCCACCCCAGGACAGACCCCAGACTGGCCAAGACCTCAGTATGGAATGCATCAAGATCTTTGCAGTGCCAAATGATACAAATAAAGTGGCCTTCCCAGGTAGATCCCAGCGGAAGCAGTATGGCGAGGTAATCACCCCAATCACCCATAGCCTATCTTTGGTGAAGTAGGTGTGGTGGAGGTTTTCAATTGGATCACCCACAGTATCATGACTATTGCCGTTTCCCAGGGTGAGCCCAGAGTCTCCCACCAGGACTCATCCTCTAGTGGACCTACACCTCATTCCCAGGCTTCTCACGGTGTGGGAAAGAGCACGGAGTATCGATCACTAAAGACTTTTACATTTTTTAGATCTTATGATCTCTGGGACTTCAAGCTAAATCTTGGCCTCTAATGGGCTCTAGTCCAGAAGTGTATTGAGAAAGGTCGTGTATGGCATAAGGGCATGTTGGAGTTGTCGGTAGCGATAAAATTGACTACGGTGGAGACTAAAGTCTGTTTGTAGGTCGGTGAAAGATTTTATCATTATCCTGCCATCACATCCATTAAAGTGGAAACCCGGAATAGATTCCATTGTCTAAAGCCCTGGAGCTCTGTTATCTGTTGGAGCAGTCAGCCCATCCAGAGGTGAGTCTCTCCTGTCAATTACTTAGCCCATTCGATGGCCTTGAGAGTTGCTCTCCTTTTATTTAATATCACAAGTGTAGCTGGAGGTAGGGGGAGCGCCATTGAGCCTCCATACAGAAAGTGCGAAATGAGGATATCTTGCAAGGCCCAGCGTTCAGAACTGTATGCCAGGTCTTCAAATCTGTTGAACCAACACTCCGTAAGCACTATGAGGTAGGATGCCCTATAATATGAGACCATAACCAGGGTGGATATGCCTTGATCAAATGTGGATTTAAAACATTTGGTCAGTGCGATCTGTGGGGTCTGATTGTTCCAGAGAAAGCCTTTTTTTTTTTTTTTTTAACTTTTTATTAATCAACACCAGCTTATCAAGTACATTGCAGAGGAGCAATAAGGCAGGCCACAAGTTGACAATAGGTAACATCAATCAGTACAAAATGTCATTCGGAAGGTCTAGGGTGAAGGGGGGTCATACCTAATGGGGGAGAGAGGGGGCTGACATATATCCCCACGATAGTAATTCCACATGCTCCACACACGAGCCCACTTCTTAGGGCAACCTCGGGCCACATACACAGTTTTTTCTCTGAACATTGACCAGTCTAAATCTTTTTCCCAGTCACCCACCCCTGGAGGCTGAGACGCTCCCCACCTCTGTGCAATGTTTCTCTTGGCGAGCATAAGCCCCAGAGTGGCCCACTGTATCAAGCAATCATTCAAATCATTCGGCTCCCAAATATTCAATAGACATCTACGAGCATTCAGGCCGAGTTGCGTGGACAGGACAGTGTTAATGACGTCCTGTATTTTTCGCCAGTAGGACTGAATACTCTCACAGTCCCAAATTATGTGCATAAACGTACCCGTCTGGCCACATCCTCGCCTGCAGTTCCCCTCATCAATTCTTCCCATCCGTACCAGTTGGGGTACTGTTACATGCACCCTATGGAGTACTTTGAGTTGGACCAGTCGGAGGCGTGCTGGTATTGCCACGACTCTGGGCGAGGACAAGGCCTCCTGCCATTCCTCGTCGTCCATCTCAATTCCATCTCTGGACCACTTCTCCCGAAGCGACTGGAGGGGGTCTGGCATGTTGTTTATCAATTTTTTATATATTAATGATATGGCGTTATCAGGGATGTGACCATCTAAAACTCTGTCTTCCAATGGAGAGGACTCGGGAAGGGCGGTACCGCGCTGCAGGTGGGAACGCAAAGCGTGCCTGACCTGTGTGTAACGGAAGAATTCCGAATTTGCTAATTCGAATTGCTCAGAGAAAGCCTTTTAATGAGGCGCCGACCTTGACAAAGAATGAGGCGGGGATGGGGTAGGGAAAATTCTGCAGTTGATAAATAAGGTGTAGCAACATCACCGTTTTAAAGATCGCCGATCTACCAATGAAAGAAAGGGAAAGTGTGGACCAAAATCCAATGTCTTTGAGCATTTTGTCCCATTGGGGTCTAAGTTGACCTGTTTGGACCTTCGGGGATCCTGCATGATGTATACCCCCAAGTATTTGAACCCTTTTGTCATGACCCGAATGCCTCCCACACAGGGTGTCAGGGAGTAGGTTGGATCAGTGACGTAAATAAAGGTCGTTGCTCAGTTAATCCTGAGACCTGAGAAGTCACTGAAGACATGCTGGATTTGGAGACCTCGAGGGCCCAACCAACCAGGTCAGTCATAAAAATTAGGACATTATCTGCATAGAGTGCATTGCTGTTCACAATGCCCACTCAAATCCTCATACTCAATACAGATCCAAGCCGCTAATGGCTCTATGGCCAGGACAAAGAGGAGCTGTGAAAGGGGGCATCCCTCCCAAGTGCATTGTTGGACAGAGAACTCGTGTGAGACCATGCAACCAAGTTGCATCCTCGCTGTGAGAGCCGTGTATAGTAATTTGATGTAGCCAATGTATCGGAGTCAAAGTTCAGTCTGAAGAGCAGGGAGAACAGGTATTCCCAGTTCACCAAGTTAAAGGCTTTGTGAAAATCTATTAGCAATAGGGCCTGCATGCCAGGTAGACCATCCAGTAAATCGAGGGCCTTGTAAACTCGGTGGATGCTGTGCTTGATAGCGCAGTGGGGCATGAAGCCAGCCTAGTCCGGGTATACCAGTGGGCCTGTCACACGTTGCAGTCTGCTTGCCAGTGCTTTTCCCCATATATTTACTTCCACATTAAGGAAGGAGATAAGGTGACACAACACACATTGGGTCTCGGGCAGGCCGGGCTTCGGGGCCACTACTATCTCTGTATTGCGTAGGTTGGGAGGGAGCATATCCCCCTTCAGCACCTCCCAGAAGACCTCCAGGACTGAGGTTCACAGTCACAACCAGTACACTTTATAGAATTTCAGAAGGAAACAATTTGTATCCAGGGTCTTGCATGACAGCTGCTAGGCCAGGGCCTCTCCCAACTCTTCAACAGTGAGCTGAGCCTCGAGCATGACTCTATCTTCTGGTGTTAGTCGCTTGACCGGGTGGGAAACAGGATCCGGTACTGTGGCTTGTAAATATATGGCTCTGTATAGAAGGCCGCAAAGCTGTCTACTATAGGACCTTCTCCGGAGATAACTGATCCCTTGTCATCCAGGAGATATGCAATATGCCCATGTTTGAGGGTGTTAGAACAGAGCCAATGCAGTTTTTTTACTTGATTTGTCCCCCTCATTGGTATATGCAGCTCTGCATTGCCAGCCAGCCTATGTGGGCCTCATTCATCAGATTTTGGAGTACGGTGCATTGTGTATAAAGCAAGTCCCAGAGAAGGTCAGATTGCCGCTTTAAGAGATATTTAAACTTTTGGCCAAGGATTCGCATGTCCATCTCTGTGATTTCCTGCAACTTACTTTTTCTCAGGCTGGCCAGGTGACTAATCAGCAAATCCCGTAGGGTGGCTTTAAGCACCTCCCATAGTGCTCCCGCCAAGGTGACCGATCCACCATTGCCGAACAAATAGTTTTCAATAGCCGAAAGTGTTTGATCTCAGCTTGCTGGGTTTACGGGCACCCATGTGCTCAGGCGCCACACCGGTTGGGTCCATTGCATTCCCAGCCGCAACTCAAGTGCCACTGGGAAGGGGAAACAGCCACCACAACGCGGCTGGTTCCACGCATTACCATAACCACGCATGCATTACAACGCATGCGTGGTTACCACGAAATGCCTTTACCACGCATACCTTTACTACGAGATACGTAGTAAAGGCATGTGTGTTAAAGGAAAAATTCAAAAAGGGGGGCTGGGGGGGTTTCCCCCCCAAAAAAAGCATGCAATTAAAAAAGGGGGGTTGGGGGGGGGCTCCCCCCCCCAAAAAAACGCACCTGTTTCAGTCGAGATGTGGAGGCAATCGATGTCGTTAGAGGAAACAGAAAGACACTTCCGCTTCCTCTTAACGACGTGCAACGTAGATCGGAACTTCGGAAGAGAAAGGAGAGGACGTGGAGAGGTAAGGGGGATTTTAGCTATGGTAAATAATAATTTAAGGGATGGGGTCGCACAGGGGTACATGGACGGGGAATTATGGTAATGGGGAAGGGATCGGATATAACCTTTACCAAGAAAATGGAATTAACATGCATGATTTTACAACGAAAGACGTTATAAAGATATGCGTGTTAAAGGCATTTTCGTGGTAAGGGTTATGAGTGGTAATGGCATTCGCGTTGTAACGCATGCGTGGTAAAGGCATGCGTTCCAACGGAATGCGTGGTAACGTCATACAACCACTGGGAAGTGATCCGACAGTCCCCACGTGTGGATGTGGGCCTCTTGCACTATGTGGATTTTACCGTTGGGCATCAGGAAACAGTCTAGTTGAGAGAAGGTTTTATGGGCTGCAGAGTAGAATGTGTATGCTTTGTACTACCGGGTGCAGGTGGCACCACACAGATGCGAGGCCTAGCTGATTCACGAAAGTGGCCAAGTGTGTAGGGCGGGTAAGGCTCCTATGTATATGGGATGATCCGTCTTCCACCCTGTGTACCACGCTGTTCAAGTCTCCTCCTAAGACCCACAGACCAGTAGGGAGCTTCAGAAGGAGATCTGTAAGGAGAGCAAGGAAACCCTCAGACTGAGGGGGAGGGCATAGCTGACGACCAGAGAGAGAATCCTTTGCCCCACAGGAACCCTGAAATGGAGATATATCTGTCCAGTTTATCATGCCATGTTTGCGTTACATGGTAAGGAAACTGTTGGTGAAGCAAAATAACCACCCCTCGTAAAACCCTGGTGAATCCCACATGTAATACTTTTGAGAACCCCTCCCCCCTAGCCAGGAAAGGGAACCTAGTATCCATCAGGTGAGTTTCTGGTAGGAATGCTATGTTGGAGTTGTGACGTTGGACAGCCTTCATGACCGCCACCCCCTTGATTTTGTGGAGGAGGCCATTCACATTCCAGGTTAGTAGTAGGGGTGGACGGAACTCACAGAGTTTCACTCCGTGTAATTTTACGGAGTTACATGAAAACCCTGCGAGATTCTACGGAGTTCCGAGAATGGGCGGAAATAGACACGTTGCACTGCTCGCGCGGATTTTTAGAACCAGGAGCTTGTTCCACGCTGAAAAATAGAGAAAACAGCAATGCGTCAGAGGGCACTGCTTCTCGAGTTGATTTTGCTGCTGCTCGAGTAGATTTTCTACTCGAGTGGCAGCTTTCTGACAGTGAACCGTCGCGACCTCCGGCAACACAGAAATCTCACTGGGTGTTGTGGTAAGGTCCAACGTCCCAGATCGCATGCCGCTACTGTAGTGTTTCCTATCCGAGATGTGTGGTTGTGAAAGTTTGGATGCTCACTGCTCCACTCCCAAAAACGATTGTGAGTATAAGGCAGCAAAGTTTCGTCACCGAAGATGATCTTGAGAAGGGGGGAAAGAGCATCATATACTGGATTTGATGGCCCACAGTTTTTTTTCACCTCCAAAATAGAACATCGCTGCTGTTCCATTTCCGTAATGTGATCTGGAAAGAACAGAATGTTGGATGAGTCGTATGTCATTGTCAAGGACCCCAGCTTCCTTGAGGCATGCAAAATGCCATCTCTGTCTGAAAAGTTGAAGATTTGTGCTAGGAATGGTCGTGGAGTAGCACCTGGGAGGAGGGGATGTTAGGGTAAGAGACCTGTGTACTCACTTCACCAAGACCCACGTGGAGACATCTTCAAGGTGGATCCAGGATTTCAGCCATTGTGAGACAAAGGTGGTGGGGGAAGTCCACTCTGCTCCCTCCGGGATGCCCACAATGTTGATGTTGTTGTGCCATGATTGGCCTTCTACATCCTCAACCCGGGTTGATGGCGGATCGCTGCTTGTAGTGCAGCAATCTTGGAATCGTGCCTCTTAATGGTGTCCTCCGCCATTGAGATACGCCCTTCTGCCTCTGTCACCCTATCAGTGCTTTGTCGGAGATCCAGGTGAAGAAGGTTAAGGTCAATTCGGAGTTCATAAATCTTGCCTCGAAGGGTCACCAAAGAGCAATTAATGGCCTATAGGATAGAACAGGTATAACGTCTGTGCACAGCCAATGTAGAATCTGGTTCTGCAATCTTGTGGGAGTGAGCTGTGAATTCCAGAAACTGACTCTCTATGCCAACTAGAGCCCTGCAACCACCGGAGAATCAGAAAGAACCCTCCAAGTGACAACAGCACACAGGGAAAGGGAGGTGGAGACCATACAAAGATGGCGTTCCAGGGTCCCTTCAAGGTAACTGCATAAATTCATGACATTAGCGGTTCTTTCAGTGTTCTAGGTTTGTCATGTGTCTAGAAACCAAGTATAACATACTTAGAGCCTTCACCTCTAAAGCATGATAAACTTAGAATAACAATCGGAAGTGTGTGTCTCTTAGCTAAAACCTCCACTTTCCCTCTAGTATTTAGTGGCCGAAACCCAATACATTTTGTGCAATCCTAAGAGAAGGAAGTAGCACAGGATTCTAAATTAACACAAATACTATATATCTATATTCTTTGAACCCCCTGTATTGCCCTGTAATACCTGGAGGCTTAATAGATGGGACCTTTAAGGGAGTGACGCAAAACCAGAACTACTTCATTCCTTGAGAGTCTATCAAAAAATAATCCATAAATACTTCAGAGATTGGGAATGTTCCTAAAAGTTAGTCAAACAAACAAAGGTCTTAGAAAAACAACTAATTAACTTTCATTCTAAATCATAGTATTCAGCATAAAACTGTCAGTTAAAAGTGTTTTCCTTCTTTACTGATTACATATGTCACTATCCATTATCAGTCTTTTCTTTTTCTTTGTAGAATACACATTTTTATTTATTTTTATTTATTTTATTTTTATTTAATGCGATTTTATATAGCGCGAACATTACCCAAAGGTGTCAGAGCGCTTTACAAAAGAACCAGTTGCGTTACATAAGGACTTTGAATTACATGAGTTACAAAAGAAATGCGAACATAGCGAACATTACCCAAAGGTGTCAG
Source organism: Calotriton arnoldi (assembly GCA_963921515.1). Classification (NCBI taxonomy): domain Eukaryota; kingdom Metazoa; phylum Chordata; class Amphibia; order Caudata; family Salamandridae; genus Calotriton; species Calotriton arnoldi. The sequence continues at coordinate 75,700 of CAWUFW010001833.1, read as the reverse complement.
AGCGCTTTACAAAAGAACCAGTAGCGTTACATAAGGACTTTGGATTACATGCGTTACAAAAGAAATACAAGCAGAAAAAAATTGCAAATGTACAAGTTGCAAAGTCACTCAAGGAAGAGATACAAACGGATAAACGCTAAACTCCTAGGAATGGTAGTAAGTACAAAGGTCTACTACATATACTAGTGGTTAGAGTAATATCTAAGCATATATACACAAGTAGTGACTTTACTCATGATTACATTTTACCAGCGATTAGGCTTGGGCACCTCAAAATTACATATTAACAGATTGAACGGAGAAATGAAACATCAAAGGGGGTAGAGAGCGGTGGGGGTGGGAGGGGGAGAAGAGTCGGAGGCTGAGATTGGCGAGAGGGGGACCTGAGGGGGAGAAAGAGATAAGGCAGTCCAGCAAAGAGAAATGTCAGAAGTTCGGCACCCTCCCCCCCTGCGTCAGAGGGCTTTACAAAAGAACCGGTAGCGTTACATAAGGACTTAAAAAAAATTAAATGTAAATGTACAAATTGTAGAGTCACACAAGGAAGAGGCACCCACACCAGTCATAAAATGTACCAGCAGGTTGCCGTGGTGATACACTGTCCTCCTTTCACAATCACACGTGATGGCACCAGAATAGATGCACTTTTTGGTGATATTGAAAGTCCTTTCACTTACAGGTAGTGTTTACTCTGGCATTAATTTGTAGCATGCTTGAGTTTCGTCTGAACCCTTGCGTTGACGCGGTTAACACAAGCAGTGGTAATTTGGTTACAGTTTAGCATGGACTTTGGTGGTGGTCAAAGAGACCAATTGTTGTACTTCTGGTTTAGGTAAAGTAAGTGGCATGCAGTCATTTGAGGTGATCTTTGATGGTGACTCGTCATGGAAGATACACAAGTGTTTAGACCTGGTTTCACAAATGGAGTGAATGTATGCAAAGGCATTTGCAAAGCTTTTATAGGTTGTATATATGATTTAATTATTAGGTACTTCATTCTTGCCAAGTCCTGAGGAGGCTCAAATTAAAGTGGAGCCGAAACGCATTGGCAACACGTTTTGGAGGAGTCATCTAAAATTAAAAAGTTTAATAACCACCAATGTGATACCATTTAAGGACTATCTCTAATGTGGGTTGTGCAATAAATAATGAGGGCAACCACATCTTACTAATAGATAAGGAAGATTGGTTGTGTTTCAGTGGTTATTTGTTAATTTTATTGTATTGGGATTTATGGTGATGTCTTTTCTTTTTCTTTTTTATCTACTTTAACAAACACTCCAGGTACTACATGTAAGGAGTGAGGATGACTACGCTATAATGAAGAAAATAAAATGCTTAATATAACATCCTACTGATATCCCAGTGATAAATTAATGTTTCATTGTGGCATAAATAAATGTATGCTCTATCCCCATGAGATACCTTGTTCTTTTTCAAAGCTCTGTTACATTCGCCATTGTCAATTCCGCTCTCATGCAAGTCATCTTACTGCAGTTTTCAAAACAGCCAGATCCTCTGAATCCTAAAGAAAGCTCTTCTAGACCCTAATGAACTCACCAATTACCCCCATCACTCACATACCCTTCATCAGCAAGTACATTGAAAAATAAGTCTACACTCAACTTCAAGATCACATTAATGCTAAGCATCTCCTGCACTACTGTCAACCTGGCTTCAGACCATGCTGCAGCAAAGAGAACACTATCTCACATTTCATAGGCTACACCCTCCTGACCATAGATAAAGATGACCCCTGCCTCCTAAAATTGATGGACCTCTCACAAAGTTGGCCATCCCAACCTCAGCCACACCCGGAAGTCCTAAATGGGAAGTACTTGCAGTGTCTTTGATTGGTTCTCATCCTGCCTTTACAACTGACATCATGTCTTGTCATTTTCACATGGGCACCTCCAGATCCCAAACGATTCCTATCACCCACAGAGCCCCCCAGGATTCCATACTGTCCCCTATCCCCTTCAACCTCTACACGAAGCCCCTACAGACTCAACTCACAGATTACAGCATCAACATTTACCAATATGTCATCAATACACAACTCTTCTTAAAAGTCTACTCCAGGCATCCATAACATAACATGTGTATTTGTAAGGGCAGGTTCACCCAGAACAGTATCTTGGTGCTGAATAGCAGATGTTTATTGTTACCCAACTCAATGGTACTCATTTCATCGACCTCAGAAGGATGAAAGGCTGAGTGAATCCACCGGGATTTGAACCTGTAACCATGAGGTCAAACACAGGCCCCTACATTGAACGCATTAGTCCACTAAGCCATCCAGCCCCTCAAAGAGTGCCTGCACCTCAGCCAGACTGGCATGTGCTCACCGACCTAAAGTTCAAACGAACCGAGACAGAATTCTTGCTGTCTGCCAAGAACGAGCATGAAATAGTACAAACCTGGATTAATGACATAAACCTTGACAGATTCGAACCTCAACTTTCACTGAATGCCAAGTCACTTGGATTCCCCCTGGACACCAATTTCAATCTCAAGGAACATATTAAAAACACAAAGACGGTCTGGTATCAGCTCTCTTTTTTAAGGGAAGTAAAACTGTTTACTTCAGAACTGCTGTATAGCACCTCATACCCTTGTATCTAGATGGTGGTAACCTTCTACTCCATGGCCTCGCACACGCCACATTGCCCCCCTTTACATTGCCCCCCCCCCTTAGGAGCATCCCATACACCACAGCAAATCTCATTCAGGGACTGAAGAGATATGATGATATGATCAAATGACCCCCATCCTGATGGAACTCCATTGGTCCCCTTGCTGATGAACCCCATCTTCAAAACCAGCGGCATCATTTGCAAAGCCATCATGAGCGGCACCCCCGCTTATCTTGCAGACCATCTCGCTATCCCTGATGGCTCTTGGCACACCTATAGCCAGGACACCATAGAACTGAAAACTAAGAAGTGTGAGAAAGAAAAGAAAAACAGGGAGAAGGCCTAGACACCTAGGATCTGGAACAACATCCCTTATCCATTGCCACTCCATTATAGGAGAGAGGCGAAGATGCACCTCTTTAAAGAACATAACTTCACAATGAAGAAACAGTATGCGTCTGCCCCTTAGAATCCGGCTCCCTCCTATCACTCATTGACTGGATGGTTGCCTATGACCATGTACAGAGTTCTTCTGCCTTATGGCTAGATTTGATCTATACAATTAAACATAGACAAATATAAACATTCTTGTATACATACATGCATACATGTGGTCTCTGATATACTGAAAATATCCTACTTGAGAAATATATTTATTGTTTACAGTGTGGACAGCATTATGAGTTGTTTAGACCTTGGGGCTTCTGCTCAATATAACTCCAGTGCACATGATTAACATATTATTAAACTATTGTCAAATAAGCCTCTCCTTTTGTTTTGCTCAGCTGTAAATTGGGAGCAATGCATAAAATGTTTTTTTTTAAAGTGACGTCAATCTTTAAATGTTTTTGCAATAAGGTTTTACAAATATATACAAAGATGGCCACCCCCTGAGTTTTCATGCACACACAAGTAAAGGCAACCATCCTTGAGTTTGCAACACCAAGCTCAGGACAAGAGTTTGCAACAGGACGTCAAAGATCCTGGAATGCAATGGTTGCAAAAGTAAGCCAATTTTCCACTTTTTCCACCTATGAAGAAACACAATCACTTCCCCATTCATCAGAGTCCTTGTTCATTCATGATGTCAAACAAACACAAGTTATCCCGAAACATTTCAGGGTGTACAAAACAGAGAGTTAAGGAGACTCCTGGGCATCCCACCTTTATTATGCACCAGGAACTAGGAATGGATTATGTGAAGGATTCGATTAACCGCCAGGTTAATAGGGGAAACATCCATTACAACGCAGTCATTACATCGCACTGCTTTTACAACGCAACTGTTACAACGCAGCTGCCTTTACATCGCATGCCATTACAACGCATACCATTACAACGCATGCCATTACAACGCATTATAAGGTAAGTAATAGAGATTTTTTAGTTTTAGGATAGGTAAGGGTTTTGGGAAGATGGGAATAGTAATTTTTACCCCTACGCTATCCAACATTTTCCCTACTGTTGCACTCACTGGAGTGGGAATAGTAATTTTTACCCCTACACTATCCAACACTTTCCCTACTGTTGCACTCACTGGAGTGGGAATAGTAATTTGTACCCCTACACTATCCTACACTTACCCTACTGTTGCACTCACCGGAGTGGGAATAGTAATTTTTACCCCTACACTATCCAACACTTACCCTACTGTTGCCCGAAAAGTATTATGCATTGTAATGGTATGCGTTGTAAAGGTATGCGTTGTAATGGTAGTTTTTAAAAATGAGTTGTAATGGCATGCGTTGTAAAATCATGTGATGTAATGGTAGTTGCGATGTAAAAACCACGTTGTAAAAGCATATGTTGTAATTGTTTGCGTTGTAACGTCATATATTCGGTTAATAGAGTCCTTCACGTAATCCATTCTTAGTTCTGTTATGGTGCTCGATTTGTGGCTTTTAACAGGGAAATCGTTCAGGACTGTTTATCTTGTGACAGAGGTTTGCTTATTCCCAGGATTAGTTATGTCAAATCTGCACTGATGGTTCAGGGAGAGCCGCAGCTTTTTTATAAGCCCAAAACTCTGCCCAAAAATGATAAGGCCGGTGTTAAACCCTTGTTTAAAACGAAACAGCGCAATGAGAATGAGTCATCTAACCCTAACTGTCAGGGAATACATTGTTGCACTCAACACACTAGGAAGAGCACCACATCTGGAGTGGACAGACTCCTCCTGGGACAGAATGCTACTCACGTCTCTCGTTTGGGCTTTGTGAGATGGCGTTTGGGTTTCCCTTTGGGACAGTTTGACCATTCCAAAATTATGGTGTGGCCATGTGACGAACCATCACCCCATCACATTCTTTTGTAAATGTTAATATGAATTTAGTAAACAGTACTTAATCCCCATCATTAGGACTCGAAGTTCGGTGGTGGCATTTGAATATCTGCAATTGCTGGATTCCCCATCGAACTGTGCTAATATATGCTCCTTTTTAAGATGCGCTGTTAACAGAGGGGCGTTTTTCTCTTGGGCCAGTAGACATTGTACAAGATTATTCTTACTTGGATGTTCCCCAAGTTGAGACAGTAACCTGTTGTGGTTATCTTGAACTGGCTCTTGCACTTTATTAGGCCATGTGGAGGTGGGACGAAGGATGTTTTAACAAGGGGGTTGATGCCACCTTATATGTGACATGTCGGAGTCAATTTGATGCCGCGTTCTCTGAATGTTTTAGTGTATGGATGCTTTTGATGATTTCCATTCAAGGGTCAGTGCTCTTGTTGTTTTTACCACGTGTTGTCTTTTTATCTGCTGTTCTTTTATGGCTACTTTGGTGGCCGAAATAAAGATTTTAATGAATGAACACAACTTATTGCTATATTCTTTGAAAGGCTAGTGGCAAGGGGAACCCCTTATGTCTCTCCAGGGCATATGCAGTGGTGGTTACATACATACAGTGGTTCTTTTAACTCCAGCCTTCATTCCTACTCAAAAATAAATTATGTCACCTCCAGCTCAGAGTATTATAATGGTGGTAAGAATGAAAAAGTGACACTGTAACGTAGATGGTTTTATCACATAACCTCCCCGAACCCCAAATAATTAAATAAAACTTACCTGCATTAAAATATACATCAAAACGAAACCAGACACAATAGACATCCCACAAAACACCCACAGAACAAAACCAATGCTTTGATATAAACAAACCCATACGTACACGCCATCCCACACAAAAGTCCTAAAATAAACCGCTTTCAAGCACAGCAAAGCCTGTTCATCCAAAAACTGAAACTACCACTAAACTCCCCCAAACATATAGTCTCAAAATATTTCATACCCTAAAACTCATTACAATAAATACATTAAATCCACACTATGAACGAATCTTTGAAAAGGACTCACAAATGCAAACATACTACTGCACACCATACACATTGCAAAGACATTTATGACATTGCCTATCCAGGTGTGTTAGCTCATTGAAGAAGGGAGCACAGCCTCATGCTGAACTGATGTTAAGGAAAGAGTGGGAGAAGGGTTAAATAAACAAGCTGTAAGAATGCTGAGTACCTGCTGCTGTTAATACCCAACAGATAACAAATTACCTTTCCTTGTATGGTAAATTCCTTAGGCCTTTACTGTAATGCATGACTCATAGTTGTAGGTACAAGGACAAGCCAAGGTGAAATGTGCACGTTCCTTCTCCCCCTTACTTCTATGCAATAACCAAATAATTTTTTCTGGAAGTCTGATAGTCTGATATACAAAGGTGGCAGTCATAGGTTCGAAAATAAGAATAAGTAAAAAGTGTTCTCCTCTGCATGTAGAAGGGTACATGTGATCATTGCATTATTCACAGAGAAATACAGGCAGTGACTCAAGTGGGCTGTCCCTTTGTCCCATGTTGCATGCTACTGTGGGTGGGAACTATGACCAGTGGACGAAGAGGGCTGACTGAAAGCCCCTCTGTGGATGTATATATATTATCGAATTCTTGGTATGATTTTTTTTTTTTTAATGAGGTGGTTGACAAGCATAAAAGCATGCACAAGCTAAACATAGAAAAAGTAAAGTGATTTTTCTATATGAATAAATAAATAAATATACCGGACTATTAAAAGGTGCTTCAGTACCACACTAATGACAGATTGACCACTTTACAAGTGCTAAATGATAACACTATGGCCACATTGCAATGTGGCGCATAAAATTGCCTGGATTCTCTCCACCGGTGGGCAGACCTCACGGAATTCGACTCAGTGGAATTAAATGGAGTTACAAAAAAACTCCACGAGATTCTGTGGAGTTCCACTAACTTGTGGAAATAGGCACATTGAGACGCTTGGGCTATGATTTAGCACCGTGAAATTGTTCTGTGCTGAAAACTCAGCACGAACAGCACCAAGCGACGTGCCAGAGGGCGTAGCTACTCAAGTTGATTTTCCTGTCGGTCAGGTAGATTTTCTACTTGAGCTTGTGTTCGCTACTGCCCGTGTTCGGAAAATCAGATGTCCCCCTAATGACCAAAAATCACACTAGGAGACACCAAATCTCACTCGCAACTTACTGTTATGGGGTGCGCATGAAAAAATTCCACGACGACATAATGATAGGCAGAGTTGGCCGGAACTCCACATTTCAAGAGTAAAACGGAGTCGCCAAAATTCTGCCTATTCCACCGGTGGAATGGAATATTTCACCCACCCGTACAAGGTATCACTAACACCAGGGATGGGAAAAATCAGGGCCATTACATGTGGGATCCTGCAAGTCCCCTTAGAAATGAGCAATTATGAGGTGGCTTGGTTATTTTGGATCCGATTACCCCAGTAATTCTCAATTTGCCATCAGATTTTTGCACAGAGGTTGTGGCTGCTTTCAGCAAATGAAATAACTGTTTGAAAACAAGTAGTTTCACAGAAACACCTTGAATCTCAAAACTCTGATGGGACTGGCGACTACTGTTACCAGCCCCATCGGAAATAAGAGGCCACTTGTGAGGAGGACCTTTGTATAGCACGTCAGTGCTTCAGGAGTCGGGGGACTCTTCCCTCCTTGTCAATTGAGGTGCCGTCCAGCCCTAAAGCACCACTGGTGAGGGGAGCCCTCAAGTTTTTGGGAAGGAGGCAGCTCATCAATGGCTCCTTGGACCATACACAAAGGCAGCAGGCCAGAGCTCCACTGGCAATTGTGTTGTATCGTTGTGGCTTATGATAGTCCCCACTCGGTGGGAGCCACAGAGCTGCAACCATGTTGGTTGACTTTGTTTGTCACTGGTGTGGTCCGTTCTACTAAGGCTCTGCAAACTGGTCCAAGTACAACCTTTTGTGCATGTGACTCTCTGGGCAGCGAGGGCGAGCAGTCACAGGCTTCTCAGAGAGGTAGTGTTGGGGGGTATGAGCTTGGAACTCAACAATCAACCAACATACACAATAATGTAATGTCCAGCCGAGTGCTTATCATTTATTGATAAAGAAAGTACCTTTAATTTACAGCAGAACTAAAAACTACACACTTCAATAGGTACCTTATACGTGGTTACCAAAGTTGCATCCCAACAATTAAGCACAACACCATTAAATTTCCAGTACTCCTCTTCCCTCCTGAAGGTCATGTTTCCAGCTGTTACTTTCCCTTCCCCTGTGTGTGACTAGGCACAATTGGGTCAGGTGCAGATGGCTCAAAAAATTCTCACTGATTCGAGGACCAACTCACAATACAATGTTTCTTATAGTTTCTATACACAATAGACACGGGCGGGTTGTTGGGCTCACCCATGCTCGTCAGTTTCTTGTCCCTTTGTGCAGGCTATGCCCTGCAGTTTAACCCCATTTGTTCATAATCATACCGGCCGTACAGCGGATGTAGATTACACACCCAGTCTCAGGGCTTGGCTCTCCTGAAGGGAAAGCTGCTGCAGCAGCCTTACTTCAGGATAAGGTGCGCAGGTCAATCTCAGGGGTTGGGGTTTGTAAGTCAACACCCAACTTCAGCAGCGCAGCCCTCCGGGGTGGCTTCAGTCCAGTGCTCTGTGATGGCAATTGAGGCTTCTGGACTGAGTTTCTTGCAGTGAAGACGGTGACCTGTAAGATGATCAGGATTCTCCACTGAGGCAGCGCGATCCGTCTCTCAAGCCCACGACAGATAGAAGCTTGGTAGATTTCACCCCTGAACCCTGCAGAGGCGGGCGTCCCCTTTCCAGTGTCAGCACAGGCCACTCCTGGTTCAGTCTCCTGTGCCGTCAGCTTCCATTAGGGCTCTTCACGCATGGAGCATGCTGGGCTTCTCCTCGTAGGCTTCCTGTCCTCCTAGTGACTAAGCAGATCACTTGCCTCTCTCAGTAGGCAGACAGGCTTCTAGGCACTTCAGTCAGACCCTCAGCTCCTCCGACAAAAAGCGTTAACCTTAGGTGATGTCCCCTCACCTTGTAGAGACAGACTGTCAGGTAGACCCCAGCCCTGGGTGCACAGCAGCTCTTTGAATGTTCCATGGAGCACTTCCTCCCTTGATCAAAAAGAGCTTGGAACTGGGACAAAGTAGGGGTGGTTTGGATCCCACTTTTATATACATTTTCCAGACAGGGAACATGGAGCCACTCACATGCTTTAAACGTGGTTTGTTTCCCTTTCAAGTATTGTTCACGGTACAATGAAGTCTGCGTTCTCTGCCCCTGGCTCTCCTCAACCTCCCTGAAGAAGTTATCAAAGGCAGGCAATTGTTAATGAATGTACACGCCATCATAGGCCATGACTGTGAGGCAGGCGGAGCGTTATTACCAAAAAGGAATTGCACGGCTGTTGGAACACCTGACCCAATTTTACTGGGTGGTAATTCTAACTGGTAAACCGGTATCTATCAGCATTTTGGGGTTGGTTGAAAAGTTGTACCTCTCTGCTTCCTGTAGGTGTAATTCTATGCATGCAAAAATGTATGATTGTTTTTTTAATGTGAGCCTTATGGTTTAATCACTCAGTTGTTTAGATGGCTTACACATCTCCAGACACCGTTGGTGCGCTTGTGCCTGGAAGTTATTGACTCCCAGACTGTTCCTCAGCACAGTTCCCTACACCATGTGGTCAGGGCCGGACTGGGAACGCAAACCGGCCCTGGCAATTAAATCGGATCAGCCGCGGGGGCGGGTGGTGCTGGCGGGAAGCACAGCTGCTGCTGCTGTTTTTGGTACAGGGGTCCGATATTGCAGCACTGCTGCAAAATCAGCCCCGTACCAAAAACAGCCCCCACCAGTCCAAAACCGCCCCCACCCTTCCGGCCCACCGGGCAAACGACCGGTCAAAGCTACGGCCAGTCTGGCCCTGCATGTGGTCCCCTCCTGATCTTTAGCAAGTTGTCGAACACTCACAAGTGTTTCTTGTGGGTGCCTTCTTTCCACTATGGGTCTTACTAGGCATGCCCTGGCACGGGGTTCTTAATTCTGCATACCTGAAGTCAATGAAACTGGGATCCTGTTAACTCTGTGTGTGCAGCATTGACAGGGATTCTTGGTTGAACCTTGAGAATCCACTTCGTAATGATGAATTCCCGTGGGAATTGGTAATTCTAGGTCATATTGTCAAGGTAATTCCGCACTTCTCATTTCAACAGCCGAAATCTCCCGGTGACACGTGACCGGTCCACAGACCCTGTAATTCCCGACTCGTCTGGTAACTTAGTTAATGAGACCATTTGTGATGCAAACGAAACGGCAAGAATACGCCTAGTGGCCCTCCTTGATTTAGATTGAGGACGGGAAAACCTAACTGTGTATTATTTGCCCACTTAAAATGCATAACAGGCAATTATACTGATGGTGGCTTTCTTTATTTTCGGTTGACTGCCATGTTTATGTTTGAAATCGGTGCCCGGGGAGCGTATTTCCCTCCCACCCTGAGTACACTCCACCCCCATTGAAGACACTGCTACCACCAGGCAGCTATCCAGCTCAATTATGGGAACTACAGAGGACCATTTTCTACAAAGCTTGCCCTGTAAAACAAGGATAAACAGCAATTACAAAACCAGAAGAAAGAAGAAAAAAGGCACAAGATAGTAATATCAACATCAGCAACAGCTGTAAGCACTTATTGAGAAAGCCACATGGTTTGGCTTTTGTGCACTGAAAGCGTGCTGGTATTGGGCTCGCAATGTCTTAGTTTTAGCCCAAAGACACTTAGTTTGTTTGGGCCCCAAGACACTTAAGACTCAGGGTCCTTAGAGGCTTTAAATCTCAACCTGTTAAATTTGTGAGTTCAACTCCAACTTCCTACTAAAATGAACTGGCTTGGAAGGATGAGCATGTTGTAATGTAGGAATAGTATTTTGAGTCAAAAGCTACTGAATTGAGTTCAGCCCTAAATATTAGTAATTTGACTGCTATAGATGAAGGGTATGTCACTATTACATGTCGGGCAGAGCGGTACCATCGAGTGGGATACTGCTATTCCCCAGCCGCGGCCCGTGCAGGTAAGAGGGGGGCGGTGGGGGGTATTTCGACAGACGATGACGAAGAAAATTAAATAAATTATTAATTTTCCCTCGTCATCTTCCGTCGAAATACCCCCCACATGCCCCACCGCCCCACCGCTGTTACCTGCACGGGCAGCGGCTGCTATTCCCATCACAAGTGAACCAGCATTCAAAGACATGATGTGAGAATACTCAGCCTATTTTAACTGGACGGGAATTCTGGTGGTAAAATTGAACGTGAGTCTAGGGCAAACTACGGGCAAAAAAGCACTTCCGGGCTCACACACGACCACCTTTTTGTTTAACGCTCCACGGCCTGCCCTTCCCCATATCAACTTCTCCACCACCAAGTCTTGCATTGCAACCCATATTGGCCCCACAACTCCCATTTATCAATTGGTTAGAGCAGGAGAAATGCGAATGGATCTGTCCAGAATCGGGTATAACGATCTCTTAAGGTCCCAGGGATTCTGCGTCTGCATAGCTATTCCCCTTTCCGAGGTAATTGCACAGTAGGTGGGTACAATTGACACCCGGAATTGGTGATTCCAAACCACGTCATTTCAGATCTTAGTACTGTGCAACTTTACATATAGGTCTGAGTATCTCTTGTGTGCAGGGAGTAGCGACCACTGGTGCAGGTGCTGTACAAGAGCAGTCTATTGCCCACAAATCACAACCCTCGCCCTGGGAGCAGCTCTGGCTGTTAGGGGGTTGGAAACATCAGAACAGAGTTCATGAGAGCAATCTACAGCCATTTGTAGGAAAGATGTTAGAGACAAGAAGATCTAACAGTACTAGTAATCAAGCAAGGGAAGGAAAAAGGAGAAAACAGTGAGGAAGGGAGCCGGGGTGGCTCCTCCATTTGAGCGGAGAGGCATCATCCCACTGGTTAAAATGCCCCAGAATTGAAAAATAAAATCGTAATAAAGTTGGTTTATTACCATTTTATTTTTCGTGAGCGTCAGGACGGGGGCGGGGCCACTGCTGAGTGACAGCAGCAGGGAGGGGGGTGGGCTGCCTCTGCATTTATCAAAGTGTGCATGTCTTTTTGGCCGGCCTTCTTGCTGCAGCGAGCCAGACATGCACACTTTGAAACCTCTGACCCAGCTGAGTAAGTGCAGGGCCCCAGTGTCCTTGAGTGCGGCGAGTGAGGCTGTTTCCTCCAATCAGGGAGCTGCTCTCACAGCATGAGAGCAGCGCCAGGATTGGTTAAGGCACTTCTCAAGGGCTCGTGCTGCAGGAGGGAGACGTGCAGCGAGGAAGGTGTCAGAGTCGGACGTGTCGCAGGTAAGTGTTTTTTATTTTTTACCCACCACCCATTTGCCCGCCTCACCACTCCCCGTAGATGCCAGCCGCCACTGGAAGGGAGGATGTTGGAGACTGGAGGAAAGGTGGAGCGAGGGAGTGGAAAGAGAGGATGATAGACTGTAAAACTGAATGATACAGTAAAGGTGAGCGAGGATGAGGTGGGAATAGAATATTGAGAAGAGCAGGATAGAGTGAGTGAATAAAGGGAGAGAGGATGCAGAAGAGTGTAGCGGGATCAGGGCTCGAGTCGTGGTACCACGCAGGTGGACGGCGTCCCCCCACTTATTTTACCGGGAGCTCGATAACTGGAGCAAATGGAGCCACACATTCACTCTTTGGCCTCTCTGGGGCGAGATCGGAGCTCATTCAGAACGCTGCTCACGCGCTGGCTTCTCTGATGCAATCTCATCTAAGGGGTGAGCGAGGGGAGGCAATGAGTCTGATGGTGTAAGCCACCTTTCGTGACGTCACTTCCTGTTGTGACGTCAGCGTCCCCCCACTTCTTTTTTTAGGACTTGTGCCCTGAGCGGGATGGATAGTGTTAACAGAAGGAGATGGAAGAGAGAGAGCAGGAAGCTGTGTACACTGTAAGAGAGCTCTCAAGTTTCCCAGGTCAGGCGTAAATCTCATCCAGTCCAGAAATTTGTTTTACAATGTAGGGACGCGCAGTCCTGTTTGTTACACTGCACAATCATGACTACAAGTCCCAAAATGCAAAGCACAAGGACTGGACAGATGAGCTTTTCACGCATGAATCTGGTAAACGTAAAAGCTCTGCATCAAGCTCTGAGGAAATCAAGATCTGTATCATGTTTTGCGCTTTCTGATATTTGAAGATGGTATAAAGGTCCTATAAAGTTTAAATACTAGACACTTATAGGATATTAATTACCTTTATATTGAATCCTGAAACTGAACATGTCTGCTACACCATATTCAAACTTTTTAAGAGGATAATTAAAAATGTTTTAAAGCCAAACATTTTGATGTATTGATTTAATTCATTTAATATTTTTACTACATTGTATTGTTGACCTCACTTGAGCTCTAAATCGATTAATAAACGTAAACGGCACTGAGCATTGATTTACAGGTGTGGGCGGTGCCCCCCCCCCCTCACTGGAGGGGCTCCTCATCCAACCCAGGTGATCTGGGAAAATGAAGACCAATGACCCCTGCCTGCTGCTTCTGCTCTGCGGGGTTTTCTAGGCGCTAAGTACAAAGAAGTAAAGTTGCAAAAATTTTTGATTTATTGTAGCAATAAAGGGAGGCCCTGGAGGGAAGGAGCAACCCTGTCTCTGTCTCCAAACAGGTGAGGAGAAAGAACAGAGTGAAAGGAAGGAGCAGAATCTACGAAGAGAGAGAGGAAAAGTGAAAGAGATGTAAAGAAACAGTTGGGAAAAAGAGCAGAGAAAGTGAGAGAAATATAGCAAGGATGAGAAAGAGGAAAGACAAACAGTGGAGAAAAGGGCAGGAGAGAAGAAGAGGGCAGGACACCACACACTGTTACAAAGAGACAGCTAAGTTTGTGTGAAAAACGAGAATCAGGGAGAAACGCTTCAGAGAGTGACAGCCATCTAAAAGGTAACAAGCATTGGCATAGCCAATAGGTCTCGCCTTTGGGACCTTATAAGTGTTTAGCCATACAACAGTTGATGTTGTTGCACCAAGGATATTGTGCTGCATAACTAAATACTTATAAGGTCCCAAAAGCGAGACCTATTGGCTATGCCAATGCTCGTTTCCTCTTTCTAGCACACATAGAAAGAGGAAAACGCCTCAGGGTATTATTTTTGTGCAGGACGGGACACCTTCCTGCACAAAAGCAATCCACCTTACAATGCAGTCACTCTTGCACCATGGTGCAAGGGTGCCTGCGTTGTCGCTAGGCAGCCAAAGGGGCGCCAGTGCAGGGGAAAAGGCAGGAATGTGCCATATTGACTTAAATACAGCGCATTTCTTCCCTTTCCCTATCACCCAGTGCAGCACAGCTAGGTGACTTGCTGCGCTGCACTGCATGACTTGGCCATAAATGCGGCCCAGTATTTTTACACAATGGCACTACCTGGTGCAATGACATTAGAGTGAATGTGTATAATGTATACTTCTATCACACAACACACAAAGTCAACTGCTGCTTGCTGGGCGTTAGGAGTAAACGTAATCATTCATTAAAATTGTAGATAAAATGTAATCATATCAGAAAATATTTAGGCCTTTGTATTTATTTTGAGGTTGTAGTAGCAATTTGTATATTTGTTTTGCATGCGTTAGTACCAGCTTTCCATGGTACCACTTCTTGCGATGTGACTTCCTGTGATGACTGCATGTGATGCCACTGATTATGGTAATTGTCTGCTACCTGCTGACCAGCTGTTGTTGTCCGTCACAAGAAAGCTAGCACCTCCTAAATCCACCAACCATGGGGATGTGCTGCAGCAGCACTGGGTGATGTGCGGAAGGGAATGACTGGGTGGATGGGCACCAGCAGGGTACAAAGTGATATGCAGTAGCGGACCATGGAGCGAAGTATGTCTTGGCTGTTTTGGTAATACTAAGGTCATTTGACCAGTGACAAAGAATAAATAAAATCCACATTGATGATGCAGTTTAAGTTAAAGAGTGAAGGAACAGATAAAACAACAAGAAGGAATTAATAAAAGCAACAGCAGTGTTTAGATAATACGATGTAGCTGTTCTGGTGACAAGGAAAGAAAAGGCTACATTGGAGAAACCATTTACCATAGTCAGCATGAAGGAGCCGAAAAGGAATAAATAAAAGCAAAGAGAGGACACAGCCAAAGCTGAAACCGAGCAAGATGTGCCCCTCTTACACTCTGGATGCCTGGCTCCCACAATAACCCTACGCTTGGGCTCTGCAATGAGATTAGTGAAGGAGCAGCATTTATACGATAAATAAACCTCCTCACCTAAGCAACACCACGAAAGCTGGCGAGGCAGATCGAACTGTACGGCGAGGGAATCCGGGCACGCTGCTCGTGCCATGTGCCCTGGGTGAGTGGTCCTGGAGTGAGTGGTGGGCAAATAGGGAACAACCAAGGTAGAGCACTGGCTTGCAGAGCTGCCAAAGCGGCACCATGACTATTTTCAGCCCAGAAGATGACAGAGCCGGGCTTGTCACAGATGTAGGACGAACCTGGCAAGGCCTAGCCCTGCTCACCGGAACCGGAGTGAATGTACGAGCGGGCAGGCCCTTGCTGAAAAGTACCAGGTTCTGCTGGGCCATGCAGCCCAAAGCAAAGACCAGAGATAAAGAATCAGTGGAGGACATTGAGAGTGCCATACACCAGGTGGCAGTCATCACATTAGGGTGCTGCAAGATCGCCCCTGCCTACCCAAAACCAGCACAAGCGCGCGCCTCGCGCGGCAGCAGGGGGAGGGGCCTGCGCGATTCCCTTGCGGGAGCGTGCAGCAAGGCGCGATTATTGTGACCATATGGCGCCACCATATGGCGCCGCGCGCTCCCGCAAGGGAATCGCCAGACGTGCACGCGTTGCCATTGCAAACAATGCACCGCGTGCACGTTTTTGCCCCCAAAGCTGTGCCGATAGCTAAAGGTCTCTCCTATGCAGCGCATGCGCGCTGCGTAGGCGAGACCTAGAAAGGACACCTAAGAAAATAGTAAGAGAGCACATTACAGACAGAAAGATGAGAGAGAGCGAAGAAGCTTGAAGGTAGAGGGAGATTGGTGTTAAAGAGACACTGGTGAGAAAGAAAAACACAGTGAGCTATTGAGAGACAGGTGAAATAGAAACGGTAGGGGGCGAAAGACGACCAGGGGTAGGAGACAAAGAAAGGGGAGAAAATGACAGGAGGGACAATAGTGGGATGAAATAAGAGGCGGCAAAGAAGAGAGACAGTACAGGTGAGATGTGAGGAGGAACAAAGGAGATAAAAGTCAAAGGAGAGCTTTTTCCTATAGCGCAAACTTGACCCGAAGGTATCAGGTATCAGAGCGCTTTACATGAGCACGAGTTACGTTACACAAGACACATTCACTTTTGTTAGGCACGGGGAGATTAAGTGATTTGCCCAGAATCACAGGATGTTGAGCGTCATTGGCGAGACTCGGTTCCCCAGATTTGAGATCGACCGCCCTAGCCCTTAGGGCTTAGGCTACAGAGAACAAGAAATCTAGACGGACCATAGACAGCAAGCGGTGGCAGCCTAGCCCTTAAAGCATTCGAAGACCACACACCTCTTTCCACTCTTGCACTCTGAGGGTCTGAAGTTGTGGTGCTGCCTCTGCGGTGCACCTCCAGACTACTGAGAAGCAAACAGAGTGATACAATAGAAGGTGCATGTCTGATGGGCCACAGATCCGCTCTCTGGTCTTCAGACAAGCACAGTTTGTAGGGCTCAGAGCTGGGAGGCATTGCATCCTGTTAGAGACCTGGGGCCTGAAATTACAGCCCACAGCTCTCCCGCTGATTGTTGTACCCATTGTAAAGCAGGTAAGACGTCCATCAAGGTAAACAGAAAGATGTATTGAGCCTGTTCAGTGAGTCTCCAGCTCGCCACTCTAACGCGCCTGTTGTCTGTCTCTCCAGGTCCCAGTCCTCCCATCCAACATTGTAGAGGTGTCTATACCAAGAAGGGAAGGGACAGGAAGATGGAGGGGGGACAAAGGAGAAAAGGTGATAACACTGGCATGAACTATTTGGAAGGATAGAGATGCTGGATGTATATGATTGTAGTTACAACAGCACCTCATAGTTTCAGGGGTGTCACGCTGCCCATAGAGCCGCTGCGGTGCCGGGGTGTCCCCACCTTCAGGGGATCCCCGTTGCACCTAAAGCCTATGAATAACTGTGAGTTACAGGAGTCTCAGGAGCCTGTCAACATATTCTGAAGGGAAGCCCCATCATCTTGCCTTCCGCCATTGCATAAAAAGGGAATAATAAAGGGGTAAAGGGAGGAGGGAGGGAGTATAGTGGGAGCAAAATTAGGAAAGATAGTCAAGAAGATAGCAAGACGGTGAAAATGGGAGACACAAACAGGAAGGAAGGAATGAGAAACAAACCAAAAGAAGAAAGCACAGGTGAAGGACAATGAGAGAGTTACAAATTGAGTGAGGTAAAGGGGAAAAGTCAGAGAAAATGTAAAAGAAATAGAAAGAGAGAGTAGTAAATACTACCCGTGCATTCACTGGGAGACAGAGAAACAGGCAGGCCAAATATTAAGCTAGACATGGAATAGATGCATTAGTGGATAGTCAAATGTCTCACTACTACCAATGTACATACTTCAGTAGAGCCCATCTGTGTCACTAAAGGCAATGGGTCCTGATTGAACATTCATCCACTTCACTCTGACCTATTTGTGTCCATCCTGGATTCATCCACTCCTGTGAGTTAACTGCTGGGCCAGCCACCAGCTTTAGTCACGCCCCACCAGAGCACTCAACTCACTAGACTGAGGGTAAACCGAACTTGCACTCAACTCACTAGACTGAGGGTAAATCCAACCTGCACTCAACTCACTAGACTGAGGGTAAATCCAGCTTGCACTCAACTCACTAGACTGAGGGTAAACCGAACTTGCACTCAACTCACTAGACTGAGGGTAAACCCGACTTGCACTCAACTCACTAGACTGAGGGTAAATCTAGCTTGCACTCAACTCACTAGACTGAGGGTAAACCGAACTTGCACTCAACTCACTAGACTGAGGGTAAATCCAACCTGCACTCAACTCACTAGACTGAGGGTAAATCCAGCTTGCACTCAACTCACTAGACTGAGGGTAAACCGAACTTGCACTCAACTCACTAGACTGAGGGTAAATCCAACTTGCACTCAACTCACTAGACTGAGGGTAAATCCAGCTTGCACTCAACTCACTAGACTGAGGGTAAACCCGACTTGCACTCAACTCACTAGACTGAGGGTAAATCCAACTTGCACTCGACTCACTAGACTGAGGGTAAACCCAACTTGCACTCGACTCACTAGACTAAGGGTAAATCCAACTTGCACTCAACTCACTAGACTGAGGGTAAAGCCAGCTTGCACTCAACTCACTAGACTGAGGGTAAATCCAACTTTCACTCAACTCACTAGACTGAGGGTAAATCCAACTTGCACTCAACTCACTAGACTGAGGGTAAATCCAACTTGCCCTCAACTCACTAGACTTAGGGTAAATCCAACTTGCACTCAACTCACTAGACTGTGGGTAAACCCAACTTGCACTCAACTCACTAGACTGAGGGTAAATCCAACTTGCACTCAACTCACTAGACTGAGGGTAAATCCAACGTGCACTTGTGAAAGGTACCAAATCCTCACCAGGCTATGAGAGTGATGGGTCGAGGTAATGCCCACGATTTTGGTGAATGGTCTCTTTCCTTTTCAAAACCAACTACTCTAAGACCTCCTCATGCTGTTATTAATCCTACAATCTGTGAAAAAATCACCACTTTCTTACTTTTCGCACTACTAACATTTTTATTCTAGACTCAGTTTCTTTTGTCTTGTTTGCTGCTTCTTCCTCCTTGTCGCTGTTCGTGCATATTATCTTCTCACTCTGTGCTCAATGCCAACACTATATATTGGCTGCTGTCCCATATCTCCCCTTCTGCTGTCACCTCCTCCTGTGCTTTTTAGGTCTCGCCTGGCGAAAGCAGCGCATGCCGCCTAAAGCAAAGCGGTCTACAACAGGTGTTAAACATTTCCTTAAACTAGATGCTTTACACCTAAAAAAGCCGCAGGAGTTTGCATGGGTTTTCTAGCCTCTAAGCAAGTGTTGCCAAAGTGTCTATGGACCTTCTTTTGTTAGGTAAAATTCGCCGCCTAAAGCAAAGCAGTCTGTGCTTTCAGACACATGCTGTCACATTTACACCTACTTTGCGCTGCAGGAAATGTCCTTGTTATCGGCGTCGCCATCTATTCAACGCTTGCCTTATCATTCTCTTTGAAGCAGGACTAAAACATACCATTTGTGCCCTTCCCAGACAACCCTTTCATTCTCGCGAGAGTACGTTCACACTTACTTTGCAGACAGCATTCTAACTCTTGCTCACGCGCACAGTCACTGGCGCCATGTACTATCCTTTTGATATTTCAAGTAAGGTGCATTTGTTTTTTAACTACCTTCGAATGTACTTAAATTCAACCTGCCACCGGCTTTAGAAAACTGCTGCAACATATTCCTGAGTGGTCTTGAAATTGTAATGTGAAGAGGGGCGTGAGCTGACTGGAACAAGTGTATGATCCGAGTATTAAGAATGTCAGAGAAAGCGAAATGTCGTTTTCAGCGTTTTTAGAACAGGCATGTCCAACAACTTCCTAGATAACAATTGGGTATGCAAATGATGTTCATTGGCATTCATGGTTTGTAAATTTATGTCGTGGTTAGCTTGAAAGGGGGCATCTTTGCAGCTCTCTTAAACCTTTGTTGTGCACCCCAGATTTAGCGGCTTGCCAGAAAAGACGAGTTATGTTACAAATGCTAATAATAGCCGCCAGCTGTCCAAGTAGCTACTGTGGTGTATTCTATAGTCCCATTATTGGCAACACACCCCACCCACACCACAACAGAGTATGCATGCATAAATAAATACACAACACAACTTTTGTTTGGGAAAAATATTGCTGCAGGTTTATTCCATACAAAAGTATGCAAATATGGTGGGTTATCTTATGGGCGATCCAAGGGCAGGCAGCTGTACCACTCTATGCTGCCCTGCCCGCCTGATGAGCCAAGCACTGTGGAGAATCCAATCAGCGCTACCCTTATGGGGGTGATCCCCTTACTGGATCACGTGACACATTGGTCCCTTATTACTCACGCCCCTTTCAGGGCGGAGCGTAGCAAGGCAAGCCCCCGGTTGTTCAGGCCCACAACCGCCCGAAGGACTAACGGGGCGCCGACGTAATTGTTCCAGGACCCTCCCATGAGGCTCCTGGGATTTGGCTCTGGCACCCCTATTGTGCCCACGCAGAGGTACCCTTCTGTACCCATCTGCTTCCAGATCGCCCTGTAACTCCGCCTGCAACGACAAAAGAAAACATTACAACGTTCTACGTTCTTCGCCTGCCAACCCCACGCCGGGTAAGCGGTAGGGTGGGAGTCGGCGTGTCCGGCGCAAAGAGGATGCCAGGATGGCCGGGGGAGGCATAAATACCTCCCCACCTCCTCTGCGACCCGGAAGTGACGCGCCTGGTAAGGGGACTCCTCCTAGAGTCCCGCATTCGTAGTGGGGGTGGGGAAGTGCCCAAATGGGACTAAAGGGGCCGCCCGTTTAGGGTGGCCCCCTGCGAGGCCGCGGGCAGCCGCATAGTCCCATTATTGGCAACACACCCCACCCACACCACAACAGAGTATGCATGCATAAATAAATACACAACACAACTTTTGTTTGGGAAAAATATTGCTGCAGGTTTATTCCATACAAAAGTATGCAAATATGGTGGGTTATCTTACGGGCGATCCAAGGGCAGGCAGCTGTACCACTCTATGCTGCCCTGCCCGCCTGATGAGCCAAGCACTGTGGAGAATCCAATCAGCGCTACCCTTATGGGGGTGATCCCCTTACTGGATCACGTGACACATTGGTCCCTTATTACTCACGCCCCTTTCAGGGCGGAGCGTAGCAAGGCAAGCCCCCGGTTGTTCAGGCCCACAACCGCCCGAAGGACTAACGGGCGCCGACGTAATTGTTCCAGGACCCTCCCATGAGGCTCCTGGGATTTGGCTCTGGCACCCCTATTGTGCCCACGCAGAGGTACCCTTCTGTACCCATCTGCTTCCAGATCGCCCTGTAACTCCGCCAAAGCTCTGGAGGCGGCCCCGTCGCCTAAAGAGCCCCCCACCAAAACAGTTCCTTTCTCACTGCAACCTGCAATTTCCCGGGCCTCATTCATGTCCAGTAGGAACAGATCCAAGCCCACCTGTGCCAAGTGCACCCAACTTTGTCAAAATAACCTTTGGTGTTCGCCCGGCATAGCCCATGCCTGATGAAGCCAAAGCCCCTTGCTCTGCGACTTGCGCATGGAGCGGTTTATCCTTCTCTGGGAATGTACCAGTGCCTCGCATTACCTGCAAGAATGTGATGGCCTCCCTGGAGGGAGCTCTACGTTTAAACATCGCTATATTACCCTTCAAGCTGATGTGGCTCCCACCTCCTGCAACCTGTAGTTGCAGTCCTTCTAGCATTTCGTGCTCCCTAAGACCTGTTTCCCCAATTTATGGAACAGCAGCACACTTGCTTCGAAGACCGCTTCCACAACCAGGCTATACACTATGGCTATGCGGACGGGGCATTTCATGCATCACTGAAGCAACCCGTGACCTGCCCAGGGAGCAGAGTGCACCTACTTTGTTGAAGTTGACCAGACATGTGCACAGACCTTTGCGATTAATACCCTGGCGAACACGACTGTTCGCATAGCGCACACCATTGCAGTCATAGCAACCATTTGAGTGACAACTTACGCCGCCTACCAGGCTTGCTTAACTAAAGCTCGATCACAGATACACACATACCTGCTAACCAGCTGTGACCCTTGATGCCCAACCCAGCTAATGACCTAGTACTTTATCGCAGGGAATATTTCCTTCCACAAGATCAAGCCGCACCTGAGCACATGGCCTTCACCTACTGGGCCGAGGTGCAGTGTGTGCTCTGGATTTGTCAGCGATGGTGCTCCAGACACATTCCAAGCTGCTCTTGGAGCCACGGCACACATTCTGGCCTAACCAACTGACACATGCCACCTGGCTAACTTGCCGCTGCGAGATTTGCTCTTAGCACCACCCTCTTGCGGTTACCGGTGCACATCGTCTATAGGTCTTGCCCCCACTCGATTTATGCAGGTACTTGCAATGTACCCTTCTGCCCCTGTGTGGGCGGGAAAATACCTGTAACATCGCAAATCCCACTGCACTCACATTCTCGGGCAGTCCGGTGGGGGAGAGAGGTCCTTAGAATTGGTTCTGCTGCATAGCCTGGCCTCCTAGCCCGCAAGCACCCTCGTCTGACAGCAGACTATCTGCTGTGCTGCCCGTGCAATGTCCGCACCCGGGCGCAAGACGTCCCATTCTATACCTCTGCTAACAGGCTACCTTCAGTGAAGCTGGAGTGAACGGTTGTATGTTGTGCATCCAAACATAAGAACCTTGGATTGCTTGGCAGGGATCAATTGTTGCATCTGCCACACTCAAAATAGTGGCAACGTGCAGTTCTTTTGCATTCCACACTGCAGAGTGTGCCTGGACGATTCTAGACACCCCCTGTGTGCCAACCCGCTTTGACCCAAGATGCAAAGCACTAGACCAGATACACCTGGTTACCCCCGGACTTAATTGCCCTCCACCAAAATCCATGTGTAAAGGTAGCTGGAAATGCTCTGCTCAGAGCAGCCCGCTAGACAATGGCTTCCATTGAAAGACGGTGCCACAGACCTCCAAGCACTTAAGGCGGTACCTCTGATATAACAGATGCCCCTTGCATAGGATACTGCATCTGGCTGAAAGCCTCTCAGTGCTACTGATGCCTTGGCGCCTTCCTGACCCACGGCCAGCTCACCCTGATACAATCCGCTCGTGACTGGGACTCAGCCGTGCGGCGAAAGCACGAGACATCCTAGCCTGACCTTAGCTCTTCACCAGGCTCCCACACAGGAGCCCTCCACAAACCTTGTGCCCTAAAGCATTCGCCCTGTGGGGCGGTTGTGAATGGACTGCAAACAACTCCTATGCATTCTCTACCATGTTGTAAATGGAGTTTCTGGTTGGCTAGGGTAAGCGCCTAAGCCTGGCCAAACCCACCTCTCTAGTCAGGAGAAGGGAGTACACACTTAAGCGGACACCTGCCCACCCCTTAGGTGGCTAGGCAGGGACTTTGGCTTATCCCAGAGGCAGTGTAAATTTAATGTGCCAACCGCACTCCCATAGTGGCACATTACAGAAGAGACTCCATACCAGGTTATTTTAATTACCCTTTGTATCGACCATACAGGAGAAACTTAGTTCCATCTGCCGCTATTACCCTGTGCTACCAAACCTCATCATGACATCACAGGGATTACATAACTCAGTAGGTCAATCGGGCCACCGTCCTACAGCTCAGTTAGCACAACCCCGTAGTTGCTGGTAGGAACTGTACTTAGCATCACACAGCACAGAGTAAATGTAAAATTGTACTCCCCCACCATTTGGCTGGTAACCGACGGCCAAAAAGACAGAACCTGGGCACGAGATCCCAGTTACCTAGAGTAAAACAATAATTATCCTGCACCAATAACAAATGTGCCGCATGCACCCATGCCCTATCCACCTGTTGCTGTGTAGATATCGTCCAATTCAATGACATAACCAACATGTTAACCAGTTCTCTCCTTTGTGGTCAACCAAATCCCATATGCCGGGATTTCTCCACTAGTACCTATGATGCTGAAACTGGATTTGTAAGGCACATGTGAGGTTCGGCGATCGTGCCAATGCTAGTCGCCATGTTTCCCACTTCTCTATAGCGTCCGACTTGGTGGGAGCACTACTAGGACTCGTCGGATGGAATGGAGGTCTAAAGCATTGGTGCCAATTAAGGCACTGTCAGTAACCTTCCTCACGGTGGGCATGAAGGATTGAGCTGTGTCAAGGGGCGGAGGCATGATGGCGCTGAATAACCGGTGTATGTTACCCCACTCGCTGATAATTCTGTACAGATGGCTGCCCTTACTTAGATTGAGGGAATGCTAAATGCTTCCCAAGGCCTGTAGTCTTACTGCTCCACCCAGTATGACCCCAAAACTTTGGGACGACTTTGGTAGTAACATGCCCTTAACGGTACGTGACATTCTACCAGCACCGCGCAGGAATCCCCTTTGACCTGCTCTAGCCTGTGGCCATTCTGCTGCAAGCCCTGTGGGCGGGGAGTGCTACCAAACCTCCAGTCCTAGGCACTCAGGAAGCATCCCTCACTGCTGCAGGTGCCCCAAAGCATTTATTATGAACATTTAATGGGTAACAACCCGGTTTGCGTCCCTTAATGTGCCATGCTGTGAGCGATTAGGTACCCCGCATATCTCTTCCCTATGAAAAGATTAAACAAACCGGCCAAAACAATGCACGGGTAGTGCGTGTGCCCACAGACGCCCCAGCTCTGTGTGGCACAAACCCCTAACGCACCGCGTGCCAGTTTGTACATATCATTCTGGGGTGACTAAGCACTAATGTGCCCTTTTCCCTGGATGATCCCCAGTACGAGGGTACGGACTGATGACCAAGTGCTGCGCCAGCCAATAAACATGTCGACATGTGTGTAAAACCCAGCCGTAGCCAAACGAAACCACTAGAAGCAGTTTATCAGGGAACTGTAGAGACCACCGGAGTCCCTCCGCACCCTCCGTACTCCCGCAACAGCCAGACAGGCCACCTGCGCGCATGCCAGGTGCCGAAACCAGAAAGCAGCAGCCCTTTGCAAACGGAAAACTGCGCCTGAAACTCATTCCCCCAGGACCTGGTACTGTAACAACCTGCAGGCCCTTGCCCCCATCTATCCTGCATCTGGTACATCATACGACCCCGTGACCAGGGCCCTCCTCCACAGTAGAGGCTCACAACCAGCTCCTTCCACGGGTGGTTACGGTGTGGGTGGTTGTAGTACCTGGATAGGCCTCTACCAGGATTCCTCTAAATAGTGCAACTGCACCTTTAACGAAAGTCCTGCAACGTGCACAACAATGGATTCCCCAATGTCTCGATAGCTCGGCTCACAGCAGCCGCCCTCATTGATGCTGGCTGCATCCTTGCCAACAAAGATGGCCCCGCCCACTAGTGTTCACCAGTGCCTACTCGCACCGTTCCGCACTGGAGTTATTTATGTGGCGGGTACAAGGCTGCTATTATTATTATTATTGCAGTTTATAAAGCGCACAGCTACCTCCGACGGAAGTGTCCCGGCGCTAGCGACAGATACATTGCGGGCGTGGGCTGGACAGGGTATTAAGTTTGGCTAAAGAGCCAAGTTTTTAAGGCCTTCCTGGGCCTACCCCCAGTAACGTTCCCAAACACGACAACCGGCCAAATGGACGAACGAGCAGACACCAACTGAAGTCCACACCTATCCGGATGCTGGAGACAGCAGATTGGGGGGACCCAAATAACTCACTCCACCAAAAACAAGAAGAAGCCTCGGTGCCACAATTGGCAGCTCTAGCCTCCCGCCACATTCTCTCCCTGAAGACAGTCACGTGCAGGAGCCCACCTGCCTCGGAGCCCCCTCGAAATGCCCCGCGCTATGGTGACACTCCCCAAAATCCGCACAGCGGGGCCCGGCGTGATCCTGCCAGACCTGCGCCAAAACCAAGGAAGGGTGCCCCTATGTCCCAGTGGTGGAGGCAAACCCTCGTTGCGTGGCAGTCGGCTTAACTCCGGAAGGGCATGATTGATGTGACCCTCAAAATACTCCTAGCAGTGCTCTGAGAACTGCAAGCAGGATTCCTACTTTAAACGTGGAGGCAAAGTGCCAACAGCCTGACTTGTGTCAGCCACTTAAAGAAATGCTTGCTTTCTTGGTGTAGGTGATGCAGCCTGAATATACTACGCTAAGAATAGGGTGCACTTGCTCTGTGATCCCCTGGCTGCTTGTCTGGCCTTACTTTATGCCCAGGGATACCTAAGGCAACACTTCAATTCTGAAATGATGGGACTGTGCAAGAACTGTAATAAGTCTTCGCCTACATAAGTCACCCAACAAACAAGTTGGCCCTGACTAACCTGGTGTTCTGGTGCCAGATTTGGAAAAGCGTTTCCCATGTTCTGTCAACTCCTGTGCTGTTCTGCGCACACTCTTCCCAGGCCATATAAGTTGCACAACTTAAAACTGCACAGGTTCGCTTTTCCATCACCCAACCTATGCCCCTTTTAAAACAACATTTGACCAACTTGTGCAAGTGGTCATTTGGCTGAAAGCCCAGTAGGACCTAGCTGTGACTATGAGTTGGGAGCTACCTCACTGTGAGGGCCCCGCTTCCGGAGAGGTTAGAACACGTGGCCTTCCGCCAGGAGGGTTTCTTCGCTTAATAATCTGACCATTATTCCTTAAAGGAATTCCCCATGTGCAGTTAAAACTGTATAGTTCTGCCCACAATGCGAGGGTCCCATTACATTGATATAAAGATTCCCAGTGTCATGTCATAATGCAGCCCACCAGTTTGTGGGTCCTGCTGGGACCCTTCTGCCTCCTGTCTGTTACCCCGGTATGTGATACATCTCACTTAACGTACATGCCTGTCAATCTACGCTGCCATAAAGGACCACTCCGACCAACAGAGTGACCCAAAGACCTGCGATCTGCATTGTACAGTTAATTAGCAGGTGTGTAGATCCACTGCGATATCCTCCTTGAGTTAGTTTCCATAAGTTTGTTTATAGATAAGCAAGGAAGGCCGCCTGTGCAGCACTCAATCCTACCGAATGAGTACCTGCACTGGCAAGATGAGCGCAAGAACCATATCTGTTCTACCTCATGAAAGAATTGCAACTCCCTTACGAGGATTTGAAAATATTTAGTCGTGCTACCCTGTGGCCTAATGATTCTGACCCGAACACTTGCTCTGTTTTTGTCATTGGATTGAAACATGTAGGCTGCAACCTTTGCTTAGCATAGCGAGCCGCATAGTTAAGCATCTTCTCTTAATGAGCATAATTTGACTAAGCAACAACTCTGGCTTCCTTGAAGAATGTTGAAAATTCTTTTGTTCTGAAATGAAGACTGCAAGATCTATGCTGAGTTTCTCTTAAGTTACAACCCAGTTCCAAAACTCCACAAAACTACAACTTTATCGCAGTGTTGCATGAATATGGGCAACCTATCAAAGTACCAAAAACGCAACTAAGAATTCAAACCTTAACCCTGAAAAGTAACAATCACTGGCCCCGAAACGAGGCAAACAATGCTAGAGCAACTCAGCATCCTCACATCAAAATTTCATGCAGGTTATTTGCTCACAAAACTGGGCAGCTAATAGCTAGTACCCCCGTGGAACCCCTGCTTGAATTCCTGACAAGAGGTAGGCCTTAAGGACTAACTAGCCTTTAAAAGTCCTTTGTCGTGCTGCCCAGTTGCCTAATGATTCTGGCCCTGCACTTGAAGCTCTCACTTCGGCGTTGGATTAAACAATTAAGCAGAAAAGTTGCTTAGCGTAGTGTGCTGCATGGCTCTGCCTCTTCAGTCATAGCATCCAATTAGGTAATCAACACGTATCATTCCACCTACCGCAAGCAAGGACTATTGACTTTGCCACTGATAGATAGTTGCATAAGGTAATTAAGCAGCTACTATGGCTTCGATGTAAAAATATTGAAAATGCTTCAATTCAGTAATGATGAGGCTGTACAAGATCTAGAATGAGTCAATTTGAAGTTACATCACAGTCCCATAACTGCAAACCACAACTTTCTCACAGTGTTAATTTAGTCTGCGCACCCTGTGCGTGTGCACTGCATACAGGGCAACTCAGAGGCACTCGCAAATTACAGTGGCTGACCGGGTGCTTTCCTGGCCTAACTCGAGTGCGAGGGGTGTCCTTGGAAACTGCTCACTGCTAAGGTCGCAGTGTGGCCCCAGGAACCGGCTACCTAGTTTACATTGGAGACCGGCGGCGGAACTTACAGCCGGATGGTGTGAAACCGGTATACCCCGTTACCGATCTGGTGGGAAGCACTGGGGAAGTCTGCCTGTGAGCCACATCCTGCAACAATGCGGGGGTGAGGGGTGTCTGCCTGCTTGCTTTCATGCTTGCTCCAAGCCCGTGTGCAGGGCGTCACCTCTACTATCTTCGGTCTGATTGCAATCTGCTATGGCCAGACACAGGGTATCACCCGAGCTACCCCGGTTCAGAGGGGGTTGCGGATGCCACGACCGGGACCCGCCCCATCCACTCTGGAGACAGAGTGACTGAACTCTTATTGATTTTGTTACCCCATGAGGCCCATTGTGTGGGGTCTGCCTTGCCTGCAAACGTGGGGCTGAGGAGGGGAGTGCCCCCATTGCAAGGGCCTCCGGGCACGGGGGCCGAGTGCCTGGGCCAAGAGAGGCAGCAGCGCCTCGTGACCAGACAACTAAATTGACCAGAATTCGCCCCCCCCGTGTACACGCTAACAAGGCAAGGACACAGTGCACTGCCCACCGCTTAGGCCAGGCGGTGAAGCCCACGCTGCCCCGCCTCCCCCCAAGCAACCCGCGAGATACGCCCTCAGCCTGTGTGCACCGGAGGCCGACCCGGGGCCTTCCTCCACCGTGTGCCCAGGGGAGCCAGCCTCATTCCACCCCGCGACCAGGGAAGCCGAGAGCACAACACGGCAACCAGCAGACTGCCGTAACTTACCGCAAGGGGCTCACACAATCTACCTGCGGGGCACACCGGAGGCGCCGACAATGCACACGACTCAAGCTACAATATACCAGCTGGCCTCAGCCCAAGGCCCCTTAGGTACATGTCGTGCACCTTAATGGGACTCCGCACCCAGGCGCAGCTTCTGTGCCCACGCACCACTCACCGGGGATGGCCCAAGGCGGGGCTCCGATATTTCAGGCCCAGGGCCGCTAGCGACAGGAAAACATGGAACTACACATGGATTTGCAGCACGGGAGAATACCAAATGCTTAAACAGGCCCCGATCCCTATGCTGCCCGATTCGAACCTGCATTCCCTGCTTCAACAGTCGACCGCCCAGACCACGAAGCCACACCCCTTGCGCCGAGCAGGGAGCCCCCCCCGTGTGTGGAGCCACGCCAGACTCTCGGTCAGGCTACATGCCGGCCAAACTGCTGCGCTAGTCAGCAGAAGCCCAGTTAGCCGTGTAGTGCATGCTCTGCAACTACGGTTCACAGCACAGAGGGAATATCTAACACCTGAATCGTCCCGATCTGAAAGGCGCTCCAATGTGCTGAGCATCCTTTACCACAGACCGCACAAATTATTCAGACCCGGGCGCTCTGCTCCCGTAACTCTGCATATGGCCGGGCCGGCCCCGGTGCAGCTAGACTATAAGCGCAGCTAGCCGCCCCTTGCTATTATGCCACCGCGCATTCCAGGGCGAAAATAGCGAAGCTCATGCTGTTCGGGCTTCGAACCTGTTCCCCAAGTTCCAAGGCAGCAGCGCTAACCATAACGCCAAACGCACTCTACACCCGAACCCATGGAAAGGGCGGGGGGCCGTGCTGGGGAGATGGAGCGTGAAGCTGGGCTCCCAATAATCAGGCCATAGGTATTGCATGTCCCCCATGGAGGGACCGTGCTGAGGCGATGGACGTGGAGCTGGTCGCTCCCAATAATCAGGCCATAGGCGTTGCCTGTCGCCTGCGCGACGTGAGGCCGGAAGGAATATGTCCCCTAGACCATGCCCCCGATCCCCTGCCACAGCCCCACCTGCCGGGACCGCACCGGCACCCGCGGGCCTCCTGCGGGGCCGGACCAGGGGAATTGCATTTGGACGGGGTTCCCCACTGGCATGGCAAACCCTGGAAGGGGCCCGGGGGACGAAGTGGGAATTTGGCCGCACTCACCTAGCCTCACGACGCGGCCGATTGTCCGATTATAGGACAGCGTGCCTAGAAGACCAACAGCACGACCAGACAAGACGGCGTGTCCGGCGCCGCTTGGACGTATCGGAAGGAGGTGAGACTACCCCGGAAATACAGCGCAGGGCCGGACACTGCCAATCGCCCCCCTATTTCCCCGCCAGGCCCCCGCTGGAGACTGGTCCCAGAACACCGGATCCCTCAGCCACGTGAGCCGAGAGAACCCTTGCTGAGGGATTACGGGGGGGGGGGGAAGACTCACCTCGGAGCAGCCGACGGCTACCAAACGACCAGACCGGATCGCGACATCCAACGCAGACGACCACGATGAGGGACGATCCTAACGGCGTGTCCGGCGCAAAGAGGCACTTCCCCACCCCCACTCAGAATGCGGGGCTCGAGAGGAGCCCCCTTCCAGACGGCGTGTCCGGCGCAAAGAGGATGCCAGGATGGCCGGGGAGGCATAAATACCTCCCCACCTCCTCTGCAACCCGGAAGTGACGCGCCTGGTAAGGGGACTCCTCCTAGAGTCCCGCATTCGTAGTGGGGGTGGGGAAGTGCCCAAATGGGCCTAAAGGGGCCGCCCGTTTAGGGTGGCCCCCTGCGGGGGCCGCGGGCAGCCGCATTGTATTTGCATTGATATAGTGCTTACTACCCCTGGCGAGGCGGTGAGGCGCTTTTTTCGGCAGGTGGCACGCTACTCCGGAACCCATAAGGGATTGTTGTTGGGTTGGAACGGTGAAATATTAAAGTGATTGGTTGGTCGGTTGTTTGGATTGAGAGGGATGGTGGAGGGATAGAAGAGGGAAAGGGTTTGCATTTGTGTGGCGCTTGCTACCCCTGATAATGTGTTGAAGCGCTTTTTCAGTGAGTGGCGCTCTACTCCGGCACCCATAAGTGATTGGTGGTGAGTTGGTATGGTGAAATATGGAGGTGGTTTGGGCGGTCGATATGTTGGTCAGTTATTTGGATTGGGAAGGAGAGTGGAGGGAAAAGGTTTGCAATTATATAGTGCTTGCTACCCCTGGTGAGGTGTTGTCAATATTTCCATACAGTGGAAGCGTACAATTGGCCCTTACCGGTAACTCTTAATGGATGGGGCGAGCCTTTCATCCTTCCAAAGCCGATGCAGTGTGTGTTTGGTAAGCCTTGCATCCTTCCGAGGTCGATAAAATGTGCAACTGAGTGGCTAATGCACTAGTAATTTGAAGTGTTTTAATGCCATTATTACCACGCCAGTTATTTGATGGGATGCTGTGAAGTCTTACTGCCCCTGTTATGATGGCGGCGGTGCAGCACCAGTGCAGCGCGTGTAGTCCCTTCTAGAACAGACCTGGCAGTCCCGAAGACGCTTTCTGCGGCTTGTAGGACTGCTTTTTGGCGTGTTGCATTGAGGGAAATGCCCGAGGCCTCCTGTTCAGGTTTACTTGGAGTCAGACACGCCCTAAGCTTGAGCAAAGCAGAGGTCGCCCAATGACAAGGAATGGGAGATTTTTCGCCTTTAGCTCGCCCTCGGAATACTAAAACAAGCATTGGCATAGCCAATAGGTCTCGCCTTTGGGACCTTATAAGTGTTTAGCTAGAGATATTGACTTTGCCTATGTGTTTATTTTGTGTTGTATAGAAGTGTTCAGCATGCTAAAAAGTTATAATAAAGAAGTGTTAGAAGCATTTTTGTTACCATATATATGATGAAGAAAGCATTATGAACAACTGAATGTCCATATTAAAAAACTATTCCCAATAAATAATGTGTTGGGTTTTTTTTGGCCTTTTAATGCGTGCAACTTTTATATGCCTGTCCGAATGGTTGCTTGTTATGGTTTTTTTGGTTATGGTGGGGCATAAATAACGGGAGGGTGAAGGTTGTGAAATAGTATCTGTATAAAAGTTAGTGAGAGAGTTAGTTAGTTAGTTAGTGAGTGAGAGAGTTAGTTATTTAGTGAGAGAGAGAGTGAGAGAGTTAGTTATAGAGTTAGTGAGAGAGTTAGCTATAGAGTTAGTGAGAGAGTTAGTTAGTTAGTTAGTGAGTGAGACAATTAGTTAGTTAGTGAGAGAGTCAGTGAGTGAGAGAGAGTTAGTTAGTAAGAGAGAGAGTGAGAGTTAGTTAGTTTGTGAGAGAGTTAGTTAGTGAGAGAGTAAGTTAGTTAGTAAGTTAGTTAGTGAGAGAGAGAGTGATAGAGAGTTATTTAGAAAGTTAGTGAGTTAGTGAGAGATAGAGTGAGTTAGTTAGTGAGTCAGTGTGAGAGATAATGAGAGTGAGTTAGTCGATTAGTGAGAGAGAGTGAGAGAGTTAGTTAGTAGAGAGAGTTAGTTAGTTATTTAGTTAGTGAGTGAGAGTGAGAGAGTCAGTGAGTGAGAGAGAGAGAGTTAGTGAGTGAGTGAGAGAGAGAGAGAGTTAGTTAGTGAGAGAGAGGGAGTTAGAGTAAGTTAGTGAGAGAGAGAGTTAGAGAATTAGTTAGTGATTGAGAAAGTTAGAGAGTTAGTCAGTAACAGAGAGAGAGTTAGAGAGACAGTTAGGTAGTGAGAGAGTTAGTTAGTTATTTAGTGAGAGAGAGTGAGAGTCAGTGTGTCAGTAAGTTAGTGAGAGAGAGAGTGAGAGAGTTAGTTATTGAGAGAGTTAGTTATTTATGGAGAGAGTTAGTTAATTAGTTAGTTAGTGAGAGAGAGAGTGAGAGAGTGAGTTAGTCTGTTAGTGAGAGAGTTAGTTAGTTAGTGTAAAAGTCATGCTTGCTACATAGCTAAGACGTCAATGTTGCATTGTGGCATTTGGGAGTAAGGGTATGGATTTTAGGAATAGTGCAAAATGGACAAAGTGTTTTTGAGGCGAGGGTTAAGAAGTCAGGGCGAAGGTGACATAGGCAGGGGAGAGACAGTACACCTAATTGTAGTTGGCTGGAAGGACAACGTTGCTTGTAGGCTACCCTTCTAGTTGAAAGCTTTTGAGAAGCCTTAACACCTTGCTTCAAAAAGACTACCAAGTGGAGCTGCCATCAAGTCTGTAGTGGTGTGAAATGTTCCAATAGTCAGTAAATGAGGTTGAATGGGAGTCTGCCCTGGCACAATAAAGCGAAAGCATGCCTCCTTGTAAAGATCGTTATCGTTGTTATGAGATGCAAATGTGGCGTTCATGCAGTGGCACTTTTGTGTCTAATGTTGAAAGAAGAATCTGGCAAGTTAGTACCTGCGTTCAAATAATGCAGGAGAGTATTTACTGCTTTGTCGCTGTAATAGTTTGTTTGCTTACGAACTGAAACAAAAGCTCTACGTAACACAGCTTTCTTTTAGACACACTGTTTAAACCTCCATGGTAACTTGTAAACAGAGTCTTTCAGCCAGTTACAATGAAATCGCTTATATAAACCCCTTCAATTTCTTAAGACCGAACATAAACTTTTAGTAGGCAAAAACATATTAAAAAGCGCTATATAAAAAACAGATCTTATTAGGCAAGTAATTTTTTACACAGAGGCTGAAAAACAAGAAGACATTCTCCTTTTGAAGACACAGAGAGATTAACTGATTTGCCCAAAATAACAGGCTGGTGAGGCGACACCGTGGCTCGAACCTAGTTCTCCAGCTTCCCGATCGCAAGCTATGCTCATTACGCCACATCCTTTCGCTGTAGGAATATTGCCTATAGTCGTGTTGTGTGCCTATGCTCTATTTTTATACGGTTCTGTTGCAGAGAGGGCTTCTGTGCCCCTAATGTTGTATGCAGTGCGCCACAGTGATGCAGTGCATCAGGTGTTTGTCTGGAAGGAGGAAGTCTGCGGCAGGCTGAACACTGTACGTAAGATACCGCCTATAAATTATAAGACACCCCATAATTTGGCAGAACTGTCCCGATCTCTGACTTTGATAAAAGAAATGCGAAAAATAGAGTTTCAATGTAAATCAGTACCATTTAGTAGTTCAAAGTTTGGTAAAGTTAATAAAAGCTGAGACAGAGCGGACTACGTTGTATAGGAGGAGACGGTTGAGAAGGCAGGGCGAGGGTGACCTAGGCCGGGGATAAACATTAAAAAAATATAAGCAAGCGCGCACGGACCCGTGTATTGTACTTGTCTGTAATAATAATATGAGCAAACACCATGACAGGAGGTAAGACAGGGTGATAAATAATATTTGCGCATGGAGTTTTCCGCACAAATGTGTGCGTAAGCAGGAGCAGCACGTTAACATTAAAGCACAGTTGAAAGGACAAAGTTTTATAGGAGGAAACGAAAGTGCAAAAAAGAGAAAGTTGTTAATAAGGAGAGGTTTAAAAAGGCAGAGCGAGGGTGACGTAGGCAGGGGAGAGACACTATAGTAATGTAATAAAGCGCGCATGGCCACGCTTATTGTAGTTTGCAGGAAGGACAATGTGATCCGACGCCGTGGAAGAAGCTGAGACAGGGCGATAAATAAATAAGATTTTCGCATGGATCTTCCCGCACATATGTATGTATATGCAGGACCTACACGTTTACATTGAACCAGGGTTGAATGTAGAAGCTGAGACAGGGCGCTAAGTAAATAAGATTTGCGCATGGAGCTTCCCGCACAAATGTGTGCATATGCAGGACCTACACGTTTACATTAAAACAGGGATGAATGGACAAAGTTGCATAGGAGGAAACGGGAGCGCAAAATACAGAAAGTTGTTAATAAGGAGACGTTTCTAAAGACAGGGCGAGGGTGACCTGGCCAGGGAGAGAGTACATAAATGTAATAATAATCAAGCCTGCACGGCCACGCTTATTGTAGTTAGCTGGAAGGGCAATGTGACAACAAGCGCGCGCACACACGCTACTAATAAAACAAGCAATGGCCGCGCGGCCGTGAAACTGACACGGCCGCCAAAGTAATCGCGAGGGAAGCCAGATGGCGAGGGAAGCCATATGGCGCCTGATCGCGCGTGCACGCTCGCGTGAACGCAAGCTGGTCGCCAGCAAACTGCTGTTTGCACTTCCAAAACCCGCTTGCGTGAACGCAAGCTGGTCGCCAGCAAACTGCTGTTTGCACTTCCAAAACCCGCTTACTAAAACTCTCGCCAGAGCAGCGCATGCGCTGGCTCAGGCGAGACCTAAACATCGACACGAGGGAGTTTTTAAATAAACATCTGATAGCCACTGCTTGTAACCTGTTGTACTAATACAGCTCGCGCTAGAGCGGCTACACAGAGCCCTCTCACCTTTATGCGCACAGCACGGACACAAAGTCGAATAGTTTGCCAAGTGCGACCAGATCCGGGGCACTGTCACAAATCAGCATACACTATGGTTACAACTGGATGAAAGTAGCACAAACTTAACACAAAACACACTGTCATGCGAACCCAGTGCATCAAAAGGCGCCGAACCTCTCTACTACTCACTCTCTACTACTCTCTACTACTCATTCTCTACTACTCTCTACTACTCTAATACTCTCTACTCACTCTCTACTACTCTCTAATACTCACTTTCTACTACTCTCTACTACTCTCTACTCTCCACTACTCACTCTCTACTTCTCACTCTCTACTTCTCACTCTCTACTACTCTCTCCTACTCACTACTACTCTCTACTACTCACTCTCTACTACTCAATCTCTACTACTCTACTACTCACTCTCTCCTACTCACTCTCTACTACTCTACTCACTCTCTACTACTCACTCTCTACTACTCTCTACTACTCACTCTCTACTACTCACTCTCTACCACCTACTCTCTACCACTCACTCTCTACTACTCTACTCAC
The DNA here is from genome assembly GCA_963921515.1 of Calotriton arnoldi. Lineage (NCBI taxonomy): Eukaryota > Metazoa > Chordata > Amphibia > Caudata > Salamandridae > Calotriton > Calotriton arnoldi. The sequence goes on along the minus strand of CAWUFW010001833.1, from coordinate 40,062 downwards.
CTCTACTACTCACTCTCTACTACTCTCTACTACTCACTCTCTACTACTCACTCCCTACTACCTACTCTCTACTACTCACTCTCTACTACTCACTCTCTATTACTCTCTACTACTCACTCTACTACTCTCTACTACTCACTCTCTACTACTCTCTACTACTCATTCTCTACTACTCTCTACTACTCTACTACTCTCTACTCACTCTCTACTACTCTCTAATCTACTACTCACTCTCTACTACTCACTCTCTACTACTCTCTACTACTCACTCTCTACTACTCACTCTACTACTCTCTACTACTCACACTCTACTACTCACTACTACTCATTCTCTACTGCTCACTATATACTACTCACTCTCTACCCTCTACCTCGCTACCTCTCTCTCTACCTCTCTCTACTACTCTCTACCTCTCTACCTCTACCTCTCATAAATACAAATGTATGCATGCATACGCATACATACATATACATATACATATATGCATACATATGCATGTTATGTACATGAAAGTTTGAAAAACACTAATAAAAGCGAAGCTAAAAGCCGCCTAATTACAAACAGAATTGCTTTAACTTAAACGAGGCGAGACCTATTGCATTTTCAATGCTTGTTTATAGTAGCCTCCATTTTACTCTTTTGTTTAATTCGATTCACCTCTAAATGTATTCCTGGTCTTAACCCTCCTCATCCCTGGACCACTGCTACTTTAGAAGTTTCCTCACATACTTTTTGGTCTGACTCCCAGTTTCATCTTCTTGGCTTTCCAATGCTGAGTCTCACTTATTCGCTCTACTCACTCCTATACGCTGGAATTCCTTTCTTTTACTATACCTACTATATCCCACTTCACTCTCCTTTTTCTTCATCATAAAGAATCGTCTTCTTTCATCTCTCTCTTCTCACTGGTTTAATTGTGTTGATGTTCTGCAAATCCCTTCCATTGTTTGATCTGCTTTCATTTTGCTGGCACTGCAGTTTGATTAAAATGCAATGGAAATGTAAGGAAATGACATGAGACTGGCAGAGAATGCTCACCATGTGACCACTGCTGGATTGACTGCAGCACTTAATTAGTAAAAAGAATATGTGCCAGGGCTCAAAGATTTTCTCAGAAGCCTGTGGCCGGCGCTATCGAAGATTGTGGTGCTGAATAACAAAACTGCGTAGCCTTGATTTCACCTCATTCATTTTTAATCCACCCCCAGACGATGCCTGCACCTTGATTTCACTCTTGCGTGTTATTTTTTTTACCCCTGCTTTCATCTTTTGTCACTGTTTTTATGTTTTTCTCTTTCACTTTCTTTTCCCCTTTTGGGTTTTTCTCTCTGTTGCTCTGGATCAAAGTCTCCTAAGGAAAAATAAGTGGCAGTACCCAAGAATGACTGCCGATGGGCCCCAGCTGCAACCACCGGCTCAAATTAAGCAAAGGATAACCATATATATGCTAGGGGACATCAGTGGCGTAACAAAACTTGAGGGGGCCCCCTGTAAAGTTCACTGAGGAGTCCCCCATGCTCCAGACCCAGTGAGGAGCTTTCAGGCCATTGTACCTCATTTCTCTTGTAGGCCAATGAAGTCCCACTTGACCCCTACTTGTCTTCCTGGTGCATTCGTATTATGGCCAAAGAGTAACCTAGATTTTCTGCCAGTCATCTAGATGTAAGCCATTCCATGTGCAGTCCTGGTTGAGCAGATCTTGGGGGCTACTTGAACCATGGCCGGACTGGCCCTAACGGGCACCGGGCATTCCCCCGGTGGGCCGCCAGGGTGGGGGCCGGTTTTGGGCCCCTGGGGGGCCGTTTGTGTTACAGGGCCGTTTTTGCAGCATAGCTGCAATATCGGATCCTGTAACAAAATCAGCCAAAACCGGCCCTGGCAAACAGCTCGGCCGCACCCAACCCCCCGGAGGGGGGGCCGGCCGAGCACTTTGCCAGGGCCGGTTTTGGTTCCCAGTCCGGCCCTGACTTGAACCATCATCCTGAGAGACACAATTTACAATTTATCGCTGTACCGAGATTTGAGTATATCCTGTCCGTACTAAGCTAGAGTGCCCTGCATCACTGATGAGTGCAACCTTTGCCAGAGGGTGATTCTTGAATCTTGTGTGTCACCAGCAGAGAAAAATCCTGACCTCCTCTGTGAGAAACGAAGACAAAGATCCCTGAATTTTACCAGTTCCTTTTAGACCCTACTACAAAGTGCTTGAGAATATTACAACCTTGTTTTAACTCCCTAGCAGGGACTCTTGTTCAGTTCTTGTATTGAATTGAGTTTGGTACCAGGAGTAAGAAAGGTAAACTTGGCACCTATATTTCTAAATTCATAAAAGCCTCGGTATTCACCAAACAGATGTACCCGATTATACTTTTGTGTAACCTATTGCGCTATCAGGGTACAGGGCAGTGGCAGTAGAGTTAACTAGGAGAAAGATTGCTCAGGCCATGATACATATGCTACTTCTGCTGGACCTTGTTGTTTCAGGATTCCCTTGACCCACTATCCCCTAGATTCACCTTCTCCCCCATTTCTATATTATTTCCTGAGTCTTCCTTTGCTACTGAACTACCTCTTCCCGCTAACTCTTTATTTTTTCCACATCAGGGTTTAAAGAGCTTCCTCTCTCTTAGAATTGTATATCAAGATGGGATCTTGAAGATCCTGCTCTGTGTCTGCTTCCATTGGTTTGATGGCCGTCTCATAGGAGTTCACTTAATGCAGAGACTGCAAGATTTAGGATCTTGGAAGCCATCTTGGTGCGACTTTTTGTTATAAATAGTTGTGGAGTCTGGCCACTTTACTGCATGTCTACTTACTTGGATGGCACTGGTTTGTTTCTGTTTTTCTGATCCTCCCTATTCCTCACCTTGAGATTTGGTACCCGGATCCTTGCTTTCAGATATTTTGACGATAAACTTCTCATTCACAAATCAATTACACTGCAGATAGAAAAACAAAATAAATCAGGATTTTTATAGACTCCACGCAAATGTCAATGCAAGGTCCGTGAATTTGCATTTGATTGGGATATGAAACTAATTATAAACCATAGTATGAAGTACAGGTAGCTATAGAAGATTTTTGTCTCCTATAGTGATAAATAAAAGGAAATACTTGGATGACAATTCACCAATTTCCTTTGTTTAAAACAAAACATTTAATAGTAAAATACTTTATTTGTGTCAATTATCTTCTACAAGATTTAGGCAGCTGTATACAGTAAAAAAAAAAAACATTTGATGTGGGACAAGTTAATCCAACATTGTAAAGAACAAGAACACTTGAATGGACAAACTATCCCAACAGAGTACAACTATTGCAACTATTATTTGGAACTATTTAACCTAAGAAAAGGAATTAGCAAGAACAACACATCCTAAAGGAAAGAAGGTTTGATAGAAAAAGGTGTAAGCAGTATATGTGAATGTAAGACTTAGGGCCTTAATATGATGAGCCTTGGAAAATATCTGATTGCCGGTCGGAAGCTTTCTGAGTCCCATCATGGGTTTCACTTTCGACCGCCACATTACGATGTAGGCGGCCGAAACTGAAACCGGCGGGTCATTCCGGCTGGATTCTGATGGGCTCAAGGAACCCGTCGGAGGCCTGACCGTGATCCCAATGGACAGTGTTTCTGCTGACAGGATTATGATGTCGGTTTCTGACAGGCTTTCCATGTCGGGCTTTCCGACATGGAAAGCTTGTCAGAAAGCAACTTTAGGGGCCCCTAGCAGGGCCCCCTTCTCTCTGCGGCCTCTGGTTGAGGGCCGACTGCTCCCCTGTTGATCCCTGCACCGTGTGGCAGGTACCTTGAGGTTCTCCCATTTCTCTATGGGAACTTGTGCTACGGCCGGTTTACGGCCGCAGCACAAGCTCCCATAGAGAAATGGGGTTATGCAGTCGCATTGTAATGCTGCGGTCGGGACCACCGACATCACAAGCACGGAGTATTTTCTTAAATAAATTCCAGTATAATTTCATCAAGAGAGCAATAACAGGAGATCTTGAAATGCTACATTATTTTCTTCTCTGAAGTCCACAACAACCCTGCTGGCAGTCTGTGAAACATAAAAGATGTGTGATTAATATATTCTGTTTTCTTGACCCAGAATCAATTTTTGACTGACAGCACTCTTTCAGAAGCATTGTCAGCTTAAGAGCAGTGGACATGATCCAGAGAATGCATAGTCTTCTGTAGGATCCGATGTAGCACGAAGGAGACGCTTGATAGCAAGAGGTGAAGTGCAGCTTCAGGTTTATTGAAGAGAGACAGGAACAGGACCCATCCAAACCCCCACCAGTAGATAACTGACCCTTCACTTAAACAAGAACATTCCCTAACCATGGTAACAGAGTGTGGAACACAGGTATGAATGGAAGCTGGGTTCCCATATCAACATGACATCAGAGACCATCAAGTCTCAGATGCCACACACCTCCCTCCGTTACAACAATAAAAAACATGAAGTTATATAAATGGTAAAGCGAAAGCAACAAAAAAAAAACTAAATTAAAAGAAGTAAAAAGAACAACATGAAAATTTAAGAAACATAGTCTTTTAGGTATGCTGGTTTCTTGACAAACCTGGTAGATAAACGAGGAGAAACAAACTTTTCAGTAGTCAATTTCTTTCCAGGCAGAGACGCATCACCCAACATAGAAGCATTGCAGACAGCAACCCTACTTAAATTCCACATTCTGTGGTCCTGAGTTCTTACAGCATTTTTGAAAACCTTGACCACACTCAACGGCTCAGAAAACTTGACTTTAGAGCCCGGGAGTCTGATAACAACCAGGTCACCCACCTTGACCACTGTTTCTTTGGTGGCTTTTCTGGCATCGAAATGCAATTTCCTAGCCACACATTTAGCTTCCTCCTTCTTCCTCCAATCAATAGCACCCTTTTGGAGAGAAGACCCAGAGGCACACTCCTCAAGACGCCTTACCCACGACGGTTCAACACGGGTACATGGAACCCTCCCTTTAAAGAGAACAAAAGGTGACAGACCGGTCGAACAGTGATGGGTCACTCTGTAATCCTCAACTTTTTTAATGACTTGTTCCTTCCAGTTATGCCCTGAGTTTTTGGCCAACGATATTGTTTCCTTCAGGACCCTATTAAATCTCTCCACCATGCCATTCGTCTCAGGGTGGTACAGAGAGCACTTTTTGTGTTTAATACCCCTATTGTTCAAAAAGGTTTCCATCTCTTTCAAGACTAATTGGACCCCATTGTCCGTAAGAATGGATTCCGGGTACCCTTCTCTAGCCATAAGACTTTCCAAAAATTTTATAACCTGCACAGTCTCTATACTAGAAGTAAAGCAAATTTCCGGCCACCTGGAAAATAGGTCAATAAGAACCATAATAAAAACTTGCTGACCGTTGGAAAAAACGGGACCCACAATGTCCAGGGCCACTTCTTTCCAAGGTCCACTGGGAAGCTCCCTGATCACCATCGGTTGTACTCTTAAAAGTTTGGATTTCTCACTCGTGGCACACACCATGCAGTCTCTTATGGTCCTTTCAACCAGTATATCCATTCCAGGCCACCAGTAGGCGGACCTGAGTCTCTCCTTGGTTTTAGACATGCCAGAGTGAGATTCATGAGCCAAATCCACCAACTCTTTGCGAACCTCAAGAGGGGGTATCAGCCGTGTACCACGTACCAACATCCCATCCAAAACCGCCAATTCATCTTTCACGCCCCAGAACTTGGAGCCCTCCAGAGAGGCTTGCTTTTAGAGTGCCACCCGCTACACATGAGGCTAATTACCTCTGACAACACAGGATCTAAAGATAACTTTAGGCGCCACTGAGATTCATCAATTATCCCTTCACCAACCTCACAAACCTTATAATCGTTTTCACACCAATCGTCATCACTGTCTTCACCAGGGCCCCCATCTACAACCAATCTCGACAGTGTGTCAGCAACACTGTTCTCCACGCCAGGAATGTATCGGACTTCAAAGTCATACTCCTGGAGAGCTATGACCCATTTGCTTATCCTACTCGATACCTGGTCAATCCCTTTTTTTTGAAGATCTCACACAATGGTTTATGATCTGTTTTGACCAGGAATTTTGTTCCCCAAAGAAACTTCCTAAGTTTTCTCACTGCCCAAAATACAGCAAGAGCTTCGCGCTCAATCACGGAATAGCGTGACTCAGGGTCTTTAAGCCCTCTAGAGATGAAGGTAATGGTGTCCAACCCCGTTTCACCTTCCTGTTGAAGAACTCCCCCCACCCCCTTAAGGCTGGCATCAGTGGTAACAATAGAGGTTTTGGAGGGATTGTAGCTCTTTAAGTTTGGGGCAAAACTGAGTTTCTCTTTGAGGGAAATAAATTCACGATTGCAATCATCACTCCACCTGAATTCGATACCTTTTTTCAAAAGTCCCCTCATGTTGCTGCAATGCTCAGCAAACCCTTTAACAAACTTGTTGTAATATTCGATCATTCCGAAGAACTTCATAAGTTCTTCTCTGCACGATGGAGGGGGCATGCGAGAGATTGTCTCTACTAAATCAGATTTGGGTGCAATACCGTCACCTGAAATTGTGTGGCCTAAGTAGTGAATGGAACTAGTACCAAAACGACACTTCTCTAACTTCACAGTGAGATTGGCCATCACAAGACTGCCCAGTACAGCATCTAGGCGACTCTCATGCTCTTGATGATCTTTACCAAAGACCAGGATATCGTCTTGGTAGACGCAGACGCCTTCACAATCCTTGAGAACATTCTCCATTACACGCTGAAACACAGCTGCCGCTGACACCAAACCGAACGGCATCCTAACAAACCTAAATGTGCCAAACGGCGTAACAAAAGAGGTAAGGTCCCTAGAGGAATCCGCCAGTTCGATCTGGTGATAGGCAGATGCCAAATCAATGGTGCTGAAAACTTTGGCACCCCCCAACAAGGCTAGTAATTCAGAAATATTAGGCAGGGGATATTTATCCACCACTACACATTTGTTGAGCTGCCTCAAGTCCACACACAAGCGCAAAGATCCATTGGCCTTGCGTGCGGCAACAACAGGAGCGAGCCAATCGGTACTGGTGACTTCTTCAATAATTCCCCTTCTTTTAGTTTGTCAATTTCCTTCCTCATCTCTTCCCTCACAGCCAAGGGTACACTTCTGACCTTACAACTATACGGTTGGGAACCAGGACGTAGGGGAATGTCCAATTTGAAACCTTTGAGGCAACCAAGTCCCTCCCTAAAAACTTGAGGAAACTTACTTCTAACTGAAGTCTCCACGCCAACGTCAGAATTCACGTGAACAGCTTGAACAATCTGTTTAAGAACAATGGGAGTGGGACTACTTGGGTCAAGCATGACCCCCAAGTCCCCCTGGTGAAACCAGCTAATAATACTGTCACCTTTTTGAGACACATAAACCTTTCCCGAAATCAAACGCCCTCATATTCAATGAGACCTACAAAATAACCACACAAAGGTATAGGTTCTCCCCCATAGGCCAAGGGGCGTATGTCAGGTTTACACAGTGAAATCTTGCAAGCCAGTTTAGTTTCATAGAAGGTTCTTGACACAATGGTGATTTTAGCTCCAGAGTCAAAGAGAACCTTTGTAGGCTCACCTTCCACTTGAATTGTGTCCACCGGACAGGACTTTTTTGCAACCCTGAATCAATCTGGACAACAACTTGTCCACATACGAAGTCTTCTTCTAGGACATCTGAATCTACACATTTAACATTAGAAGGAGAAGTATTGCTTTTGCAAACAACAGTAAAGTGTCCCTTTTTCTTACATTTTGAACATACCACCTTTAAAGCAGGGCATTTCCTATCATTTGCGAAATGCCCAATTTTGTCACACCTGAAACACTTAGGAACGAACACCTTGTTTTTAGATTTGACAGAATTATCACTTTTCAACTCGGATTTGACCTTATCAGTGACAACTTGGACAGAAGTCTGCTTGTCCTTTTTTAACATATCAACGCATTTCAGAGAATGTTCTATCCTTTTTGCAACTTGTAGGACCTCATCTAAGGAGGGTTCGTCTCTTAGCCAGAGTTCCTCACGAACCCTTTCAATGTTGCACCCCAACATAAACTGATCCCTGATTCTCTCATCAAGTAAGTCACCGAATTTACAAGAGGAAGCAAGTTTCCTAAGTTGTGTGACATACATCTCAACCGACTCACCATCGTTTTGTAACCTCTTAACGAATTGGTACCTTTCAAGTATGGTACTTACTTTTGGTAAATAGTGCTTGTCGAGTTTTTTTATGCAGATCTCAAATTCATTTAAGTCTCTACTTTCTGCAACAGTTAGATCAGGAAGATGATCGAAGACATCTTGCCCTTCCGACCCGAGGCAATGCAAAAGAAGAGAAGTCCTGCGCTCGGCACTTAGGCTTACCCCACAAACTTTGGCATAGCTGCTTCAAAAACTTTTTTTCCATTTTTGCCATTTAATCCCAGGTTCCCCAGGTGACATAAAAAAAATGGGGGTGCAGTAACATTCTGCATACTTGTGACCTATAAGAGAATGTCAAGGAGGGGAAGCTCTTAAAAGAGAGTGAGAGTCACAGAAGAGGCACAAGAGTAACCAGGACAAGGCACTATAGTGTATAACTTCCACAATTATTTAAAATAAGTGAATGCAGGAACAATATCGAAGCAGGAATGTAACACACCAGAAAGCAAAAAAAATAAAATCTTTAAAAAAACATTAAAGTGTGCGTGTCACTGAAGTGCACGCCATGAAAATGCTTGGATACATCACTGTGGACGAAGCGCCATAAGTGTGCGTGTCACTGAAGTGCACAAGCGCATTAAAGTGTGCGTGTCACTGAGGTGCACGCCATGAGTAAGTTTGAGTTCACCCAATGTGAGCGTGTCACAGAAGAAAATAGAGGAAATGGCTCACCTTGACAAAGTTATTCGAAATTGATGAGGCACGAAGTTTGTGGATAGGTGAAACGAAGCGAACGTCGTGACACTGCTGCTTCTGGAGGTTGCGCCGCAAAAAGTGACAGGAAACTTTATTGACACCTTTTAATAAAAAAAAAACGTGATTGGCAAAAACGCCAATTCCAAGATGGCTACACGTTTCTTGACGCTTCAGCCGGTTGGCTCAACGCACGCATGAGGAGCAGAGCGTCAGTGCAGCAGAGCATCTTCAATGCGCACCAGGCGTGTGTACGTCACAGTGTGGAGCCAGGAACCAACAGCGCGTGGAGATGATCAAAGGAGATGAGCGTGGATGTGCACCGAGGAGCCAGGAACCAAAAGCGCGTGGCGGTGAACAAAGGAGGTGAGAGCGTGCTGGGTGGGTTTAAACGTTATGGCAGCGGTTGAACCTGAAACCCCCCGGTGATGGCTGCCACCCACAATAAAGTTTTAAAGTTTATGCGCATCTAAGCATCGGCTCCACACTCCACCGCCAAAACAACTTCGGGCTCTCCAAGATCACACAGCGGCTCCAAAACACGCAAACAACGCCCTAGCTGAGGGCAGGGTGTAGGTGCTGGCACTTGAAAGTAGGGACGAGCCCGCGTCGAACACAGAGTGCAATAAAACAAAACTCTCTTCACCGCGGCGAAAGCTCCCAGTCCCCAAGAGAAAAGAGGTTAAAGGACAGTACCTCGTAGGTGAAATGGGCAGAAAAGAAATGGTATAGTTGAGGCTGTTGGGTCCTCCGTCTCTCCAGCTGCCGACTACGCCAGTGTAGGATCCGATGTAGCACGAAGGAGACGCTTGATGGCAAGAGGTGAAGTGCAGCTTAGGTTTATTGAAGAGAGACAGGAACAGGACCCATCCAAACCCCCACCAGTAGATAACTGACCCTTCACTTAAACAAGAACATTCCCTAACCATGGTAACAGAGTGTGGAACACAGGTATGAATGGAAGCTGGGTTCCCATATCAACATGACATCCGAGACCATCAAGTCTCAGATGCCACATCTTCGTTATCATGATCCAAGACACTGCTATTGATCCCAGTGCAGGTGAATTTAGTTTAACGGTAATGGTACCAACTCAAGCCCATGACACGACTACTGTATGTGCAAAGGCAGTCAGGTTGCCTCTACTATCAATAACTACAAAGATTTTTATAATAATATAATACTTAAACAAAGTTGCCTCTTTTTACAAAGAACTACCACTTATTGGAATTCATCTTTATTGTGTGTAATTATTGTGTCTCCCTGGGCACTAAGATTTAATTGCTGGATTAAACTACCATTGACTAGTCAATTATACAAAGGTAGTCTTGGCTCACCTTTGCAGAGTACCATAAACCTAACGCACTGAGACATTGCTGTGACAAAACCAACCAGGTATATTGCCCAGTTCACTAATTAGAGAAAAGGCCTTGCACCCCAATTACCTTAAAGTGTTATTGAGACAAACAATTCTCAATGTTGCACACATTGCTAATGATTGATAACAGTTCTCCATAAGTTGCTGAGCTGATGTAGGATTTATAAACAAAACACCACGTCTCTCTTGGTGAGGCCTTCATTGTAATACTACCCAAGCCTAGCAGGGACCCCCTCAAAGTGAGCTCCCACCGTCCGTTATCAATGTTAAACATTAATTATAAGATATTAAGCAAGGTGCTCGCTCACAGGCTGCTTCCTATGCTTCGGTCGTAGGTACACCTAGATCAATGCGGATTTATCACACAGCGAGCAACCTACTACAACACACAGCGGCTGTGTCATATCATGAGTGCCTTAGATGGATCCGATGACCTCCCGGTAGCAGTCTTCTTAGACTTCAAGAAGGCATTCGATACCCTCGGTTCGCCTTATTTGATGCTAGTGCTAGAAGCCATGGGTGTGGGTCCCAAGTTCTTGGGGTGGGTTAGGTTGCTTTACACAGAACCCGCGAGCAAGGGTGCGAACCAGGCTTCAAATATCACATAAGTTCAACATAGGGAGAGGTACCCGACAGGGATGCTCCCTCTCACCCGTAATTTTTGCACTGGCCATGGAGCCCCTCGCCGCTATGCTACATGCCAGGGGGCCTGACTGGGGCATACGGATAGGTGCGGATTGGCACACTGGCTCCCTGTACGCTGATGATGTGTTGGTGCATATATGTGATTAAAAGGATACACTGCCATCCCTAGATGAACTACTAAACCTCTTAGGTGATATAACAGGAGTTCGAGTTAACTGGGGTAAGTCCTGTATCTTCCTTCTACCTTGGGTAGAGCATGCTGATGGGAAGTTCTGATGCTTGGCTGACTCCCTTGGGGCTTTGAAACTTTCAAATACTTGGGGGTAAATATATATCACATGGACAGAGATCTCCTGGATGGCAACCATGGCAGAGCCCGGACGTCGATGCAGCAGTCCTTGAACTTCTAGACGTGCCTTTCCTTATCGCCTATGGGACGCACCTCTATTGCCAAGATGATTATTCTTCCACGGATCCTATATTTCTTTGCAGCGATACCAGTAATGCAGACTACATCTTTTTTTAAAGACCTGCGAGGGCTGGGGTCCAATTTGATATGGCGGGCATCCGGAAACGTGCCTCGATCCACATGCTACAGCATCCATTAATGGAGGGCGGCGTGGAGCACCAGACCTCGAGCTGTACTTTGCGGCAGCTCAACTGCAGTGGCCCATGCAGTGGCTGGCTGGAGATGTAATGGGTGAGAGCAGGTCCATTCAAACAGAACTGGGTGATATTGGCATATTGGACTGGCTACTCTCACCTGGGGGAACCGACATGAGGGTTGGGCAGATTAGTTCGAGTTGCTAAGCTCTACTGGAACAGATATATCCAACCTGGGCGAGGAGAGGCTCCCTACGCCCCCCAGCAGCTGCTATGGAGCGTACCCACCGCAAAAGCTCTATAGGCGGCGCATGATCCAGTCCCAGGGCGGGAAACGGAGATATCCCGATTGGGTGATCTTTATATCGAGGGCACTATACGCTCCTTCCAAGATCTAAAGGACGTTTATGGAATAGAAGCAGGCCTCTTCCTGGCTTTCAATATGCTAGTACTAGCTATCATAAATACCCAGGCAGCGGGCCAGGACGAATCAGGACTCCATCTTGGGTTACAGTGCTTCCTCACACTTGTGTTGGGTGGCAGGGAGGTCTCGGTGATCTACAATGTGCTACAGACTGGGGGAGCGGACCGTACGCTTTGCAGCAAGCCTCGGTGGGAGGACAGTCCGGCTTTGGAGCTGACTGGTAAGCAATAGAGTACGGCGATGGAGCAGGTGAAGCACGTGTCACGCAATGCCCACCTGAAGTTTAGGCATTTCAACTATCTGCATTAAACTTACACTGGTTACACAGGATGTTCCCAGGGGTGGCTCTGGCTTGTCCACAGTGTGCTCATGGGCACATGTGATGGAAACCGAATCCACCGTGATTGACATACAACTGTCCCCATATCCCCTTTTGTGCCTGCTGGGGGTAACAAAGTTGGCGAAATGCAAAAAACTATGTGAAATTGGTTGACGTGACTCTGACTCTGTTTAAGTGCTTGATTGTGATGTCCTGGAAAGCCGCACAGCCGCCCACAGTTGCTAGTGGCTCCAGGTGGCACATAAGTGGGCTTTGGCTGAGGCAGATGCTACGGCGTGTGACCAGCAGCTTCGAGGAGGCTAAGGGGCTGCCACACTCTGGGATACATATGTACTCAAGCTGTTTGACAAACTGAACCCACCAGCCCCTAGTCGACTGGGCCAAGCGGGTCAGGATAGTCATGGGCCCTGGTCATGGCCGCACAGGGATATGTACCCGCAATTAACTCAAGGTATTCTGATACACTGCTGTGCAGCCCCACGATCCCCCCACACACCTTATATCCCTGATGTCCCTGTTATTTGTACTGTTTATATTGAACCAAATTGCCCTTGCCTTAACCGCCGCTCTTATGGCACCAGTCAATCAATCAATCAATCACGTGTTTGTTAAGCGCTACTACTCACTGGTGAGGGTCTCAAGGCGCTGGGGGGGGGGGGGTTCGCAGGTTCCAGTCCATCAAGGTGGGGGTCTGTCGAAGAGCCAGGTTTTGAGGTTTCTTGTGAAGATGGGGAGAGATGTCTGTCTGAGGTGGAGAGGGAGGGCGTTCCAGGCTCTGGCCGCGAGGGAGGAGAAGGAGCGGCCGCCTGATCTGGTCTTTCTGGTGCGGGGGACCACGGTATAGGAGAGCTGGGCTGATCGTAGGGTCCTTTGGGGTGCGTTGAATTTGAGTCGGCTGTTCAGGTATGCTGATCCGGTGTCGTGGAGTACCTTGTGAGCGTGGGTGAGCATCTTGAAGGTGACTCTAGCTTCGATGGGGACCCAGTGGAGTGTGTGCAGGTGCTGGGAGATGTGGCAGTGTCTTGGCAGGTTGAGGACTAGTCTTGCGGCGGCGTTCTGGATGTTCTGTAGCTTGCGTGTGAGGTTTTTGTTTATTCCGGCGTAGAGTGCGTTGCCGTAGTCGAGTCTGCTGGTGACCAGGGCGTGAGTGACGGTCTTTCTGTGTTCAAGGGGGATCCATTTGAAGGTCTTGCGCAGGAGGCGGAGGGTGTGGAAGCAGGAGGACGAGACAGCGTTGATCTGGCGGTCCATTTTGAGTTCGGAGTCCAGGATTATTCCCAGGTTGCGTGCATGGTCCGTGGGGGTGGGTGGACTTTCGAGGGCGGGGGGCCACCAGGTGTCGTTCCAGGCGTCGGGGTGTGGGCCCATGATGAGTACTTCCGTTTTGTTGGTGTTTAGTTGAAGGCAGCTGTTTTTCATCCATTTGGCGACGGCTTCCATGCCTTCTCTGAAATTGTGTCTGGCGGTGTTGGGTTCGTTGGATAGGGAGAGGATGATTTGGGTGTTGTCTGCGTATGACACAATGTTGAGTCCGTAGGTTCTGACGATGGGGGCGAGTGGAGCCATGTAGACGTTGAAAAGCGTGGGGCTGAGGGATGACCCCTGGGGGACTCCGCAGGTGGTTGGTGTAGGGTCCGAGAGGAAAGGGGGGAGTCTGACCCGCTGCGTTCTGCCGGAGGGGAAGGAGCAGATCCAGTCGAGGGCCTTGTCTTGAATCCCTGCGTCGTGGAGTCTGCGTATTAGGGTGCGGTGAGAGACTGTGTTGAACGCCGCTGAGAGGTCGAGGAGGATGAGGGCTGCAGTTTCTCCTTTGTCCAGTAGGGTGCGGATGTCGTCTGTTGCAGCGAGGAGGGCGGTTTCCGTGCTGTGGTTTTTTCTGAAGCCGGATTGGGAGGAGTCGAGGATGTTGTGCTCTTCGATGAATGTGAAGAGTTGGCTGTTGATGGCTTTCTCGATGACTTTCGCTGGGAAGGGGAGCAGGGAGATGGGTCTGTAGTTTTTGAGGTCGGTGGGGTCCGCCAAGGGTTTCTTGAGGAGGGGGTTGATCTCGGCGTGTTTCCAGTCGTCGGGGAACGATGCGGTTGACAGGGAGCGGTTGATGGTGTGGCGGAGTATGGGTGCGACAGTCAGATGTTCGGAATCATTTATTATTGTTTCCGACCTTAAATGTTATTGGCAACTCTTCTACTGGGCGCATTGCACTGGCCTGACTTATATTGCTGTGCTGGCTTGTTGATGCACCACGTCACTATATATTATGTTCTTTTCTTCTATCTTTTCATTATTGTCTGCATTGAAGGTATATTATGACTGCATAAATGTTCTAACTATGGACCTCAATGTTGCACCTTCATTTGCCAATTATGTGACCTGTCACTGTAAAATGCTAATCAAAAAATATTTTTTTTTTAAAACAAAAAAGAGTACATCACCTTTCACAAAAACTGTATGATTTTGAAAACTTTTGTTAGGTTTCTGTATTTTCCATGAGACCTTAATTGGAGAGCATGGTAAAATATACTATGATACAAAATACTTTGTATATCTATTTAATGGATTTTCTGTGGATTCCAAAGAAGTGTTTCATTTTGTTTGTATGTTTCTTTATTTTTACATGAGCCCTTATTTGGGGAGCAAGGCAAAATATCCCATGACACACCAGGGTCAAATAGGCAAAGTTTTGATGGACTCTCCTGGTGGCACTAGTAGAGCATTGTTAGGTTGCGGTGCCCGTTGGTTACAGGAGCAAAAGAATCTAGATTGAGTTGCCGCAATTTATTGTTGATCCTCAGCTTGGGCTTGATAAATTCAGACCTGTTTAATATTTGTGTTGATTGTTGTTTTATGTATATGTGAATTGTACAAATGCCTTTCATGTGACTAGTCAAATTTGAATGTATGTATATGTTTTGTATATATGGTGGGTGTACAATGTGCATTATTGAATTTTCATTTTTTATTGTTCCTTCTGTGTGTGTCAATTCTAAAAATAAGGTTAGGTAAGTTTCATCATAAAGAAACAAATAGCGGTCACTATTATTGAATAGAGCGGTCTTGCAAATATTTGTATGGCTTGTGATCATATGTCAGTACTGGCCATCTCCTGTGATTTTAGTTCTTTCTAAAAGTGGCATTTTAAACAAATAATTTGAAAAACATCTTTACTAAAAGATGTCTGATTAAATTCTGAGTTCAGAGAGCCCAAACTCCAATTCTCTATCTTGTCCCAATGGGAAGTTATACTTGTGAGATGTTACAAAATATCTCCCATTCTAGCCTTTCAATAGTGAAAAACGAAATACACTGTATTTCACTATCAGGACATGTCGCACGCACCAGTACATGTCCTACCTTTCACATTCACTGCACCCTGCCCATGGGGGTACCTTGGGCCTACCTAAGGGGTGACTAACATATAAGAAAAGGGAAGGTTAGAGCCTGCAAGTGGATGCACTCATCAGGTTGACATGGCAGAGTAAAACTGCACACAGACACTGCAGTGGCAGGTCTGAGAACCCTTTGAAAGGCTGTTTGTGTGGGTGGCACAATCAGTGCTGCAGGCCCTGCATTTGATTTACAGGCCCTAGGCACACACATTTCACTATACTAGGGACTTAGTAGTAAATCAAATAAGCCAAACATAGAAACACTAATCCATAAACATAATTTACCTGGAGAGCATATGCACTTTAGCACTGAATAGCAGTGGTAAAGTGCCCAGAGTCCTAAAACCATCAAAAACAGGGTCAAAAATAGGAGGCCAAGAAACGAAAAGTCTGGGATAAACCCGCTGAAAAAGCCAGGTCTAACACAACCCCCTCCCAGCCTAAAGCCAGGGTAGACTAATCTATCCCTTGATGGACTTCCCTGCTTGGGGCGATAGAACACAGACCAGGACCACAACAGTGGGGGCATGTTCTGGTTCTACGCCTTGCTGAACCCAGTTGGATCCCTCAGTCCATACTCTCAGGGCCCACTAGGCTAACCCTTGGGGAACCCTCCTCCTCACCTGTGGACCCCATCTGTGCAGCGCCTAAACTTACTTTGCTCATAGATGTGTCCCAGCAGGCAGGCAGTACCCACATGGCCAACACAGTGATGTGGCCCAGTCCACCCCCGGGGTGTGACTCCTGTCCCCCTCCCAGGGGCAACTCTGTCCACCAGGATAGCCAGCCACAGTAGCCACTGACAGCTGTCAGTGGCTAGAGCCAGGCCTCATGCCTCTCAGGGCTCTCTAACCTCTGTGGCGTTAGCGAGTTGGGGGCGGTAGCCCCAGGTGCCTGGCACCCTTCACCCTGCCTGGTCCGGGATGGCACCCTGAATCCTGACACTGACCCACCAGTCCAGGGTCTGTACCCTGCGGCTGGCCAGGACACCAGGGTGGGCTCTGCCACCCCCCCCCCCGTCCTCCTCCCTAAGGCTCTGCACCCTCCCACCTGCAGCGGTACCCCAGAATTGCCACCATGGCACCTGTGGTAGGTGTCCTGCACAATTCACCCACTAGTTCAGGGGTGCTATTCTCCAACTGGTACACCAGCCTAGAGTCTGTACCCTGAGGCTGAACAAGGGACTAGGGTGGGCTCTCCCACACCCTGTCCTCCTCCCCGGGGCTCTCCACCCTCCCACCTGGAGCGGTACCCCGAGTAGACAAACCAGTAAGGGTGACACCCTGGACCTGGCCCTCCAACCCAGGATCTGTACCCTTAGGCTGGACCTGTGCCTGGCGAGCCAGGACTTCCGGGGAGTACACCAACACCCCCCCCCCAAGGGAAACACACTCTTCATGAGTTGTGTGAGAGTCTGCCTGGCGCAGGTCTCCAGCCTCCTGTCCATCTGACAGAGCATGAAGACCCCCAGGCCAGAAGTGGCCTCACCAGGGTCAGTCCTGGGGTGCTCTGACCTCAGAGCTGGCAAACCCTGACCCACTGGTCGTTCCAGCTGGGGACGGTCTCCCCCCTCACCCTTTTCTATGGACTCATGCACCCTTCCACCTTGAAAGGTGCTGCCAGACACCAGAGCTGGTGGAATGCTTGTTACAGCAGCCCCCCCCAGCTCACCTGACATCTTGGGTTCCCCCTCAGGGGATGGCCTCCCGGTACAAACTAGACCCCCTCCTGGTGCTCACTCATGGAACCAACTAGGCTCTGGGACTGGGTTTTGGACACCTTGGGACTCAGCCCACCTCCACTCCCTCTACTCAGAGACAGGACACAGGGCTCCTTACCCATCCCACTATACTGGGACCTATCAGGGTTACTTCAAACCTCCCCTGCCTCACCTGGTTGGGGAAAACATGTGCCACCTCCTTCAGGATCACTTCCAAATGCTTCTTTAGACCCTCTGGAATCTACCAATAGACCTGTCTCCAGCGCAAGCTCCCTGGGGTCAGGGAACTAGCACTCCAACGGGTGTTGGCATAGCTCTGGAAAATAGAGACTTAAAATTAACCCCGGGCATAGTGTGCGTAGCGGGGCTATGCGGAGGTCCACGGAGTTGAAAACAAACTCCATGGAACTCCGCTAGCGTCACTCCGCCTCCACCCCCAATTATAAAAAGTAATTAAACATGATTAAAAATAAATTAAAGAACCACTTACCTGGCATGCGGCCCCCGGGCTGCCTCCTCCTCTTCGCCGTCTCGCTAATCCTTGTGAGAACTGCGCATGCGCACGCGCCCGCACAAGGATTAGCGAGACGGCGAAGAAGAGGAGGGCAGCCCGGGACGCCGCATGCCAGGTAAGTGGTTTTTAATTTATTTTTTAATCATGTTTAATTACTTTTTATAATTGGGGGTGGAGGCGGGGGCTGGCCAGCTCCGCTCCGCTGCGGAGTGTGCGGAGATTTGCCTTCTCCGCGCAAACGCGGAGAAGGCAAATCTCCGCACACTCCGCGGGCGGAGCGGAAGTCTCCGCCCGGGTTACTTAAAATATGCTCACCAACAATTAAATCACACAGCCCCACAGAGGTGTTAGCCAAGCTACTCTTCGCCTCACCATCCAGTGCCTTAGACAAGTATCCCACATCACCCTCCTGAGATTGGCAAAACAGTGTCTGACTGTTTCTGTCACTCAACCCACACTCTTTTGGGCAGTCTCCATACTCACATACCAAGGCTTCCACCATGGGGGAACCCCTCTCCCTGCACCTCTCATCCAGAGTCAGTACAGTATCCCTCCCACCACTAGGAATATGATCCCATGTGTCAGTTCCCCAATCCACCTCAGGGACACTGCACACCACTGGAACTACCTCATAAACCTGAACCCCCTGGTGTATGTCAATCCCCTCCTTCAGGTCAGGCGCCACATCTCTGGGTGTGTGTACTTCTCCCTCAGCACTAAATAACACCTTTTGCTGCCACCATCTGCACTGGACTCCACCCTTATGGCTTCCACTTCCAGACCAGCCAAGCTCAGTTCTTGAACTACACACATTTCCTTTTCTTGGGCTAGGGCTCTCTTGGCCTCAGCCCTCTTGAGTTCCTGGTCGAACTCTCTCAGCCTAGGCTCAACAGCTAGAAGCCACTTATTATTCTCTGTTTCTCCCTCACTGTCAGAGAAGTCCTCCTCCTCAGATTCATCTGATAGTGTTGCTTCACAAAGTGCGGCCTCATAAGAGTACAGGGATGCCTCAAGATACCTCCTTTTGGATTCTCTCTCCACAGGCAGCCACTTCTCCTTGCAAAAGGCTTTTACCTCCTTCATCATGTAGATGTACAGGTGACAAAAGTTGGTTTCCATTTTGTCAAGACTTCACATGTGCAACAGCTAATCAGAGTCTCAGTATCAAAAATACCTCTAGGAGGACACCAGAACACAGAAAAAGGAAAAACAATATGTGGTTGCGTAATGGTCTGCACTATTCTAATAGTGTACACTGATCACTGTATGTTAGGCACAAATGCAAGTCCTGATCCTCATCGCTGACCACCAACGTTAGAAATGGGGGTGTCTAGTTGGAAATGGTTTGCACCTTGTCCAAGTGGGACCCTTGCTTCTAGTCAGGGTAAGGGAGTTACGCCCTTAGACAACCCCTGCTCACACCCTTGGTAGCTTGGCACGAGAAGGCAGGCTTATCTCAGAGGCAGTGTGTAAAGTATTTGTGCACACATACAGTAACACAGTGAAAACAATACCTACGGACAACACACCAATTTAGAAAAATAGGAAATCTTTATCTAAACCAAACAAGACCAAAACGACAAAAATTCACCATACATTTATCAAGATATCACCAAAAATAGGTTATTCACGAAAATAAAGCTTGTAGCAACAAATAGCACCAACTGGGGCTATTATGATGTCATGATACATGAAAATCCCAAAGTACGGTGCCGACCGCGAGGTGCGCTGCGTCGGGCCCGGAGTCACATAGACCCCAAAGAACAGTACCTTGACAAATGATGAAAAGAAACACAGTGCACGGCGTTGGGAGGTGATGCTTCGTTGGTGCCGGGTGGCGTTGGTTCCTTACGACCACTGGGGAGGTGAAGCGTTGGTTCCTTACTGCAATGCAGGGGAGGTGAGGCGTCGGTTCCTTACTGTTGCTGGGGAGGTGACGTCACGGTGGCATCAAAGCATTGGTTCCTTACGACGACGCAGGGTCGATGGATTTGGGAGGTCACCGACAAGAGGTATCGGCTCTGGGATGATGAAGCACTGGCGTCCTTGAGGTCAGGGCTGTGGTGCGAGTCAGGGCAGTGCGTCATGAGCGTCACGAGCAATGCCCTGGGCTCCGGTGCAGCCAGCGGCCTCATTGACGGCATCGGTAAGTTGCGGCGTCGGCAGGCGTCAGGGTTACGGTGCAAGTTGGGGCGGTGCATCGTGCACTTTACGAGCGGTGCCCACAGCTTCATAGCAGGTTGCGGCGTCGCTTGGCGGCGTTGGTGTTGCTATTTCCCTCTATGGCAGCTAAAACAGCAGTTCCAGGGGCAGGAGGACAGAGGAAATGAAGTCTTTGTGTCCCTGAGACTTCAGAACAGGAGGCAAGCTCTACACCAAGCCCTTGGAGATCTTCTTCAAGCAGGATACACAGCACAGTTTAGTCTTTGTCCTCTCTTTGGCAGAAACAGCCACTGCAGGCCAACCCCACACAGCAAACAGCACAGGGGCATAACTTCTCTTTCAGCTTTCCCAGTTTTTCTCCTTGGCAGAGGTTCCTCTTGAGTCCCGAAGTAATCTAAAGTTCTGGGGCCCAATATTTATACCACATTTTCCTTTGTTCTCTTGTGGCAGAGAGTCTCTTAGCTCAGTTCAAACCAGTTCTGTCCTCTCTGGTCCATCTTCCTGGCAGGAGGTGGAGACAGCATTGTGTAAGGCAGACATGGCCTATTCAGGTGCAAGGAAATCTCCTCCCACTACTCAAAATGCAGCTCAGGTCTATTCAGAACAGCCCTGACTCATCCAGGAAAGGCAGGACACACCTCAACACCCCCCCCCCAAGTGGCTGTCTACAGTGAATGAACATCCCCAGCCCCTGTCACTCCACAGCCAGACAGTCAATCCACAACCCAGCAAAGGCAAATAGGATGGTTAAGCAAGAAAATGCCTACTTTTTAAAAGTCGTATTTTCAAACACATAATTTAAAAAACATTGTTACTAAAAGATGTGTTCAGAGAGCCCAAACTCCATTTCTCTATCTTGTCCCAATGGGAAGTTATAATTGTAAGATGTTACAAAATATCTCTCATCCTAGCCTTTCAATAGTGAAAAATGACATACACTGTATTTTACTATCAGGACATGCCACACACACCAGTACATGTCCTACCTTTCACATACACTGCACCCTGCCCTTGGGGGTACCTTGGGCCTACCTTAGGGGTGACTAACATGTAAGAAAAGGGAAGGTTAGAGCCTGGCAAGTGGATGCACTTATCAAGTCGACATGGCAGTGTAAAACTGCGCGCAGACACTGCAGTGGCATGTCTGAGAACCCTTTGAAACGCTGCTTGTATGGGTGGCTCAATCAGGGCTGCAGGCCCACTAGCAGAATTTGATTTACAGTCCCTGGGCACACACAGTGCACTATACTAGAGACAATCTATAAGCACTGTTAGACCTGTCAGCCCGGGGGTGGTCTTCCCCTACATTTTTGTCCCTTTTTGCCTCTTAACTGACCGCCATTTTTGTTGGACATAGGACTCTGGGCACCTTACCGCTGCTAAACAGTGCTGAGGTGCAGGTGCTCTCTCCTAAAAACATGGTGACAGACATGTCTGCCACAGGCCCCTGCTACTGCGGTGAGGCCACCTTCCGATCTGCGCACTAGTAGTTGGAATAGCTGGGACTGGATGCTGGGACTACCGAGGACTGTAACCCTTACAGCCCCGCCTCTTGTCACCGTAGACAGACAGGACAGAGTAGTTAGGGAACACCACAGAGCCCTAGATTCTTCCAGAACCTTCCAACCTCCCTAGTTGCCGCCAGAAATTGCCGCCTATTTGGTCACCTGACCTTAGGGTATAAAAGGGGGGGTTCTGGCCACACATCTTTGTTACACTACTGGACCAGCATAACCCTCTGCAGGAGTGGAGACTGCAGTGCCAGGAGGATTGCTACACTGCTGAGGCTGACTGCTCCTAGGAACTGTTGCCCCAAGCTAGCTGAGTTGCCCTGCCTGCCTGCTGATCTTGCCCTGCCAGAGGGGACCCAGGAATAACATCACCAGAGTGTCTCCACAACCTGATGCTGACTAGCCCCCTGCCTGGGGGGGAATCTATAAGGACTACCACATATGAGTCCTTTCAAAAGACTGCCTCTACAACGAAGCCCTGAGAACTGTGACTGTCCCAGGGGCTTCAGGACCGTCGCCGCCGCTGGGCCGTGGGGAAAAGTGCTTCCAAAACTGCTCTGGTATCACCGCTAGCGTCCCGGGCCCCTGACTGCCCTGCGTCCCTGATGCGCTGTGTGATGGGCAAGAGCGCTGCAGTGAAACGCGCCGTGAGCCCTCCACCGCCGCTGACCCTGGGACCTGAGAAGTGCTGCCAAACTCACCGCCGTGGGCGAGGGTCAAGACGCTGCTGAAACATCCCCGGGAATCACCACCGCGGGCCCGGGAGCCTCGGGAACTCTGTCCGCGTGACTGCTGATGTGGAGAAGGGGCCGCGCTGGGATTGGTGCTGCCGCGGGAGTTGCCCGGCAACGAGGGGCTCGTCCCGGTGAGGAGCTGCGTGAAACCGCAGGAAGGACGAGGGGCCGCCGAGCCCCCAGGCGCGTCCCCCGACCAGCTGCTGCCGCCCGGAGAGACTGAGGAGACCGCACTGTCCAGGTAACACCCGGACCGGAGTCCAGGGAGTGTGTGGTTGCCTCGGGCGGGGTACGGGAAGCGGACCCAGGACTGCCGTCATTCCTTAGCAGGCCCGCTCGGGACTGTGACTGCCTGCATTGCCAAAGCGGGGGCTGGGTTAATGTGCTAGCGGGCCCCCGGGGACTGTACTCCATAACCTGCTGCAGTGACTACGCATGGGGGGCAGGTTTTCATCGTCACGGGCTGCGAAGTCCCCATCTGAGCACACAAGAGATTCTGCCATTTCAGAACGGGCACTGCGCATTGGTAGCACGTGACGGGTGCTATTAACCCAAACCATTTTCCATGAAAGGGGAAATACGGTCCCTACAAGTGACTTGTTCTAACCCTGGGGCTGTTCCTCTGATCCCCTTACAATCGCTTGACAGAGTACCAGAACTACACGTTATTTTCCTTGGGACTGAACCTTCCCAGTAACCTGCTCAAGGACATTCCTGTTTATTGGAAAACCTCTAACTGTCTATAATGGACTTTTGCCAAATTGAATCTTGCCACAGTTTAATATAAAGATAACTACAATTTTTGCATATAGCTGGAGTGGTGTCGCCTTCTTGTGAGTGCTTTACTGTGTCAGTGTGGATGTGTGCTGCACAAACGCTTTACACATTGCCTCGTGCGTGCCTACCTGCCTCGCGCCAAGCTACCTTGTCGGAATCGGTGGTCCCTACTTGGACTCTGGTGCAGACTCGGGCCAATTGGAGACTCCGGTTCTAACATTGGTGTTCAGCGGTGGGATTAGGACTTGTGCTTGTGCAACACCCTACAGTGACCCAGTGTGCGCCACAATCCTATACCTGACGCAACGCAAGCTCGAAATTCTCCCTGACTGCCTGATTGCAAGTGCTCTTGTTCAAAGCCTGTTTGCCTAAGTCCCAGTGGTTTTCCCTGAGAACGTCTGAGGCCCTACCTAGCAAGATGGAATTCGAGCTGGCCAACCTGGAAACGTACACGGTGGCGCAGCTTAAGGAGTTCTGCCAGGGGAAAGGGGTGTTCTTCAAGCGAGGCGCCAAGAGGGAAAAGCTTCAAAAATCCTTGAGAGCATGGGCATTGGCCCACCCGGAAGGGGAAAGGCACGAGGGGCGGTTAGAGCATGACGCTCCAGGAGAGCTGGACCTACTGCATATAGATACTAGCGACAATGTGTTGGCAGGGACAGGAAGGCGTTCAAGGGCAGGCAGTAGTGTCTCAGTGAGGAGCTGGTCGTCAGAAGAATTAGAGGACAGGAGGGAGGAGAGACAGCTTAAGCTAGAGCTTGCCAGGTTAGAGAAGGAGCGTGAAGAGAAGAGGCTGGCTATGGAGGAAAGAAAACTTGCCCATGAGCTCAGCCTGAAGGAGCTGGAAATCAGAGCCCTACAAATAGGGGCTAACAGCAACACAAATGGTGGCAGTGTACCTACTGAAGCTTCACGTGAGTCCAGGTTCTATATGCCTAAAGATGTTGTGGCCAGTTTTAATGTGGGGGATGATATTGACAAGTGGCTAGCGGCCTATGAGGTGTCCTTAAAAGCCCATGGGGTCCCCGAGAGTTACTGGGGGGGTAGCCTGTACAGGTACATGCCTCCGGTGGGGAGGGACACACTCCTTACACTAGACAAGGCAGATCAGACCAACTATCCTGTTATGAGGGAAGTGCTAGTCAAGAAGTTTGGTCTTACCCCTGAGAAGTATAGGCAGAAGTTTAGGAATAGCCACAAACTTCCCACACAGAACTGGGTAGATTTCCTGGATTACACCCGCAAAGCATTGGAGGGTTGGGTGCGGGGCAGCGAGGTAACTGATTATGAAGGGCTGTATGATTTGTTCCTAAGAGAGCACCTTCTAGAGAAATGTTTTCCAGAGCTGCGTCAACACCTGGTTGACCGCAAGCTGACCGATCCGAGGGAGCTTGCGGAAGAGGCGGACACCTGGGCCAGTACCAGGGTGTCCAACAAGGGATCTGAGGGGGACCGCCAAAAGGGTGGACAGGGTTTCCACCAGAAGAAAGAGGGGGGAGATAAAAAGAAGGAGTTCTCCAAAGGCCCCCAAAACAGATCGCAAGGGAGAGGATTTGGATCCCAGCCCCAATCTGGCTACCAGAAGCCTACTTATCCTGACAAAGGTCAGCAGCCCAGAACTGTCCGATGCTATGAGTGTGGGGAGGTTGGACACTACAAGGGGGAACCCCAGTGTCAGAAAAGGACCCCAGCCCCTACTGGAGGTAAGAACCCCGGGGTGGCGAGTGTAGCGCTGGGGGAGGAGCTGCCCCTAGATAATGGGGGGAGTGGGCAGGGTTGACCCTAGTATCCCTGGGAAACAGGGAGATGGTTCCAATGATCCATGTGCCCGCAAATACTACCAAGTATAGGCAGTTGGTCACCCTCAATGGTCGGGGGTGGAGGCTCTGAGGGACACAGGTGCCAGCATGACAATGGTAAGGAGTCAGCTGGTGTCCCCGGAGCAAGTGATTCCTGATGTATTCCACCCGGTTGTGATGGCCGACAACAGGGAGGGTCACTACCCCGTGGCCCAAGTTCCCTTTGAGTGGGGTTGGGTTTCAGGTCTTCTAATAGTTGCAGTAAGCCCTGCCATGCCAATCGACTGTCTGTTGGGAAATGATCTTGATCACACTGCCTGGAAGGAGGTAGAGCTCAAAGCACACGCGGAGATGCTGGGATTACCAGAATGGACCTGTGCGATTACACGGTCCATGGCTGCCCAGAAAGGGAGTCAACCAAGGCTGGAGCCTGGGACAATGGCCCAGCCAGCTGCTAACAAGGAAAACGTCTCGGAGAGCGCACCCCGTGAGATGGATGGGGCACCTGCTGCGGTTGCACTGGAGTCCACGGAGGGTGACGTTGTTTCCGGGGGGGACTTGCCGACCCCTGCAGAGTGGCAGGTGGAAGGAGGGCCTACCCAGGAGGAGTTTTGCCGGGCACAGAAGGAGTGCCCCACTCTTGAGGGCATGCGACAACAGGCCGAAGCCCAAGCAGCCGGTAATGTCTCTGGAAATTACCACATTTATTGTGAGGACGGCCTCCTTTACAGTGAGCCCAAGGCTCCGGTGCATGGGTCATCTAGGTCCTTAGTGGTCCCCCAATGCTATCGGGCCTTTTTGTTGGAGTTAGCTCATGAGATTCCCTTGGCGGGACACTTGGGCCAAGATAAAACTTTTGCTCGTCTAGTCCCACACTTTTATTGGCCCAGGATGAGGATTTCCTCTGATACCTTTTGCAGGACCTGTGTGACCTGCCAAGCTAGTGTGAATGAAAAAATGGTCCGTGACAACGTTGTTGTCTCTCTAAACAAAGTGTTCTTTACATTAATTGTATGCTTCAAAAAACAATTATTTCATCATATGATATTGATAATCAGTGTTGTTTATCTTTTCACCACAACTTACATAGACTGTGATTCATCTCTCCTCTAAATAACTGTCACTGACCATTTTTTCATTCCCGCACTGTACCCAGGTCTGGTGACGATCATTGGGTTACCCCATTATTATGTAACGGTAAGCTAGTGGGAAGACAGGGACCAAATTGAAGGCCCCCCTGGAACCACTACCAGTCGTTGGTACCCCCTTTGAACGGGTGGGCATCGACATTGTTGGACCTATGGATCCGCCGACCTCTGCTGGTCACCGGTTTATCCTGGTTCTGGTGGACCACGCCACCCGGTACCCGGAGGCTATCCCTCTGAGGACCATCACTGCACCTGCGGTGGCGCTGGCCCTGATGGGGATTTTTACCCGGGTGGGTATCCCCAAAGTCGTGGTGTCGGACAGGGGCACCAACTTTATGTCCGCCTATATGCTGGCCATGTGGAAGGAGTGTGGGGTGACTTACAAGTTCTCCACCCCTTACCACCCCCAGACCAACGGGCTTGTTGAAAGATTCAACAAGACCCTGAAAGGCATGATCAGGAGTCTGCCTGAGGGCCTGAGGAAGAAGTGGGACGTCCTCTTGCCCTGCCTATTGTTTTCCTACAGGGAGGTGCCGCAGAAGGGGGTGGGCTTCAGCCCCTTTGAGCTTCTGTACGGACACCCTGTCAGGGGACCTCTCAGCCTGGTGAAGGAGGGGTGGGAGAAGACTCCCGGGAGGCTTCCCCAAGATGTAGTGAGCTACATGTTGGCGTTCCGCAGCCAGATGGCTGAGCTGTGGAAAGAGGCATCTGATAACTTGGAGGCCAGCCAGGCGGTCATGAAAGAATGGTATGACCGGAATGCCCATCCTGTGGAGTTGGATACTGGACAGAAGGTGTGGGTCATGGAGCCCGGAGAGCTTAGCGCCCTCCAGGACTGGACTGATGGACTGGCCCGTATGAGATACTGGAGAAGAAGGGCCAGGCCACTTACGTGGTGGATCTTAAGACCCCAAGGCAACCCCACCGGGTGTTGCATGTCAACCGCCTCAAGCCACACCAGGAGAGGTCTGAGCTCACCCTCCTGAGGGTGACTGATGGGAGCGAGGAGGAGGAGAGCGAGCCTCTTCCGGACCTTCTGGCTTCCCAAGAGAAAGATGGATCAGTGGAGGGAGTGGTTCTCTCCCCGTCCTTGACCCTTGAGCAACAGAGGGACTGCCGCCAGGTATTGGAGCAGTACTCTTCTTTGTTCTCCCTCATCCCTGGGATTACCCACCTGTGTACCCATGATGTGGACACAGGGGACAGCCTCCCTGTCAAAACCAAGTCTTATAGGCTGTCGGATAAGATGAAGGCCAACATCCAGAGTGAGGTCCCTAAGATGTTGGAGTTGGGGGTGATTGAGCCCTCCAACAGCCCCTGGGCCAGTCCGGTGGTTTTGGTACCCAAAGCGGCCCCACCAGGCACCACACCTGAACTTCGGTTCTGTGTGGACTACCGAGGACTCAATTCAGTGACCAAGACGGATGCTCATCCCATCCCTAGGGCGGATGAGCTCATTGATCGGCTGGGGGCTGCCCGATACTTGAGTACCTTTGACCTCACGTCAGGGTACTGGAAGATCGCCCTGACGGAAGGAGCCAAGGAGAAGTCCGCTTTTTCCACCCTGGAGGGCCACTTCCAGTTTAGAGTGATGCCATTTGGACTGAAAAACGCTCCCGCCACCTTCCAGCGGTTGGTGAACCGGGTAATTTCTGGTTTGGAGGCCTTCTCCGCTGCCTACCTGGATGACATAGCCGTCTTCAGCGGCAGCTGGGAAGAGCATCTGTGTCACCTGCGGGAGGTGCTTCAGGCCCTGCAGCAGGCGGGCCTGACCATCAAGGCTAGCAAATGCCAGATCGGACAGGGATCCGTAGTATACCTGGGACACCTGGTGGGCGGGGGTAAGGTGCAGCCCCTACAGGCCAAGATCGAAACCATCCTAGCCTGGGAGCCCCCCAAAACCCAGACGGAGGTCAGGGCTTTCCTGGGCCTCACTGGTTACTACCGCCGATTTGTCAAGGGGTAAGGCAGCATTGTGGCCCCCTTGACGGAGCTAACCTCCAAGAAACAACCGAGGAAAGTGATTTGGACCGAAGCTTGCCAGAAAGCTTTTGATTCCCTCAAGCAGGCTGTGTGCACTGCTCCGGTGCTCAGGGCCCCGGACTTCGCTAAGGAGTTTATTGTGCAAACGGACGCCTCTGAACATGGCATTGGGGCAGTACTCTCGCAACTCAATGAGGAGGGCCTAGACCAGCCCGTGGCCTTCATATCCAGGAGGCTACTCCCCCGGGAACAACGGTGGAGTACTATAGAAAGAGAAGCTTTCGAAGGTGGTCTGGGCTCTGAAGAAGCTGAGGCCATACCTCTTTGGCTCCCACTTCCTAATTCAGACCGACCACCGGCCCCTCCGGTGGCTCATGCAAATGAGGGGCGAAAACCCTAAATTGTTGAGATGGTCCATTTCCCTCCAGGGTATGGACTTCAGGGTGGAACACCGACCCGGAGTAGACCACGCCAATGCTGACGGTCTCTCTAGGTTTTTCCACCTTAGTGATGAGAACTCCCTAGAGGTTTGGTAGCTCTCCCCACTTTCGGCTGGGGGGGACGCGTGTTAGACCTGTCAGCCCTGGGGTGGTCTTCCCCTACATTTTTGTCCCTTTTTGCCTCTTAACTGACCGCCATTTTTGTTGGACATAGGACTCTGGGCACCTTACCGCTGCTAAACAGTGCTGAGGTGCAGGTGCTCTCTCCTAAAAACATGGTGACAGACATGTCTGCCACAGGCCCCTGCTACTGCGGTGAGGCCACCTTCCTATCTGCGCACTAGTAGTTGGAATAGGCTGGGACTGGATGCTACTGTAACCCTTACAGCCCCGCCTCTTGTCACCGTAGACAGACAGGACAGAGTAGTTAGGGAACACCACAGAGCCCTAGATTCTTCCAGAACCTTCCAACCCCCTAGTTGCCGCCAGAAATTGCCGCCTATTTGGTCACCTGACCTTAGGGTATAAAAGGGGGAGTTCTGGCCACACATCTTTGTTACACTACTGGACCAGCATAACCCTCTGCAGGAGTGGAGACTGCAGTGCCAGGAGGATTGCTACACTGCTGAGGCTGACTGCTCCCAGGAACTGCTGCCCCAAGCTGGCTGAGTTACCCTGCCTGCCTGCTGATCTTGCCCTGCCAGAGGGGACCCAGGAATAACATCACCAGAGTGTCTCCACAACCTGATGCTGACTAGCCCCCTGCCTGGGGGGGAATTTATAAGGACTACCACATCTGAGTCCTTTCAAAAGACTGCCTCTACAACGAAGCCCTGAGAACTGTGACCATCCCAGGGGCTTCAGGACTGTCGCCGCCGCTGGGCCGTGGGAAAAAGTGCTTCCAAAACTGCTCTGGTATCACCACTAGCGTCCCGGGCCCCCGACTGCCCTGCGTCCCTGATGCGCTGTGTGATGGGCAAGAGCGCTGCAGTGAAATGCGCCGTGAGCCCTCCACCGCCGCTGACCCTGTGACCTGAGAAGTGCTGCCAAACTCACCGCCGCGGGCTAGGGTCAAGACGCTGCTGAAACATCCCCGGGAATCACCACCGCGGGCCCGGGAACCTCGGGAACTCTGTCTGCGTGACTGCTGACGTGGAGAAGGGGCCGCGCTGGGATTGGTGCTGCCGCGGGAGTTGCCCGGCAACGAGGGGCTCGTCCCGGTGAGGAGCTGCGTGAAACCGCAGGAAGGACGAGGGGCCGCCGAGCCCCCAGGCGCATCCCCCGACCAGCTGCTGCCGCCCGGAGAGACTGAGGAGACCGCACTGTCCAGGTAACACCCGGACCGGAGTCCAGGGAGCGGGAGTGTGTGGTTGCCTCGGGCGGGGTACGGGCTGCGGACCCAGGACTGCCGTCATTCCTTAGCAGGCCCGCTCGGGACTGTGACTGCCTGCATTGCCGAAGCGGGGGCTGGGTTAATGTGCTAGCGGGCCCCCGGGGACTGTACTCCATAACCTGCTGCAGTGACTACGCATGTGGGGCAGGTTTTCATCGTCACGGGCTGCGAAGTCCCCATCTGTGCACACAAGAGATTCTGCCATTTCAGAACGGGCACCGCGCATTGGTAGCGCATGACGGGTGCTATTAACCCAAACCATTTTCCATGAAAGGGGAAATACGGTCCCTACAAGTGACTTGTTCTAACCCTGGGGCTGTTCCTCTGATCCCCTTACAATCGCTTGACAGAGTACCAGAACTACACGTTATTTTCCTTGGGACTGAACCTTCCCAGTAACCTGCTCAAGGACATTCCTGTTTATTGGAAAACCTCTAACTGTCTATAATGGACTTTTGCCAATTTGAATCTTGTCACAGTTTAAGATAAAGATAACTACAATTTTTGCATATAGCTGGAGTGGTGTCGCCTTCTTGTGAGTGCTTTACTGTGTCAGTGTGGATGTGTGCTGCACAATCGTTTTACACATTGCCTCGTGCGTGCCTACCTGCCTCGCGCCAAGCTACCTTGTCGGAATCGGTGGTCCCTACTTGGACTCGGGTGCAGACTCGGGCCAACTGGAGACCCCGGCTCTAACAAGCACAAAAAGTGAGAGAGGCATTATTGTAAAGACAACACTCATAGAGTTTAATCCCAAAAACACAGAAAGAAAGCGATGACAGAAAATAACAGTTTTTTCTCTAGATGCTGTGGTGAATCCTTTTATTCATTAGTTTACACATAGCAGCCAACGCGTTTCACCCTTGCGGGCTTCTTCAAGGCGAGAATACGATCCACAAAGTAGAAAGATTCCACAGGGTATTAGCCCAAGTAAGTAGATGATGTCTTTAATGAATTCCTGATCTGAATAAGAATGCTCGGAATTAACCGTAAGGAACTTTGTTAATAACCACATGTACATGGTTCACGCTAATTAAAGTCGAGAACCAGAGCGCATTATGTAGCAAGCAGCTTATTGGTACCCCTGCCCCGAATAGAACTTTGCTGTTCCCTTGTGTCTCAGGAAAGACTAGCTGTGCGACCTCTATCACCTCTGTTTTCTTGTTAATATGAGTAATAAGTTTCAATGAGATGTTGCATCTCTAGTGTCATTGCCCTCATCAAGACATATTTTGGAGGCCCTGGTTCAGAACAACTTTGAATTTTACTACTCATGTTTGCAAAATTCTTAGGAGGCCACTGACTGAAGAGAGACAGAGTCAGCGGTAGAAGTAGGCAGAGAGGGAGAGAGGTTAAGAGAGAGAAATAGGTGCAGCTGGGAGAACGTCGACTTTCCCAGGGTACCCCTTGAAAGGAGTGACCAGTGTGCAATTGCCAACTTCACCTATGTCTTAAAAATCCTCTGTGTGCCTCTCCAGACATAGGTCTATTTTTTAAGTCAATTGAAACTAGGCATCAACATAAAAGTAGAGTGCCCTTCCAAAAGACAGATTTTGTCAGTTTGATTTAACTTTTATATGTTTGCTTATTTAATACAGTGTCCTTATTAATATCTCCAAACAATTAAACACAAAGCATTGTCTGATTAAGTTAAATGAATGAGAAAATGAGATATCAATACTGAGAATGAATTGCACAATATGTGAGCAGGAAACCTGGGTTCAATCCCAGCTTTCCCATTTGGCGAAATTGTGTGATGCTAGGCAATTCATACTATTGACTGGGCCTTCTTTTTCTTGATCATCACATTTAAAAGAACTCCAAAGTAATTCACTTCAGGATGTCCGCTGTACCAAACCTACCACTATATAATTTAAGAGACTGTCATATTGTTCAACCTGTGTTAACAATATCCACCATACACGGCGGAAACATATCAAATGACTTGCCACTTGGGTCAGTAATGGTCATCAGGGAAGAGGGGGTGGTTGACGGATGTTTCTAACTTCATTATCAGACACCACTGCTTTTGATAATTGCATTCACAAAATCTAATCTACTAAAATGTAATGCTTCCAGATGTCTATAGAGATGCCATTTTTATAATTTTGAAGACCTACTATATAGATTATGCATAACATTTGTTGCTTTGTGCTCTGGATTTTAAAGCTGCATCACACTCTTGACTTCATTCTCCCTATTAGTGTGCTGACTTGTACGCCTTTAGTAAGTAATACAAGGCTCCTGGGCAGTGATTATTTGAGCCGGTGGTTTCTGGTGCTCGGCACCAGCACTTAATTGCCGGAACCTGCATTTATGACAGCTGCCACATGGTGGTTCTGTTTGTGTAATTTAAAGATGAGCAGAAAAACAGTTGCATGCTAATTTAATATACATTAAAAACAACTAATACCTGCCACCCAAGCCATTCTTATAATAATAATAATCTTTATTCGGCATATGAGAAAATATGACCATAAAAGATACAATTTCATCAGCACATCAATATAAAACAGTGATCATAAAGAAGAAAACCAGTCAAGAAGAAGATAAAACAATAAAAGCAGTAGTCAAGAACTACTAAAAACATTAAAAGACTCTGTAAACTGCCAAAATTAATACACAGGTTAGTTAAAAATCTTCGGCTTTCATGTTCGCAAAGTGGTTCTTAACTTTAAAGCAGATCTTAGAAAGTTCGAAACACAGAATAGCGTAAAAACATCTGGGGACAGTTTTAAAAACAGCAGAGCCACACGGGCCTGCTTGAATCTAAGTCTCCTTAAAAGCCCCTTAAGAAACACTCTTCTCGGGAATGAGTAATACGGGCACAGGAGAACAAAGTGTAGGGTATCCTGCGGATACCTACTGTCGCAGCCACAGGGCCCTTTTTGTTAAACATGTGCCGTATACCCGGCGGGTACAGCCAGTAGATGATGAAACAGGTTCAGCCTAAACCGTGTGATTAAAGATCTGTCATGTGCACTGGCTATGAGGGTGAGGTACGATTCTATACTTTGTGTTGACATAACTAAGATGTCATTTCTAACCGTGGGTTTTTTCAATTCATTTTCCTCCCTTTGTGCCAGGGCATATTTAAAAAACAGATCTTTAATAGGCACTTTGTCCCGTGAGCACACCTTGTCTGGATGAGAGAACAAATCTGTTCTACCCAGCATGGTGAGGGTGTCCTTTACATATTTCAGCCACGGAATTTTTATTTCATGGTCCAAAGAGAGACAGTCCCGAATTACTTGCCTATTAAAGCCTGTCCCCTCACTGGACCATACGTTCACCCAACACAAAAGAGGTTTCACCGCCACCAAGTCGGAAATGTATTTAGACCCCAGCTCCTCGTGGACAATAAACGCTGGGGTGCTCTGGGGGACTTTCAACAGACGCCTAAAATAACTATTTTCTTCACTTTGTAGTTTGTTTGTCCTCATAAATCCCCAGACCTCGCTTCCATATAAGACTTTGGAACTACAGAAGGAATTAGACAATTTTAAGATTGTCCCAGGCGACCAGTTGCCTAATCTGTGAGCAAAGCTTGCAATCGCTCCAGTGGACTTTGTCAAACCGAGACACTTACCCTCTAATAGCTGTTTAAAACTCAGATTTTCATCAAACAGAATACCTAGATATGAGAAGGCCGGTACTTTCCCGAGAATATGTGTGCCTACTGTATAGGTGTTTGACTTCCTGCTCTTATTCCCTATTTCCATTATGTAAGATTTTGTTAAGTTGGGTGACAGATCCATCTCGTTCATAAACCCTACAAACCCATCTAGTAAAAGCTGCAAGCCCTTTGGTGTGTGAGCAAGGAGGACCGCATCGTCCGCATAAAGTAGAACAGGAACTGATCTTGAGCCTACTTTTGGAGTGTCTGCTTGTAATGCGGTTAGCGCCGAATCAAGGACGTTAATATATAATGTAAATAAAAAAGGAGCTAAAATTCAGCCCTGTCTGACCCCACACAGACACTTAAAATAATCTCTGGTCTTCCCCTCTTGCGTGTATCTTACTGCAGCAGAAGTGTTTAAATGTAATGCCATTAGGATATTAATTAAAGCCGGATCCACCCCAAGTGATCCCATGAGGTTCCATAGTTTACAACGATTTACACGATCGAAAGCTGCAGTAAGGTCTATAAAGGCTAAATAAAGCGCCCCAGATTTAGCTATTGTGTACTTCGCAGTAACAAGGTAAAGATTTAAACCTTGGTCTGCCGTGGATTTCCCGCACGGAACCCATATTGCACATCCGTTATTATTTTGTAGGTCTCTTCCCACTCTGCCAACCTATTCAATACCACTCAGCCCAGGACCTTCGCTGTCACATCAATAAGGGATATTGGGCGATAGCAATGTGGGCTATCCCTGTCCCCCTTCTTAAATATCGGGACAATGGTGGCCGTAGACCATGATGCAGGCATTTCTGTTGCAACTGCTTCATTTAATACCCTCACCAAGATCGGCGCCCATACCTCTGGGCTACTTCGGAAAAGGTCAGGTGGAATCCCATATGGTCCCGGGGCTTTATTCCGCGCGAGACAATCTATTCCTAATCTCACCTCCTCTAAAGTAAAAGAGATAGCGTCCATACTCTGGGCAATAGTCAGTGTCTGCGGCTCGTCCACTCTCAGGGGCTGATTATACAGTCCCTCAAAATGAGTCCGCCACTGCTCTGGTAAAATGTTATGGGCTAGGCTCGGGTTATTAGAATCTTTAAAACATGGGCTGTTGATAACCTTCCAGAAACGAATAGAGTCCTTTAGCTCAACAGCCTCTTCTAAATCCTCCCATGCCTTCGATTGCAGTTGGCGCTTCCGTGTCCTAACTGCTTGTTTATACATTTTGCGGCAAGTCGCAATCCGTCCTCTTTCTCTGGGTGATTGTTTGAGGGCCCTCTTTAGGGCTCTAAGGGCCTGCGAGCATTGCCCATCAAACCATCTTGGCGCATCCCTAGAACATGAGTGTGCAGGTGCTTTTAATAATAGGCTATCCACTAGTTGTGCAATAGCTGTAAATGTCTGAACTAGTTCACGACCACGTATTTCTGGGTCTAAACAATTCCGTATCTCCTGCTTGCCTCTGTTAAAAAGGGAGTTATTAAAGGCAACAGTATCGACCTGCGCCCAACGCAGCCGCCTGCCTTGATCAGTTGCAGAGATCATTCCCCCCGTCAATCTATGCGATACCGGATAATATCGGGGGCAACAAGTGATATAGTTACAGGATTATGATCACTGAATATACTATGACAAATATTAAAACAGGTAATAAACCTCCTCGCTATGTGGGAAACAAAAATAAAATCAATAAATGACGCACAGTCTCTGCCCTTATAAGTAGGGGGCACAGTTATATCTGGATGATGGACAATCAGATCCATTGTGTGGGTTAAACCAAAAGTATTTAAAAGGACACTCAACTCCCGTCCTAACTGGGTGTGTTCCATATGTGGCCCCTTTTTTAGTGTACAGGCCAGCCAGTCACAATCGGTCACCCTCAGATTGGGACACAGGTGGCAGTTAAAATCTCCAGCTAATATTAAATGTGACTGGGCTCGGCCTTCGAATTGTAATTTCCCTAATCGGCTGCTTAATTCATCCAGGCATTTTGATCCCTACGAGTTTGACTGAGCATTGTAAAAATTAATAAATGCCAAACGATAAACATTGCTTACAAATGTTAAACCCTGTACTACATCCGACTCCCATAGCATGGGCTTCCACCTCCCCTGGATCCTTAAATCTACAAACATAATTAGGACCCCCCTAGCTCTCCCTGCACTAGACCTTAATGCTGGACAGAAGAAAGTTTTATAACCTTCTAAAAAGAAGGTGTTTAGTGGCTCCCATGTTTCCTGAATACAGATTATATGAAACTTTCTGATGTAATGGAGCCACTGCTCATCCCGGAACTTACTCGCCAAATCTGCCACGTTCCACGAAATAAATTTCAAATCACCCATGATTCGCCTCTCCTGGGGACCGAAAGGGTCGATGGTGGCCCTATCTACACTGGGAGACCTCCTTTCACTTTGATCCCTATGCTCATGATGGATTTTACGGGTTACCCCAGCATTGATCTCCGCCCTCCCACCTGGTTCCTCGATGTGTTCCACCCGCTTGCCAGCCACTCTTACTGTACTCGCCCCCTCTGTGAGTCAATCTATATCATTCAAATCCCTCGGTGGTGCAAATGCATTTCTTAAATTCAGGGGACCCCCACCCCAACTAGGGCCCACTTCCTGTATAACCGCACATTGGGGAGATGAACGTTTGGAATGGGGTCTGTAAAAAAAACCCAGTGGTACTGGTTTAATCCCGGAATCTACAATGAGTGATTGCGAAGATGAAAGCGAAATCTTCTGGGCCAGTGCCGGGTACCTAAGCGTGACAATCACGCTGTCCCCAGGGAATATTTTCTTAGACCTGCCGATCCACGCCACCCTTCTGGCCATCAGGATGTGTCTTTGGTCCGAGGTGTTGAACCCAACATGTTTACCTAACCAGTGGGTTACCTTGTTTATCAACTGGACACTAGACTCCTCCTGTGTACTATCTCGTCCTGGCACCCCCACTAGAACCCCCGTGTAAGGGCAGCTTGCTGGCGGGAGGTCTATAACTGGCAAGTTTCGAGTGTTGTAGGCAAATTGGGTGACACCACTGGCCAGCCGATCATGATGTTGAGGTCCCCCATGGGAACCTCTTTCAGTCGGATCCATGTTTGGGTAGGTCAGCTGACCAGACCTAGTCATCCCCCTAGCCTGTCCCCCCAGTCCAACCCGTCCTGTTGTACCCCTAGCCGCTGAAGGGTTCTGGGGCTCAGTACATGTCTCTACAGGTGGAGTAGCATGAGAAATTAATTGTTGTTGGGCATTACACTTAGGGGCAGCAATCTGCGTAGATTGATCATCCGATGGCAACGATTTTTCAATGTTCGAGAGTGAAGCCTTTATATCAACGACAGTTTTTGATAGCTCACTTAAAAAATCCTTTAAAAGACAAGACACCAATGCCACAATTTTTTCCTTAAGGGACCCCCACAATTCTTCAGCGTCCTTGGCAAGATACTTGGCACCCATAGAGTCTGGGCCTTTGGTGTCTTCTCCCGGCTGCTTGGGAGCTATTTTCCTCTGTACCTTACGCTGTCTCTTTGGGGCTGGTGGGCCACTCTGCCCGCACAGTAAGTAGTAAGCAACGTGGCCCTGCTGCATGTAGTCTGGCCAGCCGCAATGCTGTTTAAACTGGTACTCTGATTTGGGCCCCCAGTCTCTTCTACTTCCTGCCCCTGGCTCAAAATGTCCCCTGCTCCATTTTCAGCTACGTTTTCAGCTACCAGTGCCATATTCCCATCTGGTGTCAGTACGGCTATTCCAGCCCTGCCCTGTGAGAGCCTCCTCTCGGCTTTATCAATTTCTTTTGAGATTGCTCCCACTGCCTTTATTAGAAAAGAATCAATAGTGCCCTTGGTTGTATCAGGTGTTGAGCCTGTGAGGGCACACTTCCTTTTCCCCATAATGTACTTGGTCAACAGGCTTGCCCAGACACGCCCCAACCACGAACCACGGGCAGGGGGCAGTTATAATATCTGACTACCACTATACAACACTCCCAGCACTCCCCCGCTCAGTCTCCAACAACAGGCTATAAAATAGTCATCACTTACATTGGGAGTCGTATTGAGCCACAAATAGCTATAAATGCCCGACAGCAGATGTTAGAGGTGTTGCCAGGCCACCTCCGGTCCGTGACGGGCAAGGACGGGCCCGCCCTTGGCCCGGGCTTTGCCCGGGCGCGTCCCGCGCTGCGGGGTTGATCAGCTGCTTAAATGCGCCTCCAGGCACTGGCAGGTGACGACGTGGCAGAGCAAAGGAGCCTGGACGATGGAGTCCCGCGGAGCCTGCTGCTGGCTCTCTGCCCTGGTGTAGCTCAGCTGCGCGTCCCACGCTGCGGGGTTGATCAGGTGCTTAAATGCGCCTCCAGGCGCTGGCAGGTGACGACGTGGCAGAGCAAAGGAGCCTGGACGATGGAGTCCCGCGGAGCCTGCTGCTGGCTCTCGGCCCTGGTGTAGCTCAGCTGCGCGTCCCAGCACTTAATTGCCGGAACCTGCATTTATGAAGTGAGGACTGCGCACACCAATGATAAATAATTTGTGATTTTGTGGTGTGCTTCTGGGGTATCACCATCTGACAAATGGTGTGATGCAATAACAAATAAGGTAGCGCCACCTGAATAGGGGCGTCCCCCTGAGCACAACAAGAATCCACGAAAAGTGGGTGAATATTGAAGAGTCACAAGGTTCAATATATTCAAATCTTTTTTACTTCATTTGTGTTGTTCAAATATGATATTTAAATCCTCATATCAAAAGAACATTCAATGGGAAAATGGGTAGTTTCTCAATCCCAAATATATGGCTGATTAAATCAAAACCCAATGAATGTTCTTTTGATATGAGGATTTAAATATCATATTTGAACAACACAAATGAAGTAAAAAAGATTTGAATATATTGAACCTTGTGACTCTTCAATATTCACCCACTTTTCGTGGATTCTTGTTGTGCTCAGGGGGACGCCCCTATTCAGGTGGCGCTACCTTATTTGGAACCTGCATTTATGACAGCTGCCACATGGTGGTTCTGTTTGTGTAATTTAAAGATGAGCAGAAAAACAGTTGCATGTTAATTTAATATACATTAAAAACAACTAATACCTGCCACCCAAGCCATTCTTATAGGTTTTGGGACCTCGAACAGTCTGAATTGTCACACTTGTAGCAGTGTGATGGTTAGTAGTTGTGTAAGTACAGTGGCAATGTGTGGTGCAAACTGCACTGGCCTCCTGACGAGGTCCTTGACACTTGCGTTTTTTTTACAAATCAAGTTTGCTCCTGGGCCTTAAAAAACCCATTAGGCTTAAGAAAAACCTGGATAGTTAAGCGTTTCTGAGTTTTTAGTATGAGGGTGATGATTCTTTTGTTTTACTTGTAACTACGGTTCCATGCGCTTATAAAAATGAACTGACTTTCCACACTGTGCATACATGCGACTATACACAACTGTACTCCCAGTCCACTGGAAGTATGGGATTTTGCTGCTGCGGCATATTTATTTATTTACCATGTAATTCGTCATCTGTTACATAATCTGCAGATTTTAGGGGGAAAAATTGGGATTTTCCTGCCACATAATTTAGTCAACTCTGTTGCATAATTTGGCCCTCCTCTGCCACGTAATCTCAGTGGCCTGCTGTACGCTCACCACCTGCCAACAACTACACACCTTCACAGCAAAGGCGTGTGAGCCGCCCAAAGGAACCGTGTCTCCGCTTTCTCTATTTGTCACCAAAGGTGTTTTGAGTTAATTTGCTCACCGGAAGTAGTTTGTGTGATGAATGTTCAGGCTGTGCCGCGATCCCAGGCCTTGCATGGGAAATGGGCCCTCCCACCAAAGAGACAGCCGGTGCCAAGAATCGACTTTTTCCAAGTCCCCTGCGCGTTCAGCCTTTGCTGTTTCTGCAGTTGTGAAGGGGGAGATGAAAAGAAAACAATTCCAATCCCTCGCTGGCACAAGGAACACGACTGGAACATTTCAGGGTTTAGGAACAGGAAACCTCCCTAAATGAAACAAGCTGGCTGAGTGAGCTAGCTGGAACCCGGATTATCCACACTGTGTGTGTGTGTGTGTGTGTGTGTGTGTAAGCATTGGCAAATGTACTTTGCCTCCTGGTAATAATGAGTCATGGAAGCATGTGGTTACTTTCTGGAAGGGGCTGGGCGGGGCTGGGGAGGAGGCGGGAGGGGCAGAGTGCAACCCTATGTGCTACTTTAAAAAAAAGTCAGTTGGTTTTAAACTGTTAGCATTTGAAACAAAACAGGGTGGGGCTGAGCTCACAGCAACTCTTGTGGAAACGCGGGACAGTGACAGTGGGCTGCCGCGTGCCTCTGCCATGGTACGGTCCACATGGGCAGCCCGTCAGAGGGCCATGGCTATATTTACTTCAAAGTGTGCAATTAGAGTCACTAAAAATGACACCATGGCACGCATGATTACACTGTCATTGAAAGAATTTTATTTTATTTTACTCTGCAATTAGTGTTGACAGGGATGTTTTGCCAGTGTGTGGAAAAAGTCCGGCATCACTGTCTTTCAGCTCCCTAAACTGTGACA